>OX439379.1:9320666-9920666 GCA_949319315.1 Zelleria hepariella
TAAGTGGGAATTAAGGAGACCACACTGGTTGAAATGTGAACACTAAATTGAGACTTGAAGCGCTTTAAACCACATTAGTCTGCACTGAGGATTAGTGCACGGCGTTTATGTTGGTGAAGAAGAGATATAGCTTTGTCTTGGTTTACGTCGATGCTTCGTGCAAATTTAGATAAGTGGTTAAAAATGTGCGATTACTTTGGAAAACCAAGCACATAAATATTATTTATCAAACAGCGGAAGGTACAGTTTCAGTACGATACGGAGTATTAAACACAATAAACCCTTTATAGTGACACTAACATTCTGACAGAAATCAAACCATAATAGAAGAACAAAGAACTGTTGCGGACTCAAAAAATACGAATGCAAACACAAATTATTGAAATGATGGGATCAAAAACCGATAACCAAAGTACCTACTTATTGAAAGAAAGTTATTTTTGGTAATTATTATTTTTCCAACTGTTTTATCTCGAATAATTGGAAACCTTTGCAATGCAACATTATTCGTCCATTCATAAAGTAAGATTTAATCTTACATACGTCAGGTGTGCGTGGGTACCAAACCACTCATATCTCCGGCACGCCTTGCCTCTGCCTACTAGGCGCGGCATCGCCAGTCAGCGACACTCTAGTAAGTAGGTAAGTAAGTAAGTAGCATTTATTCATGTACATGGGTAAAAATATATAAGAAAGTATTCGAGGATCCTACGTGTGCAAATGATGGAGAGTCGCGTTTTTATTGCAACCAACATACATAAATACATACCTACACATGAAGGTGAAAAACATAACCCTCCTTTTGGGCAGTCGGGTAAAACATTGGGACAAAAATAAATATTTTATTCTCAGATTTTGCCCTGTAGTAGGTAACTTTAGATGAAAATCATAATATATTTCCGGTATTTATTTTTCATTTGTGAAAACGTCTCATTACGTGGTCCCTCAGGTTACTCAAGGCTAAGGGCGCATTTATATGATTGTCGTGTCACGTGGCGACAGCTCAGTGCGGTGATATTATGACAAAATAAACTCTATTTAGTTAGCAGCTACGTTTACAGAGCGGGCAGACTACAACTCAAACGGTCGCCGCGCGGTTAGGGGATTGCGAGTTTGAAGGTTCCTAGGTACCTTGTTAACAAAATTCACTCTCTAGTCATCACTGAACACCAACGCCACGCGGTCGCCGCACGAAAATGTTCGTCTCGTTTGTCTGAGTGCTTAATCTTCTCCGTATTTTGTTACAGCGCGAGCTAAACGCCGTAGACTACCGGGTGTCCGCGGATCTCAAGTTTGTGCTTCTCATCAGCGACGTGCGGCCCGGGTGGCGGCACGCGCGGCTGGCGCGATACCACGTCTATGACGTCATCAACAGGTGCGCTTTTTTTTTTTGTCTATAGAGACCTAAAAATTAGAAACTTTCCCCAAACTGCATAAGAAAATGGCGGCTTATATGTAAGGTGGGAAAAAGAGGTTATGAAAATCAGATGAAAATGCGATTTCGGGTCACACCTAAAACTTTCTTACATTTTTGCTGGGGATTTATTTATTCATTTATTTATTTGGTTCTATGGAGGACCAACAGCTAAGAAAAACAGTATAGAAACTATGGTATAAACATGAAGCCAATTATGGGTTCTCTCTCACTTATAATGACAATTTAACTAAATAACACCTTATATAGTAATTAATCATAGCTTATGAAACTTAAACCACTAACTAAATTCCCTCCGGTCCGTAAGGACCGAATATCAAAACGCCCTAATTTCATCGGAACTAATTTTCAATTTTCCGCTCACTATGCACGATCATTCAGAAAAAGTTTGTATGCTAATGTTATAACAGTGTAAATGATTGCTTGAAAGGGATTGCAATATAACAAAATTAAGAAAAAAAGTTTTTATTCGATTGCTGCTTGACAGTTTTTATGCTGCCATTAAACAAATCAAGGTCGAGCTCAGCTGCAAGTCCATTAACAGCACTACTGGCACACAGAAGAAACGAATTTTGTTTTATGATGCTTTCTTTATGGTTTGAGTTATTGTTTTACGTTGGATTTGTGAATAAACAACAATATTCATGAAAATTTGAACAAAAGTATTGAAACTGAATAAATAATACAAACCTCAACAAAAAATAGTACTTAACGAACAATAATAATACGTATAACTACAAAAAAAATAAGTTGGGTCATTTTAATCAAGTCGGTCTAAAATTACTTTGCTAACGCTACGTGTGAGTTTAGACGGAGATACGATTGAAACGAGAGGGCGCGAGAGTATCTGCCATTTAGGTACTTTATTGACGCAGGTTAGGTAGGCTATGTTAGGCGTAGGTGCTATGCTTAAACTCCGATTTTTAATTCCGTAGAATTCTGACAGCTGCCATTTTTGACATGTCAGAGACTACAAACCTTTTTGGGCGGGCACATTTTTCAATTTCAATACGAGTCTGAACGTCTGAGTCTATACATTTTATTTGTCAGTGAATGTACCCATTTTTATTAAGTGCAGAGCTCCAAATTAAAAGGGTATTTACGGCGAGTGATAATTACGTCCCTTTTCATCACAAAAAGTAACAAAGTACAAGGAAATGGGTCAAATGTTTTCCTTTTTCGGTAGAGTACTTTTCTAGTAGCAACACTTATGAAATGTCAGGATTCTACGGAATAAAAAATCAGAGTATAGGTGAAACACTGAAAAAGGGGCCGATTTCCGCATTTTTGCAAAATGGCACAGCAAGCGTCGTATGTCGCTAATACCCTTTCGCATGTTTTATTAATCTCTTGCCCTCGTGGTTTTCCAGGAACAAGATCACCATCTCTCCAATAGAAGATGACCGCAACGCGCCTCTGCTGCAGTACGCTGAGTGGTCGCCGGCGGGGTCCGGGCTGGTCTTCGTCCACGACAACGATATTTACTACAAGCCCCGAGTACTCAAGACGCTCGTCTGCCGGATCACTAAGACTGGTAATTGAATTGAATTATTTCGTGCATAATAGACACATACAGGGTGTAGTTTTGTCCAGTGACACCCGACTCAGGGACCAGCCTCTTCTCGAGGTCGCCATTCCGCATTGGAATTTGTCCATCTCCCATCAGTGCGCCTAGTCAGGTGTTCTGCCCACTTCCACTTCAAAGACGTTATGCGTCTGCCAATTTTGTGCGTTTTGTGATTGGTACAGGAGACCGAGGAGGGTTGTAACAATTTTTACATTTCATTGAATATCTCAGCCAAATGAAATGCTACGTTAAAAATATTTTTAACGGATGATAACGAGATCTATAGTCTATGCAATTTCAGCCTATTCAATACTAAAAAGTAATCATAACATAGGAAAAATTCGATAAAACTAGGACGACTCCCACTGTTACAACTCTCCTCGTACCGAGGTAAGTTGTAACAGGGGTCAAGGTGAGTTGAAACAAAAGTGTTTTTTTATGAAAATGTAAGGAAAGGTAAAAAATTAAACGACTTTAGTTGTGAAAAATAAACTTTAATCCTTGTTATCAATAATTATGATTACAGACAAAAAAAATTACTGGAGAAAAAAATTCAAAAAAATAAAAATAAAAAGGTCGAGTTTTTTTAATTATTTTTCCTTAAATTTCTAATGCAGATCATACTGAAGGTCGACATAAAGCTTTTCTGCAGTGTTTTTTATCACAATCAACAAAAATAAAAGAAAAAACGATCTAAATTACATTTCTCACAATTCCGGTTTTTCAACTTTGATCGCTAATTACTCGAATAAAAGGCCCATAAAGTGCCATATTTTTTGTGCTATTCTGAAGGTTCAGGTTGTAGGCAAGTTTTTGAAATCAATTAATAATCCTTCAGACCCCTGCTTTTTTTTCTCCCCATACTAATTTATTCGATGATGTTTTCTCTAAAACGGCATTTTTGAACTTTGGATCAAAATTGCGGTATTTTTTACACGTTTAAAGCTGATCATTATTTTTTTGGTGATAGACTAGTTATCTAAGAACCCAATAAAGAAAAAATAATATTGCAAAAGGTAAAAACAAAAAAAGTTAAAAAATAAAATCCAATGCTAGGCAAGCCTCATAACTTCTAAACGTCAAAAAATCGCTGAACATACATGGGGGTGATTCGGGTACCCCTAGAGGTGCTCCAGATCTCTGGACTTTCGCTTGACACTATTTTTTGGGACACCCTGTATAATAAGAATAACAAAATGCGTTAATATGTTAAAAAAGAAAAAAAGCGAGTTGTAACAAGCTGTTACAACTCACCTCGGATGCAAAAATTCTGACTTGCTTTTAATTATGCTTTCTAACCTCAAAACATGAAGCGTAAAAAAAGCCTATTTCAATATGAATCTTAAAGAGCCGCTGCGTATGAACAAATATGGCACATCCACACAAACGTAATACAAATAGAATGACACGCTGGCAAAATTTTGGGCAAAAACTTATTTTTGACGATTTTTGAGGCACAAGTGTCGTAATAACCAAACCGCTTCCCGGGGACTGCTGTCACTGACTAACATGTAGTGACGTGTCAAAAGAAATAAACGTATGGTGTTACCAGCTCACTGACAGCCATAGATTTTGAGAAATTGGCTTTGTTACAACTCCCCTCTGTTACAACTCTCCTAGGTCTCCCCTTCTTAGACCTATTAATCTTACCAAGACATTTTCTCCATCAGGCGTGCCGGGAGTGGTCTTCAACGGCGTGCCAGACTTTTTGTACGAGACGGAGGTCCTCCGGCTTGATAGAGCGCTGTGGTTCAGCCCGGACGGACAACAGCTGCTGTATGCCACTTACAACGACACAGAGGTCCAAGAACACAGGTCGGTATCACACAATATCATCCCAGATAGCCTAGAGAAGTGCAGGCCGCTTAGATGTCTGTTTGAAATAATTTGACTGGTGCACAGTAACTGTGCACCAGTCAAATTATTCTGTTATTATCCTATTTAAAGATATTCTGCTTTCTTACTTCAGGTATCCTTGGTACGGCCTCGATTCATTGGAGCCGCCTGCGTATCCCAGCATAAGAACACTTAGGTATCCGAAGGTAAGCAATGTTGGCAGATATAAAACCTCCTTTTAAGACACTGGCCAACCTCTTTTATGCTTATATTTTTTACCCTTCTTTTTATTTATAAGATCGTCTTCATAGTTTTTTTTTTTCATTAGTGCTCTACATTTTCCAACGAGTAACTATTTATTTTCTTGTTATTTTATTTGTCTATTTTTTTATTAAATCGAGGTTTTACTCACTAGTAATTTGTTGGTGTAGCCGACTAGTTTCGGTTCTCAATCGGAAACCTTCTTCTTGGAAAACGAGACGGCCCTCGCGACTTCTTTTTTAATTTGTGCTCGCGACGCCGCGGCTAGTCTCGAACTGCGTTTGAGTAGCCGCTGCGCGCGCGCCGAGAGCTGTTATTTTATGTTTTATTTATTATTTGTAATGTTATTTTATGTTTTATTTATCCTTATTATGTACACAATAACTGTCGCAAACCATCTAGTTATTACATATTGAGGTAAAAGTAGTAAAATGACGATTATTTTATTCCTCAGATGAACACCAAAAACCCGGTGGTGACGGTGTATGTGGTGAGCCTCAAGACTCCCAAGTACCTGTTTCCACACGCCATACAGTTCACTTCACAGATCGGAGATGGTAAGCATGTCACAAACATTATAAGGAAATAACTATCTACTAAATTTAAAATACCCCCGACATTTTAGCTTCAAATATCTAAGCATAATCGCATAAACGGCTGAACCAAATCTGAGATAAATCATATAATAAGTCCTCGCTCGTTCAGCCTCTGTGTTTACAGGCTTCAATCGCATTGAACATTGGCATTGGAAACGATTTGCGAATTTTGGCTTTCAATGGCAATGTTCAATGCAATTGAAAGGTATTTTGACATGCGATTGAAGCAATGAAATTGAAAGAAAATATATTGAACGGAAATTGAAGCGTGTAATATCGGCTTTAGGCTACAAGTATCTTACATCTTTCACCCCAGACTGGTACATCCGCTGGTCGGGCTGGGTCTCCGAGCGGCAGGTGGCGCTGCTGCTGCTCAACCGGCCGCAGAACGTCTCCGTCATCAGCCTGTGCAACGCTCTACACTACAACTGTCAAGATGTAAGTATACAGGGTGTTAAAAGACCGCCAACAAAGCGGGAAAATACGTATTGTCCTCATCATAAGGAACATTTTTGCCCAAGGAACTATGCCTGGGATATCAACGGTTTCCGAGATAATGAGGTTCAAAGTCGGACTTTTCAAAACTTTTTTTTGCAGAAATGTATTCAATATCTAGTTCTTAACATACCTTCTCAAGAAGCCATATAAAAATTTTGAATATTTCGTGCATAAACCGTCGTCAAAATTGCAACCCGCAATGTATTCTTAACATCGGCACCTCGAGCGTAAGTAACACAAGTTTATGTCAACGCTTGCACAATATGAATTCTCTGCGTTACACTTTCAATGCGTGATAAAATATTTTCCAAAATTATAACCTAAAAAACCAAAATAATTTCCCGGCAAGAATTGATCGAAAAAGTACTTTGTTTTGATGTCCAGTATGCGTGGCTTTCGGGTCTGTTGTTTTAACACCCTGTAGACCCAAGTGCCCAAGTTACCTCCTATTGATTGGTGATGGCACCTGAAGAAGTAAACTATAGGTACACCGTACAATATGGACATGCATGAAACACAACGAGGTTTACTTGCGCAGCAGACGATTTATAAGTATTTTTGGTTTGAGGGCGGGAAAGAACCGAGCGTCATCGGGGCGGCGGAAAGATCGGTCAAGTCTCTTCTTTCGTGGCACCTTTTTGTAGCTCTTATCGTCTGCGGCATAAGTGCGTCAATCGAACAAAAATGGGTATCTTACGTGACGCTGTCGGGCTGGGTCTCCGAGCGGTCTGGGGCCGACACAAGGATTTTGCATTTATCTCTGTCCATGGCTAGGGATGGCCACTCTGACCAAGTTGTTCCTTTCCCTTTCGTCTCAGAGAGAACGGATCTCCTCCACGTCTGGGACGTCGTTGTCCACCTCCATTAGTTGAGAAAAAAAGACTGATGAACAAAATGGTGGAGACTTTTCTTTTAGTTACTTTTTGTATTTCGTAAACAGTTAAACTTACTTTTATTTATGTCGATGTAGCCGACTAGTTTCGGTTCTCATTCGGAGACCTTAATCATGGAGCTGAGACGGGCCTCGCGACGCCGTGGCCAGCCTCAGACTGCGCGCGCGCCGACAGTTCCGGTGCGGGGTGACGGGTGCAGGGGCGGCTGCGGGGGCGCACCCGCCCGCCGCTTTGGATACTTTGTTTCAATAAGTTTTAAATGGTCTGTGGGCTGCTGACAATGACGTTCATGAATATACTATGTGACGATGGTATTTTACTTTCCCAGATAATCCGTGACGAGTCAGACAGCTCACGCTGGTCCGGACTGGGCGCTGAGCCGGTGGAGGAGGACTGCGGCTGGTGCGGAGCTGCCGCTCTCTTGGGGGCGAAGGTGAGCCTTTTACTGACTTGTTGGGCAAAGAAAAACAGAAAAAAAATTCCGTGACGTGACGTTCAAGCACCGCTAGATAGTTGGCGCCTTAATTTCGTTCTCGCTGACGTTGACAGTGTGGTTAATCACCCTCCGCCGCTGTGACAATGTCGTCCGACCATCGGGCTGCTGGTCTTCCGACTGATCGCCGTCCAGCGCCCTTATAAGTTTTTATTCTTCTCGTTTTCAGGAAGGCGTGTTCACTAGCGCCCCGGTAGTGGACCCGGAGGTCGGGATTTGGCGCCACGCCGTCAAGGTGGCGGATGGGAGCAAGACGCCGCTTACGCAGGGCGCCTATGAGATTACGCAGCTCTTGGGGTGGGACGAGAGGCGGAGACTCCTGTAAGTTAACTCTTCTTCTCCTTGATAGTCACATAGGTACGGTCGGCCACAGTCACAGATACCCCTTGGCAGCTCTTACCGCGCGCGGCATAAGGGCGCCAATCGAACAAAAAGGGGTATCCTAGCATTTGGCCGACTGTACCTGTCCGCTAGTGGCAATAATATCAGCTTCTGTGCTTCGGACGGCCCGTTAAACCGTTGGTCCCGGTTGTGGTTGAATAATAACAATTACGGGCCTTTGAGTGGCCCAAAAACTCTGACCCCAGGGGCGGCCACTACCTCATACGATTACCTACCCATTTTCTTCTCTGGAGAAGACGAGAGCGTTGTCAAATATTATGATTTTATGATAAACAAAGTAAACAAAATCATATTGAAACTTTTTATAATTATAGAGCAGACATCATGCGCAAATGTCCATACTTTTATTACCTCTCACGATTTGTTGTTTCTTCTCTCACCAGCTACGTGATAGGCACACTCCCGGACAAGGCTGGCCAGAGGCACCTCTACCGAGTTTCCGTCCCGACGGCGCAGGGGACCTGGCCTGCACCCTCCACCTGCCTCACCTGTCCTGATGCCCAGGAGCAAGGTTCTGTGGAGACCACCACGGTTTCTAGGGAAGATGAGACGGTAAGCTTATGTCTAAGATGACTATAGAGTTTGAGATGTCCCAAAGTCCTTCTCTTCACCTGCTGATGGTAATTATTATCTGGCCTCTATTTAACAACCGAATGTCATTCTACTCTCTCTCTCTCTCTCTCTCTCTCTCTCTCTCTCTCTCTCTCTATCTCTCTATCTCTCTCTCTTTCTCTCTCTTTCTTAGTCTCCCACCTTTGCTCTGCTAATGGTGATTATGTGTCTGCCAGGAATTCAACAACCGTACCTCGTTGCTGCCACTACTTATGGCAAACCTCTATATTATAGTCCCTCTCTCTCAGACTCTCTTTTTCTTTTCTCTGCTGATGATGTTTATCTGCCTTTCAGGTATTCAACAACCTGACCTCGTCGCTGCCGCTCTGGCCAACCTCGACGATGCTGCCGCACGTGGCAGATGAGAACGACACGCTGCCCAAGGAGTGCCTCTACAACCGCATCATTTTCAGCAAGAACTTCTCTTACTATATTCAGGTGAGTTGGACAATCGGGAAAGCCATGTTTTAATAGTTATAGATCAGTAGGATCAACGTGATCGTGAGTTCACTCCGATTAATCGGGCGAAGCAGTAGGACCACGTGGCCAGAGTAAACTATGCACGCTCACTCAACGTTCACCTCCGCTTTTCGTTCGTCGATACGATTCCAGGTGGTGGTATGGTACCGATGAATACAGTTTAAAATATATGTTTTAAAGATGTTCTTACTTATTAGTGAAAATATCTACCACCGGAAAAAAAACATTGCGGGTAAGTAGGCTTCGCATGTATTGACAAGGTTAACAAGCTGAGAGGATGGTAACATGGAAGGATACCTAAGTGTTGTCAAGCGCGCTTAATCTGACAAAATGTCCCAGACATTGCCAACAGCGTTTACCACATTGCGCCTAAAGTCTACTATTCCCTAATCAAACTCGCCTTCTTAATTCCCCAGGAATGCCTAGGGCCTGGGCCGCCAGCCACGTTCCTGTGCAATTCGAGGGGAGAGCGCCTAGCAGTCCTTTGGGATGGGCAGCCGCTCAGGGCGAGGGTGCAAGGCCTGGCTTCACCACAGACGAGGGTCTTCAAGGTGGAGGTAAGGAGTGTTCACTCTTTCATCCTTTGCTACTCTCGAGCCTAGGAGCCTAGCCCTCCTGTGGGATGGGCAGCCACTCAGGGTGAGGGTGCATGGCCTGGCTTCACCACAGACTAAGGTCTTCAAAGTGGATGTGAGCGAGTGAGTCTTTCACTACTAAAACTTTACAAGATGACAACCATCTCTTCTTTTCCTTTCTTCTGAGCGCTTTGCAAGCAAGCTGCTTTTCTTTTTTGTGTAATGAAATTGGTGGTACAGTGCTTTCATTGGCTTTCATTAGCAAATATGTATGCTTAGCATTAGCAGAAGGCGGCAGAGTATTCAGCTTCGAATCATGGTCCGTTTTCTACTGACCGTTAAAAGCTGAATTCAAAGAACTTCTTAGATGGCGCCTTATAGGCGTGGCCATGGAATAATCGGGACGTGACGGCCAACATTAATCGGTTTTGAGCAAAATTTGACAGGCTAGTCCGGATTCTTCTATGGCCAAGCCTATAAACGCCATCTATGAAGTGCTTTGAAAAACGGCTATTGGAGGCGACTATCTTGCTTTCTGAGGCTGGCGGTCATCATGGATGTTACGTATAAATTATGAAGATGTTGATGATGATGACTTCGTTTTGTTCGCTCTCAGGTGCAAGCAAACAGAGCCGCGCGCGTGAGGCTGCTCCTGCCACCAGGGTTCAGAGAAACGGACGATTTACCACTTCCACTAGTTTTACAAGTGTAAGTTTGCTTTACCTAACAAAACAAAACGTAAGCTCTTAAAATTCCAAGTTGCGTAAAGCTCGGATCAAAAGTTCCTGGACTTGGTCTTCGCAAAGTTGATCGACGGATATTGATGATACCTAGGCAATTTTAGTAGAAGTAAGTGAAAAGTAAAAGACAAAGTATCCTCATGCTAGATAAGGTGACGAAGTAGCCAACGGTATAACCTATCTAATATTCTCAAACTTCGTGATAGATCCGATCCAGGTTTCTAAAAGTAAACAAGATGAACCACTTAACAAAGATCTCCCAGCGACTCTTTCTATCGTGTCCTCATTAGGTCAGCGCAGCCTGGCGGTAACAAACTACTTAAAAAACACCTCCCAACGACTCTTTCCATCATGCTCTCGACAGGTCAGCGCAGCCTGGCGGGCAGCTGGTGACGGAGCGCTGGCGACTGGACTGGGGCTGGTATCTCGCGGCCGCCAGGAACTTCATCGTAGCGCAGATTGACGCCAGCGGCTCTGGTGGACAGGTTTGTAGCACTTCATTTGACCTATAGGTACTCGCTACTTCTTCATCTGTTCCTCAAGGATCATGACCATGTCGTGCTCGTTTCCACTGATTAAAATTTTCTGCCTTACGGTGAATTCTTTCTCCAGCCGTTAATATCGCACCTTACCATTTGGGTGCAGACGCAGTCTGCGCAGACGTCGCAGACAAACCGCCTTTGATGTCAGCTCTCCATTTTCATCTCTTTGCTAAATGAAGCAGTTCTTCGGCGCTGGCTTAATCTGTCCATTTTCTGATGTTTCAGATACATACATATGACTTGAACCTCAAAAAGTGTACTCTTTTATTAATTTCAGGGGGAGGAGCTAAGAACAGAGATCTACCACAAGCTGCTGGCAGTGGACGTGGAAGACCAGATAGCAGTTTTATCGTAAGTACCAAAACGCAGTACCAAGACACGGCTTCATAACGACCCTAAAACCAAATTCAGCCATCTGCACCCGATAGAAACTGATCCTCAATGATTGAATGACGTTTTCTGATTATTTCTACGGGGATACCGAGAACCTACCTACAAACTTCGGTGCAACTACTGTGAATTTGGATATTTTATTTCGTGGAGGATTAGAGTAACCGCAGGATAGGAAAAGATGACGTATTTTGGATGCGTTAGGCTAAGATCCACTTTGGGTCGCTGAGCCACCGAGAATGAATGATTTGCTGATAAAATCCTTCGATTCCCACAGATACCTCCGCGACAACCTGAAGATGGTGGACGGGACCCGAGTGGGGGCGTGGGGCCACGGTTACGGGGGAGGTGCGGCGGCGGCGCTGGCGGCTGGTGACGCTAGGAACGTCACCCGATGTGTGGCCGCGCTGGCGCCGCTCACTGACCTCACGCATCACAGTGAGTCATCTTCATAGTCAGACCACTCTGCTCACTGCTGAGCCTGCTGGGCCTTTCCCTTCGAACCAATCTTACGATTTCTCTCCAGCGGCACCCTCCGTCAACCTTATAGCAGGCCTTATGATATAGGAAGCAAACTAAAGGATCACGATGGCATAGCGCTTAACCGAGGAGGTTCCTACGCTAGTGTAGCGATGCGGGAGGGGCGACCGACATGTGACGTCACACCTGTACGTAAAAGGGACGGCGATGCTGACGTCCAACTGAAGCCTGCCAGCTCCCTTTATTGACTGTTTGCTGTTGAGGGCTGTAGGATAAACAAAATTGCTGGATCACCGTAGCATTGGACCGCTGTCTATGACGGTTAAATAACAACTTCCTGAGTTCCTGAATGCCTGAGCACCTCATTGTCTCATTGTCATTGTCAAATGATGGTGAACAAGAATCTCTTCTTCTACTTCTTCTTCAACCTATCGCCACCAAATGCTGAGTATAAAACACGTACACTTTGCGCTCCATTATTTATGGTCTTGGCCTTTTCTCATCCCGTCTTTTGTTGCCACTTTGACCAGGCAGGCTGGAGAGCTGAAAGCCCCGTTCTGGGTCTGCATTCGAAGTTATTGAACAGCAACTCTTTCCACAGACTCGTACTGGTCAGAGCGCTACGGCGGCTACGGCACCGCCCGAGGCGGCTCGATGGGCGCGGGGGCGGTATGGCGACGCGCCGGCAACCTGCCGCCCCGCCGCGTGCTGCTCGCGCACGCCACGGCAGATCTGCGCGCGCCGCCGCAGCACGCGCTGGCGCTCGCCCGGGCGCTGGTCAAGGCTCAGGCTGTCTACCACCACCAGGTAAATAAAAAGAGAAAAATCATACAGCTGCTAAATAATTTATAGTGTGCAATAAAGAGTTATCTATCTATCTACCTATCTGCTTGCACAGAGTAGTTACCAAAGACCAGCAGCGCACAGAAGACGGGGAATTTGGAGGGGCGGGGCCCCCCTAAAAAAGGAAAGAATATATTGCAGTATTACTGCTTGCACAGTGTTATAAAGTCACCAAAGACCAGCAGCGCACAGAAGAAGGGGGATTTTGAGGGGGGGGCAGTACCTGGGCACACCAGCTTCGCTAGACTGCTATGAGACGGCGCCCATAGGGGCGCTCTCCTCTAAAAATTATAAATTAAATTGCAGTATTGCTGCTAGCACAGTGTTACTATTAACACTATTAACATTGTGCTAGCAGCAATACTGCAATTTAATTTATATTTTTTAGAGGAGAGCACCCCTAACGGCGCCGTCTCATAGCAGTCTAGCGAAGCTGGTGTGCCCAGGTACTGGTATTTAACTCGTAATGTCCCCTCTTCCCCAGGTATACCCGGACGAGGGCCACAACTTCGAGCGCTCGACACTGCATCTCCACACGACGCTGGAGCAGTTCTTCGACGAATGTTTCGGGCCCGTGGAACTAGCAGACTGGGACGTCGGCGGGATGGGCGGACTGTTCCCCTTCCGGGAGTAGCCCGAGGCGCAGGGGTTCTGCCCTAAGTGCCTCCTTTGAGAAGGCACTTCTGCCCAAGACTTGAGAACACAAAACATTACTAGCGCTTCTGACCTAAGTGTCTCCTTGAGATGATATCCCATCGTTTTTAAATACAGGGTGCACTCTTAAGTAGGCTGTCTACTGATCACTACAAACAACTTGTACTAGCTGGCGAAAAAAATGGAGCGAAAAAAATATCAGCTGTTTCAAACATTTGGCGCAGTACTGAGTCGACCTTTTGTATGGAACAGCCGATATTTTTTTCGCTCCATTTTTTTCGCCACCTGGTACCAGTTGTTTGTAGTGATCAGTAGACAGCCTACTTAAAGTTCCGCTATTGACTTAGAGTGCACCCTGTAGTTCAAATACATGCGTCGAAATTCTGGAGAAAGAGCGCGTCTTGAAACTCAGAGGCATTGCAAACCACTCTTTGCTCAACATCATTATATTTAAGAGTTATCCTCTTGTCAGTGCAGCCTCTTTGCTATGAGGTTCAAATTCTAGCGTTGAAATTCCAGGAAAACATGGCGAGTATGGTTTCAGTAAATTCTTCAGGACATAAGATTGCGTTGTTAGGTCCAGAGCTTCTGCCCCTAGGGCTGCTTTGAGAAGAATAGGCCAGTGGAAAACACCCAGTAGGTATATTTTGAGTTTTTCAGTATTTTTTCAATTAACCTGAAATAATCATTTTGCAAGCTTCCTAAATAAAAACATAAAAACGGAATAAAATACCTACTTGCCTATAGATGTAGGTAAGTATCTATATGTGAAATATCTAGTCAAGAACTTCAATGAATCGCCATTTTTTATAAGTTTTGTTTTATTCTATCTAAAAATAAACATGCTTGGATGGATAAGTACTTATCAATAAAAAAAACAAAGGAAAGTATGGTTCACACGCCTAAATAGTAGAGAATGAGCCGTTTTCAAAGCACAAATTCAAATCAGTGAAATCAGTTCATGGATGGCGTGGCCGCAGAAGAACCGGAACGGGACTGTCAAAATTAATCTGTGCTAAGCGAAATTTAACAGCCCTCTCCCGGTTCTCGTATGGGCACGACTTTCCGTGACATCTATGAACTGGGGGAGGGTTACCCTTGACGCTATTGCGATCAAATTAAAAAGTTTTAAAATTAATTTCTCTTTGAATTCGCATAGTAATGCTTTTATTTTAAATACTTTGTAATGTTTATTCAAAGGTAAGGCTGTTTTATTCAATAAAAACACAAAATGCGTCTTAATTAGTAAAATATTAAATTTTGTAAATAGCGCCATATTGCGGCCGTATTGGAAAAATGCGTCAACGGTAGAGGGGCAGATTTGAATTTGTGCTTTGAAAACGGCTCATTAATGACGTTATAAATGAAAATGTAATTTAAAATGAAATCTAAATGTATTTTTAGTAATAAATGAAATATAAATGCGTATTATGATTGAAATAGAGTGTGGACAATAAAATTATAACAAAAAGGACTTTTTTTGGTTCGCGTTCAGGTGTGTGTGATCGAAGGTGTCTTGTTTTATTAGCAAGTAATAATAAAACAAAAAGAGCACCAAATACCAATACTTATTGAGAAAATATATATTTTCAAATTGTCCACACTCTATAATAATAAAAAGTTAGGAGTTACCAAAAAGACTCCTTGAAGTTTTCTTATGATTATATTATAAGGAAAATATCTATATCTAAGTGTATATTGTATTATAATATATTTATCAATCGTACCTACTCCCGTTATATTATTATAATATATTTCTATGTCGCTTTATATGTGAAAAACTTCAAATAACTTTAGCTAGTTAGTATTCAACTTTTCCCCCTAACTTGGTAGAAATTATTAAATTACTATTTAAAAAAAAGTATGCATTGGGTTTTAGACAAACGAATGTTTCGGTGCTCGGCGGCGCATACGCAACTTCAGTTTAGTATTGGTAGGCCCGGTTTCTGAGTAAGCACATACTTAATAATTTTACTAAGCACATACTTACGTATCACCCTGTCACGCTCTTTTGTAAGAAATCTGCAGAGACAGGACGATCTTACCCATTTGCTTAGCAAAATTCTCAACTCAGAAACTGGGCCGTAGTGTTTCATCTCATATTCGATTTATGTGTCAAAACCTGTGTTGATTCTTGATCTCTGTAGCTGTTATTTTCTCCTAATTAAAAATTTCTATTAAAATGTGATAGATAAATTGATTTTGTAAAAGTATTAAATAATACCGTTTTTTTCTCGTTTTTACAAAATAACGAGTTAATATTCCGGTTAAAAGTATTGTTTTGTTAAGACTACATTCTTAAAAGTTTTTCCTACGTAAGTAGGCACCTACCTACCTACGCTACCTAGGTACTAACTAAGACATTTTCAAAAGTACAATCGTATTGTTGTAAAAATAAACTTTGAAATTACTAACCAAACCCATCTTAGTTCACATATTTTGACCGAAATGTGTAGAAAAAAGACAGTTAAAAGTTATAGAATGCTGCAGTACTTGTGTAGCAAAATAACATTCTTACTTCTTACTTTTCTTCTATACTTAACTACGCAAGTCGCAAATAAATAGGTGAAGAGTGGCCCTCAACCTAAGGCCCTATTTTGCTTATTTACTTTGAAACTAGTCTTTTACATAAAAAAATCAGGTTTTTTCTATTTATTAACCGTGTTGTAGGATAACAATCCAGAATTGTATATAAGTACCTACCAAACCAAATATCAAATATATGGGTTATGAGTTCGAACGTGGATCATCATAATCAGGAACGTATTTGGAAAAATCATCGGTGGGTTCCTTTTAGCCACTTTTGGCAGTGCAAAATTTTACAGGATTCATCCGAGGGGTGGCAAATTCTTGACATTGGCGCCCCTCCTGAGAATTTGAGGTCCTAAATCCGCTACTGCTCCCCTTTTCAGACCAAGTCTCCCTGTCTTGACTAATGATCAGTGTCTGAAAGTTCGAAAACATGCTTATCAATATTAGTCCGAGTAGAAAAAGGCTCGCCCCAGCGCGCCCGAAAAAAAAATACAGATTCACTCTAGATGATGGCTTGAATTTGCCGCTCTTTGACATTGCACCCCCTAGATCCAGTAGGCTGATTTTGGCGCCCACTAAAACTGCCCCCCGGGGAGGGTGCCCCGGTTTACCCCCCCCCCCCCCCTAGATCCGGGGCTGCTTGCTGTATTGAAAAAGAAACAATTTGCACTGCCAAATAGCGCACCTCTCCAATGTTTGTATTATTTACATTGATCGATTGTTTTAATGAATCGGCGATGATTTTTTACGTTACAATGATGTTGATAAAATTGTTTTAGAGGAAAAGTAATAAAAAGTTGTTCCCATTTTTATTGTTTCACTGATATACCAGCCTACATCGTTCCCGTAATCGACTCCCTTGTAGTTGCAGGACTTGCAGGTACTGTTAATATTGATGGACCATTCCATTTTGCCCCACCAGAGTTGCCCCACTGGTAGAGAAAAATGAAATCACACATACAATAATTCCATTTTACCCTACCAGTGGGGCAACTCTGGTGGGGCAAAATGGAATGGTCCATATTGATGAACCCAAGGAAGAACCTTTCTAATAAAACACCCTGTAGATTTTTGTAATGTAATGAGTCGTTTTCAAACTTGGATCAAGGACAAAACTAGATAGGTACTACAACATAGAACTCTGAAATGTGCCTTTGGGAGCTTATTTGTACACTAATGCAATAAGGTTGACATTCGAATATTAGACGTATGGTCGAAATGATGTTTCGTATTGTTCTATTGCTGATATCTTTTGTTTCTGTGTGGACAAGTTTTTATTGTGATTTTAAACGAAATGCGGATTCTAATTTTCAAAGCACAAATTCAAAGCAGTCCATAGATAGCGCTTACAGGCGTGGCCATAGAAAAACCGGAACGCGACAGTCAAAATAGTGAATTAGCCCGCGCGCAAAGAAAAATGCACAAAATCGATTCCTGTATCAAATACACTAAAAAAATCGAAAATGTTCGAATATCAAGGTGAAAGCTATCTAAAACAGCCAGTTTTGTGTTGATATCCATAACAGATTGCAAGATACCTATATTGCTTGAAAAAAAGTGCGCCGCCTATTTCCATCAGCCCAGAGCCGAGACCCAGGAATCTAGGCTACAATTTAACTTTTGGCAGAAACGGCCGTTTTTGGCATAATCGAAATTGTAGCCTAGGTTGTTGTTCCTAGATTGCAGGTTGTAGGTTCGAAAAATTGCTATTAGTAATATAGAAAACTCTGTTGTTTAACTTTTTCAAAAAGGGGGTTACAAAAATAGCCATGATTTTTATATCATTGGTGGCGCTAGTTATCCCTTATTAAAGCCTTAAGTATCGTCCTGTATCTGCAGATGTCACACAAAAGAATGTGACAGAACGATACTTAAGCACTTGGTTGGTGAAATTCTCAATTCAGAAACCGGGCCATAGGCTCTCGTGAGTTTATGACTTGGACCTAGTTGATGACGATGATGAGTGAGAAAAGAAATTGATCGGAATCATCACATTTATTTATCTTACACCATACATAATTAAATATTAACATTTGTCTACTCTATGACCCCTTGGGAGCTAGCCAGCGACCGGAGCACCACCAGATTATCTGTGGGACAAACAGAGTCGCTTTAATCTGAGCCGCCATTTTGTTAGTGTTAATTTCACCTAAGGGGGCTCCCCCCCCCTTAATTGGGGAATCCCCCCGGAATTGAGCCGAATATACTGTGTTTTTCCACTTAAATAAAGCTACACAATGATATTTACAAATAGGCTAGAAATAGTCATTTTGAAAAATCTCATGGGGATCGTAAAATCGCTAAAATCACGTAATACTTAAATGAACGCCCCTAAACATCTTTTTAGTTTTTTTTTTCTTGCTTCGTGAAATAAATGCAAGATGGGCGCTACTCGAAGGCCAATCCTCGGCAATCTCGAATGCGACTTGTTAAAAGTAACCTTTTCTTCGCAGACTCTCGAATGCGACATTCCCAGGAAACACGCACACGAGAAGGTACAACACGCGCCATGCGCACACGACGACGATTTATCGATTTGTCTCTTTAGCGGTATGAGGTCTGAGCGCGGGAAGGGACCGGGCGTCATCGGGGCGGCGGAAAGAGTGCGGGAGGCGCGGTCAAGTCTCTTCTTTCGTGGCGCGCATTGTATTTATCTTCTTTTCACAGCAAGCTTTAGTAAAAACATAAGTTACTCACCGTAGCATAGTTTACTTCCAGCGGTTGTTTTCGTAGTCCCACTTGGAGGCGAGTCCGTCCACAGGGTTGACCTTGAGGTCCAGCATACGCTTGAGCTGCGCCTTCTGGCGCTCCTCGCCCAGCGTCTCTGGGATCGGAGCGTATACTGGAACAAACATTGCGGGCGCGTTATTTTTCGGTTGACTACCGTGATACTTTGTTAGCTTTTTATGCAGGGTGTAAAGAATGTTAAAAGACCGCCAACGGAGCGGGAAATTTTCCGTCCCATAACGAAAATATTAACCCAAGGAAATATACCTGGGAAATCAAAGGTGAGATAATGAGGTATGTCGGAGGTATAGATAGAGCACCGGGCTTAGGATACTACCTTGTGGGACGCCACTGCACTGACAATTAGAAGCGGATTTCTAGCAATAGGTGGTTGAGGATAAAACCTGCTGATGCCTGATGATATGGTCTCACCAAAGATCTTCATCCCGAAGTAGATCCAGAAGCAAAGGCTGGAGACAATAAGAGTCCAGCCGACGACGCCCTTCCATTCCCCGGTGGGTGCCTGGAACTCTGCGAAGGTCTGGCAGAAAGACGCGCGGTAGAGAGCTTTCTTCTCCTCTTGTGTCAACTTGCGCCAATCGCCCTTCTCCTTGGTGCGGAGGGCCTGGCGAGATTTAAGTTTATTGTTAATCATTTATTTTTTAGGAATACAAAGGTTTAGTATAAAAATATTACGACAGAAGGTAAGTCGCGGGCAAAAGCTAGTCCACGATAAAACTATAATCGCAAAAAGTGGTGAGGTCTTGTGTTGAGAAGTCTGGCGTTCTTTTTAGCCCGGTCTCTGCATATATTTTTGGTTTCTATTGCGACTATTATGCATGAGTAGGTACTGCACATGACGTTGCCACACTCAACCACATATTTCTGTGCACAGTTGTTTATGTAAAAACTTAACACATTGGTTTAGCTGTCCTAAATTAAATAATTTTATTATATTGAGGAAATAATTAACAATAAAAATATTCTTTTGTGTCAAAGAACAAGGACTTATTATGCGAAAAGGCCAGTTTAGCTCTAACCTTGACATCAGGGGTGTCGGGACGGAAGCGCACAGCGGGCAGAGGGAAGTCAGGCCTGTCCATGTAGTTGGGCTGTCCGTTGAAGCCATAGCCCACCCATTCACGCTCTCCAATCTGCAAAAGGTTGCACAAAAAGTATCTTAGTGCCAAGCACAAGCAAATATTCCTAAGCAGTCTTGTAAAAAAACGATAAGCATTAGAAAAAGATAAAAAAATTTCATCCCAAGTGGGACCATTTAATGGAAGACTTTTCTTTCGATATTTTTACACTGTTTGTTGCTAATTAAAACTTGAACTTTTCTGGCCTTATCAATAAAGATGGTCATTAATAAATGAACAGTACCTTAGTAAGCTCACTGCTAGAAGTGCTAGAGAAGCGAGCTCCGACAGGGATGCGGATAGCGTCGAGCAACGCACGGCGCATCAGGAGGTTGGCCATCTGATTCGGATAAAATGGTTGTAACAATGTAAATGTTTGATAAAAAAATATAGTTTTATAATAAACAGTTTTCACACTTGTAGACTGCTGTTAAGTTGAGGAAAGTGCCCAATCCAAAGGGCCGATGAAAGATCGTAGAATAAAAACAAATTAACAACGGACTACTCTATTCGGATGATAATACCTCTAGTCTAGCACACTATGTTGAGGAGCTCAGGAGGCTTTTGCATGCTTATTATGTTCTCATGCAGATCACTTCCAGCAAACTGTACAATAAATACCGTCACATCACTTTTTAAGCGTTTGACTTAGCTTAATTTAGGTTATTATCTAGTCTAGGGTTTATTGTTCGTATTTTCCTCATGGAACGGAAAGCGCTGTCCAGTGATGTAAGCTATAAACCAATAAAATGTGTGTCAAATGGATAGAAGCCATTTTCTTTTCTTTCTAGGCCAAGCTTAAGCAGAAAGATAACACATAAGGTAGGCCTTTGGGATAAAATAATGTAGGACTCAGTTAGTTTTTTTATTGCTTTTTTTTTGTACAAATTAATATTTAGATGTCATAAAAAACATAAGTTAATGGTAATTTAAAAATACTAGGAGATCAGTGGTCAAAGCCCAACAAGTGATATCATAGGTACAACCGTGTATGATTTTAGACACTGATAAAAAATAAAGGTTATGTTGTAATCGATATGTTACATAATCATTATTGTTCCGCTTAATCACTACAAATACCCCATGAAATGCAAGGGCATGTTAATTAACAGCAAGCAAACAAATGAATTCAATAAAATGTATTAATATTTTGATTTTAGAAAAGAAAATCCAAATTTTGAACAACTGAGACAGCATTTTGCGTCGTAAAGTATCCCGCTACTTACCACAGTTAACAGAATTTCTAAGCAAAAATATATACTATGAATGGCAAATTATTACTTTCTGTAGCTTTATTCAATCAAATAAAACAATTTACCTTTAGAAATATGGAATTTCACGTGAACTCTTTATCACCAACCACAGTCACCAACAGGGTGACCAGATTTTACCTAACTCGATTCGCCTAATTTTGTCTTCCGAGTAGCCTAAATCGCCTATTTTTTTTCTCGTCTATTTAGCCTAAATCGCCTAAATTTTTGAGCTTAGAAGCTCAAATTTAGCCCAAAATAATAATAAAAACTAAAAAAAAAAGACAGTGTAGAGCAAAAAAAATATAAAAAAAATCGAATAATTTTCATTTCTTTTTTTTTATTTGGTCTCAAACTAAAATAATAACTTCCCGCAAAAGGAATGGTTCAATAAATTTGCGATAATAGCCTAAATCGCCTAAATAAATGTGAAATAATCCTGAGATAGCCTAAATCGCCTGTTCCCATTTTTTAGGTAGCCTAAATGGCTACTTGTCGCCAATCGCATTTTATGGTCGCCGTTTGACTCCCTGAGGTAGCCTAAATGGCGACAATTCCCTTCGCCTAATCTGGTCACCCTGGTCACCAACTCCCTGAAAAACTAGCGACCTCTACGGCTTTTTTACGTAAACTAAAATCTGACGTTTTAGTTTTAACGTTTCGTTCGACCACAGAGGAAAAAAAGAGTTCGACGCAGACTTTTTCCGAGTCCACATGAAGCACCGACCACGTAGACGCTTACGCGCGTGCAGTCTATCTATTCACTTACGTTACAGGCGACTTTGCATTGCAATGAAAGTGTAAGCGTCAACGTGCTGCTGTAGCATCGTTCGGCATTCGTTTTGGTTTTTTTTTATAAACTTTGTTTGACTGAATCCACCCACACCGTCATTGGTTTAGGTTCAGTCCAAAGCAAGGCAGAAAAAAACAAAGGACAGTCAAAATTTTTTTATAAGCCGAGTCAATAGAGAAACGATATGAAAATGGCGGCGGGTACCTATGGTAAGGTCTGAAATTTAGGAAATATTGTTTTACGATGCTTTCTTTATCGTTGGGATTGTGATTAAACAACAATCTTTATGAAAATAAGATCAAAAATATTAAAACGTAGTAAATAATACAAACCTTAACAAATAACAACACCTAACGTAAACTACAATATTGAAATAACTCGACAAACATTAAAAAATCAATAAGAGGCGAACGTATTTTGGCGTGTTTTATTAGCCAAGAGTAGGTGACTAATCAGGACTGCCTAATATGACTTTGCTAACGTTACGTGTGAGAATAGACGGAGATTAGATATGATTAAAGCGAGAGGGCGCGAGAGTGACCGCCATTTATATATCGTTTCTTTAATGGCACGGGTTATAATTTTCTCCTCACACTTATTTATTTTAATCATTCCTTCTAAGTAAGTAGCCCTAAAAGATTCTTCCATCAGCCCGATTGACTATTGGGGCACCTGATTGTATATTTTGTATTTGTGTCTCCGTAGCATTAACATTTGTAGGTGCCTCTACCTGAACCATCCGATCCGATAAGATATCATAGAGCTGCTGCTGCGGGATATCAAAGATTTTATCAGTCTCTGTCTTATTCCGGAGTCTCAGAGTCAAATCTTCGAAGGAGGCTACGCTCAGACCGCCCGCTTCACTGAACCCTTCTTCCGCGCTTTCATGGGTTCCAGAACCTTCGACGCTCAACGCAGCACCCTTCATCTCTTCTTGAGTTATCTGCGCGTTATCTCTGTCCAGTTCCTTAGAATCCGGAACGTATCCAAGCACATCGTTCTTTTCTGCAACGGGTCTTATTAAATTCTCTTCTTCAATTTCTTTAGAGTCCGGATCAGACCCTGAAAAATATTCGTCCTTTTTTTCAGAGGCCTTTACCTCTTCTTCAAATTCTGTATTTGATCCTCTGGAGTCTGGATTTGATCCTTTCTTATAGTTGTTTTCTGCCGCTTGCGTTAGCTTTTCTTCCAGTTCTTTAGAGTTCGGAACGAATCCCGTACGCCCATCGTTTTTATCCATATCTACCTCTATGGTTACCATATTTGCGGGTACTCTTATTGGCGGTGGTGAAGACGGTAGCGTTTCATCTTCTTCATCGTCAGTCTTTGCTAGCGTGTGTCGCTTTGCCTCCTGTATGATAGGCTCATTCGCATCCATCGCCTGTGTGTTTCCTATTAATTTGCTCCCGTGTAGCCCTTGCCTCTCCAAGCCCTTCGCCTTATCATCTAACCTTAGGATACTTCTGTAGCCTTGGTTCTTTAAACTTTCTTGCTTCTCCTGGCTTTCGAAGACGGAGTTAAGGAACTGCTCGAAGAGTCTTTGCTTCTCTGCTTCGGAGAGGGACCCTCTGGTGGTCTCCTCAGCGCTGAGGGTCCAGGTGGGCCACTCGTTTCTCATTTTGCTGACTATGGGGTATACCTTGGGCTCCTTCGTAGTGGCCCACGATTCGGTTTCGTACCTGTAGCGCATGGTGTTTTGTGGCGTCGTCATAGCAGGTGCCGCCGGGACGTGCTGGGGAGAAATGTTTTACTCATTCATTATCATGCTCTTTGTCACGCAATTTTACGACAAAAACAAACAGCGGGCTGACGGTGGACTCTACGGAGTGGGTCTCTAGAAAGTGGAAAGGTTCGACTTTCGATGGGCAGATCACAAAACCAACAACTTTGCACGTTCAACGTTCCAAAAAGTGCCAACAAAACGTTGCACGCGTGGAAATGTATTATTAAGGGTGGGCATGAAAAGGAAGAGGCCCTTGCCCAGCAGTGCGCTTCACGCATAGACTGGATATCGAGCCTGGATATATAAATGGGCGCCGATAAGTGGCAGGTCCTTGCAACCTTTTTGCCGTGGTGGCGGGAAGAGGCACAAGATAGGGAGAAATTGAGAGTGGAAGGCCTTTGCCCAGCAGTGGGAAACCAGTAGACGCTACAATGTGTTTACCTGTTCCATAATCCCCTCGATCCAGTCACGGTAGAAGCCTAGCTTGGTGAAGACAGTTGGTGTGTCAGCCGCGCCGCAGACCGGCGAGCCGAACGATATGACGCCGGTCAGGATACCGTCCACGATGCCGGGCCCACCCACGTCCCTCTGGAGGGAGGAGTCCGGATTAGCTATATGGACTATTTTAATGAATTAGCTACTCTTTGGCCGGAGGAATGCCGGTGCGTGCACTGGGGCATCGTTTTACGAGTATATGTACGCTCTGCACGTAAAGAATATTGAGCGTTTACAGCATTTGAACAATTTTATGATTGAACGCAATGATGATTGAACGTCCACCTAAGACATAAGTACCAGGAATACTCTAGCACCTAGGTCCTAGGTACTAATGTTTTCATAATGCTACCAGCCTTACATCACGGGGTTACAACATGAGAAAATGGGCGTATGGACCTCTACGACCGTAGCGAGATGCGTAGCCGTCTACGACCGTAGCTAAGCTACGCGTGCCTTGACATCTACGGCCGTTGCTAAGCTAGTAAACACTAGCTTCTTTCTGCTTTATTCTTCTTCAAACTAAGTATCTCCTATACATTGGTCATTTTCTATAAACTGCATTATAGAATTTGTAATTTTCTTACATTGCAAGCCCCTCCTCCCTTCGACATGAATCCAGCGCAGAAATGTCTTCTGTTGACGTAAGTACTGAAATAAATAGAGAGCATGAGCATTCAACTTTTAAAAGTAGAATATTTTAGATTACCAAGTCGAAGCTACGGCTGACATGTTAGGGCCTCCGAAAGGATTGAGAATTTTTGCATTCTAAGGTGTTTGCCAGATGGGTCAATCCATTGTAAGAGCTATAGTAAAGAACCCGAATCGACGCTGTACCAAGTCGATGCAATCGTGGTAGAATCATGAAGAAGAAAGCAAGAAAGAACACAGGGAGAGACAGTTGTAAATTAATGGATTAGGAGAAAGGTTGAAGAGAACACTCACAAAGTGTAGACATCTTTGTAGACATCTTTGCAGTCCTCGAGACCGCAGAGTCGAACTCGTCGAGCAATCATGGAAGGATCACGAAGAAGAAAGCAAGAAAGAACACAGGAAGAGGCATAAATCTATACTTATAATAAAACTCTAGCGAAGTCAATTCTGTACATTGAATATTTTTAGAAAAAAACTACTAGGGGTCACTAAGTAAACTATACTGAATACAAAAATGCAAAAAAATCGGTTTATGTCTGTCTGTCTGTCTGTCTGTCTGTCTGTCTGTCTGTCTGTCTGTCTGTGTGTTACCTCATCACGCGAATACCGCTGAATAGTTTTCAGTCAAATTTAGGACCGTGATAAGTCCTGGTTCTGGGCACAATCTAGGCTATCCGATGTTCAGAATACATTGCGGGTTGCAATTTTAACTTCGTTTTTTGTAAGAAATATTCATAATTTTGATATAGCTTCTTAAGAAGATATGTTAATAACGTGATAATGAACAGATTTCTGAAAAAAAAAATCCGAAAAAAAAAATTCCGACTTGGAACCTCATTATCTCGGAAACCGTTGATTTCCTAGGCATAGTTCCTTGGACAAAGATGTTCGTTATGATGAGGACTATATGTGGTCTCCCACTTTGTTGGCGGTCTTTTAACACCGCTCCGTATTCAATACAAGCACCCGCCGCAAACAATAATTTTGCATTCTTGCATAACAAATAACTATTGTTTACCGTTGAGCGGGATAGACAGAGTTATTAGCCGTATGCTTTGCTTGCTGGCTTAGCATGATAATGAGTAAGACCTTATCTATGGGCTTATAACTTTATCTATCCCACTCTACCTCGAGGGAGATACTTATAAACCCCTTTACTTCCTAAGCAATTCTTATGCTAAGCTTCCTGGTATCTTATCACGGGCGATACCTTAATGTAAACGATACATATTTATTATTAAATTTATAAATGTATTGTTTAGATTAGGGTTTTTATTCTATTGCTTTCTTTTGAGCCCTGCTACCGCAAGTTAAGAAATGATAACTATTAAATTAAAATACCCCCGACATTTTAGCTTCAAATAAGCATATTAAATAAATAGCTGAACCAATTTTGACAAAACATAACTAAGAGCATTCGCTAGAAAACCCGCTTTCAAATTTAAAAAAAACACCTAAAGCTTCCAAATAGTTCACCCATTTAAGAGCTACGGTGCCACAGACAGACACACCCTCATAAACACATACTTATACAGACACACTCACAAAGCTATCAAACTTATAACACCCCTCTTTTTTGGTCGGGGGTTAAAAAAACCTTCCTTTTGAGTTTTCCTCCACAGTCGAATTTAAATTAAATGTCAAATGTGTAAAAACGCATACGAAGTCGCGGGCACAACTAGTTATCTAATAAGGCGGGAAAGATTGAAGGAAACCACTTACGAAGTGTAGACATCTTTACACTCCTCAAGACCGTATACGTCAAGGATCGTGTAGGCGATCTGATTACTCCACGGGTCTTTTATGATATTCGCCGCCTGAAGGAGACATACTGGGAATTAGGAATTAAGAAGATATCATTCTAATTAATTTATTCCTAAAGTCATAAAGTATCATAGGTTTATTTCTGTTTTGAGAGTCCTATTCTAATTTATTTATTCCTGAAGTCATAAAGTATCATAGGTTTATTTCTGTTTTGAGAATCCTATGTCCCTGATTAGAGATAATAGGAACTGATGAGCATGATGAAGAATATCAGCTTCCGTCATGCCAGTAGGTGTTCGATGACTGTATAGGTACTTACGCTCAAAGCACCCCAACCAGCTATGGCGATACCATTCGTGGAATCCGGTAGTGCGTGGTCATATTTGTCTAGTCTGATCTTCTTCACCCTCTTTTTATGTTTGCTGAACCTGTAAGACCATTAGGTACATACGTAATAATAAGAAAGAAAGGGAAATAAGTTATAAAGTAATATAGGGGTAAGTCTATTGCCATAAATCACAAGGAGTAGGTACCTACCTCAGAGTCATATTCTTGAACGACACCCTCTTCCATTATTATTGACCAAAAAAAGAAAGCTAAACTTGTTTCGCGGTGAAAACAAGTAAAGGAAGGTGGTGTTAAAGTGGGTTCACTACGTCTTGCCGAATTACATTTCGCCTAGTTACACTTCACCTATGACGTATCATCCAATGTCACTTAAGCTAGACTTCATTTAACCGAATGACATTACACCTTTGGTTCATTTCACCGAATGTCATTAGACCGAGAGCTTATTTCATCTAGGAATTGTTTAGTCTAATGTTGTTTTATCTAGAGGTCATTTGATCGAATTTTGCCGGCCCCGTCGCTTTCCGCCAGCGTCGCGTTCCGCCTGCATCGCGTTTTCATGGCTACGCCTCGAGGCTCGTTTTACCCTTGGTTATGTAAAGAAAGAAAAATATACTTGATCCAGCGGCGAAGCCTCATTATGGCGATATTGTCGTTCAATGTCTTGGGGTCATATCCTGGGTGGAAGTATACCTAGAACAAATGCTAATTAGTAGGTACAAGCATATGGAAAGTTTATGCAAATTGTAGTTTTTAATTTGATTTAACGACTTACCTCCAACACTGGGATCACCTCTCCTCCGCCAACGTACCAGCTGCTCCCGACTCGAACCGAAAGGAACTTCGGATTCTCCCGGAAGAAACGGTTATTGTAGGCCCTGAAGGATAAAACTTAACAATTAGGCCTTTGCCTCTATTAAGGTTTCTGTTACTGAATGTCTCTACTTGCGCGTATTTTCACCCTTGCCAGTCCAGTCTTCGTATGTTCTTCGGATAATTTAAGTAGCTTACAGTGGCACCTTCACTCACTCTAAAATTATGTTCTTTTGATACAAATCAAAGAGACGCAAGCGATGAATAATTTAGAGATAGCAGCAGTATTATAAACTACGGTGTACTAAAAAAATACGTCTGAATACCAATGACTACTTACAGTTGCAAGCAGGAGGCGGCGGTGATGACCAGATCTGACTTGACGATGGAGCCCGCGCACTGGAACTGGCCAAAGACTGCCACGCTTGCCATGAAGGGGAAATACTTGATTTTGGTCCTCTCCCCCTTGAAGATGCGACGACCACTTGGCTCTGCAGATATTAGGAAATACAAGAGGAATACTATTAAGGACAAGAGAAATAAGAAAGAAATACTTATTGACAAAATAAATGGTTACTAGATGAAGCATTTCTGCTTTTAAGCTTCTACTTAATATTAATATAGATAGACCATATTATATCTAGGTCTAAATAGATAATAATAATGAAAATTAGAAACTTACGCCAGAATTCACCTTCATCATCAACAGCAGCTGTAGTATTGTCTTCTTCAGAGTCGGACTCGTTGAATGTTAGATTAGCAAATAAATCTGAATTAGATTCGAAATTCGGTTGATCCTCTAGATACTGAAAGAGTTCTTTGTTTAAATCTTTTGCGCCCTTGTTCAGCTCATGGCTATTTTTGAGGAAGTTCAGATTATTCAAAAACGCATCTATCGTATCGATAACATCTCTGTCAACGTCTACTTCTTCTACAGAGGTTTTCGTAGGTTCCTCTGGTATTTCATTAAGTATATCATTTATTACGCCAATAAACTGTTCTGCTTTATCGTTTCCATTATCTACTCGCGCTAGTGTTGCGATTTCTTTCAGATTGTCGTAGTCTTTCACCGTTAGAGAGACTAAATAGTTGTGTACTGCTGAGAATTGCTTCAAACGTTTATCTTGTGTTTTTGATGGCTGCAGCTGAAGATGTTCAAATAATTTGTTCGTAGTGTCTCTGATTGCAGTCTCTGTAGCAACGATGTCGTTATCTTGTATCGATGGCAGTTCAATCAGGCCCGAAATGTGATCATTAGTTGTCAATATTGTCAAAATGAAGATGGACCTTGCCACAATCATCACGATTTCACCCGTAGATGGAATATGGCTATTTTGTCGTATATTGTTATTGCTATATTGTTTTATTATATTCGTTTGTATAACTTAATTTAGGAACCAATAATGTTGTTACTGCAATAAAACGATTTTTTTTCTATTTGCATCTACTGTTATTTATTACGAAATCGATAAACTCGTATGTTGTTTTTATTATTTATTTCATAACCACTTGAGATAACAGCGATCGATTTTATTTTAAACTTGGACAATAAAACGAAAAATTCAATTACACGTTTTATTGATACTTCATCATACAATATTTAAGGTCAAGTACATCTTGAAATTTATAAAATCACACAATGGTCGGCAAGTTCTTCATTCTCCTGCGAATTTTTCAAATTCATCTTTTCACCTTTTTTGTAACTTGTGAAAACGTGAACGTAACAGAGGAAGCTCATAGTCCACAACTAATTGCTAGAGAAATCTTCAACAAAACAAACACATACATCCATAAAGCTCTGAACGAAGTATTCGGTCTTCTACAACTACCTCCAATCACTATAGAAAATGAGACACTACATGATCTTCTGGAAGACTACACAGAACTTAAAAAAGTGAACGAAGTAAGCCATAAGATTTACCAAGATATCGAAATCATGACCAGAGTCAATAAAACTATTGATAATTCTCCAGTAAACTTTGTGGTCGATATAAATGAATTGACCATGGAAGTTCTACTCGATTATCTCAAGAAACGAATGCCAAGACGTTTATTACTTCAAGAAGCTATGATATCAAAAGTAGAAGATGAAATCCCCGAAGTTGCAATAACAACAGCGAACGCAGACAATCAGCATTGGAAAATGATACAGTCGACCGGACCGCCCAAATCTATAATGACTCTATATTCAGCAGGGTTGCTGAGGTTCATACATAGTTTTCTTGCCTCCTAGCACCTCTGCTTATACGGTTGAAGTGACTGCTTAGGCGCTGAGTGCCTGGGACATATTTTGGTTGAAGTGGGCTTGCCAAGTACCTACCTATACCATCCTCTCAACATTTTGGCCAAATTGGCAAAGTTCACAAGACAGATAAGATCCGCAAAGCCAGCTAGGCCATGGATTTTCTCACTAAGTTTGCCGCATTAGTATTGCTGCTGCTAAAAAGTATTTGGTACGTAGTCATAGGTCTCCTAAATGCCGGTGCTGTGACCTAGCTTTGGTCATAGACGGATTATATCTTGCAGGTTGCCTGCTTCGAGCCTTCTTACTCTCCGCCTTTCCCGACGTATTAGTTTTTCTGTCCTCTGAGTGATCTTGATAATAATAATGATTTTACTTCAGCCTCCTTTGCATAATTATATGAGCATTTTATTTTCCTTCAGACTCTACAACTACGCACCAGAATGGAACCGCAGCTCGTCCAATTCGCATTCCTACGAAAACTCACAAAAGAAACATCAAAAATATATAAGCTAAAACCCTCCTTTGGTGACTTCCGTGACTGGTATGATGAACAGATGGACGTGCTAGAAACTGACCATGACCGGGGCCCATATCACAACACATTAGTCAATCTAAGCTTGATCCATATCGATTATGTACTGACCAACTCAGAGGAGAGAGACAGCGCTCTCAAGAAGAACGCAAACAGACCATTAGAAGATAATTACAGCACAACAACTGAACCTGCGACACCAGAAATTTACACTAGTGTTGTCTACGTTGATGATAATGATAATGGAACGACACCTGGGGATGAATCCCGAAGGAAGATTGACAGGTGGTAGAGGTAAAGAAGATGAAAACCATTCAGAATCTTTAGGTATTGCCGAGATGAATGCCACAATACGAGCTGAATGAGACTGGTAATGCAGCTAAAACAACCAACCAACACAGCCAGATCATATGCGGCTTCTACACAAGATAGCATTTAATGGAATTCATGGGGACACTGCGTTTGTTCCACTCATATATTGTAATCAAAAGAACTAAGAAAGTGTGTACCGCCAGGATCCATTCTCGGCCCTTTGCTTTTTGTCGTGTTTATCAAGGACATTGCTACAAGGGTGACATGTGACGTCTCGCTATACAAGTGACATCTTCAGTCGGACGTCTACATCGCTGTCACTTGTATATTCACATGTCACCCCTTCCGCACCGCCCCACTACCGCAAGAACCTGTTGAATTAAGCGCTATGCCTGTAGCTGTTTTATTAATAGTTATATTTTCCCGTATGCTATTGCTGATGATCTCAAGGCTCAGCAAAGATCAGCTAGGCCATTACTCTATGAGAATTCTCCCCAGTGGCAGATCTTGAAGACATGTTTATAAATAGATAATAAGGTACCTACTTGATAGTAAATAAAACGTTAGTGATACAAAAGAACTAAAATATTTTATTTCGAACATTCACTGAGTTCTCTCACAACTCACGTCAAATAATAAGTTAGCATCTAACAACGTAATATGGTTTGCACCTAAAGTATTTGACAAAGGTATCTATAAAGAAAGTATCTGGCATTAAGCCCCGTGAATGATAGATCTCTATCGAATCCATGTTATAGAGCAGTCATACTCAAAGTGTGGTACGCGAACCCTTAGGGGTTCGTCATTTGATGGTAGGGGGTACGCGAAAAGATTTACGTAATGGCGGCTGGATGGTGCTGGACTCAAAATATCGTTCAATGTTTTCCTCTGCTGCACGAATTTGTAAAGACGAACGCCTTAGCCGTGGATGCATTTTTTTTATAATTTTTTAGTTTTGTCGAAATCGGTGAATTTTCAGGCTTACTGTGCGCTTTTTTTTCTATTTACTAATAAAGGAAACCACAATAATCACACTTAGGGGAAAATCGGAGAAATTTCGGGCGCGCTGCGGGCGTTTTTTTAAATTTTAAAAACAAAGAAAACTGTAAAAAATATATCGAAAAAATATTGAAACTTTAAATTAAACTAATAATTAAATAAAATAGGGATGGGGGCGGCGAATTTCCGATCGGCCCCGGGCGACAAAAACCCACGCTATGCCATTGGGTTTTCACATCTAGTAATGATAAAAACCAAGTACAGAAATTGACTTAATGTTGAGCCAGAATTAAGATTAAAATTGTCCAAAATTTCTCCTAAAATCGACTCCATTTGCGACATAAACAAGCCCATCCATCACATTAATATTAATAACATATTATTTTTTGTCACTGTGTTTCCATAAGAAACCGTGTTAACTAGAATATTTTATTTTCATTTTGACGGGAGCGGTGTTAGGGGTTCGCAGTCATTTGGGAACTTAAACAGGGGTACGTGGGGCCATAAGTTTGAGAAACCCTGTTATAGAGTGTTGCAGAAATTCAAACAACTTTTTTTATGATGCCAACCCAGATATCTCCAAACATAATTAAGCTGTCTTGCTGATAATTTGGTCTCGATATCAGTGTCGACTCGACTCAGTTCGTTTAAGTCGCTTGTATTGTCGTCGCTGTGTTGTCTTCTTCTATTCTTAGGAGGAAACGCGGAAAGCCGCTGCTCCATACAAAAAGGGAGACCTGTTTCCTCCCTGGATAATTATTATAGAAAAAATATTTTTATGCCATTCAATTTATATGACCCACAATTACGTCAGGACCTCCTCCTAAAAGATTTGATAACATCGTTCGATAGAGATCTCTTTCATCGGTCTATGAAAACTACCAAGTACGACTGCAATACCTAGCTCTACTTACACAGCTGGCGTTGCATGACCGGCCATCTAGGTTTCCGGGTCGACACAGCTATGCCTGTGACGATCTTCAAGAGCAAAATAGTCGCAGAGAGCATTTTATCGAGCGCTATCAATACTCTAATAACTGGTTAGAGGAAATTTTGACAGTTGGCTCGTCAAGGTCACGAAAACAATGGTGGAAAGAGACAGATCTGTCTCTGTAGCGACCCAGTGGAACGTATGAAATATGTCGCGCCATAGAAAAAAATGCCGTCAAAACATCCTCTCTAACAATTGAGCCATTTTCACCACAAATTCACAAAACATTTCATAGATGGCGCCTACAGGCGTGGCCATAGAAGACCCGAAATACGGCTGTCAAATTTCGCTTAGCACAGATTAATTTTGACAGCCGTATTACCGGATCTTCAATGGCCACGCCTGTAGGCGCAATCTATGAAATGCTTTGAGAATGTGTATTGAAAACGGCTCATCGGATCTCAATGTGGTGGTCACGTTAAGCATAAATACCACAAGCACAAAACACACGAGAGCACCAAACCTTACAGCTACTCTCTACCGGAGCGTCCCGAAAGCGAACAACATTTTACACTAAGAACGAACTAGTACTAAACCCCCCGCGTCTACTTCCAGCAATCGTTGTCGTAGTCCCATTGGGAGCTGAGGCCGTCGATCGGGGCCACGTGCAGCTCCAGCATCCGACGCAGCTGAGCCTTGCGGGACGCCAACGTCAACGACTCCGGCACTCTGTCGCACTCGTATACTGAAAAAAAAATCCATTGTAGTTGACGACGTTGGTGATCGAATCGCGGGTCTCAAGTGGAATTAATCGGTAGGAGGCGAGGGAAGAGAATGGCCGGGGGACAAGGGCATTGATAGAATGGCGGCCAAGAGTTGGACGGCGATCGGTAGGAAGATCTGCTGTTCGACGGTCAGACGATATGGTTGTGACCTGCAGCTCGATTGTCGGACGACATGGTTTTGGCGGCAGAGGGTCCATGGATGCGGATGGCGAGCGACCGCGAGAGGTGGCGCGTGGGGAAAGACACAGCAGTGATGAGAAGGACTATCCATTTTTTTCTGTCCATGGCTACGAAGGGCAGCTTTCTGTCGTCTCAAGTAGAATCAGTTAATCAAGATGACTCACCATAATAATGTGCAAATATGACCATCCACAGCGCGAACGAGATCAGCATCAGCACCATTCCGAGGACCAGCTTCCACTGTCCCGTCGGCGCTTTGAACTCGGCGAAGGTTTGGCAGAACGACGCCCGGTAGAGGGCCTTCTTCTCTTCGCAGCAAAGGAGGCGCCAGTCACACTTCTCTTTCTCGCGTAGAGCCTGATGAGGGTGAAAGCGATGGGTAGATGTCAGAATTAGTAAACCAAGCTAAGGTTTGGCAGATCGACGCTCAGTTGAGGGCCTTCTTCTCTTCGCAGCAGAGGAGGCGCTATTCACAATTCTCTTTCTCGCGTAGAGCCTGATGAGGGTGAAAGGGATGGGTTAATGTCAGAACTAGTAAACCAAGCTAAGGTTTGGCAGAACAACACGCTCGGTAGAGGTCCTTCTTCTCTTCGCAGCAGAGGAGGCGCCAGTCACACTTCTCTTTCTCGCAGAGGGCCTGGTGAGGGTGGGGGAGGGGGGTGGGGAGTTTACAGCTGGTAAACCAACTGATGTCTATTAACAAAGCTGTCTTTAGCGTTGTGTCTGGCACCAAAGTCAGGAGAATGAAGCATTTTAGTTGATCATTGAATCCAAATTGATCAGTTTGATCTGTGCTTCCATAGAACCTTCCCTAAGTTTACTAATAAAGGTACCAAAGAAAACTCACGCAAATCTCAGCCGTATTCTCCTTGAATCTAACCGCGGGAAACGGGAAGGCAGGATCATCTTTGTAGTTGGCGCATCCATTGACTCCAAATCCGACCCAATCTCGACACCCGATACGACACCAGCCATATGAGTTCCGCACACTGTAGGCCGTTGGACTGAAAAGTAAGCTTCGCACTAAGTGGTTCATGGTAGAGTTGTGTTTAGAATGTAATTATCGTCTTTGATCGTGTTCACTGCAAGGGCATGGTCACGGTGTCACGGTGGTCAAAGACGGGTGGAAAACGTCAAAGAGCGCGAAGTTGACAGGGGGGAATTTTGGCAGGTAGACGTTGTTTACATAATAAATTGTTGTTTGCGGCCAGCTAGTTTGTTTGGTTCTTAGCTTTACGAAAAAGGTTTTGGCTTCATTACATCACTTTATGCCTGATTAATACTTTCCCTCTCTCTATCTTTCTATTTCTCTCTCCCACTCTCTCTCTCTCTCTCTCTGTCTCTCTTTATCTCTATCCCTCTCATAGACAGCGTTGCATTGGTAGAGCCACAAAGAAGGCTGTGGTAGAGCTAAAACTATCCTAGAACAAAGTGTGCACAGAGTCTGTATCGCACGCTATCGAACTCGAATAATTTATAGTCATCCTAAACCTTATGGTACGTCATCCTAAACCTGGGTTGAACCAAAGAGTAGAACTGTTTTTTCGAAAAGCCATAAAAATCGTAAAAGTTTCCAACTATCAACGTCAAAGCCCAAAACCTGTCACCATGTCAGTTTCAAAATGGCTCTTTGCGCCACTCTTTGCTCAGTTAAACCTGTTCCAAGTCTATTTAAGACACCGACAATATTTACCCGAATAGAGGCGGGTTCGAACCTGCGTACGATATACAACAAGTGCCGGGTTGGGAACCGAGACATAGTCGGCCATGGCGTCAATGGGAGTCCAAATTATAAAGATGACGCGACCTTTCCATTCCCTGCTGTGAGATTCAAGGCTAATACAAAGGATATATGCGTAAGTACTCAGGTTTTTGAAGCGAAAGACCGATATGGTAGCTAGGAAAATAGGAGCGGACGAAGTTGTTGACTACTCGAGTTGACGGTCTGCCTGCGTTGTAACGATTCGGCGAATAATCATTGTTCCTTGTACACACGACAGAACGTCGACCCTTACACGCTAGCATTCTACTCGGTTACGTTACGGGCGAACTTTACTACAAAAGTGCTCACTCTGATGTGCTGTCGTGTGTACATTTCCCTCAAGATCATCCTCCAACCCAACCACTTGAAGCAAAAGTAAGCTTACGCCTTCAGTCTGTACCTAAGTATTTTGCTAAATGGACATAATCTCGGGTCACCTTTCACTAATGCTCTTGCTGTAGTGAAGAAGTCCCTTAAAGTTAGGGATTCTTGTGAAATCAAAGGTAAGGTAAAGCCTTAATATCACAGAAACCTTTACTCGCACTTGTTGGGTGAAATGACGATACGGACGTCGTGACGCTTGTAGCGACTGTCCTAATGCGAAGATGTTTACATCTTACATTAAATAAACTGCTTCACTTACCTACCTTTCTACTCCTACTAATATTATATTTGCGAAAGTCTGTAGTCTGTCAGTGTGGATGGATGGATGGATGGATGGATGGATGGATGTTTGTTACTCTTTCACGCTGAAACGGCTGAACGGATTTGGATGAAATTTGGAATAGAGATAGCTTAGACATCAGAATAACACATAGGCTACAATATTATCACGCTTTTACACTTAGGAGCAAAGTAACGCATATATCCTTTTTCTGTAGTCCACGCGGACGAAGTCGCGTGCAAAAGGTAGTTTTTTATAATCCGAACCTCGTCTTAGTCATGGATTACAAGATTCGATGCTCTCACTGCGGGCTCGTAGACGTTGCGCCCCGTGCAGGCTTACGAAAGTTTTAGTTTTAAAAAAAACTGTAGTTGAACTCCGTGAACGACCCATCCCTTTCCCTCCCATCAGGCCCTGAGGCAGAAAGAGCGAGGCAACTGGCAGCTTCTCTGCTGCGAAGAGAAGAAGGCCCTCTACCGAGCATCCTTCTGCCAAACCTTCGCGGAGTTCAAGGCGCCAACGGGCCAGTGGAAGCTGGTCGCCGGATGGGTGCTGGTTCTATTGTCCTTTGGATTCTGGGCCATGATCTTTAGTCATTATTACAGTGAGTACCTAAAGCTTTCTTGCTGAGAAGCAGCGTAGATTTCCATCTTAACAGACCATTATTTTGATTGCTGGAGGTAGCTTTGCACTTTTCAGTATCGTCAACGGCTTTTGTCATAATCCTCGATGTACACACGACAGCACGTTAGACTGTACACTTTTGTTGTAAAGTCGCCCGTAACGTAACCGAGTAGAGTGCTAGCGTGTAAAGGTCGACGTGCTGTCGTGTGTACAATATCGTTGTGTGCTATAACCTGTGTCAATAAAGAAAGAAACGATACATAAATGGCGGACACTCTCGCGCCCTCTCGCACGTAAAGTTAGCAAAGCCATTTTAGGCAGTCTTGATTAGTCACCTACGCTGGGCTAATAAAACACGCCAAAATACGTTCGCCTGTTAGTATTTTTTGAACGAGCGAGCGAAGCGAGCGAAGTTCTCCGAGTCTACTTGAACAATCCGGCGTTTGTATGTATGTATGTATGTTTGTATGTTTGTATGTTTGTATGTTTGTATGTATGAATGTTCGTTCGACGATAACTTGAGTAAATGAAGTCGGATCGTCATGAAATTTGGTAGGCGGGTAAATGAGGCAAAGAGAATTTTTAAGTTCGAACATAAGCCAAATCGGTCGGGGGGTTGCTGAGATATGGGGTCGCGAGTTCGTAGTTCGGGGCGAACCACTAGTTTAATGTTTGTCGAATTATTTCGAGTCTACTTGAACAATCCGGCGTTTGTATGTATGTATGTATGTATATATGAATGTTCGTTCGACGATAACTTGAGTGGTTTAATCGTTATGAAATTTGGTAGGTGGGTAAATGAAATTAAAAGAATTTTTAAGTTCGAACATGAGCTAAATCGGTCGAAGGGTTGTTAAGTTTATATGGGGTCGCGAGTTCACAGCTCGGGGCGAACCACTAGTTTTTGTAGTTTACGTTAAGTGTTGTTATTTGTTGAGGTTTGTATTATTGAACGAGCGAGTGAAGCGAGCGAAGTTCTCCGAGTCTACTGGAACAATCCGGCGTTTGTATGTATGTATGTATGTTTGTATGTATGAATGTTCGTTCGACGATAACTTGAGTAAATTTGTTCGGATCGTTATGAAATTTGGTAGGCGGGTAAATGAAATTAAAATAATTTTTAAGTTCGAACATGAGCCAAATCGGTCGGGGGGTTGCCGAGATATCGGGTTGTTAAGTTTATAAGTTTAGTAAGCCTTAGCCGCTAAGTAATTTGTTTAGTCATTGAACGAGCGAGCGAAGCGAGCGAAGTTCTCCGAGTCTACTTGAACAATCCGGCGTTTGTATGTATGTATGTATGTATGTATGTATGTATGTATGTATGTTTGTATGTTTGTATGTTTGTATGTATGAATGTTCGTTCGACGATAACTTGAGTAAATTTAGTCGGATCTTCATGAAATTTGGTAGGTGGGTAAATGAGGCAAAGAGAATTTTTAAGTTCGAACATGAGCCAAATCGGTCGAGGGGTTGCTGAGATATGGGGTCGCGAGTTCGTTGTTCGGAGCGAACCACTAGTAATTTAAGTGTTAAGTACTTACACAATGTTAATGTTCAACTTTTATTCTGGTTAATACTTTAGAAATTTAATTGAACGAGCGAGCGAAGCGAGCGAAGTTCTCCGAGTCTACTTGAACAATCCGGCGTTTGTATGTATGTATGTATGTATGTATGTTTGTATGTTTGTATGTTTGTATGTTTGTATGTTTGTATGTATGAATGTTCGTTCGACGATAACTTGAGTAAATTAAATCGGATCGTCATGAAATTTGGTAGGCGGGTAAATGAGGCAAAGAGAATTTTTAAGTTCGAACATGAGCCAAATCGGTCGAGGGGTTGCTGAGATATGGGGTCGCGAGTTCAAAGTTCGGGGCGAACCACTAGTAATTTTAATTTTATAACTACCAACTTTTCTCATAAAGTTTTATATGTATAGCACCAACATTTAATTTCTTATCTCATAGTGTTGTTAACGTATTAATTTTACCACCAATATTGGATCTCCACGATACAGGCCAGGCCTAGTGTGGAGACCACCTACGAACTTAGTATAGACTTCTTTGTAAAAGCGAATTGTTGTTGCTAATTTTCAATATTTTATTTTCTTTCTTTTAAATATTTTATCCGGCACCCACAACACAGGCCATGCCTAAGTGTGGGGGCCACCAATGTCATCTTCAATATGTTACTTCACTATTTTAAATAAAGACCTTTTTCATTTTCATTTTTTTCATTTTCATATGGGGTCGCGAGTTTACAGTTCGGGGCGAACCACTAGTTTACTACGTTTCAATACTTTTGATCTTATTTTCATAAAGATCGTTGTTTAATCACAAACCCATAGTAAAACAATATTTCCTAACCAAAAAATTAAGAAAGTTTTAGGTATGAACCGAAATCGTATTTTCGTAACCTCTTTGACCGACCTTACCATAGGAACCCGCCGCCATTTTCATATGGTTTCTCTATTGACACGGCTTATATTTGTGTATTGTTCTGAACTAACGAGATCAATATTAACGTAAGGCAAATCACGTTTCTATCCTTCATGCAGCCAGACTCGAATAATCGTGACTCCAGCCAGCAAGCTATGCCATTATGCTTAAATGTCAGATGTCCTACGCCGATTCATGATAATATTAGCTCAGGGGTTCCCAACCTTTTTTTGTGTACTGCCCACTTTAAGAATAAATTATCGAGTCGAGAGCTCAGTCGGTGTTTAAGAGTCTTCCTAGCTAGGTAGATGAAATTATAAATCGACCCCAAAGCACTACACAACGCTCCCTTTTTTTTCTGGTTCTCTTACCGCCCCCCTTTAGGCCTGCAGCGCCCACAAGGGGGCGTTATCGCCCACATTGGGAAAGACTGTATTAGCTTGACTAAACAATCGTTCGTCCAGCAACAGCAGAAGCGCTTAGCTTTAGTTTAGAGAAACTTCCTAGGGTCAGTGGCATCAAAATTTTCAGTGGCATCAATATCATTTGTCGCTAAATCGGAACAGAGTTAAGAACTCTCTTACACCCTAAGAACCGAAGGCAACATAAGACCTTCCCCGTGTTTGTCCCCAGTATACGAGCCCCTCCCCATCTCACTCTCGAAGGCCTCACAAAAGATGCAGCTGCGCCGGATGCTGGAGCTGCATGTGAACCCGATCGACGGCCTCGGCTCCCAATGGGACTACGATAAGGATCAGTGGAAATCGGCCAAGAACAAAGACTAAAGAGTCCGGAGTTTTTACTGTTTAGGAAGCTTTAAGTTGAACAGACTGCACTGCGCGTGCCTGACATACAGCACGTTTAGCGTGGTCGACCATAATATCTTATATTACGGCGCGATATAAAACAAATCCCGCTTTATGTAAATGTATGGAGCAATATGTAGAGCTTGATAAATTATGCTACATTATGCTAGAAGTGCAGGGGGCTAGTTTTTCATGCTAAGCTAGTAAACTAACAAGCTCTTGCTCCGACAAACCTAGTACCTATGAAACAAAAAACCTTGGAGGTACCAGTAATGTGCCAAGCTAGGACTATTCTAGTTTCAGGATAGGTAAAACTGTGGATAAACGGATTTCAACTTGTCAAATCTAATCCTCATCATCCTCATTTTCAGCAAAGTTTTGTTTCAGTTTCAAGAACCAATAGAAACTGTTTCTAGTATTTTTATTTAAATGTATGTACGTGCCTACCCACCAACGTGTATTTTTTTAAATATTATAAATTTTGTGGAATACAATGGTAAATAAATCATTGGATATCTTCTGTTAGATACATGAAGGCAGCTGTTACTGTAGGTATGTGCAATTTTTCGCAAAGAAGCATGAAAAAATATATAACCAAAGTCAAGTGTTAGGAAATCTAGGTGCAATAAAATAAGATGTAGTTGTAAAAAAGTTACGATTTCAAATAAAAAAAATTGAAAACGATAAAAAAGTACCTAACTAATAATAATAAAATTATGACCGAACTAATAAATAAAAAAAGCAACTAGGCTCGAAGGACCAAAAACAAGATGGCGTCGTTTCAGCTTATCCTAGGGGTGCTATCAATTAACATTATTTGCCTAGTAGCTGGAAGAGCACACATAGAATTGTCTATGAGTGGTAAGTACCTGTAAACTGCTATAGGTACAGCCGGCCTCACCCAAAGATACCCCTTTTTGTTGTTCGATTATCGCCCTTATGCCGCGCGCGTTAAGAGCTGCCATGGGGTATCTGTGACTGTGGCCCACCGTACATACGAGTAAAGTCGAAAGGAAACCAACCTTGCACCTATAAACCTTCTCATTCCTCTCTGAGGTGAAAATCCTACGCCCAGCGTTTCCTCTACAGTTAGGTAGCAAGAGTAGACTGGAAGAGATCGCTTTTAGCCATAGACTGCTTTAAACCTTACGAATATAACCTATTCTCGACGAACTCTTCTGGGTTTAGAAGACGAATGCTGCAGCGTAGTGTGCATCTGATTAAGACCCAAGATAAACAAGCTTAGAAGTTAATCTAACGCTGATTCTCTACGAACTTATTAGATAAGAATAATTCCGTGTAGTATGCTTCTGATAAACACCCAATATAAACACGCTTGTGACGCTTCATTGTAAAGCTTAGAACTTCGGTTAAATTGCCTCTACGAATAAATCTAATGAAATAATACCTCAACTCCCAATCAACAGTCGAAGACCAGGTCCGTCGCCAATACGAAGACTTCAAGAAGAGAGAATGGCAGTACGAAGGACTTCCCATAGACCTGGAGGGGTTCAGACGCGCCGTGCAGGCTGAGGAATTAGAGCAGTTCCCCGCACGACCCACTCCTACTACGACTAGAACAACTAGTAAGTAGGTTTTATTCCACTTGGGTTACAAATTAAAAACCCGAAGGCGATTTTTCGAAATGCTTGACAGTGCTACGGAGGGTCTACGGCAGTGCTACGCAGTCTACGACAGGGCTATGCAGGTTCTACGACATTGTTACGCACGCAGGGTCTACGACATTGCTACGCAGTCTACGAAAGTGCTATGCAGGGTCTACGACAATGCTTCGCAGTCTACGACAGTGCTATGCAGGGACTACGACAATGCTACGCTGGGTCTACGATAACCTTAGGAAAGTAGATAGAGGGTCGACGTAAACCGTAGGTTTGTGCCGCTAAGTACCTAATTAAGACTTCTGCAATTTCGTAATTGTGACCATTCCTTTAAATGCAACCTTCTTTAGCCACCTCGACGACGCCAGCGCCGTCCACAGCTCCCAGCCTGCGCTACCGGCGGGTGTTCAACGCCGACGAGACAGCCTCAGTGGAGAAGCACCCTTACATGGCCGCTGTGCTGGTGAACGATCACCTCTGGTGCGGCGGGGCTATCCTGGCCCGAGATCTGGTACTGACAGCCGCGCATTGCTTGCAGCTGTGAGTGTTTTTTCAGAGATTGAAAGAGCTTTTATTAGGAACTAGTTGTGCCCGCGACTTCGTATGCGTTTTTACACATTTGAAATTTAATTTAAATTCGACTGTGGAGGAAAACTCAAGAGGAAGGTTTTTTTAACCCCCGACCAAAAAAGAGGGGTGTTATAAGTTTGACAGCTTTGTGAGTGTGTCTGTATAGGTATGTGTTTATGAGGGTGTGTCTGTCTGTGGCACCGTAGCTCTTAAATGGGTGAACGATTTGGAAGCTTTAGGGTTTTTTTTTTAAATTTGAAAGCAGGTTTTCTAGCGAATGTTCTTAGTTATGTTTTGTCAAAATTGGTTCAGCTATTTATAAAATATGCTTATTTGAAGCTAAAATGTCGGGGGTATTTAAATTTAAAAGTAATTATTTCTTATCTTGCGGTAGCAGGGCTCAAAAGAAAGCAATAGAATAAAATATAATAAAAACCCTAATCTAAACAATACATTTATAAATTTAATAATAAATATGTATTGTTTACATTAAGGTATCGCCCGTGATAAGATACCAGGAAGCTTAGCATAAGAATTGCTTAGGAAGTAAAGGGGTTTATAAGTATCTCCCTCGACGTAGAGTGGGATAGATAAAGTTATAAGCCCATAGATAAGGTCTTACTCATTCTCATGCTAAGCCAGCAAGCAAAGCATTCGGCTAATAACTCTGTCTATCCCGCTCAACGGTAAACAATAGTTATTTTTTATGCAAGAATGCAAAATTATTGTTTGCGGCGAGTGCTTGTATTAAATACTGAGCGGTGTTAAATAAAAAGACCGCCAACAAAGTGGGAGACCACATACAGGGTGGCCCAAACATAGACGTCAAGCGAGAAAATCTAGATAGCTGACACCTTGGGCTACTCGAATCACCCCCATGTATGTTTAGCCATTTTTTGTCGTTTAGAAGTTATGAGGCTTCAAAGCTTTATTTGAAAAAAAAAAACCTAGCATTCGATTTTATTTTTAAACTTTTTTTCTTTTGTTTTTTCAGCAATATTTTTTATTCTTTAGAGTCTCAGATAAATTATCTATCACCAAAAAAATAATTATTAGCTATGGACTTTTAGAAGATACCGCAACTTTGATCCAAAGTCCAAAAATGTTGTTTTCAAGAAAACATCACTGAAATAGTTAGTATGGAGAAAAAAATAATATTAAGTAAAGGTCTGAAGGACTTTTTATTGATTTCAAAACTTTCCCAAAGCCTCATTCTTCAGAATAATACAAAAAACTTGTCATTTTATGGGACTTTTATTCAAGTAATTTGCGATCAAAGTCGAAAATCTGGAGTTGGAAGAAATTTTATTTCAATCTCTTTTAAGTTTTTCGACTTTTTTTTTCGACTTTGATCGCAAATTACTTGAATAAAAGTCCTTTAAAGTGACAGGTGTTTTGTATTATTCTGAAGAATGAGGCTTTGGGAAAGTTTTTGAAATCAATAAAAAGTCCTTCAGACCTCTACTTATTTTTTTCTCCATACTAACTATTTCAGTGATGTTTTCTTGAAAACAACATTTTTGGACTTTGGATCAAAGTAGCGGTATCTTCTAAAAGTCCATAGCTAATAATAATTTTTTTGGTGATAGATAATTTATCTGAGACTCTAAGGAATAAAAAATATTGCTGAAAAAACAAAAGAAAAAAAAGTTAAAAAATAAAATTGAATGCTAGGTATTTTTTTTCAAAAAACCTTTGAATGCTCATAACTTCTAAATAACAAAAAATGGCTGAATATACATGGGGGTGATTCGGGTAGCCCTCGGTGTCAGCTATCTAGATTTTCTCGCTTGACGTCTTTGTTTGGGCCACCCTGTATAGTCCTCATCATAACGAACATTTTTCCCAAGGAACTATGCCCAGGAAATCAACGGTTTCCGAGATAATGAGGTTCCAAGTCAGACTTTTTTTTCTTTTTTTTTCGTTTTTTTTTTCAGAAATATGTTTAGTATCACGTTATTAACATTTCTTCTCAAGAAGCTATATCAAAATTATTAATATTTCTTACAAAAAACGAAGTTAAAATTGCAACCCGCAATGTATTCTGAACATCGGATAGCCTAGATTGTGCCCAGAACCAGGACTTATCACGGTCCTAAATTTGACTGAAAACTATTCAGCGGTATTCGCGTGATGAGGTAACACACAGACAGACAGACAGACAGACAGACAGACAGACAGACAGACAGACAGACAGACAGACATAAACCGATTTTTTTGCATTTTTGTATTCAGTATAGTTTACTTAGTAACCCCTGCTAGTTTTTTTCTAAAAATATTCAATGTACAGAATTGACTTCGCTAGAGTTTTATTATAAGTATAGATATAGATGGCAGGTAGAGCTGACGGCCAACTTCCATTAGTGAAGTGTAGAAGAAGAAGGCGACAATTTCTTCAAGTTATTTTTTGATGAGCAAGGTTTAAGGAAGAGCCGTGCTGATCGAAGCAGGAAGTTGTGCCTCAGAAACTGCAAGGAATCCAGTCTTTTCCTGCCATTTTGACCAGAAGGCAGGTATAAACACGGTTTTTATCTGTCTGATCGTCAGTTCATCACGTCGTGTCGGTTGCGAATCACAAAAAGCACAGACGGCGCACATGAAAATACCGCCACCTCAACCCCCCTAAGTGCGCTGCAAGTCTTCTGTGCGCAGCTGGCCTTTGATCACCAGTGCACCAGTCAGTTAGTGTAAGAGCACCTATAATTATTTCTGTTTTCCATTTATTAGGGCCCAACCACCCCCCCTCCCCCCTTATATTCCTACACGCTTATCGATGGTATTTCATTAAGAACCTAGATAAAATAAAAACTAAGGTAAGTATTAAAACCCAAGGTTACCACATAGGTGTATTAGAGTATTTTAGTCTACCCATTCCACCAGGGCTAGAGGTCGCTTCGCTCGCTCATTCATCTACCTATCCACCCCGCAGCCAATACAACAACCGCTTCTTCCGCGAGTACGTAAAGATGCTGACCGTCCGCGTGGGGTCTGACAACGCGACCGGCGGCGGCGAGGTGGTCCGCGTCTCCGAGATCCACTTCCACCCCAACTACAAGCCCGCCACCCTGGACTTCAACTTTGCCTTGCTGAAGCTGGGCAAGAACGTCAGCTTCAGTGCGGGCAGCCATGCGGCCAAGATACCGTTCGCCAAGGAGCCGTTGGTACCGGTTGATAGGGATGTGTCGTTCCTCGGCTGGGGGTCGGTTTGGGTGAGTTGAGTTCTTCTTGTAGGGGTAGATTACGTAGGCCCCTTCACCATTCGGACTGTATCGATAGAAATACATGATTTTGAGCTGTATGAACTGCTGTTAGTTCGAACTAGAACTCTAGCTAGACTTTCTGAGACCACTGTATCATTTGCCATCAAGCCCGATATTGGCCATCATGCTAGAACCGATTTGAACCAAACGCTGCACAGCTTAGAGCTTGGTAAACAATTTAAAATGATATCCAGGCCGTCTAGCACAAAACAAAAAATAACAGTTTAAAAAAACTAAAAAAACACGCTTTTATAGCTAACCGAACTAAAATGTAGAAAATAATTTTTAATTACAAAGAGTTTAAAATTATAATAAAATTTTAGTTATTAACAGAATAATACAATACAGAGTAAAAAAGCGTGGGGTGCTTGATATATTAAATATTACAATCATTCTATTGGCAACTATCTATGAGATGCACCCCACGCTTTTTTACTCTGTATTGTATTATTCTGTTAATAACTAAAATTTTATTATAATTTTAAACTCTTTGTAATTAAAAATTATTTTCTACTTTTTAGTTCGGTTAGCTATAAAAGCGTGTTTTTTTAGTTTTTTTAAACTGTTATTTATTTTTAATTTTTTAGTTAGATTTATTATTTTTTTGTAAATTTCTGACATTTCTGGTACTCAAACACAGTTGGCTCCTTAGAGTCTTTAGATCCCTACATGAAAGAGAAGCGATTGGCATAAAAAACAAATTTGGTATTTTAGCATTTTTTTTTTGCTGACCGTATATTTTTTCCAAAATTTGTGAATGCAGTTCATAATATCTCAAAAAGTTATGGAAGGTCTCCTAAGAAAGTTTTCCTGTAACTATAACGGTTAAGGTACCTGCCCTTACTGCCCCGTCTCAAAAATCCACCCTGTATAATGGCACTGTAGGGGTATAATAGGAAACTGTTATCAAATTATTGCATTGTCATTGGTCCTTGATACGTATGCAAAGTTTCAAATTAATCAGACTTCTGGAAGTTGGTAAAAATTATGCTCAAAGATTCCGTTACATACATACATACATACATACAGGCCAAGCTTATAAAAGCGTGTTAAAAAAAGCGATCTCACTCTGTGATATAACCAAATCGTACCTACCTACATGCCTAACGTCTGATTAACCCACCCATCTCTGCAGGGCACCGGCGGCAGCGGCGGCAAGGTGCTGCTCCAACGTATAGACCTGCCAGTCTACGGCTTGGCGGATTGTCAAGACGTCTACGGGAAGGACCTTGTGCAGAAGAACAACTTCTGCGCTGGCTTCATCTCTGAGAAGAAGAACGTGTGCAACGTAAGCGTTTTTGGGGCATCTTAGAAGCTGTATAGGTAAAAAGTGGTGGAAGTGGTTTATGGGTGGTTGCTACTTACAGTATGATGAATTGATGATGTACAATAATAATTAAGAGTTTTCTATCTATCTATGAATCAGCGGTGGTGGCCTAAGGTATAACATTGGACTCGAGAGAGACCCAGGTTCGATTCCCGGCGCATGTACCTATGACTTTGTTTCTCTTCAAAGTTACGTAATACCTAGGTATATTTGTGAATTTGAAGTAGCAAAAAACCACTCGCTAATGGCAAAGGAAAAACATTGTGAGGAAACCCGCTGCTTAGTTGGCTCCACAGCTATTGACTGGTCCTGCCTATGGACTAGGCCGACTGAGCTGTTAGGATGGTATAGGTGGCAAACCTACTCCATCTAAAATAATGTCCCAGGCACTCCAGCGGGTCTCTTTACCCATCTAGTGTGAGTGACGGTGCCACTGGACACTGTATAAACCATCTCATTACGTAGATGCAAAGGCCTTAGTTTATCTATCTATGATGCCGGTAGCCCAAAGGGCCTAGAGGGAATCCAAATGGTTTCAAGCAAATAAGACCATTATAAGATGACCTCCCTCTCCCTACCAACAGCACGACGCCGGCGGTCCAGCCGTGTTGGACGGCCAGGTAGTTGGAATCCTGTCGTTCTCAAGCAAGCGCTGCGACGAACTGGACAAACCGGCCGTGTTCGGCCGCGTGGGGGCCGTGGCCGACTGGATTGAGGGGATCAATACCCAGTCCAATACGGAATTGCGGGTAGGTACAAAGCGAAAAGTAAGGGGTATAATACGAGCGACGAAAGAAGATATTTGAGACACCACGTGGTTAGACATGCGCAGTGTTTACAGGTAGCGTCGCGAGTTATGAGCGCTCGACGAAACTGGTGGGGGTTTCTGCGCAGGTGTGTACAATCGCGCGTAAAATGTTTAGTATCCACGCGGGATCTAAGACTGACGCTGTTAATTAGATACTATAAAAATCGGAGAAACTGACTAAACTTAAAGATTGAAAGTATTCTTTGTGGATTTTGAACTAGTTATATTTTATATGGTTTTCTATACAATTATTTTAACGGACATTACGATAAAACGGGTGTACAATCAATGAAAAATAATCTCAATCCAATATGTATTGTTCTCAATAACTTTTTTGAATCTTTCTGAACCGTCTTTTTATAACATTTTGTTTCGGCATTATTTCTGTGAGGAAATAAAAAAACGATGTGTGCGACTGTACCCCGAGGCTAGAGCGACTGATCTACCAATCACGCGCCCGCGCTCGCCGGCGATCGCGCCTCTCCGTCGCCCCCCGCGTACCCTGCCAAACAGACCCAAAAAATGAGTTCTGCGCATTCAAGGTCAGCGCTCATAACTCGTGACGCTACCTGTACCAGTCTCTTTAGGGGTAATGAGGTCTGCGCGCGCGAAGGGATCGGGCGTCAAGAGGGCGGTGGAAAGAGCGAGGGCGGCACGGTCAAGGCTCATCTTCCGTGGCGCGTATTGTAGTTACCTATCACTTCTCAGTAGTCGGTCCTTCATGTCTGTAGATCATGACTATAGGGTATGGACCAATCTTTCCATAGATTTCTGTCAGTAGCCACTACCACCACACCGCGCATATCTGGAACTAATAAATTCTTCTTATACACTCTACTTTTGCGCTACAATGAAGGATGTACATAGTGACACTCAGATATAACTTTCAGTATACAACTGAAAGTTATAAACTTATAACTTTGGAAATATTTGAATTCCTTAGATTTCCCACATTTTATACAGGATTTTTAGTATTCAGGGTGTTTGAAAGAAAATTATTCAGACCCTAATATTTTGACATTTGTACGGATTATTCTTTGCTACCTACATTTATTTTGTTGTCTTTGTTTCAGAGTGGATTAAAGTTTCGCTGAAAGAACCACAAACTACAAAGTGGCCTGCAAATAAAACGATAATGTAACATTACATCAATATATTTTGCTCTAATACTGTACAGACCAGCTTCCATTTGAGGCAAAACTCTAACAACATGAATACTATTCAATATAGAACACTGAACTTACATTTTATGATTTGTTAATGCGTTCCCAGCGGATCTTCCAGTATTTCATCAAACGGAATGATACAACATGCCTAAAAATTCATTACAATATATTGATTACAATAAACAATCGAACAACTGCTCAAGCTAAACCGATATTTACAGCGAAACGGCGGCCATTTTGAAAATTTAGCCATTCAAATTGACAACTGTCAAACACAGGATTTCCGCCATTTGCAAGCTTTTTTTAGTGTTACCCGTTCTAGTATTGAGTAAAGTTATAATTTACTGGCAACATAACACAAATAATTAGATCGATTACAATAGATGTTTTAACGATAGTAAAGTTGGTTATTGGTGGTTCCGCGATTAGTTCGCGCCGGTCGGCACGCGGTAGTTGACATGAAGCTCGGGCTTGATGTCGTAGACCAATCCGAGGATATCCTTGACGACCTGGAAGAGCAAAACAATTTTTGTATAAAGGGCAAGGCTGGCAAACCACCATTGCACCAGCCAGATGGCCCGGCGACATAGCCCGAGTAGCCGGAAAGCAGTAGGTGCGTCTGGCACAGGATCGTGAGAGGTGGCGTGAACATGAACACGCATTTACTCAGCAGCGGGTTTTAACAGTCTGATGATGATGAAAAAATACCAGAGTAGAGGTGGGGCAATGACGCACTTATGCGCGCTGTAGTACGAGTATCTATTTCTACAGGGTGCACTCTAAGTCGATAGCGAAACTTTAAGTGGGCTATCTACTGATCAATATAAACAACTTTGTGTCAAAAAGTGATCTAACTACCAAAGAAATAAAACGAAGAATAGCCAATGGATGGAAAAGATACTGGTCACTTAAGGAGATTATGAAAGCAACAGATTTCAGCAAAAGAATAAAGAGCAAAGTCTTCAACACCTGTATCCTCCCCTGTCTTATCTATGGATGCGAAACATGGGCACTCTCTAAGCAACACAGGGACATGCTAGAACACTGCCAAAGAGCCATGGAAAGGAGCATGCTGGGAATAAAGAGAATAGATAAGATAAGAAACACATACATAAGAAAAAGAACAGGAGTGACCGATATTCTCACAAAGATAGACCAAATGAAGTGGAGATGGACCGGTCATATGCTACGAAGTCCACACGATAAATGGAGCAAAATCGTAACGGAGTGGTACCCTAGAGACGGAAAACGAAACAGAGGTCGACAACGCAAAAGATGGGAGGACGAACTTAAATTAACAGTAGGCTGTAACTGGAGAAGAATTGCTAGAGATAGAAAACAGTGGAAATCGTTAGAGGAGGCCTTTGCCAAGAGGCACACCGAACTCCGGGACATACTATAACAAAACACAAAAGAAACATAACGAAGAAACAAAGAAAGTTACATACAAAACGGAGTCTCGGGATATAAAGGCTATATTATTATTATTATGTTGGTATATCTTTTAGATCACGGGCCCATGGGGACCCGGTCCTTTGAGGCTTGCGTGGGGCCGAAGCCAACAGCACAGAGGCCTTTTAAATACCATTTAATCTAAATGTGATGGGTGTATCTGCCGGATCTTATCTCTGGATAAATACGAGAATCTACCCAGAGACAATCTCCATCAGATACAAGGACTATTGCAAAATAATATGGAGAAAAGAAAAATCTGGGCTATAGGAGTGTCAGGATAAATGGATTGGGGTGCCGGGTTATGGGTTGAGACCTATTGACGTCTGCCACGGAAAATGTCTCAAGGGGTTCATCATTGGCAGACGTATGACTTGCCGCTCACTAAATGGGCCACCTAAATAAGCCGCCGCTTATGGGCCTAGCCCTGGACAGCAAGGCGGCAACATGGTTGTGAGCAGCTCAGGGTGTCGAGAGGTGTGCGCCGCTTTCTACCCAGTGACTGTAGTGTGGTAGCCACAGTCACAGTGCCAACTCGCGTCTTATGCAATTATTATTATTATAAACAACTTTTACAAGGTGGCGAAAAAATGGAGTGAAAAAAATATCAGCTGTTCCATACAAAAGGTCGACTCAGTACTGCGCCAAATGTATGAAACAGCTGATATTTTTTTCGCTCGATTTTTGTCGCCACCTAGTACAAGTTGTTTGTATTGATCAGTAGACAGCCTACTTAAAGTTCCGCTATCGACTTAGAGTGCACCCTGTATAGGTCTCTGACCAAACTTAGCTGTGATTTCTGTACTATCAACACAATATTACTGACTTCCTTTGGCAATACACCATCATAATCGAATGGTAAGTGGCTAGGGGTCGCTCTGTGACTATGGGATGAGCAATGGAGCCAGTCATGGTTGTTTGGAAACAAGTAACTGTCGAATGAAATACTAGAAAGGAACAATTTTACCATTGATTCATTGGGTTCAACTATCTTGAGAAAAAAAATGGACCATGCATTATAAAATAAAATGGCAGTGACAACTCACATTTTAAAGGATAGAAAGGGAAAGTAGTTATAATTGATTCCTTCAGTTCAACATTCTCCATTTTTTAATTTGGTATGTATTATAAAAGAATGAAAATTATGTAAATAAAAAGGTCAACATACATTTTCGTTCTGGAACTTGACCATCTTGTCCATCTCCACGATCTTCACCTTGGTCTCTGCCTCGATCTTGGCTGCGACATCTTCCCTGGTGCCCATGTGCTGTGGACGAGAAACATCTAATGTTTAACTTAGCATTTACAGTAAGTAATACTTTGAGATATGGTTTATTTGTTTCTTTTTAACCCCCAACCAAAAAAGAGGGGGGCTATGTGTGTGTGTATGTCTGTGGCTCTTAAGAATTCCCTGTACCAGCGTGGGAACTCGGCGATGGCCAAGCGCGTGAAACACTGTTTTCTATAGCTGTTTCACCCAGAGCGAGACGGGGCGCGGGAAAAGTGAGAGGCAATGCGGCTGTATGAGTCTACGTGTGTTCGTGTCCTTTCGCGAGTATGTAGTTGTAATGTAATAGATCTATTTTCCCAAAAGTTTTCGTAGTTCAGCTGCCATTTCTACATTTTATTAGCCATTTCAAAAATCTTTCTTTTTCTGACACGTACTGTCGGCCACAATCACAGATACCGATACATTATTGATGTTCCCAAGGTAGTTAGACTCCAATAGACAGTGTAATAATGTAAGTAAATAACAGCTGAAAGTAACCCCGTTTTCGGCGCGAAAAACGCATCGCTCTAATTTCTTTCAGGCTACTTTTTTTATTATTTAAACTATTTGCAAACCTCCATATTGGTCATCTACTGATATAAACCAAGTTTCAATCCAGCCTGTAGTTTAGAAATTAAACCTGAACTACGCTTGTATGGGAAAATGGTGCTCTAGCGCCCTCTCTAGCAGGTGAACCGATTTGGAAGTAGTTTATTTTTTATTGAAAGCAGGTTTTCTAGCGAGTGTTAGTATTAGGTAGAACCTGCGCTATCGGACTGTACCTATCGGAAATTCATGAAAAAAATTTAAGCCTAAATACTAATATTTTTATTGAGGTATCATAGGTGATACCGGGGGTCTCAGGAGCCTAAGTTCAGTCAAAATCTATTCAGCCGTTTATGAGATTAATTTAAAGCTACAAGTTATTATAGCAGGAAATTATTGACTCTGGTCAGTAGCGTCCAGTGGCACCTTCACTCACATTAGATGGATGTAGACTACTCGGCGCTGCAGTGCCTGGGACATGTTTTAGATGGTCTAGGCTTGCCCAGCACCTATACCATCCTGACGGCTTAGTCCGCCTAGCCCACAAGAGAGACTAGTCAATACATGTGGAGCCAACGCAGCTACTAAGGCAACATACCTTCGCCTCGAATTCCTTGAACTGCCGCTCACGCTCCTGCCTGTACTTCTCCACCTCATCCTGAGCCTCATCCTTGGCCTGCTTTAGACGCCTCGCCTTCCCTGTTACGTTGGAAAATGGACTTTAAAAACATACACAGACTGACACACAGTCTGACTTGCAGACTCTTTATTTATACTCAGATGTAACCAGCTCCTAACTATCCTCATAAATTAAAGCCATTTTCAATGACCACGATTCAGCTTTCCAAGGTGAAAATTAAGGGTAAGTTATATTGTATGGAAGACCTGTGTTAGCTTCATTTATCTAAGGATTATTGAAAAAGACAGCTGTTAATCGGTCAACTCAAATGCTAAAGTTTCCTTGCAATGTCTATTACATCTTCTTGAAAACACGGGCTTAAGTTTAAACGCAATGGCGTGTCGATAGGTTCCCGGTTGAAGGACAAACTGGGTTTTCCTCGTTTTTCTCCTACAACCAAAAACCAAACCAACCAAGAATTAGAATCAGAATATTCTTTGCTGTACTCGAAAAACTTTAAAAGGTCAGACACAGCATTAATAAATCGTAATTGAAGCCTACAACTGGGAGCCTATCGAGGTACCATTACGTTACAGACTCAGGCCCCTGATTGAGGTAAAGATCTCCTTATCAGAAAGACTTGTCAAGGTCTTCAATGTAAATCCTGAGAACATCAATTATTCATCAATCTCCTTAAAACTGTAGATTTTGTATAGGATGTAGATGAATATTAGACTAAGTGGATACACAATACGCTGGATTTGACAATAGATGTTGCCAGTGGCGTAACTAGGGTGGGGCAGGCAGGGCACGTGCCCTGGGCGCCATATCAAGGGGGCGCAAAACAGCAACTCGTAAATTCAAAATAATCCAACAATTTACTTCAAATTATCGGACGAGTCGGTCATGGTACTGAAAATAGTGTAAGTGACGATACAGATGATATGATTTAGGTACCTACTTAAACATGTTCTTCTAAAACTAAATCCCAATTTGTCGAAAAAATATGAGGAAACTTAAGTAGCTAAAATCCCGTGGCAAATTGCATGAACTTCATGAAAAATTCGCTAATGTCTAGATTTCCCTAACTAACTTTACTTCTTACATGTTATAAAGTCGTTTTGAGCGCGTTTTTGTTCCACTAACGAATACGAACAATAAAATTAAAAGGTAAATTCGTTGAATTATCGTAAACGCTGCACGCGGTCATCCTATTTACATACAAAAAAATCTTTATTATATTTTCAGGGTAAAATAGATAAATTTTCGGGCGCGTTGTAAAGAAAACTTGCCACGCCTTTGAAAAAGGCTAAAATTGGTGAATTTCCGAGCGCGCGTACATTCGTTTATATTACAAAGGTGACATAAATTACGATTTTCAAAGATAAAACCGGTGAATTTTCGGGCGCTCTGCGCGCGTTAGTCCCATTTACAAACAATGAAGATAAAAGGTGAATTTTCGTGCGTGCTGCGTCGTCGTATTTAAGAACTGTGGTAATTTCGATCGCGTAATTTAAGGGTTCACCAATTTCAATCGGTAAAATTTTGGGCGCGGTGCACGCGCATTTGTAATGAAAATAGATTTCGTCCAAGGATAGTAATTTGCTCCATATCGCGGTTTACAAAATGGGTAAAATCGGTGAAATATCGGGCGCGCTTAGCGCGCCCTTGTGGAATCGCCGTGTGAATTCGCACGGCGTGAGATTTTTTTCTAAGCAGAAGCAGAATAGTTAATGTACCATTTTAGTCTTTAGCCAATTAAAAAAAGATATACGAAGGGGCGCAATTACGATGCTTGCCCTAGGCGCCATTTGCCCACGGTACGCCACTGGATGTTGCATTGGACAAGGACAGTATCACAGGGTCATACTAGTTTTCAGAATCTCAAGGAAATAACGAGTACCTACCTATTTGAAGGTGAATTCAAGCCCTATACGCTCCAATTGTACTAAATATGAGCGCACAACATCTGCATCCACAAAGGATTCAGGATGGTGATCTGAGGCGCAATTTTATGTGTGGATTCGTGGATGAAATAAAATTGATGATTTCAACTTACGCTTCCTCGCCTCCGCGACTTTTTCAGCGGCGCGCTTCTCCGCCGCCAGCAACTGTTGGATGCCCTGGGTCTGGCTCGCCATTTCTGTACTTTATTTCCACACAATTACTATTTAGCCACCACGGTGCCAAGACGGAATGGGAGCGAGAACAAATCAATAGACGCAGAACGATGTGACGAAAGTCATATGATTATTTTCTGCCGCCATGTTGTCGTGACTGTGATGTCATCCACTCGTGGTTTGGAAAGCTTTGCGTGAATCGGAACGCATTTCAAAGTTTAATTGGGAGAATAAAATACTATCAGTAAATTTTCTCAAATTATTGCAGATAAATTATATAAATTAATAAATAATATTTTGATTGTGACATAAATCAATATCATTGATCTTTTATTAAAGTTCTAGGGTAAAAAAATAGACAGCTATTCCGTAGAACTGAACGTTTGCCTGTCATGTTGGCAATGATTGTTTACGAATAATTTCAATAGATGGCACTGGCGTCATTAAAAAGTTTATTAAGGCTATTACAGACGGTTTTCCAAGTGGGATTGTGTTGGCAACTTTGTTTCAACTTTCATCTATAGTCCGTTTCCAGGGCAGGCGGAAAAGCGATCATTGATACGAAGTACTATGTTACCGTAAAAATATAACGATTCGTGTCGCACTACGTCACTCTCCTTACATTTCTGTATCGTTTGGATATTGAAGCGTGTTTTTAGGTACGGGGTGGGGTGAGAGTTCCGGTCAGTCAGAGATAAAAAACCTGTTTCAACGTGCTACAGGTAGCGTCACGAGTTATGAGCGCTCGACGAAACTGGTGGGGATTTCTGCGCAAGTATCTACAATCGCACATCCTCATCATCAGAAAACTATTGTGAAACTGACACTGATGAACATGACATCCCTGTTTAATATACTTAATGTATACTCATACCAACCTGTTTTTTTTTCCCGCCACTTTGGTGTCGTTTCACCATAACATAATTGTTTAATAATTACTAAACCTCATCGCTCATTAATGTGCCAGTTCGTAGTAAACTTGTAAAAAATTCAAAAACCTTTGGCATAAAAAATTTTGTTTATTTCTGTGATCCGCTGAAAGATTAATGATCGCTTTTCCGCCTGCCCTGGAAACGTACTATAGCAGCTTATTTTCCTTTTAAGGCTGGAAGATAGCAGCGTGGCGGGAAATTCAAAATTTTCACAGTTTTTTACATTTTGTAGCTAAACTAAGCTATTTTTGTTCAGAGATTTTTCGTTCGCGGCAATAATATAGTATTCTTTTCATTATTGTAAACAACAGAACAACAATAATTCAGCCGACTATGTGTTCTGGTCTACGAAGCAGTGGCACTGCCGAAAAAACCTGTTGATGACTAAAACACATAATATTATAATCGGATGAATTATTATTGTTGTTCTGTTGTTTATATAATGAAAATAATACTACGTTATTACCGCGAACGAAAAATCGCTGAACAAAAATAGCTCAGTTTAGCTACAAAGTGTAAAAAACTGTGAAAATTATGAATTTTCCGCCACGCTGTTATCGTCCAACCTTAAGGGCAGTGTTGCCGCCAGGGCAATCTAGTTTGTGGCTATGTCAGAGGGAAATGTTGCTAGATTTGTAATAAATTCGATTTCAAAATTCCGCTAGAAGTGGCTAAAAATTATTGCAACTGAGGCTTGGATGAAAATAGAAAATAAACATGGATATTATATTTTAATACTTTTCATTATACTGCTGGATTCAAAGATTTAGGTATGCCACAAAAAATACACTGTTGAATTTACATAATTAAAAAATAATCTATTTCACGATGTCATCCACAATAATTTATTCCTCGACGTTTGATGACGAGTTTGGTGTTACAGAAACGATTGATTTATCTGATTTTGCAACTTTTGCTAGAACTAAGGCGATAAGACAACTTTTTTTCTTATATTGAGCTGGTTTCTGATCATTTTAGTTGAATTCAGCGTAATGGAGGTTCGTTTATACTTTGTGATCAAGAAAACTCCAGAAGTAGCCAGATGTGGCTAGATAACATTGAGTGGCTAAAACAGATTATTTTGTAGCTAAACCCGTTGAAAATCCGCTAGATCTAGCCATAAAGTGGCTAAAACGGCAACACTGCTTAAGGGTGGGCTCTAAAGTCCCAACTCTACATATAAAATTAAATATAATACGTCACACAAACTGGGCCATGTGGCTGAGGCTTTATTCGTGTCTAGCACGAAGGACTAATATTTCGAGTTCTATCTGTGCTGTGACTGTGAGTGAGCTGAGCACCTGCTGCTCACTCCAAAGAAAATATAAAATTATAAACTCTTTAGATCAATCCGGCTCACTTTGAACCCCTTTGTTCCCACAACCCTTTGAACTAAAATACTTTGAAGATCTACCTACAACCAGAGATACTTTGGTCCACAAAGCCACACAGTCCACACCGCAATTTACAAAATAGCTGTTTTGTGCGAGTTTGTAGGCTTTATAGAGACGATCTTTAGTTCTTTACCGCTCCGTAGTTTAATGATAAAGAGAGAGGGAGAGAGAGAGAGAGAACGAACAATAGTGAGTGAGAGAGTAGCGCTATCAAATCGATCGATCCACAGCCTAGGCAAATGCTAGACGACAGTAAATATCTTGATCTGTATCGTGATACATATCACGTATCTTGGGCTGGATCACAGCGCACCCTAGACATTAGATACGGATCGCGTCAGTACTGAAGCGTTCTTTGTACGAGGTAGACGTGATGGACCCTAGACAGAGGAAAATTAGAACTTGTGTGGCAATAATTATTGCCCTTTCTTTAAACAAAGAGTGAAAAGAAAGCGATGCATGAATATAATTGGCTACAAAAGAGAGAAAAGTACCTACTTATTGTTTTTTTAATAGGACGAAATTTTATTTTACGATGCATTTGACGAATACAAAAATTATTCTCGGATGCCTGATGTCTATTTTGATAACCTTTTGGGTAACGCCATTTTTAGGGTTCCGTACCTCAAAAGGAAAAAAACATAATAGGTATGTTGGTGACCCAAAAATACGGACATGTAACGTGATAAATTAGAGGAATTTTAATTATGGTGGCCAGTTTTTGGAGGTAAATAAGTAAATAAAATTTTTTTTTTGCCAAATATTATATTGTGTGACATAACAAATGCCTCATTTTAAGCATTACAAATGTATTGTTTTAATAATTTACGGAACCCTTAGTGCGCGAGCTCGACTCGCACTTGGCCGGCTTTTATTACATAATTTACGGAACCCTAAGTGCGCGAGCTCGACTCGCACTTGGCCGGCTTTTATTACGTGGTAACGTCCTTTAATACTGCCGTCTCGCTGCTTACTGACGCGATAAATATCGACGCGCGACACTAGACGCAAGATATGTATCACGATACAGGATCTCGGATCAGATCACAAGATTTCCGGAATTCCTGCGATAAATATCGTAATCCGTCAATACACTACCCTAGACGAAGATAAATATCGTGATCCGCCAGTATAGACTGACTGATCAAGATATGGATCTTACGTCTAGCGTTCGCCACGCGTCAGTAAGCAGCGAGACGGCAGTAATAAAGGACGTTACCACGTAATAAAAGCCGGCCAAGTGCGAGTCGAGCTCAAGCACTAAGGGTTCCGTAAATTACGTAATAAAAGCCGGCCAAGTGCGAGTCGAGCTCGTGCACTAAGGGTTCCGTCAATTATTAAAACAATACATTTGTAATGCTTAAAATGAGGCATTTGTTATGTCACACAATATAATATTTGGCAAACAATTTTTTTTATTTACTTATTTACCTCCAAAAACTGGCCACCATAATTAAAATTCCTCTAATTTATTACGTTATGTGTCCGTATTTTTGGGTCACCAACATACCTATTATGTTTTTTCCTTTTGAGGTACGGAACCCTAAAAATGGCGTTACCCAAAAGGTTATCAAAATAGACATCAGGCATCCGAGAATAATTTTTGTATTCGTCAATTGCATCGTAAAATAAAATTTCGTGGGTCCACTAGGGTCCATCACGTCTACCTCGTACAAAGAACGCTTCAGTACTGACGCGATCCGTATCTAATGTCTAGGGTGCGCTGTGATCCAGCCCAAGATACGTGATATGTATCACGATACAGATTAAGATATTTACTGTCGTCTAGCGTTCGCCTAACTCTCGTACAAAGAACGCTTCAGTACTGACGCGATCCGTATCTAATGTCTAGGGTGCGCTGTGATCCAGCCCAAGATAAGTGATATGTTCGCCATATCACGATACAGATCAAGATATTTACTGTCGTCTAGCGTTCGCCTTTCTGTACATACGTGCTAGGCGTGCGTGTCTGCCTTCTCATTTTACAAAAAATATAAGAAAACCACCTTACATCATTAAGTTAAGGTTGGTTTTTCCGAATCTTTATGACTTTTTTCCGAAGTACTGTCAAAAACACTATTTTGATACTCCACTGCAAGATGAAACAGTCTTTATTTCTTTGAACAATGTTCAAATGTTTCTTCACACGCAGAGATGGGCGATGAATTTCTGCCTTTTCTGCCCAAACGATTTTAATCGGGCAGAAAGGGTTTTAATCGGGCAGAAATGGATTTCTGCCCATTTCGGCGGGCATAAATGAAAATTCACTACAAATTAGTTTTTTTGTATACAAAACCCTATTGGGATAATATTATGTGACGAAAAAGGAAAGAAAATTGGTTGGGGTGTAGTGTAAGGGGCGCTATGGGCCCAAAACTTAGAAGTTTCTGTACCAAAAAAAAAAAAATTTTTTTTTTATTTTTTTTTATCGGAGACCTGTCGAATTGGTCCTGGAGAGCAAAAAAGTTCTGTAACTTTATGCCGAGAAATGCACCGTTTTTGAGTTATGTTATTTTTTTTCAAAGTCTCATAACTCGTAAACGGTGCGTTTCCCGGCACCAAGTTACAGGAACATTTTTGCTTACTAGGACCTACCCAACCCGAGTTACTGGTTTCCCGACGCCCGCCAATAATTTTCAGTTTTTTATTATTCAAGACCTCGTAACTCAAAAACGGTGCGTTTCCCGGCACTAAGCTATAGGACTTTTTTTGCTTCATAGAGCCTACCCAACCTATTCTCGTCAAAATAAAGTTCTTTTGTAACCGAATTTAAGTAAAAAAATAATTTAATTTCCGCCCGACCTTTATTAAAAATGCCCGGCGTTTATTGGGCAGAAATGGATTTTAACCCAGCGGTGGATTTTAACCCGGGCATTTACCCATCTCTGTAATCACACGTCGTAGAATACGGCGCGAAGAAAGAACTGTCAAACCACTCCCTGCCTCGCTCTCTCTCCCTAAAGTAAGATGAAATAGCATGCTGTGTTCACTTTATACCTAAGATGTGATTGATTGTATAGTTTTTCTTTATTTGCTGTAAATTGCTGCTTTGGTTATACGGTTTTTAAAGGAGTCCGGAAAAAAAACATCAATGTACGGTAAACAAATAATTTCTGTTATTGTTTTGTAGTGATTCGTAGTGAAAACAAGTACCCCTTCGTCGGTGCTACGTCACATTTTCTATATCAAATCATTTCGGAGGCAAACGCACCAAGGTATGGCCGCCGTTTCGAAGTATTCACAGTTTTACTTCCACAAAGAATACGCGATAAACATTGCACGAAGCGAGCTGAGGAGGACATTTTTAAATAAATATTTTACGCGAGTGAGATAATTGAAGGAAACAAACAATATAAGTTCAAGTGTCGACGCGATCATAACCTATTTCTTAGTTTTTTTTTTTCGAGTTTTTTTCTTGATCTAAACAAAATGTGGTTAGTCAGCCAGCCCAATTCGGTGATCTTGGAAGTGAAGGTGGATCCCAATGCCATCGGACAAGAGTGCCTGGAGAAGGTAAGAGACCTAATTTTCTACAATAACCTTCGGTTCACAGCTTTTAGCAATTTAGTGTTCTTTTTCTAGCTGAGTAATTTTTTGTCGTCATTTCGCCTTGTACGATTTGTAAACGTCTCCCTGTTTTGTGCAAGGTTCTTATACGTCTAAATTCATAATTCGAACAAGTGAATTGTCAAAAAACGTGTTCCATTTTCGAATAATGTCAACCAAAACAAACGCGAAACGCTCTCCGAACTTTTTTAGTTTCCTTTTCAACCTTTTTACCAAATCCAGCGAGTCAGTCTTTTATCTATGAAATCGCTTGATAGTTTCGTTGAATATATTTTGTAAGGAGACAAAGCGTGGCTAGAGACACGTTCATTTGGCTTGCGTCAACGTTTACCTTGCGGACTTTGGACCCGGCACTGGCGCTCACGCATCGCCGTCGTGTATTGCCCAGGTAGCTCTTAAAGCCTTACCTTAAGTACTAGAATCGACCGAAAAGCCAAGCCAACGGAGTAACTGGCTGCAATAGTTTTAATAACATATTTTTGTAACTAGCTGAAAAAAACCAAGTCACCTTTGATATTGTATTTGCTTAACATTTGTATCCTAACTTACCTTCACGGTGATAGGTCTAAGAAGATAAGGTGGAAGCAGAGGCACCAGTAAATTAAAATGTCAAAATTATGCCCCAAATGTGACATGGTGGCAAGCCTCACCTGCCTCATTCTACAGGTTTGAAAAGTATTTTACTGACAGTTTTACAGGTTTCCTCACAGCAGTATTTAAGAAAATCAATATGTTTGGTGATTGATGTTACATTGAATTTGGCTCATTACTATGATATTTTGGTTGTGAAATACTTTACAAGTCGCGTAGGATAAATCTATCCTCATAAATAGGTGTGCAAAGGCGCCAACACTTCTCTTGAATACCAATCCTTATTATTGTTGGCGGAGATCCAATTATAGAACAAGAATTTAGGACGATTCAAGATTATCCTCGAACCTATGTCGACACACAAAACATTAAGTACATTAAATGTAAAGCAAGACTAACTGACAGTTTCTGATTTGAGAAATTCGCTAAGCAAGCACTTAAATATCATTCTGCCTCTGCAGATTTCTCACAAAAGAATGTGACAAAACGATAGTTAAGTACCTATTTACTTAAAAAAATTCTCAATTCAGAAACCGGGCCTAAAACCCACTAGTAGGTACTCATCAGTATTTTCTTCTATTTCTATATTTCTTATCATTACCTACCATACAATCAATTTGTAAATTGTTACTAAATAGCATTTTTTTTTTTTCAATACACCAAAAACAAGTCTATCCTTAGCAGGGGGCTATTCTCCATTATTTAATATTACAAAAAAATTATAAAATCTCTTGAATGGCAGTTGTATCAAGCGCCATTCCAGGGAAATAAAAGACAAAGTTTATTTTTTTTGTCACAAAAAATCAGAAAAAAATCTTATATAGTTCCTGTCTCTCTAGGTAGGACGCAAAAATACCGACAAAGACTAAAATTACACCTTCCCATTCCCCCATGGAGTTGAATCATTTCGCGCACCGAATCGGGTACAAGGCGTGTCATTATTCACGGCGGCGTTCGTAACACCGGTGATTGTAGCGCGGGTCCAAAGTCCAACCACCGAACAAACAGCTGGGCGCTCTCTAGAGACGCCTTGCACGACCAGAAATTTTTGACCTACTATTTCATACAGCTAGTACAGATTCGCAGATCTCCATTGTTCACAGCGGCGTCGTCGAGTGCACGTGCGACGCGCGTGAACCGAGCGCGCGCGATTCAAATATCGAACGAAAACTTTCACGTTGTCTTTTCTTGGCCGCCAGTTTTTAGGTCTTCACTGGCCAGTAAATGCAATGTTCATCCTATTTTAGAGTTTTTAAATCTCGGTCACTGAGCAACTACAATAATTTGTACACGAGACGATATAACATTTTATTTTGAAACTCTGTTGAGAAGTATAGTTATGTATAAAAGAAAGATTAGAATCTATCTTTAAAATAACAAGTTTAACCAGAAAAAAACTTAACAAGGACAGGTTGGCTATTTTGAAAAGTAGAATCGTTCTATCGCTCAATTTTAAACCATATTATTTTCTCATGGGAAATCCGATTTGACCTTCTTGGAAACTCGTTTGAACGATCGCGCCAAAACACTCGAGACCTACGTGCCATGGCGATAAAGACGAGATTGCTATGGCCGATTTGAGCAGTCAAAGCAGAGCATGTGGGCTTGCGATACAAAGTCCAACACGATACGATTATATTTAACTCAATTCAGAGAGCCACTCTAATTTATGACTCGAATGCACCTAACATAACAGGGTTAATGGGATGATCTTTAATTTTCAAGTGTCCGTAATGAAACCACAGGTTGAAACCACCAAAATGTAGCAGCAACAATGTAAGAAATCGCAAATTTCGTAATGCATGCTTTATTGCGCAATTCCAATAGATCGCTTCTTTAAGCAGTAAAAATAATGGCATTGGAGGTAGTAGTAGGCTTAATTGCTTATACTTGGTGTGTTGCGAAACAGTACACACAGCAGGAAACGTGAAATTGTCAATTTACCTAGTTGTAGAAGTTGCGACACAAAATAATGTACACGTAGAATATTGCGACACAATTATTGAAACTATTGCTGATGTGGATGAATGAAGCTAGGTACATCGTCGCTGGCAACTCTTGCACACGTTTCTGACAATATTAACAACTTAGCAAAGATTTAACACATATTGACAAAAATCATCAAAATACCTAGATACCATTATAACAAACACAATGATCAGGTTTCACTGCATTCCCTACGAATCGCTCGACAACTTCAGCGCATTCTAATTCCATCATAAAAACAAACATTTTATCGAAGTACCTATTCTTGTAACAAGTGACTTAGATGTAGCCTCTGTGAGCTCTACAAGCAGAGGCTTTCTCTGACCAAGCCAATTTGAGTCAGAGTTTCCACATTTTACTTCACACATAAGGGTCTTGATTGAATACATAGTCTCGAGATATGATGTCCTAGACCGGAAGAATATAGATTCCTTAACTCCTCTCAAAATCTAGTTCCATTCTGGCCGATTTTGTGCCTTCAACTTAAACTCGGTTATGCTCATCTCGAGACTGTTTGCTCAAAATTCATAAGACCGTTAACACTGGGAATCTAACCGAAGGTCTCTGGACTCAAAAGCTATGTGCTAGCACTGCTAACAAGTCTTATTCAGAGACAAATAAGTCCATTATCCATTATGCTGACGAGAGGCACGGGGTTTTTGCGGCGCAAACAGGCAGCGTCACGGTGCAAAGTCTAACGCACCAATTGGAAAGTTCAACAATGGCCGGAATTGTTCCAGTTTTGACGCTATTCTATTAGACAAACATTGGACTTGGACCGTGGTCGTGATCTCATGCGATGGCCTAATGTTGCCGGCTCGCAAGGCATTGTTCTGGACACTCTAGGAGTCTAGGAAGACCAAGGTAAAATCTCATTATCAGCCCACGTCCCGGTCAACCTATAGGCTTTTCCTTTGTGGCCTTCTCTCAGGAAGGACATGCATTCACCATGTCGTTTTGAGTTTTTGATCTTGTTAGCAAGAATTCAGGACTAAGTATCACGTTAGGCAAGTGTCACATATACATTCGCATCAACCACCCTACTTTGACCAGTATTTTCAACGCGAGAGGGTGGTTTGAGGTTGTTGTTACGTAAACCCCTTAAAAACCCAGTAGCCCAGGGTATAGGGTCGAATTCTGACAATAAGGAAGTACAGATGATGACGAAATCATAATTTATTGAGAAGATCGAGTCTGGAAGTTGACTGGCCCTGGGAAATAACGTTTAGCCGTGAAGCATAGGTCGATGATGTCAGAGAGCCTAATAAGGAACAGTTTCCGAGCCAAACTGCTGTCTCTCGAAACGAAGCAATGGTGTTGTCCGTAAAGCACTTTCACTTACATAATTGATTCTTGCTTCGCGCTAAAACAGCATGTGGCTTTCGCAAATTTGTAACTACTTCCACCACCTGAGGGGATAGAAATGTGCTTGCGGTATTAAGGGTATTGAAGGAACTATAATCTTATTTAATGTCCGCTCTTCAGCCAGTTGTGAACATTCTAGACAACGACACCCCATACCCTTTGATGCCACTCTTCAGACAGTTGTGAACATTCTAGACAACGACACCCCATACCCTTTGATGTGATCAAACCCAAATGCTCACAGAGAAGTGAGCCAGACAGGATGGCTAGACTATTGAGACAGTCGTACTTGAAAACAGCCATGACATTTTCTTTCATCCTTCAATGTCCGAAGCCGTTATAAAAATGCAAAGTTAACGCTTGGCTTAGTTAGCTATGCATGGGTATTTGCGCAAAATGTCGGTAACTACATGGCTGTTTTTTAGCGTCATCACAATCATCTACAATATCGATCGTCACAGTCTCTTTGCCCCGTTGAACGGTTGTTCATGCAAGTCGGCTATTAACACTTCAATCACAACTCCATACCTTGACATTGCGCGTTTTTGTCGAATCTACCTCTGCTGAATGCTTTTTTGCATGTTGCTCGCGTATCTCAAGTGACATTTGTAACCATATGATTGTTTCACAAAAAAAAAATAGGAGGGATACTCCTAACTATCCCAGGCACTGTAGCGTCCGAGTGGTCACTTCACCCGTCTAGTGGGAGTAGTGTGGCCGAAGGTGCCACTGGCCGCTTTATAAATGTATAAATCATCTCATTACGTAGATGCAAAGGCCTTAGGCACCCTGCCTCGGAAAATTAAGCAGTGAAGCTTGGAAGTAGAAAAGGTTTCCGTGTTTTTATGGCAGCTTTTTGAGACTGCGTTCAGGAAATTCACTTTTGAGTACGTAGTTTGCGTGCGGCACAGTCGCTAGTTTTCTCGTGCCATCTGACATCTAGCCTGCAGGATTTTCCTTAACGCGAAATTCCTCCGGACGATAATTGCGGCAAGGCATGGCATATCTGCCGTTTGCAGCAACTGTTAACATAATAATCGCTGGTGGATACGTGACTGGTTGCACGGCTTGGTGCTGTGATCAGAAACCTTGGCTTACATCGCAACTTAAAATTATCTTAGTCCATGTACCGGCTGACTTTGTTACACCTTTTGTGCTGTCCTGGATGCTGGATATAATTTAGGCCACTGAAACAATGGTTATTTGATAAACCATATAATATTGGCTTGGTATTGACTTGGCTTTCCTGTGAGCCAGGCTGACTAAGCTGTCAGGATGGTATGGTGCTGGGTAAGCCTACTCCATGTAAAACAATGTCCCAGGCACTGCAGCGCCGAGTGGACTCTTCGCCCATCTAGTGTGAGTGAAGGTGCAACTGGACGCTGCGCTGTATAAACAATCTCACTACGTTTGATGCAAAGGCCTTAGTTTTATCGTCTTGATAATGCATGATATCGAGGGGGGTGTAGCCGTTGAGATGATGCTAAACGAATCCATGAATGCAATGTTTTCAAAGCCACATTCACCATGTTCTGGTACAAAAAATATACCAAGTATTTAAAGACTACAGAATATTCGTAACTGTGTCTCCGTGGCAACTAACAAAGATTAATAATAATTAGTAAACTCACACTACGTGAATGGAAGCGATGAATAAGATGTCAAAAATGTCAAGATATAGCTAAGAGCCCGACCTGTTCCGTAATTTGGATGAATTATCATCAAAAGATACCAGTTCCAAATTGAACTTTGATAACCGCACGAGTACCTAACCTACCTACCCATTTTGGTTAGTAATAGTGGCATTTCTGTAAATCTGCGATACCCTAATGACTCGCAGTTTATTGATGACGAAATCGATAACATTCTGACATGACATGACATCTTGGCTCTTCTTGCGGCGATGAAATTGCGATTAATATCACTTTGTTTGTTCCCTAGTGGTTCCCTACAATAATGTGTCGCGTGTCAACTCTGACATTTCCTTTTCTGGGACACGCTTTCCTTTTTACTCAATTTTTCGATGTTTTCGACTCTACATAAATTATTCTGGCGTTGTTGAGCAGATTTTATATTTGGTTGACTTTGTATTTTACATAAAAACCTAATTATCTCAAAATCATTAAAAGAAAACCAATGTTTTTATTTTGCTAGAATAAACTTCGTTTACAGTTAATGTCTATGCTAAATCTCAAAAAATCTATTAACAACAACATGGCAACAACATTAATAATTTTACAGCTTAAATGCTTATCCGTTTTAATTTTATTGTGACGTCACAATAACCTAAGTACTTTTAGTACATGCTCAAAGTTCAAATAATGTGTGATAGATAACGTTATCTCAAGTAAAAATAGCAGGTACTTACTATCGACTTAATTTATCATCAATTACGGATTCGTAACCGGATCTTGAATGTACACACGCACGACAGCACGTCGACCCTTACAAGCTAGCACTCTATTCGGTTACGTTACGGGCGACTTTACACCCAAAGTGTACAGTCTGACGTGCTGTCGTGTGTACTACCGAGTACTACGACGTCAAGCAACTGATAGATTAGCATTTTACTAATCAATCCAAGCGATTGTGTATCATTCATTCTTTATTCAGAAAGTCGGGTTAAAAACTTGACAAAGTTGCATGAAAAATGTTTCAAATTCATACCTATCTGAAAAGTCAGGAATAAACCGAGCGGCCTGAATCACCATCAATTTAACAAACCACCCATTACTAAGCCATAAAGCTGTCCACATAGAAACCATTGTCCAATATAAAAAAAAAACAATTTACGTCATTTCAGACTTGCTGCTGTTTGAAGTTCAAAGTACGAATTTTGAACCCACCTCTAAGCTGTTTCTGAGCATTACTTTAAATAGGAGTAGTTTGACTGGTTTGTGGAGGCCAACAGAGGTAGTCGGTAGACTCTAGGAAGTATACCTTTATGTTAGATTCTCGCCCTAGTGTCTTACGAGATAAAAGCTGTCGTCGGGTTTGTCCTGTGTTGCCCGCCGTACTACTCATAAAGAAAGTAAAAATATCGAGTTCCGTTTATACACGATTGATGTCAAAGGGTTAAGGTCCTCAGTCAATTAGTTGACATTAACATCTCTATATGAAATTCTTGATGGTTAGTGCTGATTTGAAAAAAATATATATAAATTTTTGTCGCACTTAGTAGGAGTAAGTAGACTGTGATGGAGTTATTTTTATTGATAAAAATAAAGATCTACGTCCTTTTCAATTATTGGGAGTATAAAAAAATCTAAAAGTTTAAGGTAGCCTAGAGTTCCTAGACTTCTACCATTCGCTGCTAAGTAAATAAGTTATTATGTCACTCATCCCATATGAAATCAATGCAGTAGCTTGAAGTGGTTAGACAAGAAAATCATCTAGTCCAGTCTTTCCATAACCGCTTTAAAATGTAACTTAACTATGGCAAATATGGCAATACCACTCAGCGCTGTACTGGTTCATTAGTTACTTAATTAATTGTTTTATGTGTAATTAATACTGTTAGCCTACTACTCCATCACTCATCTACTGTGAGTGGAGATGCCACTGGACATTGTATTACTAAATCATCGCCTAAATAAATAAACTAAATAATGCTGTAAAAGTTGCAAAGTATCCTGCATGTCGAAATCGGAACTTAACAACATTTAAAATACTGGAACACAGGAACCAAGCAACTTGAAACCAGCCATGCAGCCGACGCGACTTTTATTTTTATTTTGTCTAAGTTTGCGTCGAATTTACGGAATAAATGCATGAAAATGTAAGTGACCTAGCCGCCAGGTGAAATTGCGTACCAGACAAGTATCACGTAGCCACTCCAACCCACACGTTTCCTTCCCAAAATTAAATGAAGTGAGTGAAGGGAGGAACGAACAGTGTGAAAAGCCAACTTTTTGCGCCATGAATATCGCAATAATCATTCTGACATTGGGATAATGTACATAGTACACCATGTAGTGTCAGTCAACTCGAATTTTAATGGCGTCGAGAACTCGAGAGTAATAATTACCGGTAATAGTCATTCATTGTGCAGGTTTATTGTTGATCTACTTATAATTTTAGCCGAAATTCGCAATTTTCTTGATTGTCTTCTTCCAATTTTACTTATTTCAGAAAATAATATGTCAAATTGCCCAAATTTGACATTTTTGATATTTTTCATCTACTTCCAAAAGACCACTTCCGGTTTTTTTTTGCAATAAACCTCACACAATATTTTAGGAAACACTGTTATTTGTTAAAGTAACATAATAATATGTTTATATTTATATTATAGTTTAACCAACATTGTAATTATTTTTAATCACTATAAAATATATAAGATTTATAAAAAATCCTCACGCAATAATTATGTCATTTACTTAAGTTTTTAAGAAGAGAGAATTCTCTTCTTAAAAACTTCGTTTTCAAATCGGGTTTTGCAATCCATTAGCATAGGGTGTTATCCTCATCAGTAGGAAGGGTTATTCCGTATTCATGACACGAGTTTTCATGTCACGAATATTTTTTCCGGATTCATTTTTTTTGACTTCCGTATTCATGCTATGGATATTATTTTATTAATTTTTACGTCTCGTGAGCCTTTCCGGATTCATGCTACCATACATTATAATAAAAATACTTTGCTTTTAAGTACGGTCAGAAAAAAATCTAAAATATTGGAAGAAATAAATAATAGGCAAACAAGCTTAAGGGTACGGATTTCTTTAAGACATCCACGGACACTGGCACGAGGTATATTAATTTCTTTGTATCGCCATGAGGAATGGGATAATCACGTATGCTTTATACATCAGCACTTCAAACAAGTAGGTCAACAGTACCTTGCAAATTGATGATCGTTTAAAGTGACATAGGACATCATAGGATTGAAATCATACAAATTAAGTTAGAAATAATCATCTTGTATATTATACTCCGTGAAATTTTAGTGGTTTTAAGGCCGAAGGTATTTTATTGCACTGGTGATTCTGAGCCAAATTACAAAGTTTCATTCCAAAACGCGCGAAACAAAAATTCACTTCTCCATACAAATGGTGTCGTCGATTGGCGATAGCCGTTTGTATTGGGAAGTGTTTTTTATTTTCGCTCGTTTTGACGTAACATTTTGAAATTTTGCTCAGAATCATGAGTGCAATTAAATACCTTCGGCTTTAAAACCACTAAAATTCCACGGTGTATAAAAATTATGTTAATAACCAACGTTCTTAAAAATCAAGAAATATAATCAACATGTTTTTACTTTAATATAAACAAAACTATAGCTATCATGGCTGCATTATTTATAAAACTTGACACTCAGAATATAGAATAAGCCATACCGCGATCCACGATGTAGGACTGTGGAGTGCCATCTGTTGGCTGAGTTGAGTAACTAATGCTAGAAGAACAAAAAAATTATATACCTGATGATGCTGGTGAGGGTTGTAACACGACATAGAAACTAGCGCCCTCTATATCTCTATATTAGTCCCAAACCTTAACTCTAGATGGCGCTGTATGCAGCATATCACCCTCTATGTTAGTTTCAAACCTTAACTTTAGATGGCGCTGTATGCAGCCTACCTAGTTTTTATTTTTCTTCCATTTAAATGCATAGAATGGTGGAACGGAATCCTCGGTGCGCGAGTCCCACGGTTTTTTTTAATTTCAATAACTAAAAGTGCCTGCGGGTGTATCGAAAGGTGCGTGCGTGTTATGTCTTAGTTTTATAATTTGGTTCCTTAGTGGAGAGACTGAGGTAGGTACCTAGACCGACTTACCAATCTTAGAATTGAAATTGTTATGCTGACCATACTAACGTGCCAATATTAAATGGTATTTTATTGGTAGCATGAATACGGAACACATGTAAAATGAAAACGGAAACTTAAATAGAAAATAATCATGAGTAGAAATAATAATAACTCGTACCATGAATCCGGAAAAATATACCTATAGCATGAAAAGTCGTGTCATGAATACGGAACAACCCAGTAGGAATAACTCGGTGAGCAGAAAATAACTGTATTGCACTACAAAATAATCTATGATAATATTTTTCCTTCAACTGTCAATATTTTGTCGGTACACACGACGGCACGTCAGACTGTACATTTTTGTTGTAAACTCGCCCGTAACGTAAACGAGTAGATTGCTAGCGTGTAAGGGTCGACGTGCTGTCGTGTGTACCTTGACCGGCTGTCCCTTATTTTTTTGACCCTCTTTACAACAACGAGAGGTTATCTTTTTATAACTTAGAAACTTTGTAGTGTTTTTTCTCGTTGTTTATTGGAGATATATTTTTTTGTGTTCCTTCATTAAATAAAACAACAACATTATAAGTACATTTCTACAAATATTTGGCAGCAGATTCTTTTGGAATCGGTACTCAAGGTAATTCCGTTCATCACATGACTCATGAGCAACCTAGTTACTTCAAGTTCGTTCATTCATACTATTTTGGCTGAAAACCAATAAATTAACATTTCCAAAATCAATCAACGGCCATAGCAACCGAAAAAAACTTCTCACCGCGTCACCAACGCCCTCTACAACTGCTAAATATAACCTGAAAAATTTGGCTGTTGGAGAATTTGGATAAAAGAAGCGTTCCCTTGCATCATCGGGTTATTATCGCATGTATGATGACGTCACTCGTGTGGGATGGACTTGGGGGGTTAGGCAGACGCCACGCGGTCGGCGCGTGGATGCTTGGAGATCAGCCAAGGTGGATGACCATTGGGCTGAGCGTCTTCGCTTGCCGTAAAATAGATGGGGTAATAGCTAATCTCCCGATGATTTCTGATCCATAGAATTAATAAGTCTTTGTTCTGATCTTGTCCGCCGCGATCACGAGCCCTGCAAAGGTTTTAAAAGGTTGGCTAAATATGAATAAATGAATACCTAGTGAATATGGTAAAAAGTTTTTTGTTCGAAAGTCCGTTATTGGCTTAAACTTATCTTTAGACAATATTGAGAAACAAATTTCAATATTTTTTATTTTGGTCCAGTAGTTTTGTTTTTATGCGCTAAAATGTTTTGTTCCTATGACCGCCAACAGTATGCAGACCGTCGCGTGAAGGTCATAAAACCGTATCTTTGAAACGTTGTAAAATCCAAACTACTGAACCAAAATAAAAAATATTGAAATTAGTTTCTCAATATTGTCTAAAGATAAGATTAAGCCAATAACGGACTTTCGAACAACAAACTTTGCCTTCCGAATTGCATGTCAAGTTTTTTTTGCTTGAAATGAAAAAAAGTCTCTTAAGTTCCGAAATCTCGATGATTAATATTCGAAACTTGAAAGATCCAAAACTCAAATGGTGGATTCACTGAAGGCTGTCCGTAGCTCACAAGAAGTAGGGCCAGATGTTTGGCCAGGCAGTTATTTTGTGATAGGTAGGCGATGTTTTTTTAATCCGTGTCTTCAGGATTGTAGGCACTTGATTCGGATATTTAAAAAATCGTAATAAGCTGTGTTCGCGCATCACATATACATCATTTCTTGAGATATATTATTGAACTTTATATTGTATGCAATTTCCTAATCTGCAAAACAAAGATCCTGTCAAGAGTTTTTGTTTTAGATAAATAAAAGCTGCAAAAGGTATCTAAGGCTGTTATTTTTTTCGCAAATCTTGTTGGTATCTATCTGTCTCCAGTTTAGATAACATAAGATAATATAAAAAGTATTTATTTAAAAACCACACATAAATTATACAGACAGTTACAGTTTCAGAGATTGATGATGTTTGATTGTCTTATTTCCTTTGTTAGCTATTTAAATCATAAAATAGTATGCCAACCTATCGCTTTCTTTCTAATTTTATCTTGGCTATACGTTTATACAGGGTTTTTCTTCGTCATTCGTATGAGTCTTTAATACCATGACCGTAAAGCGTGCTCCAAAAATTTAAATCTTTGGCAGCGTTCCAGCATTTCTGTTCCTACTGGAGTTTTCTAGATTATTTGTTCTGCATATCTCCGGTTTCACAGAAACCTTCATGCCTAAATGAGGTATAAACTACGCGAGTATTACGTCGGTTTTTCGTTTCGCCGTCTGACATTTTACTTTTAAAATTTATTCACATTTGCCCAAGGTTAAATTGGCGCGTAATGTGCATCATGATTATTTTGATTGTATTGCGCTCGATTTCATATTTTAATGGTTTTTGTTTCCCATATCTGCAGTTAATCTAGCAGAGGGCAATGGAATCAATGCATTACATTTTATTGGCCTAATAACAGTAAACAAAAAATATAGTTGGTAAATCTGGAATTACCCCAATTATGGCGTGAAGGGGAAAAGGCCTATACCCAGCAGTGGGCAAATGTGGGCTGAAAATGATAAAAATGATGATGATGATGATTATCTTCTTCATCTGCTAACAATTTCTTTTATGTTATGTTACTAAGTGTGACAAAGACCGACAAGCTAACCTCTTATGTCCCAGGTAGATTTTAATATTTATTGGTTTACATTGTTTTATCTTAGAAACTTCTTGTTTTCATACATGCCTTCGCATTGTTTTACTACGCAGCAAAATGTCAGGTTGTTAGTGGTAAAGTATTAATGGAATTTATTGAATAACAAATTCGACACCTGATTTTCCTGTAAATCAAACGTAGAAACGCAAAAGCAAGATGGCGGACGGTGTTTGTGCTCGAAAATTATGCACATAATACTTTGAAGGACAGTGGTCGGGCAAAGTGGTGATGATAAACTTGATTGCTTGGTGCTATGTACAGAGTTGTAATCTTGTTTACCGTTTATTATACTAAGTCTGTCCGTGGCCATTTATAAAGTTTTTTTTTTTCTTAATTCTATGACTTCTCGGTACGATTAACAGTCAAGAAAAAAATATGGTTTTCATCTCCCATGCTCGGAAAGTACGCTGTTAGTTTAAAAATGCGAGTAGGCGACATCTCGGACAAAATATTTTCGGACACTTTGTCCGAAATGTCGCTTTGTATTTTTAATATTTTTGAGGCGACATCTCGGACACTCTCAAAATATTGAACCTGTATCGTACAGTCAGAACAACTGCCTATTTTAGGATAGCTAAAGCGACTTAAATGAGCCGTTTTCCTTAACGGTCGTTTTCCTTAACTCCAGTCAGATCGCGTTCGACTCATTTTTGATGAAAAAGTACTAGGCATACATAAGGTGCTAGGAGAATCATCACCTCAATTTCAATTTAATTTATTTGCCATAAATTACATGTGGTTTAAGAAAGGTGTTCTTATGTAAGTAAGTGTATCAATGTAATTTTACCAATTAGGTGTAGCAAGAGTAATTTTAAGTATGGAAAACCTTAACCTAAAATGCATATTCCTCCAACCTCAGTTCCTCAGTTCTCACGTCATTTTGATTCTAACTAACCCCGCGTAATGATGTGAGAACTGAGGTGGTGATCGTCCTACCACCTTATGTAAGCCTAGTACTTTTTCATCAAAAATGATTTGATTAATGCTACCCTACGCTACGTCTTGATAGTGGCACTTATTGGCTGTGCAGATTGCCAAACGTTGGTACACGAGGCAAAACATTCAAATATTGTCAACATAATAAAGTTAAGATATGCTTACAAATTACAAACACAATGCGTGTCGCGAGTGACCCACTTGCGGTGAGAGCAAATGTTGAACTGCATGAGTACACAAGATATTATTTGCATGTAGGTTTGTAAAATTTTTATTAGTCTCCTCATAAATAAGATCGTAGGGAGTTTTTTATCCGACTGTACAAAACAGCTTTATTTGTTAGTGTCCGAGATGTCGCCTCAAAAATATTTAAATAATAAAGCGACATTTCGGACAAAGTGTCCGAAAATATTTTGTCCGAGATGTCGCCTACTCAAAAATGCGATCGTAGAAGATCTTTTTTTAAACCACTTTGTATTTTTGTGCGCTACGAAATTTGAACTCGACGCCTTAATAAAAAAAATATAAGGAACTCCTTCAACTATTAGCGTTGCCTAGCAACGGGTTGTTGATTTTATGAAACTTCAAGAAGACACGATTTGTAATCAACAACCCGTTGCTAGGGAATGCCACATACTCCTTTGTGAAGAAGCAAATAAGAAGGAAACTCATTTCACTAACCTCTATGTAGGTACGTACCTACCTACCTATGTCTATTGTTTGTTGTCACGCATGGGTCACAAAATAATTTCCTCGCTTCTGTGGGATGAAAAGTTTTTTGTTTCGCACGAATTCAATATTATTTGCGTCTCGAGCTTTTGAATACAAGCACTCGCCGCAAACAATAATTTTGGTGCGCTACGAAATTTGAACTCGACGCCTTAATAAAAAAAATATAAGGAACTCCTTCAACTATTAGCGTTGCCTTGCAACGGGTTGTTGATTTTATGAAACTTCAAGAAGACACGATTTGTAATCAACAACCCGTTGCTAGGGAATGCCACATACTCCTTTGTGAAGAAGCAAATAAGAAGGTAACTCATTTCACTGACCTCTATGTAGGTATGTACCTACCTACCTATGTCTATTGTTTGTTGTCACGCATGGGTCACAAAATAATTTCCTCGCTTCTGTGGGATGAAAAGTTTTTTGTTTCGCACGAATTCAATATTATTTGCGTCTCGAGCTTTTGAATACAAGCACTCGCCGCAAACAATAATTTTGCATTCTTGCATAACAAATAATTATTATCCCAAATGAAAAAAGTTATTCCAGCCAGTCGATTTAAAATTGTTTGGGTAAACGAGATTTTTCCTTCCTTAATTTTCTAGGTAGGTAAATAACATAATCTGTCGTTGTTGCCTGAAGTTGTAATCTTTTATACCTACTACTTTTTACACTGTGGCGAAATGTTTTGTTTTTTTTGTTAAAAACATACATATTTTAAATATAAAAAGGATCAGTTAAGCGAATTATAAATAATTATTTTATGCAGTTATTATTTGGTTTGCAAAAAATAGTTTGTTTAAGTGGGTAATTTAACTCTTCTCGCATTACTACGTAAGTGCTAAGGTATACATATTATAATAATCAAACGGCAAATATGAGACTGTATATACTAGGTACCTAATAATTAACATTTATCAACTTTAGCATATTATAAATAACGACATAATATTTACTTAGTTTATTGTAGGTTGCATAGGTACGGTCGGCCACAGTCACAGATACCCCATGGCAGCTCTTACCGCGCGCGGCATAAGGGCGCCAATCGAACAAAAAGGGGTATCATAGCGTGTGGCCGATTGTACTAACTGCAAAGTTGCAAGTTGCAACGTGTTTTCGTCAACTGACGATCTGATCATACCATTACTTTTTCATCACGTTGTCTACAAAACATTCAAAGTTGATGATGCTCTATGAATTCATCTCTGACGATGATTATATTTTTTTGTTTTGTTAAGCCCTTTTGTTTTTTTTTAACTCTTAATTATCAACATGATATTATGTTCTTATTACCAAGTCAACAATGGCTGCTAGATAGGTTATACTGTATGTGTTTAATAAATGGCATATGCAAATATTGGCGAAGTCAGAACTCCGAACTCGACAACACGATAAATTTAGCAATATCGCAACATTTGCGTTTTACGACTCCTGCCTTGCAGTGCAAATCGAACTGGTTTGCCTCCACTTGGCTCAACTAGGCGATGTGGTAGTTCTCCATTTGATTTTAAAACACTTACAATTTAGATTGCTGTGGTGCCTTGTGTGCACTAATAATATTACAACGGAAAAAAACATTTTAAAACAAAATAAAGCAAAGCAAGGTGGTCGCTTTAATACTACTGAAAACTGACTCATCATCACGCAAAAGCTGCTTTGTTTACATATCCCAGGATATGTTTGAGGTTACAATGTTCAGCAGTTGACACGATTTTGGTTCTGAAATATGCGTTTTCTGTCAGCCCAGCGCTCACCCAAACGGCACCTCACGAATCACGATAAGAACGACCCCATTCCATAGTGCCGTCTTTGTCTTTCATTGCTAAGGGGCCTGCATAATCGGCAACGAGCAAGTTATAAGACCTCCTTGACCCTTTATGAAAAAAAAAACAAAAAACAACCTAAAACATCGTCCAAAATAAGCCGTGACTTTCAGTTCAGATTTGATGATTGACGCAAACAATAGCAAAGGTTGTACTCGTAGCGTATTTTTTCATTCGAGTTCAAGGACTAGACGTCCCTAAAAACTGTTTCATAAATGCTTGTTAAGAATGTGAAACATAAACAAACACTGAAAGTGTGTTTGAGCTACATGAATTGTGGGCTGGTAAATACATACATAGGCTATTAATGATGATGATGCCATTAAATTTAAGAATTAAGACAACCGTTCGGTTTTATCGACGAAAGTACATTTATTTCATCCAATTCAAATCTTCAGTATACAGGGCGTCCCACGGCTATGCCACATGGAGGGAAAGTACCTTAAATATTGTAGATGGAACATTTTACTGAAAGAAGACATTATTTTAATTTTAAAAACAATTTAAACTGCATTCATAGATATTTAAATAATTACATGGTTGAACCGGGAATCGAACCCGTTACATGAGAAAAAAAATTACCCTGTAGTTTTATCATACCGATCGAAAGGCTTCATGATAAGGATTATTTTTTGCTAAATAATATAGTGTCAGAAATAAAACGAAGACCATGAATTTTAACATTTACCTGGTAGTATGCAACAAATCGAGCCGTATCCTGAGCCGAAAGACGCGTAAAATTTGTCCATCGCAACGCGGCTGGCTGATTATAAAGAAATAATTCAAAAATGTGTTTCATTTTCATATTTTTATTCTTTTGTTACTGTGATTTTCATTGATAAATTGATTAATGTTATATTAAAAATGTTAAAATTCATGGTCTTCCTTTTATTTCTGACACTATGTTATTTAGCAAAAAATAATCCTTATGATGAAGCCTTTCGATCGGTATGATAAAACTACAGGGTAATTATTTTTCTCATGTAACGGGTTCGATTCCCGGTTCAACCATGTAATTATTTCAATATCTATGAATGCAGTTTAAATTGTTTTTTAAATTAAAATAATGTCTTCTTTCAGTAAAATGTTCCATCTACAATATTTAAGGTACTTTCCCTCCATGTGGCATAGCCGTGGGACGCCCTGTATAAAACAAAGCGTGTTAGGTACACCATTTATAACTCGAGAACGGGTGGACCGATTTTTATGATTTTTGGTTTGTTGGATTTGCTTCCGCCCCGAATAGCAGAATAACCATTAAAACAACGGTAAAACTCACGAGAAAAAAATAAGCCTGCGCGGACGAAGTCGCGGGCAAAAGCTAGTTAATAATACAACATCAAGTTCCAAAGTTTACGATTCGAACCTCAACCTAGAATTAGAAAAACAAAGGTTATTTCTGTTCTGACAAACACACTATTTGTATAATAAGATTTGCCTTTGCAGATAATGCTAATCCCCTCAACAAGTCCACGGATCAGTTGAAAGAGACGGTGTGAATAAGAGACGAGGCGAACAACTGATTGGTCGACGAAGTTTGCTTTGCCATGCGCATGCCTTCGCTGCGTGATGAGGTCGTGCTATTGTGGGAAAGAGATGGTTCAGTGGGATAGATAAAGATGGAGGGAAAACATCTGGGACGCTTTGGCCGTTCGCTCCTTTGATTTTGTATTTTCATTGCTTTTTGCCTCTCTTGTGAGAGGTGAATCTATTTTAGAAAACGTATTATTATCACTTGTTTTGATTGCCCGATTCTGCTGACAAAAGGTTTCTTTATGCAATTCCAAAACATGTTATTATAATATAACAATATTGCGAAAGTTTATCTTGCTTACTCTTTTTTATGTAGGCTAAAGTATCGCATGTATTTTTCATCCTGCGATGTTGTTTCATTCATTCACTGATTAATATGAAAACTAAAGAGTCGATTTGTTCGTTTTATATGTAGCTTGCATGCATGATACAATAATTATTTGTACTCGTATTTCTGACTATCGCAGAACATAATAGCAAATCCTCTCTTTCCGTAGGTATTGAAGGAAAAAATGGTGAGTATTTAGACAAAAAGGAACAAATCGCAGAGGATATGCGAAGACAGACACAAACGCTAGTCGCATAATAAAAGAGAAAAGACGAGGTTCATTGAACTAGAAGTTCCTCGCAAGGATATGGATGGGCACGTGCTTGGCTTTCCAACCGCTCACATTGTTTGTTTATTTCTATATTTCACGAGCATCTTCAGCTTTTATGCTTTAAACATACATATTGATTTTAAGGTTATTTTATAACCTATAAACCTTTCATCAGAAAGTAGAATTGAATACGTGCATAAATAAAACGTCAACCGTTTGTCGGTGTTTCACGGCTATACTCTTTCTCTCTCTCTATTAGAAGAGACTCCCTATAACCTACTCAAAGGCTACGAGAGGATTCTCGTTTTGGAAAAGCTTTTAAATGTTTCAAGCACTACAGCGGCAGCAGTCCCCTCACCAATCTGATGTGAGTTGAGTGCCACTGGCCCTCAAGAGACTTGGAAGAAGGCTTGTATTACCTCTAGCTAGATAATACATTATTCATCTGCCTCCTTCAGAATTATCTAATCCTCACTTGAGTATTAGTTGGAGAGCTGGTGACCAATCGAGATATTTTTTCGTACAAGGCTGGGAGTTAGTAGGCTGATAGAGTAGACTTCGCTGAGTCTGGGAAAAATATTTTTTTGGTCCGGTCGCGGTTGAAAGTTAGATTTTTTCGACTTTGAAAGTTTAAATGTATGGGTTGAGTCATTTCTTTTTTGTCTACAAGGCTGGGAGTTTTTGGGCTGCCTTTTTAGTCTCCGCTGATCACGAAATCACTATTTATTACTAGCCAAACGCGGTAGAAATATTGTTTTTTATAACCTAGAAAGTGTGAATTTTTGGGTTATAAAAATCAAACTTTCAACCACGCTTGGCCTAAAAAACAAATATTTTCTTGTTCAACGGAGTCTCAATAACTAACCTAGAAGTTTCTAGCCTTGTACGACAAAAAAAATATACTGAACCCATACATTTAAACTTTCAAAGTCGAAAAAATCTAACTTTCAACCGCGACCGGGCAAAAAAAATATTTTTCCCAGACTCAGCGAAGTCTACTCTATCAGCCTACCAACTCCCAGCCTTGTACGAAAAAATATCTCGATTGGTCACCAGCTCTCTAACTATATTGGACAAAGGTCGATGATAAGGTAGGTGCTAGTAATACAAATTACAGATTTAAATGAAGGTTTATTTTATGCTAGCTAGCAAATGTAGGCGCCAAGCACATAATAATCTTTAACCTTGCTATTCTACTACAATGTCTTATCGACTCGACCGTGCGTGACGCTTCCTATGAAAAAGTGTGTTGTCTGTATTTCTTTAAATATTTGACAGGGTTTAATAAAAGGTCCCGAGGAAGATAATTAATAATAGAAAACAGAGATAAAACTTGTTTGTCTCGATAACGGTAAAAGTCCATGCAAACTTACGCAGGTGGATTCAAGAATTTTCGCAAAAGTAATTTATCAATATCGTCTCTGTAAAGTTGAATTTTGCGAAACCTGTAGTAGAGACTCGTCGGGTCCAATTGCCAATCATTGTGCTGTTAAAAACACGAATACGGCGATGGCTCGCCTGGCGTACCTGGCGTAGGCTCGTAAAATTTACGAATGAGCCTACGCCAGGTATCTTTACTTGCCTCGGGTATCAGTTTTCATTTTCCTGCTTGCTTGATCAGACTGCTGCAAAATGCAAGAGTCTTATAAACCCTACTTCTCTATGGTTAGATTGATAAGCACGGTTTCCCAACGTGGCACATGCGTCTAGTCGAGATATATATTTTTTTTCATAAGAATCGATGGGAGCAAAAAAGGTTTGATTAATAATAAATACCATGCAGTCGCATTGTCTGTGATCGATCACGTTTCTCGTATGTGATACTTACGCCTGGGTGCACGGGTGCCGTAGAACTAATCGGGCTGAAGTAGGTACTCTAAGTTTGTAGACTAAGGAGATATCATTGTTGACCTATAATAAAAAAATAGCTCCGTTTCATTGACTCGCCAAATGTCAACATGCGGCACCATGACTAAGTTGAGGCTATGGCTCAATAAAAACAAAACTATTTTCAAAATGGCGTCGCTTTTTGCAAATGGCGCGTTTAAATTCGTAACGCGATTAGAGCATGAAGTAAACATGTGATCTCCATTTATCCGTGTTACTTCATCCGTTTATTGACATGGCTCATTTTATAATGAAGTTTACTGCGTTTCAGTCTTCTTTGTCGCATCGTTCACCTGCGTAAATAAAGCTGTTTAAACCCACAAGCAAGACTCGCGACTTCGCTTTTTTCGGCGAACGATTTTATGTTCCGTGCAAAGATACATAATTTACTTATTGAACGACAAAGTTCTGGGCAGGCAGCTTCAAGAAAATATCTTGAAGTCCACTTTTCTAATTAGATTTTTTTGCGAGCGAGATCTTAAAATAGCTTCGACTGTTTTGTTTTTGTAAAGTTACAAGGGAAACTTGTCTTGAACAAATAGACGGGTTTTGATTTAGTACACAACCTATTAAGAGTCATATTGACACATAGGTAAAAAACATAAATCAGTGGAGGAAAAAAATAATAACGAGCTAGTAAACGGTTATTTTTAGGAAAACCGAAAATATTCGCAACCAAAGATGGCACTTAAAATTATGGGATAATAAATAAGCAACACTAATCCGTTGGCCAGTTTAAAGCCTTAAAGTCTAATTTAAGTAACGAACGACAATCTCTCTCCGTGTAACAGAGGCTTTAGCAATTTGAAATCGATAGTATTCAAATAAACTCGAGGTGCAGTATGCATAAACATTCTTCAATTGACCCCAAGTGCTATCCGGGAGCATTTAATTTTCCTCACACGTCGATTTTTCCGGACTCTTCACTGTCAAACTAATTGTACAATGTATGTATCTAATTGTACCAGACAAAGGTCAGCCAGCATTAAGTAATCATAGTTTGTAAATATCTATGAAATTCATTTGCGATTATGGTGACATGTTGACAATATTTAAGTACAAACGAAATAAAAACCAGAAGTCATTTTTATTTTTTACTACAGCGTAATTTGGTGAGGTACCGCGCAGTATTTTATATGTATGTAAGGTGCTTAAGTCTGTGCTCATCATTAATGTCAACCAACAGTTAATAAACTTGTTAAATTTTATGTTTTTTTTTAAACGCAATTTCCGTTTACTTTAATCACGCACGACGAGTCGAAACAAAACCGTCATAGAAACAACAAAAATACAGACGTCACCATTGCATTATCTACTGTCAATAAAGTTATACATACACAGGGTCCTACAATAGGGTTGTATGGGTCCTCTTCCAGTTTTTATTGAACAATTTTCTGGTTTGCAGTGAATCCCACCCTAAATATTAGAATCCTACAAAGGACGTGCCAAGTATCACGTTCGCTCGTAACTTAGGTACCTACTTACCTATTTGTTTCAAATATAGGTACCTTATCGCTTGAATACAATCGCTTTGTTAATCAACAAGACATTAGGCCGGGCCGTGCCCATCCAGTGGTTCACACCACACCTGATAACAAAGAAGAATATTTACTAGTTGACCACGAAACGACTCTAAATATTAATGTATGACAATCAATATCTGTGCGTCTAAGTTGGCTCTGCATATTATTGTGTTTCTGGCGGATGGCTGACCAAATCTAAGACAGGGTTTGTATATAATCTAGCCAGTCCCAACCGCTACAGATGCCCAGTGGTCACTTATCCCAGCTTACCTTAGTGTGAGTGGATGTGCTACCCAACGTATAAAATCATCGAATATCGATCTTCGGACGAAGATGCGGCGCGGCGTCGGACGTGACGTTTTGTATTGACCAGGGCCCTTAGCCTGTAACGCGATGGTGCCAAAATGGGCTCCCGGTTGACGGTTTCAATTACGATTTATTAATGCTGTCGGTTCAGTGTCGGTCCTTTTAATGTTTTTGTAGTACAGCAAAGAATATTATCCACGCCGTGTCTTCAACAAGTGTCTATTCTGTGTGTCTGGCCCCTTAGTTTTTATAGCGCCTATTAAAAATCATAACACCTTAGTGCGTGTCTATTTTTTCCTGTAGTTTTGTTCCTACTTCTTATCTTGCAGAATGCTTTGTTTAGATCCGTGACACTATTATCTTTGCTACCTGACGCTTCAACTAGCATGTAGAGTTTGTAGGTAGCTTCATTAGGTTTCAATGGGTCGCACAGCTACCAAGGGTAAATCCTGGCTATTATATTACGGTATTTGACACCTGTGGGATCTTCAAGACTCAAGTTATGATTATGAGCTTCCTTTGTTGGTATTTTTGTAAACAATCCTTGATCAAAGTACTAAATAACTGAATGACAGTAATGACTGAAAATACTGAAATTACTTTCAATAACATAAGGTTTTCATTAAAATAACAAAGATGTCTGTAAGCGTTTGAATTCAGCTTTTAATTACTGTCAGTGGAAAACGGGCTATTTGATCACCGATAAAATATAAAAACTGCGAGAAATCCTCAGCCAAACCATAACAAGACACTGAAGGCTTTACTAAACTTTTAATGACTCGCAATATTCTCATACTTATATTCGAAACAGGTCGAATCGCGGTTGTTTCATGCGGCAAAACTAATAATCTTTTTTATTCCGCTTCGGCGGCCAGTATGACAGAAGGCTTTGATTGAATATAAGAAATCTATTGCAAATAATTTAATTTAACTTATGCATTGCAAGGATCTTTTGCAAACTTTCACTTTATCCTAAAACGAAGTATAATTATGTGGCCATTTTCTGTGACGTGCAATCTTATACAAAATAGCCATAGCAAAGTGTCATCACATTATGGTTTGGCAGGTAACAAAGTAACAACCATGTTATTTCGTCCAAACAAGACATGCCTCAAAGCTGCAATTACGTTGCGAAATTCGAAACTTAATGGCCACTTGCTTGTACATATTTAATAGAAAAAATCTATATTTAACTATTATTTATATGTTGGTAAGATATGTTTGTAAGTTTCTTCTTTCCTATGGGAGGATGGCGTACAGTTTGGCTATCTCGTCATTCGATGCTGCCAAACGAAACAATTTCTCCCGAGCCTACCTACCTACGACCGACGTAACAAGCAAAGTCGCGGGCTAAAACTAGCTATGCAAAAACTTAATAAGAATCGGTCTTAGACGTAATAATATCCCATTAGGTCAACTGTAGTGTGTAGCTAACTGTACTTCCCTGTGTCAGCAATTCCAAGCAAATTACAAGCCGTTTGAAGTAATCTTTAGACTTTTCCTCATTTCCAATTGCGAAGAACTGCTTGACTTCAATGCTTTTTTCCTTCCTTGAGAAAAAGCACAATTTATATTTTACCTACATCACGATTAATTAGAGGGGGTTTACCCATGATTCTACACTTCTAAGGTCAACTTTTCACTTCTGAAGTTAATTGCATGACTTTGCATGGTGTACTTTAGAACCTTAACAGTTTTCCTTCCTTGAGAAAAAACACATCTTTTACAGGTCCAGTATAAAGTTCGTTTTTTTTCCTCCTTGATGTTCTGTTTCTAAACACCCATCTCCTTCATCACCAGGTATGCGAGAAGCTGGAAATCGGCGCCGAGGCCGACTACTTCGGCCTGCGCGTCTGCCCTGGCTCCGGTCCTGGACGCTGGCTCAACCTGCGGAACCCTCTGGACCCCCACCGCATCCCTGGGGGACGACTCGACCTGCGAGTCAAGTTCTGGGTGCCCCCGCACCTAATAATCAACGAACCGACCAGACACCAGTTCTACCTACACGCCAAGCTAGACCTTGTGGAGGGAAGACTAGTCGTAGCTGACCAAGAAGTCGCGCGGAGGCTGATAGCGTACATAGCTCAGGCTGAGACAGGAGATTGCGACGCAGAAGTCCCCCCATTAAATGTCTATGAAGAGTGCGAGAAGATTGGCCCTCAAGGGGAGAAGTCAGAAGACCATATTGCTAGAATTATCGAGTATCATCTAGAGATCACAGGCATGCGGGATTCTCAAGCTGAGTACAGGCTGCTCAAAGAGATCTCGAAGCTGGAGTCGTTTGGGGAAGAAATCTTCTTCTGCAAGCCGGTGACGCAAGCCAACAACCCTCACAACCTGTATAGCCACCTGTTGTACCACGCACAACCAGTAGAGGAGCCGATCAGGGCGCGTGATGAACAGGAGATCGACGGCAGCGGGACGGTCGGCTGCCTAGCAACAGGGCAGACCGGAGGCGGGTGTGGATGTAGACTCAGCACCTGTGTCGGGGTCGGCCCCCATGGACTGGTGGTCTACAGGCCCTCTTGCAACGGTGGCGAGCAAGAAATCGGGGAGGAGAAACAAAGGTTGGTTGGCTTGAAACTTTCTTCTAATAATTATGATTCCATACTACTGCATCTAAGCTTGAGGTACACACGACAGCACATCAGACTGTACACTTTTGTTGTTAAGTCGCCCATAACGTAACCGAGTAGAGTGCTAGCGTGTAAGGGTCGACATCGACGTGCTGTCGTGTGTACAATGTTATTCCAAACGAATAGGATGGGGACTATTTTGATGGCGAAATATCCCGCGACGTTTCGGCAGGTATTATTTGGGTCCGGTCTGACCCATTCCGAATAAAATAAATGATGATTGTATTATCGCAAATGTTACTCAATTTAAACACGTCCCAGACATTCTAGCGTTCAAGTCACACGTTCTGTCTATGTATAATACAAAATAATTAAAAAAATACTTCACTGGCTATTGCACTGATTCCGACTGATTCGTCCGTTGAGTTCCGTTCTCCGTCTTCGTCCTTCATCAGATCTTGACAATTTTATTTTTTTATGGGACAACTGGGGAAGTGTACCCTTTAAAAAATATATAAATCATCAAAGTCAGTTCATGTAGAAAAAAGTTCTGAGGTAACACACATAAAAAATACGAGTCGAATTGAATACCTCCTTCTTTTTTTAAGTCGGTTAAGAAATAAGAATAGATACATACTCGTATAAAGAGCTGAGTTATCTAAAGAGATAAGTTAGGTAAGGTAACATTTGCCACTAAACTCTGTAAAAAAAACTAAAGACCATAGTTTCACAGTAGTTAGTCAGGTCCGCTGGGCGATAGCTCTTAATGCAAAGTCTAAGGTTAAAGTTGCCTCAGGCTGGCTTGAGCTAGGCTGAATAAATTAGCTCAGAACAATGGAGTGCCTAAAAGTGGTTATTAACATTTTTCGTACACTCTGGCTGCTAAGATCCTATACTATAAGCCACGAGCAAAAAGAAAGCGGGAGAGTTTTGGGCTGGTTTACAAGGTTGCGAGAGACAAAATTATGTGACACTAGCTTTTGCCCGCGACTTCGTCCGCGCAGACTTAGTTTTTGATCCCGTTTTTACGGTAAAAAGATGCGTATAAATTTTAAAATCGGATGAGTAGTTTTGTAGATTACCCCCTACTATCAAATAATGTAATAAAAATATTTTATTATTAGATAGTGTAAATAAATGGCATCATATGTCTTGGACTGAAGCTTAAATAGTTTACAACTCCGACCTTAGCAATTTATACCCCTGAGAAAAGGGCCTTGATATACCTTCAGATAGTCAGACAGACGGACAAGCGAACAAAGTGATCTTGTAAGGTACAGTTCTTTCCAATTTAGAGCGTTGTCTTTGTCTTGTTGTCAGGAGATCTTTCAGCTCATTGTACATTGAGCATAGTTGTGTTAGCAACAACGCCAGGAAAGAAAAACAATAAATAAATAGGTATCTACTTTAGTTTGTTTTGAATTGCATATTGAGACCGGTGTATCAACCACTTGTCTTAACAAAAACCTGAAAGATTTTTTTGGTAGCAAATAGATACATCTCTCAGGAATCAACAGTCTAACAAATCCAACACAAGTAAGCTAGGTAATAAATAGGTATCCATAAAGTAACGTCGTTAGAGTAAGAAGATCTTTGAGTCCTGATATCAAGCTCAGCTCTACACATAATTTCACATAAATACTTTTCATTAGTGTTACCAAGGACCTTATATTTATAAAATTGGTGGCATAAGAGTGCGGAAAGCAAAGTTATAAGAAAACTTGTACCTATGCCATTGACACAGTTTTAATCTGAGTAGGTACTGACTGTGCTATCTTTAGCACAATAATACGCTGTGTGTGACACCTTTCTACATATTGCGCAGATTGCGCTTGACTGTATTATTATTATTATTTATTTAGCCATCTCTTACTGCCCCCGTAGGAAGTAAATTCTCAAGTTCCACGATTTCCATGATGGAGGTGCCTTTAGAGATGTTCGAGATGGATGGGGTAGGTTTCCCCAGCAACTATAACATTGTATACTATAGCATCCTAATACAGGGTGTTTCAGAGGTCGCTTATCTCACTAATACAAGCAACTTTTACTATGGGCCAAGTGTGAAATCTCGAAAAAATATCAGCTGCTCCATAGATTTGGTGCAGTAGGTTTCGAATTTTAGTATGCAGATTTAGTTTGAGATCTTACACTTGTCTCCATAGTAAATGTTGCTTGTATTGATGAGTAAATAGACCCATTTCAGTGTCACAGGATCTTTCTGAAACTCCCTGTATAATCATAGCCATTAGCATATCCAATACTTTCATGAAACATAGAAAGTTATAGCTGAAAATAAAAACATGTTGTTTAAACCCATTGACTTACCTTCCACACAGGCTTACATGACTCATGTATTATTTATTCAAGGCCTTAAACTATCAAAAGAACTTGAATAATAAGAAGGAAAAGTTTTCTACAATTTTCTTTCATCCATCTAGGTACCTACCTATGTTAATAAGTAAGGTACATGATTAAAAAACTTACTGATATACTACAATAAAGAGTTCTCCATCAGCAAAGAAAAACTTGGCCAAATAACTTTATTTGGATCATGCCAACCTTGCGATTAAGTGGGCAATACATAGTCAATTATTGAAATTTTCTTAATTAAAAATAGGTACAAAACAAAAGCTGAAAAGCCACGCCCCTGTTTTTTTTTTACCTTACTTCAACTTAATTGGATCTGGGGCAATAGCCACCACCTGGTGTCTGAGTTTTACTTCGGCTGCATCACAGCTGCCCTGGTCCCGTGTAAAACAGTTGTAGACCCCTAACAATACGAGTAGCTTTGAGATCCTTCCTCAACTAACTCCCAATCTTCTCCCCACAGCATCCCGTACACAGCGATCCACCGCGCGCAGCCGCTCCGGCGACTCTTCCAACTGTCCTACGTCAGCGGGGAGGGCCACGAGGCCACGCTCCATGTCAAGATGGCCACCTCCGGCCAGGCCGCGGCGCTGTACCGCGCCGTGACGGAGAAACACGCCTTCTACTGCTGCGAGACCGTCCGGACGGACGTCACTGAGCAGTTCATTAGGGATCTGAAGGTTCGTGTCTCGATTTTGAGTATTTTTCTGGACACAGGATTCTTCTGGGGCTCGCCACATTGTTGTCAGCGGTGGGATAAACTGTGCAGATCATTAGGGATGTAAAGGTTAGTTTCATTATTATTTGTATTTTCCTGGACACATACTTCTGGGGATTGCCATATTCCCTGCAAAAGGTTTAGCGAGACCGTCCGGACGGACGTCACTGAGCAGTTCATTAGGGTTCTGAAGGTTCGTGTCATTATTTTTATGGACACAGACTTCTTCTGGAGCTCGCCATATTGACATCAGCGGTGGGATCATCGTATAATGCACCATGACCTGTGCAGTTCATTAGGGATCTAATGGTTAGTTTCATAGTTATTGGTATTTTCCTGGACATATAGGGTTGCCACGTTGTCATATTCCCTGCAAAAGGTTCAGCGAGACCGTCCGGACGAATGTCACTGAGCAGTTCATTAGGGATCTGAAGGTTCGTGTCCTGATTATCATTATTTTGATGAAAATTGACCTCTTTTGAGGCTCCCCACGTTGTTATATTCCTCACAAAAGGCTCAGGTGATCAGACATCAGAAGTGGGATCACCGTACAATGCACCCATGAACTGTGCAGTTCATTGCGGATTTGAAGTCTAGAGTCTTTTCCTGGACGCAGACCTCTTTCGAGGCTCGCCACATTTTCGTTAAAACTGTTCAGGTGATCCTCAATTAAAAATGGCTGTTCAACGTGACTACGAGTAGCCCCTTATTTAGTGTGATGGCGGTAGTCACTATCGAAGTGAGATAATTCGTTTGTCGCGGTGCCATGCCGCCAAGGCTAGCGGGCTTTAAATCTGAAGAGTAGGTAAAGTTGGCACTGTTACAGTATAATTAGCAAAGTGACACTTTACGTGAAAAAAAAATTAAATTTCGGTGACCACGCAATGACGCAACCATGACCTGAATAACAATATGTCTGCCAATCCCAGCTGGAAAGAAATTAACATTTCAATACGTTATTCTTCATAGCGACAATTAAAGCGGGGAAGTGGAACTGACACCACTGCAAGCATCCAGAAACACAACTTTTTTTTTTTGCGTATCAAAATCACAAATTGAAGAAGTTGGTTACTTGTCCTGTCGATCCACACGTACTCATCCTCTTCTTTCTATCCCTTCACAAGCTAACAGTCGATCCACACGTACTCATCCTCTTCTTTCTATCCCTTCACAAGCTAACAGTTCCTCCCTCGTTGTCCCCAGGGCACAATCGCCTCCCTGTTCAACGAGTCGACGCGACTGGGACGCCGCTACGTCTTCGACATCCGACGCACGTGCCGCGAGGTACACGACCGCGCCAGGAGGGCGAAACACGCGAGGACGCAGCATGAGCCGAGGCCTAGGCGGCGCAGCAGCAATAGCGAAAGCAAGGTAAGCTTCTTTCATCAAAACTAGCACGCTATACCGTCACCAAGAATTTAGTGAAACAAAATGGCGGACTCTGCAATGGTGGCGCCATCTTTACTCAGTTTCGTTGACGTCAGACGGGCGAAGCAGGCGCGAACGCAGCAGATAATGAGAGCAAAGTAGGCCTTTTCGATGCATTGTTTATTTATAGCAACCGGCTTGGTTATACCGCTGCACTGGGAGAAAACTAGCTTCGTTTGGCAGTAAATTAGCAGAAATGTCGCTGCTAGTATTCGCAACTAATACAACTGCCGATGAAAAAAAAATTGCTGACTTTACCATCGTGGCGCCATCTTTATTCAGATTCAGTTTTCCCTCTTTATAAAATATGGCTATAACTAGGTATAAACGATTCGTAAAATAGTCTATTAATTTTGATACTGCGAATTTTGATATTTGACCCGTCTTATTCTCGTACAATCTTCGCAATTTGACGTGTATTTTTTGTCTCCTACTCACCTAAAACACAACTTAAGCACCCCTTTAAATTTAACTCCAGGGGCACGCTGAAAAACGTCTCTACGACGATGGTGGCACAGCTGAGCGTGCTCCCTTTACCAAAAATGACAAAATTATTAATTGTCTTAGCTTTTAAGTATAGTTAAGTAATTTTTGGTAATAAAACTTTTTTGTTCTATTCTTATTCTTAAACTTAACCACCCCTTTCTCCCGCCAACAGGAAGCGCGCTCTCGATCAGCGTCGGGCGGCGGCGGCGAGACCACGCTGGCGTGCCGCGTGTGCATGGACGGAGCCATAGACACATTGTTCCTGCCGTGCCGACACGTGGTCTGCTGCGCCGAGTGTGCTCCTAGGTAGGCATTGCCTTAAAACATACGTAATTTAAGCCCATAAATGAGCGCTTCAGTGCTTACGACGGTGAACCCCGGTCGTCGTTAATTTATGACAATCGCTAAGCCATGTCAGAGGCCCTTTGGGTAGCCCAAAGATTGACACCAGGTGAGGCCACTGCCTGATACCTACCTAGCCCCTAAACCTACCTATGCCGCCAGCACAAGCTTAAGACACAATCACATTGCGCGGCATGACCATGAAATGTGCAAGACCCTGTTTCAGAGAGACTGTCCTATCATAGTGTATTATAGGCATAGGCCTTTCCTATCTAAAGTTCTCGCTTCTGGTGGAAAAGTGTTTCTCAGTGAGGACATAATTATGGCCAGAGGATCCAGAATTCTTAGTACGATTTTGTTTGCCATTAATAATTTTGTTTGCCATTAACAAAATCGTAATCGTACTAACAATTCTGTCTCCCAAAATCTAGATCAAGGCTCTCGAATTAACTAGTAAGAAAGATCGACATATCATTATAATCACGCCTGTATCCCAAAAGGTAGCTAGGAATATAGTTCTGTAACACTTCAAAATAGTGACAAATGTGAGGTTATCGGACCAGACCACATGTCACCAAAGCTTTCCATTTCCCTTATCGTGTAACGTTTGGACAAGAAGCATTCGCAGATAACGCTCCATAAATACGTTCTGTTGTCATTCAGTTACCTTGCATGGCTTCACACTGTTGCTACGCGATGAAACCTTAGACACACACTAAGTATTAAACTGGACAGATTGAGTTAGATTGTGTGCGAATGTTAGCTAGTCAGTAAATATGAAAGAAATATTTTAGTAATAGGCATGGAAATACCATATTATTAGAACATGGAATTGGACAGACACAATTGGGAAGGCAAAGTTTTTTGTTCGAAAGTCCGTTATTGGCTTAATCTTATCTTTAGACAATATTGAGAAACTAATTTCAATATTTTTTATTTTGGTTCAGTAGTTTGGATTTTACAACATTTCAAAGATACGGTTTTATGACCTTCACGCGACGATCTGCATACTGTTAGCGGTCATAGGAACAAAACATTTTAGCGCATAAAAACAAAACTACTGGACCAAAATAAAAAATATTTAAATTAGTTTCTTAATATTGTCTAAAGATAAGTTTAAGCCAATAACGGACTTTCGAACAAAAAACTTTGCCTACCCAATTCTTAGAGATAGATAGATAGAGAACTCTTTATTGCACAACAGAAAGAATATTACAGATAACTGTTACAACAAAAATTTTGTACAAATGGCGGCCTTATAGCTAAAAGCTATCTCTTCCAAACAACCTACTTACATACTACATAGATAGGTACAGGCGACATAATGGTAGGGACTTTAAACAATGATATAAAACATTTTAAAGATTTATTATAAGCACCGGGACAGGGCTTGAACCCTTGAATTTTATCAACTTATAATAAATCTTTAAAATGTTCCCTAGTACGGGTTAGTGCTTTAGAAAGAACAAAAAATGATAAAGCAGCCAAGTGCGAATTTATCTGATTCATTTAGCTCCATCTATGTCAGATAATTTATACAGCGTCCAGTGGCACCTACACTAGATGGGTGAAGTTACCACTTGGACGCTAATGTGCCTGGGAAAAAGATAGAATTCGCTTACTCTTCACCAGCTATACCACCATCTCAGCTTAGTCGGCCTAGACTAGACCACATGAAGGAAAAACTAAAAACCTGCGGAGCGAACCAAACAAGTGGTTTCCTCACATTATTTTATTATCCTTCATGGTTAGCGAGTGGTCCCAACGCAACTAAATGGAAAGTAAACTTCTTGACAAAAGGAACTTTAATCAATTTTCTAACAGTCTTTCTTTTGTGTAACTACGTAATTTATACCGTCGAAGAGTTGTCTCGAGCAACGACCTTTGGCCTCTAGCTAGTTCGCATGGCGACGGATTTCTATTTAGAGAGTTTCCTCAGGTTTTCCTTGTGCTTGTCCTTGTGTGTCATTTTCTTTACAGTTTTACGACATACTAACGTACTATTTTTCTTTTTATTTCCAGATGCGAACGCTGCCCCCTCTGCAGAAGCGAGATTGAAAAGCTGATGCACATTTTCCTCCCTGTCGAGTACCAGAGAAGCCAAGGTCTAATAATAAAGTGAAAAAAAAATCCCATTCGCCTTCAGAATCTGACTGCGCCCTCAAGAATGGACCGTTCTTAGAGGCTTTGGTGATTGAATCGAGACTGAACGAAGTTACCAGGTGATTTTGGTGATTGCTGCGAAGAGAGTGCGGTTAATGGTCCAGTGATTTCGAAAGACTCGACTTAGATGTGGCCTTAAGAGACAATAATACAATATTGCGATGTGGAAAGAGTTTTTGATGCGTGTGTGTGTGATTGTCTAGTCAGTTTTTATTCGGTTTTATTGTTTAGGGCAAGGACAGGAGGCAGGCTCGGAAGAAAATTAAAGATAATCTATAAGTTTAAAAAGTAAATTAAATAATTTAAACATTTATAATAAGTTGAAAAAATTCACTCGGGACAGGACTTGAACCCGCAACCGGAGACTAGTTGAAGAAATTCGCATCGACAGTTACTTGACTCGGTAGCTCAATTGGTAGAGCGCCTGCACGGTATGCGAGAGGTTGCGGGTTCAAGTCCTGTCCCGAGTGAATTTTTTCAACTTATTATAAATGTTTAAATTATTCCCTAGTACGGGTTAGTGCTTTAGAACAAACAAAAAGTATATTAAATAACTGAAAAGTGTAGTTCGAAACTGTATACGAGAAATCCCGAACCTAATTATTGTTCTTTTCTTTTATAATAAGACCGTTTCGACTCTACTTTATTATTGTGTTTTCAGACGTGCATTTCTGTGTTAAAGTAAGCTCTTACGTTATCTTTTTAATTATATTTGGGAATGTTTAAAATGTTACTTTTCTCTTACTTATAAAACTTTAACCTGCATTCCAAGAAATTGTGGAAAAAATGCATTGTGAAAGTAAATCCTTTTTTGTTCTTATGTACTCTATGTACTTTATTTCTATGTACTTATTGCACCACTAGGTTTGATACAATAAGATGCAACATGGTATAAACCAGCGGTTCAATGCAAATTCGGTACGCAAAGTTTTTTGTTCGAAAGTCCGTTATTGGCTTAATCGTATCTTTAGACAATATTGAGAAACTAATTTCAATATTTTTTATTTTGGTTCAGTACTTTGGATTTTACAACGTTTCAAAGATACGGTTTTATGACCTTCACGCGACGGTCTGCATACTGTTGACGGTCATAGGAACAAAACATTTTAGCGCATAAAAACAAAACTACTGGACCAAAATAAAAAAATATTTAAATTAGTTTCTCAATATTGTCTAAAGATAAGTTTAAGCCAATAACGGACTTTCGAACAAAAAACTTTTGACACATAAAACTATTTGTATTTCATAAGTTTTGATAAGAAAAATATGTAATAAATTAGGACACTAAACAGACAGACAGTATCCATTTTTATTATTTCGTAGGTATGCTTTGATTTGACCACCTTCGTTTTAGAAGGTAACGTTTGTAACTTTATAATTAACTTTGTGATACATAATCATAATAACGTTTTAAAATTATTGTTTTAAGTGTATTTTTATAAGTTCATTACTAATGAACTTTGCACTGGGTACTTCAACATCTGTTGAGTGGTCCATTCATGCATCTATTGCGGTTTAACACTCTTGAATGCTGTGTAAATATGAAATAATGTAAAAGGCTTGTTCAACGTGGAATTCTATTTTTATTCGGATATAATGCATTTTTTTACTGTGTTCTTAATAACTTACATCTAGTTTTCAATGAACCAATTTGTATAATTAACAAACAATTTCGCAAAAGCTAATCAAAAGTATTTGTTATAAAACTTATAAAACATATCTTTCGTGAGTTTTTTTTTTAAAGGCTTTTCGGAAATTTTAAGGACAGTCTAAAATGTAAAGATAGATCATAGCAGAAAAAGAGTCCCGCAGAAATCTACTCTATTAGTTTAGAATAGAGTCTTTATTTCAGTGGGCCTCGTTTAGGGCGAGATCTTTTCAACGAGTAATAAATAATTAAAATAACAATAATTAATAGTGTAAGACCAGTGGTCTATAATCTAAGATAGATAATTACCTAAATAGAAAAAGCTATGATGATGTTGATGATTCTGATGATAATCGAAAAAATTTTGAAGTGCCGAGAATTAAAAAATTACTTCCTTTATAACATCGCATTTTTATTTTGCTATTATTCAACCTACTTTAGGCTGACAACTCTGCATGGTAGTCCATCCAAACAATATCTCAGGCAGTGCAACGTCCGCGTAGTCTCGCCTGGTGGAAAGTTATATTTTGAATTAAGGTGCCAGTGGACGCTGTTTAAATCATCTCATCAACGTAGATATCCAAAGGGCTAAGTTTTTAAGCAGAGAACTAAAAGTAAGAAACCCCAGACTTTAGAGCGCTGAACATGGACCAGCTGGCTTGGCATGCATGACCTAGGTATATCAAGAGATAGGTATCATTGTATCGAGCTCTATGTGGTTAATGGAGCGCATTTTGTACTGCCCATGCCCAAGTGGTGCAAGTTTCCATTTCCCTTACCACTATGTAGATCAAAAGAGTGAAAAGAGATATAGCGCTGATTCCGTGAGTAGGAGAGAACATCGAGCACTAATAAAGCTCTCTGTGGACTTTTATGCTAGATGTGCGGTGATAAACTTTGTTCTGAAACCATAAACAAAAGTTTACAGGCTTTACACCTAGAACTGTAGCCTCAGAAAAAACTATACAAAGGATGTCTATGGTCCAGAATGAGTATTGCCACATACAAAAAAATATCCTATTTGTGGCGTATTTAATGGGGATTTTTCCATGCATCAAAAAAAGGACGAATAACTGTCAAAATCAGTCTATTAATCTTCCATGTCATTATGCGGAAAGTCTTCGACTTTTTAAACCATAGACGTTGCTGCAGCATAGCCATTGCTAATCCCTCTGTGATACAGACGTTCGGTTTTATCTTGAGTTCAAAAACTTGGATTATTCATTAGGCCAACATCATTAACAAGTCAGCAAAAAAATATTACTACAACCCAAGAATAAAAGTAGAAAAACCTATTGAATGAACCCAATGGGAACTCCTATTCATTTATCCATTGCTAATTAACAGAAATGCGACAAAACGTTTAGTTTTTGCTCCTATCACTCCATTTCCATATAAACCACAGATTTAGCTGCACGATAAATCGCGAATCGCTGTCAAATTTGACACCTGAAAAAATATTGAAAGAGTTCATTTTACAGCCACCTCAATATTTAACTCGAGAGAAACTTAACACATACTCCCACATAATAAATAAATCCTATATTCCGATACTTATTGCAATTTTTTACCCGTAATGAACCGTTTTCACGGCTTTCAAATTACGCTTTTTCTGAAGATATTATTAATCTGTGTAAGCGAAATTTGATAGCCACATCCCGGTTCTTGTATGGCCAACCCTATGAGCGCCATCAACCAAGGGCTTTGAATTCAGCTTTCAACTGTCAGATGAAAACGGGCCATTGTATTTCTCCCGGTGCCGTAAAAAAGAGGAATGGCAGTGGCATAGGTGTTCTGTGGTGTAGGCAACTTCTTCTTCCAATTTTTTAGGTTCTATGCTTTTCTCATCCTGTACTATCGTGCCACTATAGCTAGAGGCCCAACGCCGTAGTCTGATATGACTGTTTTTTTCTAGGAAAATAAAGACGTTACAACAACCAGAAGAAAACCCATCTGCGCGTTCAGTTAGTTTAATCAGGCCTGCATGGCATCCCCACATTCACACTACGCACGCAAAAAGTGTATACACGCCACCCCCTACGTCGGTTTTTTAAACAAAACTGTCTCACCGCTTCATGCATGCGCGATAAAAGATTTTATTTGTAGGTTCTAGAATCTGGAATCTAAACCTTAGGTCCTAAAATAGTTAAGCCTCGGCCTCGCGTTAATAACTTAATAAAGAGATTTAGCAAAAAACGCATCTAAAAAGATATGTTTCACGAAGGGTTTCATCTTAAGAGGCCCCTTCAGGACCGTGGGAACTCAGTGACGGCCAAGCGCGTGAAACACTGTTTTCTATAGCTGTTTCACCCAGAGCGAGACGGGGCGCGGGAAAAGTGAGAGGCATTGTGGCTGTATGAGTATTTAGTTGTAGTTGTAATGTAATAGATCTATTTTCCCAAAATTTTTCGTAGTTCAGCTGCCATTTCTACATTTTATTAAGTATTTCAAAAAATTTTTTTTTTCTCACAAGTACAACACATTATTGATGTTCCCAAGGTAGTTAGACTCCAGTAGACAGTGTAATAATGTAAGTAAATAACAGCTGAAAGTAAACCCTTTTTCGGTGCGAAAAACGCATCGCTCTAATTTATTTCAGGCTATTTTTTTTATTATAAAAACTACATATTTGCAAACCTCCATATTGGTCATCTACTGATATAAACTAAGTTTCAGCAAAATCCAGCCTGTAGTTTAGAAATTAAACCGGAACTACGTTTGTATGGGAAAATGGTGCTCTAACGCCCTCTTAAAAAGACGATGTAATGTCCATTTGATGACAGTACATTTATTTTGGTCATTTTATAAACAAAAATTATCTTTTAAAAATAGTCAATTTGTAACTCTGTAACCTGGCAACATTTTCTTGGCTGGGAAAAAAATATTTTACGAAACTACGAACGCAAGATGGCTGCCAATTTATGTGAACGCAAGGACAAGTTCTAAAGTGTTCGGTTATTTCAGTTTACTCTGATGAAAACATTAGAATTAGTATCTAGTTAATTAGTACGTGATCGACGCGTAGTTTCGTGCAATTTTTTCTACTTTTACATGTGTTTTGAGGATCAAAGTGCAATACGTTGGATGGCATTCGAATGCGTTCCGTGTTGAATTTGTGATTATTTATTCAATGACAGTGCTTTACGGGCTGTGATAATGCTTGTTATTGGATGATGCTGTTTTGCTGACGTAAGTACACGAGAAAACCCTTTTTTCTGCCCCGTTTTCGTTAGTTGTAACACGGATTTCGACATCGTATTTTTTTTTGTCTTGCGCTTCGGTAACCTTTCTGGGGCTTGTCGGGTTTGTTTTTGGTAGCGTGGCGTCGCAGACGACTGGCGCCGGCCTGCCGGCTGGCGATACAGCTGTTGGCGTCTCCGTTCAGTGATGTGGCCGCTAAACAACCTAATTTTCCGAGTACTGTCGGAAAACATCCTCTTTCGCAGCAAGCAGGGCTTTGCGTGCCTTAGAATTGAAACTGCCAGGAATTTGTGGTATCCGCAATCCCTGAATCGTCTGCAAGTCAGTTTTTTTTTACTTTCATATACAGGGCGTCCCACGGCTATGCCACATGGAGGAAAAGTACCTTAAATATTGTAGATGGAACATTTTACTGAAAGGAGACATTATTTTAATTTAAAAAACAATTTAAACTGCATTCATAGATATTGATATAATTACATGGTTGAACAGGGAATCGAACCCGTTACACGAGAAATATTATTACCCTGTAGTTTTATCATACCGATCGAAAGGCTTCATGATAAGGATAATTTTTTGCTAAATAACATAGTGTCAGAAATAAAAGGAAGACCATGAATTTTAACATTTACCTGGTAGTATGCAACAAATCGAGCCGTATCCTGAGCCGAAAGACGCGTAAAATTTTGTCCATCGCAATGCGGCTGGCTGATTATAAAGAAATAATTCAAAAATGTGTTTCATTTTCACACTTTTAATCTTTTGTTACTGTGATTTTCATTGATAAATTGATTAATGTTGTATTAAAAATGTTAAAATTCATGGTCTTCCTTTTATTTCTGACACTATGTTATTTAGCAAAAAATAATCCTTATGATGAATCAAAGCCTTTCGATCGGTATGATAAAACTACAGGGTAATATTTTTTCTCATGTAACGGGTTCGATTCCCGGTTCAACCATGTAATTATTTCAATATCTATGAATGCAGTTTAAATTGTTTTTGAAATTAAAATAATGTCTTCTTTCAGTAAAATGTTCCATCTACAATATTCAAGGTACTTTCCCTCCATGTGGCATAGCCGTGGGACGCCCTGTATTTGGCCGTTTCACACACATAGATAGCATTTAGGAAATTGTCTTAAAAAAAGTTTCTGCCCCTTTTTCCGTCAGAAAAGTATTACATACTAACGGAGGAGCCAGGCACCTAACTTGGATCTAACATGTCCCAGGCACTGCACTCAGTAATTCTGCCATTAACCTTTTCATGTATTTGTAGATAATTTTAAACATCATCTCCACCCACACTAAATCTGTGAAGTCACCACCGAAATGCTGAATAGTACCTGGGACATCTTTTGGACGAAGTAGTCTTGCCCAGCACAGCTCATATACAAACATCTCAGCCCCGCCACCTAAAAAAAAGCACTGTAATGCCCGTTTTCACCAACGACCCCTAATTTTAAAAGGCCTTTTAACGAAAGTTATTTGCACCTCTGCAAGTCTATGGGGCATGGATGAAGGATCATACACACTCAACTCATAACGCTTGTGAGTGGAATTTGTATGGTCCTTCATCCATGACCCCTAGACTTGCCGAGGCGCAGATAATTTTCGTTAAAAGGTCTTTTAAAATTAGGGGTGGTTGGTGAAAACGGGCATAAGTCCCACATTATTTTTAATAACAGCAGTTTTCCAGCTAATTAAGCGGTCATTCAATAACCTACAATTCAATTGGGTAACAGATGTGATGCCCAACTTAATAAAAGGTCTGAATCCAGGATTGCGAGTCTGTTTGTTGTTCAATATGATGCTATATGTATGGAAAAGGATTGGCTGCCCTTGATGCTTTAAGAAACAAATCAAATCAAATCAGTATGCAATAATTTTCCACACGAAAAGCCTGAAGTTCCTCTCAAATTGGGTGGCAGAAGGTGATTCAAAATAGGGAAGAGCGGCGAACAAAAAGTGACGCAAGTAAGCAGTGCTACGGACATGGAAAGGGCTATATTTTTTCTTCTCTCAGTATTTGCACCTGCAACCAAATGTCCAATCTTTAACTGATTGTTTGTTTAGCTGAGATTGTATTCTGGTGGCCATCCGTTGAATGCCATCTGCAATGAGGTTTCTTGGGTCATCGTCATTTTTTTTTTTATTATAATTTTTTTGTGTTCCTGGTTGGATCTGCGATCAGTCCGTGACTATAAGCAGATGTTTTGTGCTCGAAGCTACTATTAGATAAGGCCCGCCATCGGGAACTCCTCTATTTCCTTATTTTGGCTAGTCGGCATCTTGCTCATCACTGCCCAGTTCCATTATATGACGTCTTTTCAGACGTTTTATATAGTCAGCTATGGTAAGTTTTGTTGCTAGTTTATTTGGATGTGCTGCCAGTCGGCACTTGTATGTTGTTGCATAGCATTTGATTTCTTCCTTTACTGTTTTCATATTTAGAAGATTGTGGAGTTCCGTATTCCTTATGAACCATGGTGCATTCGCAGCTTGCTTTAGGATGTTGTTTTGAGCTCTTTGAATAATGTTTATGCTGGTATTGCAGGCAGATCCCCAAAGTTGTATCCCATACGTCCATATTGGCTTTAGCATGGTTTTATATATTAACAGTTTATTGTCTATTGACAGCTTTGAGTTTCTACCAAGAACAAAAAGTGACACAAGTAAGCAGTGCTACGGACATGGAAAGGGCTATATTTTTTCTTCTCTCAGTATTTGCACCTGCGACCGAATGTCCAATCTTTAACTGATTGTTTGTTTAGCTGTGAGATTGTATTCTGGTGGCCATCAGTTGAATGCCATCTACAATGAGGTTTCTTGGGTCATCGTCTTTTAGTGATTATTTTCTTACATCAAGCAAAAGGATGTAGGTAAATGGCATATTAACCAATTGGTATTGCTTCGGCTCATAGACGCCCTGAGTGTACTGGAATTTATTTTTATACCAACTGAGTGGTTAATACAAATGTGTACAATAAAAAAATATGCAAAAAGGCTTCAATAAAATAAAAATACATTGTATATTAAGGTGCTGGGAATAGTAAATTAGCAAGCGCGCAAAAAAAAATGCACAAAATCGATTCCTGTATCAAATACTCCAAAAAAATCGAAAATTTTCACATATCAAACCCTAGAATTAGGTGAGACCTATCTAACCGAGCCAGTTTCATGTTGATATCTATAACAGATTGCAAGATATTTTGCTTGAAAAAAAGTGCACTGCCTATTTTTTTTCAAGCAAAATATCTTCAAAACGTTTATGAATGTCAACATGAAACGGGCTGTGTTAGATAGGTCTCGCCTAATTCTATGGTTGGTAATGGTAATGGTTTTTAGTTACCTAGTAACATACCTAGTTTTTAGTTTGTTCCTCTTTTCCTTCCTAGGGTTGTGTATGGTAACAAAGATGAATCCGTAAGCCTCCGATACGGCAATGTTCAGAGATGTCTGAACTATGCTGGATAAAAGCAGCTGTATGTTTTCAAAATATCCCTTTGGTATGATTTGAGCCTCAACTGAATACCTGTTGATTATAGCTTCCCAAGTCATAGGTATCTACTGGTTGATGCAAGATTTTGTAATAAAAACGTGCACCCTCATTCTAGCTCTGGCTAGGCTGGAGTTTGTGCCATCTTGGATTGTCTCTTTATTTAGGGCCGACACAACCCTATTTGTTTACCAGTTCGTTTTATTTTTGCTTGTAATAGTGTGACTTGAGGATTACCTTCTTCTTCATTCATAACACTAGACTACTAGAGTCATCGTGGTCTGCCTGTAGTGATTTTGGCGATCTTTCGACCCCCCCTTCCCCCTTGGTGACATGTCGTGAGATTTGGCTCAACCGCCTCCCTCCCCCCTAATCTCAAGTGAGATTTTTCAAAATTTCGCTCGTTTGGCTGGCCGTTGGCGGCTAAACAATCGAGGGGCTAGTGTGGTACATTGAGGCGTTCGCATGGCCGCGATAAATATTATTAGAGATTATTTTTTCACTTAATTTAACTCAATTAACTACAGACTGTTTTCGAAAAAAAATTGGTGATTTTTGCCGAGACCCCCTCTCTCCTCCACGTGAGGTTGGGAGAGATTCCCCCCCCCTAAACGTCTCACGTAATTAATGGCCCCCTAAGTATTTTCTGAATTACCTACTATTACCAAAACATTTGAGTGTATAACATTACAAGAAAATAAAGAGCCATTTCGTTTTAAAAGTACACCTGCAAAACGCACCTGTCGTTTGGTTGGCCTTTTTCGTGTCCACCATACGACAGAACAGTTAGTTACAGTAGGTCCATTATCAGTCAGGCCCAACGCGTCGTTGTCGGTTTGTTGGCTTGGTAATGGTAAAACGAGCTTTTTCGACGTCTCTACTTGTGCCTATTTTGCGTCCGGTGGGTGGGATTTTTCATCCTTGACAACCCAGGTCCTCCAAGAAGTCCAGCAGTCCGCGAATGTCCCGGAGCACTTCGGGGAGCGACCCCGGAGAACCAAGGTGGGTAGCCCGGTAGTTTGCCAGCTCCCTGCATTACAGCAGGACATGAGCGGCTGTTTCGTCTGCCTCCATGCAGGCTCTGCACAGGGGACTGTCGGTGACACCTATTAAAACAGGATGTCTGTTACTTTTACCGTGACCGGCTATTACTTCTGTCACCGTCCGCAGCAGATTTTTTGTAAGCCTAAGAAGCTTCCTCTTTAATAGCCTCTCTGGCCTGTCTGCAATCAAAGGTGTTGATCCAGCTGAAGCATTGTAATCCGCGTGTACGGAGTCGTATCTGTGCTCGTAGCCAGGCGAAGGGCATGGGCATGGGCCCACGGCAACCATGTCCGAACCCCTTCTCGCTAGAGAACATCCGCGGCGTCGTTGCCGCGTGAGTTGCTGTGACCTTTGATCCATTGGAGGGTAATGTTTGAGTGTTTATATACCTCTGCAGTTTTACGGGTTTTAACGTTCTGCAAGGGCCTAAAATCGCGAGAATTTACCTAGGCGATCCAGAAAGGAGTAAAATATAAAACCAAACAAAAGAGATATAAAGTTTTGTGCAGAGTGCTTCGTCTGTTTTTCTCTCATCTCCATCGTGTGGACAATGCCTAAGCTTTTAAGGGGCTTGTAAAACACCATTTAACATCTAATGTTATTTTATTGCTTCGAATTGGGCCCCTGACCTAAAAAAAGCGTAATTTCTCTTCAGTCGGGTAAAAAGGCCAATTTCCCATGCTGTTCCTCTACTAAAAAGCGTAATTTCTATACATTTTGTATAGGAGCGGAATTTGTTATAAAATTGGGCAGCACTCGTGATTCCAGTACACTCCCGTAGGTGTCTCAGCCAGGACTTCCTCCTTCGCCCAACGCGTCTTTTGCCAGCGACCTTTCCCATCGTTGCAGGAGGCTGTATCTCTCGTGTCTGAACACTATGTCCTAGATTGCATAATCTCTCCTTTTGATAGTGTACCAAAGCTCTCGCTTCTTGCTGACACGTCTTAGGACTTCCTCGTTCGTAACCTTTTGAGTCCAACTAATTTACGCTGGCAGACGGCAGTATATATTTTTTAACTTTGAATTCGCTAAAAGACATCGTGGATAAAACGTACATAAGTATTCGAAATACGCAGTGTAATGCTCTGTGTGATGTGATGATAATTTTATTTGATAACATAATAATTTGATGACGTAAAATAGATACCGAGGATTACGAGGAAACTTCGCGAGAGAGACGAAAAACCTTACATTATCTGTTTCAGGCGAAGAACTGAATACCGATTTCCATAAAAAAAGTACAAAATATTCCTCTTTCAGTTTTTTTCAATAATCTTCTCCACCAGATGTTTTCTTTAGCTGTATCGATTTAAAACTGTCTGGCCGTCGCGAAATAATGTCTTTGAATATGAAATATTGAAAAAATACAGCCGCACTATCGTTTGAGTAGGATAAGCCCCTCTACCCTCGACGCGATTGGGTTAAGTTTGACGAAGTTTATAAAAACAATATACAGGGTGTTGTTTTGGTCAGCAATACCCGAGTCAGGGACGATAGTTTGAGCAACGCTTAAAACTAAAAACAATTTCTTTTGTTTGATGCATAAATCACCTTGTTCAAGTTGTTGTTAATAACGGCGTCAAAGCGCGCGGGCGATGTCGCGCCCGACTCGCCGCTAGCGTTAGTGTAAATGGTACGGGCGGCCCCAATTTAATTATTTTTGGGTATTTTTCACTGACATTTTTTTTTAAATATTTTTTCTGGCTTTTGTATCGTGTAAATAATCACCCCTGAGCCGGGTGTAACTTTACAAAACAACACCCTGTATATTCTAGATAGATTCGCCAAAATCATGCTTACATTTCCTGTACTTTGCAATGTTTATTCAAATGTAAGGCTGTGTTCAAAAGAACAACACGATTTAATCATTTCTGGCTTTCCAGTGACTGAATCATCGTCCTTTTAGATTCAATATTTCAATAAATCGGTACCTTTAGGGAGTAGGCGACATCTCGGACAAAATATTTTCGGACACTTTGTCCGAAATGTCGCTTTATTATTTTAATATTTTTGAGGCGACATCTCGGACACTAACAAATAAAGCTGTTTTGTACAGTTGGACAAAAAACTCCATAAGACCTTATTTATGAGGAGACTAATCAAAATGTTACAAACCCAAATAATATCTTGTGTACTCATGCAGTCTTCAGCATTTGCTCTCACCGTAGGTGGATCGCCCTCGACACACATTAAAATGGTATTTCATCAATTTTATGTAAGCATATCTTAACTTATTATGTTGACAATATTTGAATGTTTTGCCTCGTTTACCAACGTTTGGCAAATGCCCCCGCGTCTCATGTCACTGCGCAGGTAACAAAGGCTCAGCACAGCCAATAAGTCCCACTATCAAGACGTAGCGTAGGGTAGCGTTAAATCAAATCATTTTTGATGAAAAAGTACTAGGCTTACATAAGGTTGTAGGAGGATCACCACCTCAGTTCTCACATCATTATGCGGGGTTAGTTAGGAACTAAATAATGTGAGAACTGAGGTGATGATCCTCCTAGCACCTTATGTAAGCCTAGTACTTTTTCATCAAAAATGAGCCGAATGCGATCCGACTGCTTAAATTCAGGCTTTAACTGTAAAGGAAAACGGCTCATTTAAGTCGCTTTAGCTATCCTAAAATAGGCAGCTGTGGTATATTTTAAATACTTTAGTATCTGACTGTACAATACAGGTTCAATATTTTGAGAGTGTCCGAGATGTCGCCTCAAAAATATTAAAAATACAAAGCGACATTTCGGACAAAGTGTCCGAAAATATTTTGTCCGAGATGTCGCCTACTCCCTTTAGGGGAGTCTTTGAGGCGCTGCATTCGTTTCGCCTCACACAAGCTATTTTTAAACCGCGCGACAACTCTAAATCGCATTTAAAATATTATAGGCGACAGTTTTGTAGCCGCGTTGAGGTTCGAAAAGCACTTTTGGGGGATGTATGTACACACGACAGCATATCAGAGTGTACATTTTTGTTGTAAAGTCGCCAGTAAAGTAACTGGGTAGAGTGCTAGCGTGTAAGGGTCGTGTCGTGTGTACGGCGGGTCAAATTTCATACATTCCACCATAGAATAAGTCTTGCATTCCACAACATTACATAACTTTCACAAAATATAAACCATCCTGTAAAATAGCCTCGTGTGAAACAGCCTTAGACTAAGGCATATAAGTTAGTAATGAGCGACGGGATACGCAAGCAATAAAATAGTTCCCGGTTAACTTTCATTATTATGTTTATTTCGCTCTTCCTGTCGTATTGCGATTCTCTGCCTAGTGTAGCCTCAGCCTTAAGAGAGAGACAAATCCATCAACGTCGTGGGTTTTGATGAATCGACGTATTCGCTGAGCCTTTATCGGTCGAATGCAACGATGCGCAATCGACTTTGCTCGGTGTTATTTATTCAACTTATTTACGTGGGCGGTAACTGTGAAGGAAAATATCTCGGCAATCCCTCGACCGATTTGGCTCAAATTCGAACATAAAAATTCTTTTAATTTCATGTACCCGCCTGCCAGTTTTCACGATCCGACTTTACTCAAGTTATCATTGAAAGAACATACATACTTACATACAGGCGCCGGATTGTTCCAGTAAACTCGTTCTAATATTATACTTATCTATAATCTACTATTCAGAAACCAGTATGCCTAAGGAAACTCAACTTTAAACATTGACACGTTTTTCACTGGGTAAATTAGATGATTTGTTGATTTTCGCATTCGTGTTGGTCTGTTCCAAAGCACCAATGCTAGCTCAAACAGGCAAACGAAGCGAAACGGGTCCTCGAAGACGGAAACTAGTTTAAAAATGTCGTAGACATTGTCCAAATATTTGCCGAGATCCGCCTTTGTAGACTTTTCTGGGAGGTTTAACACGACATTATTTATGAAAAGCCAACTCCATCTAAAAAACAACGTCCCAGGCAACTGCAGCGTCCGAGTGGTTACTTCACCCATCTAGTGTAGTGTGAGTGAAAGTGCCACTGAACGCTGTATAAATCATCTCATTACGTGGATGGAAGGACGTATTATATGAAAAGGATTATTCATACACCAAATACTTAAGAAAAGTGTAGCATTGGTGTGGCATTGGCCTCCAACGTGACTTTCAACGGAATTTTGGTCGTGATTTGGCGTCTGATTTAGACGTGAATTTGTTCGCCTGTGGCCTATTCGCAAATTAGCATATCTTATAAACGGCTGAACCGATTTTAAAACTCGCTCGCTAGAAAAATGGCTTTCAAATAAAATTCAAAAAACGCATACAAATCATCTGTTTACGTCTAAGGCCCGTAATATCAATCACAGTTTAAACTCAGACCATATGAAAGTTAATCGACAGATAAACAGACAGTAACACCCTCACACACACATAGCGGTCAAACTTATAACACCCCTCTTTTTCGGTCGGTTCGCCTGTGGCCTTCGCCTGTGGCCTATTCGTTAAAAATCCCCTCCCGATGTCAAATGTCAAGACAGCATTCATCCTCTTTTTACCATTGAGTGACAGAATCTGTGTTTTTTAACGAATACAGGAGCAGAAAGAGTGGTCCTGTAATCCTGTTACAAAATGGCGAGAAGGGAACGGGGTCCACTAGCGCTGCCAATGAAAAAAAAAAAACTTTTTTAATGCGTTTTTCTAAAAACGGGGCGTGAAATGAGAATCTTAATGAGAAGGCTTGACTGTTTTTAGGACCTAAGGCCTAGATCCCAGATCCGATTCTCATTTCACGCCCCGTTTTTAGGAAAACGCATTAAAAAAGAAGATTTTTACCTATACCTATATAATTAGTTCAGCCTAGGGATTCTCATTTCCGCTACATTCTCATTTGACGGCTCGTTTTTACCAAAAACGCAACCAAATAGAAGATTATGATTTATTTTCATTGGCGCACACTAGGCCTTTCCCGTCGTCTTAAATTCCTCCCACTTTGATAAAATCCCGCAAAGATAATGTTATGGTGGGTACTCGTGAATAAACCAGTCGAACTTGATCTAGCATACGCGTCGTTTCATTGACTAGTAATAAACACTTCATGGTGTCAGGTGTGGCCAAATACGGCTAAAATCTAGTGAAATATATAGTGGTCCTAAGTGTCTCTAAGCTCATCGTTGTGAAAAAGCCGTAACGAAGACGTTTCGTGAAGAAAATGGAGCTACTAAACCAACCAGCACCTTTGTCCGATGTTGGCAATATGGCGGATAACTGGCGCGACTGGAAAAATACTTTCGATTGGTATTTAATCGCGTCTACACGTCACGAGTCGCCGGACAAAGAAAAGTGCGCCCTATTCTTACATGTAATAGGGAAGGTGGGTCGAGAAATATATAATGAGCTCGAGTTCGAGAAAGGTGATGAGATGAAATATGATAAATTATGTCAAAAGTTTCAACAACGATGTGACCCACTCAAAAATGTCAATTTTGAGCGACACATGTTTTTCGAATGCTATCAGCTAGAGGAACCGTTCGAGAAATTCCTAGCGAACATAAAAATCAAAAGCAGATCGTGCGAATTTGGCAATTTGAGAGAGAGTATGGTGCTGACGCAAATGATAAGAGGAATAAAGGATGGGCAACTGCGGGAGAGGATGCTCAGAAAGAGCGACCTGAAGCTGGAGGAAGCAGCTGGATGGTGCCGCGCGGCCGAGGTGGCGTGTGCGCAGGCAGCGACGGTAGCAGCCGGGCCTGGCCCGGGGCCCGCCACGCCGCGCGCCGACATCGAGCCGCTGGACGCGCGCCGCGCTGCGCCCGCCCCCGCAGCCGACCGGCGCGGTGCGCGACGAGGTCGCCGCCGCCCTAGGAGTGCTCGCGAGCCTAACCTCAATAAATGCGTATGCTGTGATGGTGTTCATGAGAGAAATGCGTGCCCGGCTTATAATGTTACGTGCTTTCGTTGTGATAGGCGTGGACATTTTTCGAGATGCTGTAAGGCACGCAATGTCAGAGAAGTTTATTACTCGTCGTATGAGGATGACAGTGAGGCCGGGGAGCTTGTAATAAACGGTGTTGAGTTGAACGCTGTGGACGTGAATGCGTGGCGTGAGACGGTGACGGTGAACGGAGTGCCAGTGATCTTCAAACTGGACAGTGGCGCCGATGCATGCGTCATGTCGCTGCACTGCTACACGTCTGCGGGTTTTGGTAAACAACAACTAACACCGACGGAAACGGTCCTGCGCGAAGTGAGTAAAAACACTTTACCTGTGGTGGGATATTTTATGGCGAATCTAAAATATGATGACAAGGACATTACACGAAAAATCTACGTGCTAGATGTAAAATGTAACAATCTTTTATCAAGGGAGGTCTGTGTAGAATTAAATCTTATAATGAGAATTCATGAGAATATTGAATACAAAGGCAGTAGTTCATTAAATAATTTACTGAATTCACACAAAGAACTATTTGAAGGAATTGGTCGTTTACCAGGAATCCATAAACTAGTGATAGATGAGTCAATTCCACCAGTAGTCAGAGGGTCCAGAAAAATACCTATAAAAATAAAACCTAGACTACAGGAGGAGTTGAATCGCTTAATGAACCTTGACATAATAACTAGGGTGGACGAACCTACTGATTGGGTTTCGAATATTGTTTTGGTAGAAAAACCAGACGGTAAATTAAGACTATGCCTTGATCCGCAGCCTCTTAATCAAGCGATAAAGCGTAGTCACTTTCAGCTGCCCACGTTAGACGAGATTGCGGGTAATCTCTCCGGGCAAAGTTCTTCTCAAAATTAGACGCCAGTAAGGGGTTTTATATGATAGTTCTCGATGAAGCTAGCTCGAAGCTGTGCACATTTGCAACACCTTTTGAAAGGTTCCGATTTTTAAGACTGCCGTTTGGCATAAATAGTGCATCAGAAGTATTTCATAATACAATGTTTAAAATGTTCGGCATGGAGGGAGTAGAAGTGTACGTAGACGACCTTCTTGTGTACGGGCGCACGCGCGAGGAGCATGACGCGCGTCTGCGCGAGCTGCTGCGCCGCGCCGCCGCCGCCGGCGTGCGGTTCAACCGTGCCAAGTGTGAGCTCGCTGCTACACAAGTCAAGTTCCTTGGGCACATCTTTGACGAAACCGGTATGAGGCCGGATCCGGACCGGGTTCTAGCAATTCGAGAATTAAAAGCACCACAGACGAAAAAAGAATTACAGCGCTTTATGGGAATGGCAAATTACTTAGCGCGTTTCATCCCTAATTATGCAGATCGTGTAGCACCACTTAGGGAGCTATTAAAGCAAAATGTCGTGTTCGAGTGGCACGACTCGCATGAACGCGTGTTCAATGAAATAAAAAGATGCATAGCTGAAGCGCCAACTCTTCGCTACTACGACCCAAATTCGGCGGTCGTGGTTTCAGTTGATGCAAGTTCGCTTGGGCTGGGCGCGTGCCTCATGCAGGGCGGGAGGCCTGTGGCCTTCGCAGCGCGCACTCTCACACCAGCCGAGTCACGTTGGGCGCAAATCGAAAAAGAAATGTTGGCTATTGTGTTTGGATGTGAGAAATATCATCAGTTCATATACGGACATTCCCAGGTCACCGTGGAGTCTGATCACAAGCCTCTGGAGGCTATTTTTAAAAAGCCACTTAATGACACTCCGGTTAGGCTTCAAAGGATGTTATTGCGTTTACAAAAATACACTCTTCATATAAAATATGTACCGGGTAGACTGATGTTTATAGCTGACACGTTATCGCGGGCACCAACCGAGTTGGGACGCGACAGTGACATTCACAAACAAATTCAGGTGCACGTTAATGCGCTCTATGAAAATGTTAATTTTAGTGTCGACAAACTAAGTTTAATAAAGGAAAAGACGTCTAATGACATGGCGTTATGCGCGGTAAAAAACTATTACGAAAAGGGGTGGCCAGAAAACAAAAGTTTAATTAAAAGTGAGGCGAAACTATTTTGGTCTATAAAGAACGAAATCCATGTAATTAATGGGATTGTATTTAGGAATGACAGAGTGGTGATACCCGAATGTATGAAAAATGAGATGCTTCAAAGAATACATGAAGGGCACCTTGGCATTGAAAAATGCAAACGGAGGGCGCGAGATGTAATGTGGTGGCATGGTATGTCAGCTGACATCGAGCGCTGTGTGGGCGCATGCGAGACGTGTGCCGCGCGCCGCTCCGCGCAGCCGCGCGAGCCGCTGCAGCCGCGCGAGCAGCCCGAGCTGCCCTGGCAGCACCTCGCCACCGATCTCTTCCAAGTGAAGGACAAGCATTACTTGCTTGTTGTCGACTACTTCTCAAAATTTGTTGAAGTAGTATCCGTACAAGACTTACGCAGTTATACTATAATAGCCCAACTAAAGGCTATATTTGCTCGCTATGGCATACCTACGAAACTGATATCAGATAATGGTTTGCAATTTATGTCGCAAGAATTTAAAAATTTTGCTGCGCAATGGGAATTTGAGCATATAACAAGTTCGCCATATTATCCACGCTCTAACGGTCTTGCGGAAAGAAATGTACAAACCGTCAAAAAACTAATAACAAAAGCGCAAGCTGAGAACAATGACCCCTATTTAGCTCTTCTTAACTTCCGCAATGCCCCGATCTCTGGTGAAAAATATTCACCAGCTCAACTGCTGATGGGCAGAAGACTAAATACTAGGTTACCAGTGGCAACGAAATTATTGGTGCCTAAAGTGCCGTCGGGCAAAGAAATTTGTGGTCAACGCTACAAAAAATTAAGTATATCAAAAAACCATTACGATCATGGCACAAAAAAGTTGCAACCACTTGTGCCGGGGCAGGAAGTACGCATGCGCGACCCCGCGGGCGGCGGGGCGGGCGGCATGTGGGTGCGCGCCCAAGTGGAGGGCGCCGCCCCCGAGCCGCGCTCCTACTGGTTGCGCACGCGCCGCGGAGCGCGCTACAGGCGCAACCGCCAGCACATCATTGCGACCCCGGCACCACCGCAGCAAGAGCGAAGGTACGATACCTCTAGGTACTATGAGGACTTCGACGATGATCTGGGAGTGCCACAGGTCCCCCAGATACCCGAGAACCCCCATCAGCGGCGGGCGGTTGAAAGTGGCGCCGCATCTAGGTATGCTGGACCTTCCGGTGTATATTGCACGCGCTCAGGTAGGCAGGTTCGTCCACCGGATCGTTGGGGCTATTAGTTATTTTTGTATTTTTTTTTAATTCACATATTTGTGTGTCTTACACGGCTGCAAGCTGCAACATTACAAATGTTTCATACATAACATTGCATTGTATGCCAATTTTTTTTCTTTTCCTCAATAGACGTAAGTAAAACATTGTTTAGTTTAATATTCATTTGGAAACAATAAGATAAGTATAGATATTGTTGTTATCATAGGTTAAACTGGGCTCGTGTTATTGTATAAGAACACGCCTAAGTTAAAATAGAGTGCTTGCTTAATTCATACACATTAAAAGTAATTAGGTAATTAGACTTAAGGAGGGAGATGTTATGGTGGGTACTCGTGAATAAACCAGTCGAACTTGATCTAGCATACGCGTCGTTTCATTGACTAGTAATAAACACTTCAGATAAAAGTAATGAATTAAATATCTCGGAATCGTCCTCGTTTCTTATTTTTCATCCTCAAAGAAACCATCTGGCAGGTGCTTAGTTTATTGAAAAGACTTCTCGGCAGGCTGGATATATTAAAAATGAATTTACTTTGAATATCATTGCAGGTAGTTAGGTAGTTTTATTCGCTAACACACGTCGCTAAGGATCAGGCATAACCGAGACTCGACCTTTATCTGCCCTTGCCCGAATTTTACAGTACTTGTCATTTAAAATTCACTTGCTTTTGACACATTAGAAAAAAGGTTCAACAGTTTAGAATTAGATTATTCTGTTCTATCTTTCAAAATTAAATATTGTTTTAAAGTGCTCCCGCACTAGGAGCATTCGTCGGTAATGAAACATTTCAGATTCATTTTGAGCATTACATTACAATACTAGGTAGTATTGTAATGTAATGCTCAAACGCCTCTGACTGACGAGCATTCGCCTGTAATGTAACATTCGATGTTACAAGTTGTATCAAAATATCGCGTTGTAATGCTCAGTTCTCTTTCCTCACCAAAGTAATGCTCGAATCTGTAACATTTCAGGTTGCGCACCGTAATGCTCGATTCTCCTTCCTCAGTGATGTCTAATGCTCGACTCTGTAACGTTACATTACAGGCCAATGCTCCAAGTGAGGGAGCACCTTAACGAAAAAAAATTCTTGTTTTTCCTGCGTATTGAACATCGATACGATTGGTGTGTTGCTGTCTGACCATGTAGAGACTAAACGGCTTAATGGATTTTGATGAATGGGGTGTCAAATGAGAGATAAATCGATTCTGCCGGATATCCACTCTAAAGCTAGCCATAAACGATACATCCAAATGGAAGGCGTCCGTGCGAATGGACGCATGCCCCATAGAAAATGGTGTCGTTTTCCACACTGAGACAAGCGGATATCGGAATGCTAGCTTAGCTACCAAGCCATTTGGAATGTTGGACGCATCGTCAAATCAGCTGCTCCATACATTTGGTGCAGTACGCATTGAATTTTAGTTTGGAACAGCTGATTTTATTTTGAGATTTTGTGAATTAAGCTTCAAAGGACATCGTGTATAATTAATCTATAGGTTTTGCTTTGGGGCTTTCAGCTTCACCGGCTATGTTTCGTTGAAGGCCTTGTTGGTTTCTTTTTATCACTCGTCAAGGCCGCGATTTCGGACAGCATTCGCCAGTTTCATCCTGCGCTCTCCATGGTCTTTAGCGTTTGGGCTTGCCAAATGGCCGCGATGGCTTGGCAACGCTTGCGAAACTTCCAGCCGCAATGTTTTCGCGGTAGTTACGCGATAAATGGGCACGGAGTTTGGCACGCTTGAAAAGTAGGTTCTATCCGAAACGTTGAGTCGGGCATGGCAGCCAGCATGACATGTTGAGTTTAATGTTAAGAGCTTATTAAATAATAAACAATAAAAATAAACAATATAAAGGAATACGTCGTGAGGAAAACCGATTATAACGCGATTCGGCGCGTTTCGATCACCCAGTTTTACGTTACCTACCTATGCCTACATACTTTGCCAACTTTGAATGAGGAAGATTATACGCTACTCAGCATAGATAGTTGACAGATCTGTTGCTGTCTCGCATGCGCTCTACCCCTCAAACACAGCGAAAGGGACAACCTGAAGAAAATATCTACAAAAGCGAGGTTTCGTATTCCGCATTTTGCACATGGAAAACATTTTTTTTTTCATCATTTTTCAAAACTTTGACCTAGTTACGAGTCCAATCCGTTCACAACACAAGTTTTTTTTTTCAATATTAATACAACGTGTTACAAAAGATCCTAACTCTTTTCACAGGGTGTTATCGTTACCGTATCAGGTGCCGGCTTAGAATAATCTTTATGCCGTGGGCCCTCTGATTAGCGAGATAATACTTGTACTTTTATCCTTCAAAATTTGGTGGTAATTGTTCGTTTAAAACCCTCCAAAAACCATTTACAGAAGGTATTCTCAAGAAAAGTGTTAAATAATCAGAAAAAAACTTGACTACAGGTCGGATTAGAGCTTCTGCAATGCAATACCCATTTCGTTTCTGACTACTCACCCACACAATGACAAGAGCTTTACAAAGACACGGCACACATTGGGTCTCCCTCACACTCACTGGTTTTTCATATTGTCATCTCTTTCTCCCGTCCGTCAGTTCGTTTTCGCTAGCCGTCGCTAGATGTCGCTAGCCGAATGTAAACAAAAACAATCTAACAGCATTTACAAAACGAACCAACTGAAAAACTAGTCCAGACTTCTCGTACCTAGATGAAAAGTATGAAAAGAACGTCATTTTAGGTGGCTAGCACATAATTTGACTCACTTACATTATGCTTGTTGACCTTGAGTTATTTGACCCGCGGAAGTTTTTTCGTGACAGACCGGCGACTTCTTAATTTATGCCGTGGCGTCGTTTATCACCAAAGCACACAAACGGTATAATTAATCACTAGACAGATCTATCACACAATGCCAGTGATAACATACCATTAGTGACTTTGAGAAGAAGCACACAAACATTATTTTGTTAGTCAATTCACAGTATTCGGGACACGACGGTACGTTGGTACGCCACACACAGCGCAGTTTCACTCTTTCTGACACATTTGTATCAATCAACACCGTTTTCTGCAAGTTATCAGCTGTTATCAATCAATCACGAATTCACAACATTCACACAGAAAAAAATAATAACCTAGCCGGCCTGCCGGCGGCGGCGGCGGCGGGCGCGAACGGACGGACTACTGACCAGGGTGACCAGATTTTAGCTAACTCGATTCGCCTAATGTTGTCTTCCGAGTAGCCTAAATCGCTAATTTTTTTTTCTCGTCTACTTAGCCTAATTCGCCTAACTTTTTGAGCTTAGAAGCCCAAATTTAGCCTAAAATAAAGAAAAAACTAAAAAAATGACACCGTACAGCCAAAAAAATATTCAAAAAATGTAATAATTTGCATTCGTTTTTTTTAAATTCTAAAGCCCCATAGACTAAAGTAATAACTTCCTGCAAAAGTTCTCCGTCACCATCAGTGTAGAATCCTCCTTTCCACGTGCATATTACGTTTCGTTATAAGCTTTTTAAGGAATAATCAAGGAATGGTTCAATAAATTTGCGATAATAGCCTAAATCGCCTAGATAAATGCGAAATTACTCTAAGATAGCCTAAATCGCCCGATCCCATTTTTTAGGTATCATTAAAAGGTTTCTGGTCACCGATCGGATTTTATGGTCCGTTTGACCCTCTGAGGTATCCTAAATGGCGACAATTCGCCTAATCTGGTCACCCTGCTACTCTGACTGACTGGAATGAGTGAGCGAGCGAACGAGATCTGAGCGAGAGCGAGACGGCAACAACACACATTGTAGGGTAGAGGAAGCAGTACTCGGCCTTTTGGTGAAAAGTGCAACTAAAGTCCAGTAGTTTTCACCCAACTACGCGAAGCAAAAAGGAGGGTTATTATTTTAGCAGCATATTGTTATGTATGTATGTGAGGGTCTATGTGGATATGTTTGTGTGTTCATCTGTTTCCTCCAAGAGCCTAAAACTACTCAAATGAGGGGATTTGTCTTAATCACCCAGGTGACATACGTACGAGGGGGGATCAAAAAGTAGTGAGAACGCAACAATGATGAACAATGCGCAAAAATGATTCTGAATAGAAAATGAACTACTAGTTCACCCGAACGCGATGTACTTTACAATCCCATATCTCGTAATCCCTTGACCGGTTTGGCTCATGCTCGAACATTTTTTTAGTCTCAAATTTTATGAATCATGACTTTCCGATCAACGATACTCGAGTTATCGTCGAACAAACAAACAAACAAACATTCATACATACATACGTACAAACGCCGGATTATTCGAGTAGACTCAGCTTTGTTTTTTTTTTTCAAATAAACGCAAATGTACAGTTATTATTCATACCAAGAAATCATTAAAAAGAAAAAGATAAGCAAAAGGTTTAAACTACAGTACATCGATTTAAATACCCTAGATGCAACATCGCCTACAAATTCGAACAGAAAAAGTGTCCGATGCGTAGTTGCAAATGTGTGCCTCTCTGCTGCACGCACACACACACACATTTGTATCGGATGACATAATGCACAGACAAAATACAACCTTATCTCACCTACGATAACGTTTCATATCTAATGAAGTCCCAGCGCTATCATGCGTCTGGTCTGCGTGAGAGTGTCCGCAGTCGAACAGAAGCGTGTCGAGAAAGTCGTGGAGACTCCTTCAGTTTTTTTTTTGCTGAGAAAATCACGAGGTTTCTAAATTACGACGACACGATAATTAGATACTTAAAAGATAATTTTGCGATAATTATTTAGGGTGGCTTTCTTGCTTCGATCTTAGTTCGGTGCGTTCGGCTGTACGTACATATGTACGCTCCAGGATAAACTAGTATGGCCTAGCCCGAGCTGATATTGATGAATGATTAGGTATGAATGTTATCGTAACTCGAAAACTAAGAGGTTTAGCGCAAAAATAACGAAATTTTCGAACCCCTTAAGAACCCCGAAACCAGGCCTTTTACCTTTATAGGTGTTCTAAAAACCGACATAAAGGGTGTTAACATACAGTGTATTCCTAAAAATGTGACAGACTGTCGAAAAAGATTTAAAACAAAGGTTAGGTCAGTAGGTTCGGTTGGCGACACACTGACATACCTCTTTTTGTTTTCGAGTGGTCCTTCAAACCGGACAAAACTTGTGAAACAAAAATTACGAGCAAGCAAGCGGCGCGCGGCGGGGTAGTTATCCGTGAAAAAACCTCGGCACAGACCAATAGACAGTCTGTGGACAGACTTTGACATTTTTTCTGGCTAAACTCCATTTTCTATTGTGAGAAGAATAGCGCCATCTAGAGACGTCTTCCTAAACAAAAAAAAAACCCGAAAAAAGCCTACTGTAGTTTAAAATCGAGTGATAGATCACGGTTCAAGAAATAAAGCGATATTTATATCGTTGTAGCCGACTAGTTTCGGTTCTCATTCGGAGTCCTTAACATGGAGCAGAGACCTCGCGAAACGTAAAAAACAAAATGTGCATTGTGCAATGCTTACGTAAATTTAAGGTGTAAAAATGACAATAAGCTACTCCATTCCTGTTTTGTTCCACTTTGTAAATCTTTCGTCACCTTTTAACTTACACATGTCGTATAAGTGAGAAAGAAACAACTGCGTAGGGCCAACTTCAAACATTTGCTGAAAAAAATTCTTAAAAAAATATGTTTTTAGTCATTTTGGAGGTGAATTTATCTACAAATGCATCACATTATAAAACTTTTAATTATTATTTACCTAACATACGAAATTCCATCCTTTTTCAATGCACTTGTGGTATTATTTTTGCACTTTTTTACGGAGCACTTCGGCAACTCAGTTATCGGTTTCCTCGATAACTGACTGCGAGTGCAACTGTGCTAATAATGAATTTTAGCACAGTTTGAGGCGGGACACTTTTTGAGCGTTGATAGGGAATCTAAACTCTAATTTTTAATTCGAGTCCACGGAATGACAGTTGCTACAAAGGCTTTATCTGACAGTTGCATACTAGCAACTGTCATTGCGTGGACTCGAATTAAAAATTAGAGTTTAGGGTATTTAAATCGATGCTACAGTACTACCTAACCTATCTACTTTTTGAACGTAGATAGCCGAGCGCCGACTTTAGGTGCTTCTACCCTACTACCCCACTCGATTATTGTGTTGCCAGCTTGGAGGATTTTCCCCAATTCTCAAAGGCGGGTTTCTACGGGCGGGCAGGTTTAAGGGTTTTTTTCTTAGAAGTTGATAAAATAACACGTTTTATTTCCCTTGCTTTTGTTTTGGCATTGTTTACATTAAATAAATGCCATTTGGTCCACCCGTAGCATAAGAAATAACAATTATTAGGATTTTATAATTACCTTTTTTTTCTGTAGCGGTTGGCAACACTTATCGTTGTCAGTCAGTCATACATTCATGAATGGTCAGTTTGGTTATTTATTGGCTTTATTGCCTTTGAAGGCTCGTTTTGTTTGTGGTTGGTATTCAAAACAAAAGTTATAAACTCGATGCGTTGCGTTATCGGAGCTTAGATAGAGAAGTAATGAAACTAGACTTTACCACCTAGCTCGGGGCGGAGACTCTCTTTCAATGTTGAGTGAAAGTGTGAAGTGAAACTGTTCTGCCGTGCGTGTGGACTTGTGGAGTGTTTAGTGATTGATAGGTATTCATTGGCATTGGCAGCAAGTGTTTATTTAGTGTTTGTGCTTCATCTCAGAGCCGCTAAGGTCATGTTATTACTGGCATTGTTTAGTATCTGCCTAGTCATAGATATGCCTTTTGCGTGCTTTGAAGATCATCAACGGGTCCTGTTAGAAAAAAGCAAGCTTATGTCGTACGTAACTGTTTACGATTACGATCCGAGCGCCGACTCATGATGTGTGTGATGTGAGTAAAGATTTAAATCGTGTGAGTATCTTTATGATGATTATTTTCTACTTACTTAATCTTTCTAAAGACCCAGAACCTCTTCATCGCCCACGATACACACCGAAAGTGCCCTGAGTTTTGTTAAATCTGGTTAAAATCAACGTAAAATACAGCATAATTTTTAAAAGTTTCTCACCGATATTGTAGGTATTTTAGGTAACTAAGGCCGGTTTCTGAGTTGAGAATTTTACTAAGCAAATACTTACGTATCGCTCTGTCGCGCTCTTTTGTGAGAAATCTGCAGAGACAGGACGATACTTACCCATTTGCTTAGCGAATTTCTCAACTCAGAAACCGGGCCTATGGCCCGTTTTCTGAGTTGAGAATTTTACTAAGCACATACTTACGTATCGCTCTGTCACGTTCTTTTGTGAGAAATCTGCAGAGACAGGACGATACTTACCCATTTGCTTAGCAAAATTCTCAACTCAGAAACCGGGCCATACGAAGTGATGAGAGTGAGAGGTAGGTATCAAATCAAGGCATGTTTCGGGCAGTTTATCTGGCAGCAAGTTTAGTCTAATCGACCATTATCTTGCTTTGCTACTTGTGCTGCCGTTGGGTGGGGCAAAACGTGAATAATAGCAGATGCAGGATGTCTAGCATTATTGTCCCTTCAGTTTTGTTCGGCCGGCTCCACTTGCGACTGCGGTGGGCCGGCGTTGGCGGCGGCGGCGGTAAGTTGCAACTTTGCAAGTTGCCGGCCAGCGGCGACGATCGGCTCGGGCGCGCTCGGGTGGAGTCGGGCGCGCTCGGCTCAATCGCTTTATTCCACTGTGCGTGATTGTGTGCGTGCGAAACGTTGACACTAGTTTTCGTTTACTTGTGTGAGGGCATCCGTACTGTAGTGTGCGTGCTATGGTTTTGTGCAGTGCAACAGTAGGAACGAATATTATTTTTCGTTTTTAATTAAAAATTTTAATAGTCGCTAGCCGCCTATTTTTTATTAAAACGTTATCTACCCACCCTCACTATACTACCCTGTGAAAAGAGTTAGGATCTTTTGTAACACGTTGTATAGTGACTGTGACTAGGATGATGACCGTAATTTTGCGCACTACCTAATTCCATTTCAGCCTTGGTACAGGTAGAGTCACGAGTTATGAGCGCTGACCTTGAATGCGCAGAAGTCATTTTGTATGGCAGACAGAAGGCGATTGTATGCGCAGATAACCCCCACCACTTTCGTCGAGCGCTCATAAGTCATAACTCGTGACGCTAACTATTTAATAAGGCTGATGTGGCATCAAAAATGGCGGTAGGTCGTCGATCGGTACGGCGTGCGGGCGAGCGGTACTGTACGTACACACGAGTCACACGACAGAACGTATACGCTTACACGCGTGCACTCTATTCACTTACGATACGGGCGACTTAATGTACACTCTGACGAGCTGTCGTGTGTACATTGATTGTATGACGTGTAATACGTTAATCAAATGACAGGCGACAGCGCCTCGCGTGCGTGTAGCTCGTTCGACGTCGGCCTTTCGGCGTTTTATTTCAGTTTGGCCTGCCTTTTGTGACTGTGACATGCTTTTGTCATTCGAACAGGGGCCTATGTCTGTAACGCAATGGCGTGTCGATAGGATTCCAGTAGAAGGACAAAATCGTTTTTCTCCTACAACCAGAGAGAACTAATCCTCTAGAATTAGAATAAGAATAGTCTTTGCTGTACTACTTATGCAGCATTAATAAATTGTAATTGAAGCCTACAACTAGGAGCCTATCATTGCGTTACAGACTCAGGCCCCAGGTCTGTCTGGTTGGCGGGTAACATAATGGTAATTTAATTTTCGTTCCAGAGCCCTGTCTATGATTTGCGATAATACAAGTTAAACTAACACTGAAGTTGAACTTCAGGGGGTAATTCTCGGAAATCTCGCATTCGACACATCTGGAAAGAAAAAACTCATGTCATTTCGATCTCGACTGCTTCCGACCACTCAAGTCGAGCGAAAAAGGCAAATATCTCGCAGAAATCTCGTGCCTCATGTCGAAGATGACTTCGTGTGAATAGGTATGAGATGTGACATTTGCCGCGAAATTTGATTTTTCCTTCGAGATGTGTCGAATGCGAGATTCGTCGGTCAACTCTTTTCTTTCGGTCACTAAAGATAGACGTGACATGCATATCGCCTCAATCAACAATTTCCACATAAAAAAACGAATTAAACTCCTCCGAAACACGTTTAGATCGATATATTAGCAAAAGACGTGTCCAATCGGCAGGAATCTTCACCGACTTCTGCTAACGAACGTGAGACAATGTCAGTCGGCGTTTCCTTCACCCGAAGTGAGTCGAGAAGTTGCCCCAACTCTTGGCATTGAAATTTCACTCGCGCTTCGCAAAGACAAAACTTCGTGGAAGCGCGATATTTTTGAGTGGGTTCTTGATGTAGAATTTCTGTTTTTAAGACCGTAACTAGTACAGATAATATCCCTCAAACACTGAGCGAAAGGCACAACCTGAGGAAAATCTACAAAATCGATGTTTCGTATTCCCCATTTTCCTCTCTCAAAACTGGTCCGATTTCGATTTTTTTTTTATCGCTAATATAAAAAAAAATACTAGGTACTTGATACCGAACCGACTTGTTTTTTTTTTAACTCTAGTTGTTAAATCAGTTTACCAGAAGTCTTTTTTGCCACTTTTAAATACGCATTTATTCGTATTTTTGAGAGGTTATAGCTCTATAAGAGCTACCATGGGTACATCTCGCCACTTCAACCGCATTGGATGACAACTTTACTCACAATAGAAGCAACCAGCTACAGAAGACTAACCAGCTACTAATCCTATGCCAAGCCCTGAAGTACGGAAGTCTAGCAACTTCGAGATAGGCAAACTAATCGCCAACCTCCGACAAACAAACTAATTCGCACACGAAGAAAAACGTTTCTCGATTAAGGGGCCGTATAAAGCCAATTACGCTCACTTCAAATGACCAATTCACACAGTTCTACTTAGTTCATTAATTTCACAAAAATAGTACAGATACTTGACTATATTTGTGATGAGCAGGTTTAACAAAAAACGTAAAAGATAAAAGTTGACTCGATAGAAAAAAAATACGAAGTTACCTCTATTTTCCCAATTTATTGAGTATTTAGACGCCTAAAATATTCTTACTGTAACCATACAACCTCGAAACATATATTAAATCGATGACCACGTCAGTGGGTCTTACAACTTTTCATTGTTTAATACAAATATTTAGTTTTATTTCAAATTAAAGAATTGGCGCTTACGTCAACTAATTCTGAGGCAGATATTTTGTTTTCTATCTCCGTCACACACGCTTGGCGACCTATCATTTGTTTCATTGCCACTGAGCGCTTCATTCCCAATCGCTCCGTTGAGACGAGCGGTCTATGCTTGCGTGCGCTCCGCAACACGATACGACGACACGTTATTAAAATTTTTTGATCACGTAAGTATTATTACAAATTCGTGCCTTCAGAGTGAGTGAAGTGAACAGTATTCATAAAAGTACATAGATTTTGTATTTTTCAGTCAACATGGGAAATAAAAATAATAAAAGGAGCAGGTGCAATATTATACTAACGCACAAAAAAAAGAATACTATGAAAAAAAAAAGACTACTACGTAGAAATGTTCAATTTACGTAAGGCACTACAGCATCTGAGTGGTCACTTCACACATCTAGTGCGGTTAGAACTGCCATTAGACTGTATAATCATCTACCAAAAAATACTTAGGACTTTGCAACTACGTTAGGCGATAGTTAGATGGGTAAAGTGACCACTCGGAAGCTGCAGTGCCTGGGAGATTGTTTTTAGATGACTTGTGTTTTCTTTGGTCTAGGTTGAATAAGCTGTAAAATGATTGACTACTTATTCGACCTAGCCCACAGGAAAGACAAGTTTCAATACGTGCGTGCACCAACTAATCCGCGGATTTCCTAATGATGTGTTCCTTCACCGATAGCGAGTAGCATTGCTACTCCAAATTCACAAATGTGCGTAAATTTTAAAATAAAAAAAAAAACATGCCTGCACCGGGAATCGAACCCGGGCCGCGCGCGGCTTGTATCGCGCGCGGCACACGCCGCGGTGATGTTAGCGGCGAAGTCTGTTGTGCGTGCTAGCTACCCCTCACCTCACTCAATAAAGTTTACTATGCAATTTTAAAACCTAGCATGAGCCATTTGACCGATTTTACAGGAGCGCAAAAAAAGGTGTTTGTTAGTTGTAAAATAAAAGGTGGTAGGCAAAAGGTGAACGTGAGTAAGCTCAAAAGCGGAAGAACCATGGCTTGCCATACAATACAATTTCATTTCTCTATGGCTAATGTGTACGTTAAATGTAATGAAAACACTTGCTAGATTTTCTGGTACGATTGGTTTTGTTTGACCATTTTAAAACCAAAAAAGAGCCTTACTAGGTTTTAAAATAGTCGATGGCTCATACTAGGTTGTTTGAGTTTGTTTTTTCAGCTTTGTGGAATTGCTAGGTTTTTGAGCGTTTTTTTTTTTGAGATTTTAACAATGCAATTTCGTGGGCAATCATCTAAAATGATGCATAAATCTTAATTTTTTTTTTTACAAATGTCGCTTGCTAGGTTTCGAAATTGCACAGCCGCCCTCAACTTGCAACTACTCAGGCGCGCACTGTGTGACGGCGCGTGCGTTCGTTCAATGATAGTAAATGTAAGGTATACAGATTATGATTCACATGAACTCGAAGATTTTGTTTTGTATTTGCATAGGTCACCCTTGGTAAATGATGTGTCTGCTGTACGCGAGAATGAACAAGATCACGACGGCATTGAAGGTCCTATTAGGTATGTAGAAAGATACCGAATTTTCTACCTGACTACCTTTGGAAGCCAATTTCAACACAAAATGGCCTATTAAGGACCACTTTTTTTACTATTTGGCAAGCTGATAAGCAACAGAACTTTTTGAAACTACTTTGAAAGTACAGAACATCCATTTTGTATTTTTAAGAGACTTTTGAAATGTTTGCTCCGTCCACCTCGAATCTAAAATGTTCACTTTCGACTCTTATTTTGGTAACTTGTAGTATGGATTTTTTTTTTCAGTTTTTTTTTTTAAATTTTGAATAAAATCTGAGCTTTTTTTGTGTAGCGATTTTTGATTCACTGCAACAAAATTGTATTCTTTTCATTATTGTAAACAACAGCCTCTGTTTTGTCGACCACAAAACAAAATCTGCTTAATTATTGTTGTTCTGTTGTTTACAATAATGAAAATAATACTATTTTATTGCCGTGAATTCAAAATCGCTGAATAAAATAGCTCAGTTTTGCTTTAAAATTTAAAAAAACTGTGAGATTATTGAATTCCCGCCACGCTGCTATCGTTGGACCTTAAATGCTTAATTTTTTGCTCTCCATCCACCTTAATACTTGGAAGTCCAATATTACGATGTCTCACAATGATCCTCATTCGCTCGGGGCATCATTGTATGGATTTGTCGTAAAGTTATGCATATACTATGCACTCTTGAAGCTCAACTGCTCGAGCGACACGCAGCGCCGCGCGCGGCACGATTGAGTAACTACTACACAGTTAGTTAATCATCATTTCGGTAGATGTCGCTTGCTTCTCATGTCGTTGACCCCTGTAAGCGGCTATGATTGTGGTGGAGGGGAAGTTGTGAGGAAGCGGGGTGCAAATCCGATTTTTCTCTGGCCTTATACGCAGCCTTAACAAACGAAAGCTCTCCAAATCTCAATGGACACTTATTGCTCGGGCGCAACGCGGTCGGCGTACGCGTTTGATGACGTCACGAGGTCAGGGGGGCAGTGGGGATTTGGGGAAGGTGGCGACCGGCGCCCGCGCATCTATTCGCTGTGATAACCCGCGCCCGGTTCGTCATACGTGGTTCGGAACACGAATCGTACTCCGAACTCCATGGTGGCAAGACTGGCAAGCAACGATCGACCGCAGTCTCATAACTCATTACATAAATTGTAGATCAGTAGTCACAGGATTCATAGGCAAGTACAGTCAGCCACACGTTGACATAACCCATGGTACATCACACTACGGTAGGTTTCTCTTATAAGTGCGTTAATCAAACAAAACCGGACAAGTGCGAGTTAAACTCGCATGGAGAGAGTTCCGTACATTCGTATTTTCGAAATTCGCAAAAATATTAAATACCATAGACTTCTTAGAGGTTTTCCTGCAATCTATGTATAGGTAAAGGACTATTTCCAGTATGCTAGCTTATCAATCAGAATAGAATAGGTAGAATAATCATTTATTTAAACCATTATTTGAATACAATAATTCATTTATTTGTATAAAATAATTGAGACAGGTACATACACAATAAATTAGAAATATGTATATCAGAGAAAACACAGAAACAGTAGATTGGGGTACCTACGAGTATCTACCTAATCACTGACCATACCTCTAACCGCGCGCAGCATAATTTCGCAAATTAAACAAAAAAGGGTTATCTTACCGTACATGCGACCAATGGCTTCGAACTGTCAGCTCTCGTTCGAGAGACACCACTGGGCTGTTACCGCTAAAGCCTGTAGGCCTGTTAAAACAAACTAAAATAAATCAATACCCATCGCTGTGGGCCTGCGTGATATGAAAGCTCCCAGCCTGCCGGACGGGTTTATTGATATTAAATTATTATTATTGTTGTTGTAAGTAGGTGTCTACATGGAAGTTTTTCTAGCAAAATATGACGTGCTTAATGCTTATGGGTGTGAACTTTGGAGTTCTCTGGAATCTGTCTCTCTTTTGACATCTTCAGGATTATACTTCGGTAACAATTTTACATACCTAATTGAACGGGCGAGTGAAGCGAGACATCAAAAAGATCGTCATTAAAGGAAGGCGGGTAAATGAGGCAATTTTTTTTTAAGTCGATCTCGAAGGTCGAGGGGTTGCTGAGATATGGGGTCTCAAGTTAACAGTTCGGGACGAACCACTAGATATTTTAAGAAAACGGGATATCGAGGAGACGACAAATAAAATGAATCGTGGTAATTAGGTAGGTAATATAACCACGTAAGTTTAAAAACAGCATATATTTCTTAGCGACCATGATAAACAACAAACAGCAAACTAAAGACGACCAACAAGGTCATTCTCTGTTCTCAAATCGATGCTAAACGATCACGATAATTTACGAAATATTTCACAAATCGTGCAAGTTCGCACGTCTGTAGCAAAAAAAAACCCTATGACGGCATTAGACGTGCGAAATATTGCTGACACACCCACAGTTTGCGGACTGTTTGCGGCATGCACCGAACTGGCATGATATGCGGAAAACGTCTATTAGATTTTTTTTGCATTGGTAGGCAGTTGGTAGGTTTGTCGATTTTGCGTTAGACACCCAAAAAGACCGATAATCGCGCATTTTGGCGATTTTGAGCGCCACGTCTGCGTGGATCTATGCCCCACTTTTTCTCACCGACGACCGTACCTATACTTTAAGAAGGAATTAGAGACGATATTTCGTTCACATTATTATTCTGTGGAATTAAGTTAAAAAAAAAACTTTATTTAAGTAATGGTTGACCAATTAATCATTCTAATAGAAAAATAAGGAGGGAACTCTATGAAAGTGTCTGCTGGCATAGCTAGGCTACCGCAGGCCCGAACCTCGTCCGAGGTGAGTTTGAACAGGAGTGGTGACAAGGTGATAAAATAATGTGAGTAGGTAGGTACCTAATTATTTTAAAGTTAAATGTAGACGACGTAGAAAAAAAAAACGCTGTCAAAATTTCCTCTCTACCAGCAATTGGATAGTTACTGGCGTGACAATGTTTTTCTATTTAGGTACAAATTCACATCAAAATTAATACTCTACACCTACAGACCTACTCAAGTTAGGTATAAATATAGTGGTTGGCTATACCTAAGAATAGCTTAGATAAACTTATAAGCAACTTAGCCGCTCCTACGAGGCTTAGATATGATTACCAGAGGATTATATTATGAGTCATAATTGGTTTCCCAGCCTGCCTACTACCGTGAACTTGCTTTAATTAATGCTCTGTAGTAGTCTAAAGCTCTTAGGTGTCTTTAGATTGTACTACACGAGCAGACATCATGCGCCTGTGGCCACATCATCTTCAGCCCACCTCTGCCCACTGTTGGGTATAGGCCTTCACCGTGCCACCTCTCACCGTCCCTCGCCATCCGCATCCATGGGCCCTCCGCCGTAATGACGATGTTGTCCGACCATCGGGCTGCTGATCTCCCACTGATCGTCGTCTAGTTAAAAATATAACCTTCCGCAATCTATCCCGCTATTCTGGCGCCTGGCCTGGCCGCCCAAAAAAAATCTACCTTCAAAATCTCGCTGAATGGTTCAACACGAGCCACAAAAAACTCTTTCGAGCCGCAACGTCTCGGGTACTAAAAGCCATACTCCCTCTCTATACTCTCCCCCTGTTGCCACCTCGGCAAAGAGGTAGTAAGTAGTTCCATCTTTGTCTTGGTCTGCCGCGCCACCGCCGGTGCCCTATGATGATTATTCAACAAAATGTCGAACAAATTGTATCGTACCGCCCCTGTAGAAACAATGAAAGCGGACCGTTTTACGAGCCCTGAATACCCCTTTATAGACGTTAAACAATGTTTTATCGGCGGATCTTTATTGCGTCATCACCGTTCGTTTCTCCGATGTACGGCGAACGAAAACGGTGTTTTCTTCTGGAAATTAAGCCCAATATACACTAAGGGTGGTATTCTAGAACGATACTTAAACTCAGTTCAAACTAGAACGCTACTTAAACTCTGTTTAAACTCAGTTCAAACTAGAACGCGACTTGAACTCTATTTAAACTCAGTTTAAGTAGAGTTTAGTAGTGTCGACTGTCGATAAAACAGTGCATGTTTTGATTTGAATATCCCTCCCTTCATATCAAAACATGCACTGTTTTATCGACAGTCTGAACTCTGTTTAAACTCAGTTTAAGTATCGTTCTAGAATACCACCCTAAAGGTATGTTTTCATACATTTGTAACGGTTATCGGAGTCAAACGCTTTAGTGGATTATGTCCCTAAGATTGATGTGTATGTGTAAGGAGATGAAGGAGGAAAGGTTTTTGACAGTCGTTCGGAGTTGGATAGTTATCAAGTAGTCCAGCATTGCTCTGAGCATAATAGACGAGGCTCTGGTGACAGAACTGATGGCGACATCGCGACGGTTAGTTCGGTCAAGTTATTTTAGTCTTCTTAGCGTATCGTTTAGCAAAACATTCTTACCTGGCTCTACATTCTACTAGCTTCTACGGCATTCTACGGCATAGGTTTTTTAGTAGCTAAAGTAGATTTCTCTATTTTCGTTTGGATTTTCGTAGCAGCTCGTAGCAATCGTAGCGGCCCGTAGCGTAGAGACTCGTAGCTGTCTGAGATTTCAAGAAAATAGATGTTCTCAACGTTTTAAAAAAATCGAATGAGTAATAACGCTACGTAAAATGAGTTTTTCTCTTGGGCTTTAAAAACCTTAGATCTGTGGGGAAGTTATTATCATATTATTTTCGCTTGATTATTTGATGATGATCTATAATCTATTTTATTGCAATTCTTTATTTAATATAAAATCAAATTTACGGACAAACAGACAGATTACTTATTTCAATCGTATATTTTTGCACATACGGCAAAGTTGTTGCGCGCGCAGCTTGCGCAGTCGCTCTTCTACTTGACGTTGTGTTTTTCATGTTTAGTTTTCTTTATCTTGATTATCCTTCTGTACATATTAATTAAAGGGTTTCGCTGTAAATAGATATGTGAAATCTATTTACATCAGTCGCACAGTGAATCCCAAAGATCTTTGCGTCCATGTAAATTATTTAGCAGCAATAGTAATGCCTCCACTCACATAAGATACGTGAAGTGACAATTTTTTTGATGTTCTAGACTTGTCCATATCCAACAATTTCACTTTATGTCTTTATTAGTCAGCGACAATGGGATACCCCATGTCAGCTCTTACCGCGCGCGATATAAGTGGCTAAGTGCGTCAATCGATCTATATAGGGTATCTTAGCGTGTCGCTCACCGTACGAAGAGAACACCCCTGGTTTGCTACATGGACAGGTCCTACTTTACCTGTTTGTAGCAATATCGCTCGTAAACAAAATATAACTTGTTTTCGCAAAGCGCTGACCGATTTTTAACTGAACTGTATCCTGTTTATGCCGTGACTTGAGAGTTTACTGTACGGAAACCTGAATTTTCGAACTGCTAGCCGATAATGCTTCGTCAATTCAAAGACTGATGGATGGTGGTTAATCCATCGATCATTCAATCTAAGTTACCTACATCGATTCTTTCTTACTATATGGGTACTTCAACTGCTCTAGTCTAGACCTTCTAGTCTAGGTCCCAAAAATAGTTAAGCCTAGGGATTCTCATTTGATGGCTCGTTTTTAGCTAAAAACGCATCCAAAAAGAAGATATGATTTTTTTTCATTGGCGGCGCCAATGTTTTATTGTGTTCCGGTTCCTCTGAAGTCCAACCACCCTCTCAGGTATGACATGACCTTTTCGCGCAAGTACAAATACATAAATATGTCGGATACAATATTTGCCGATCAATATTGGATTCCACTTTTATTGTCGGACGGATGCAGCGCACGGACACAGGCCTAAAGGCTTTTTGTTTCCATTTCGTTTTTATCGTTCTACGCGTTCAGCTTTACGGTACTGTCGGTGAGAAAAGTCTTTGGCATTTTGCGCTAATCATAAGGGGTAGCAAACGCTAAAAGAAAGACTTAGCTTGTGATCATGTTAGCAGTTCCAGGAACAAGCAAGAGCTTGAGGCGATGCAAAATCAGCCAGAATAGAAAAGGGTTTTAAGAGCCCTGTGTCCCTATTACGGAGATGACAGGAACTTATAATGACGTAAGAGCATTTCCGCCAGAAACTGCCTTTATTTTTCCTTTGAGTATCTATGCCTTTGCTTGGAGCTTAATGTGGAACTATACACGTTTTTGTTTGTATGACGACTGACGTGCGACTGACGTACAGTACAGCACGTCAGAGTGTACGGCTGATCATTGAGCTGCTGGTCTGCCTAATGACCGCCGTCCCGTTTTCGTTTCCGTCTGTGACTGCTTTTTTCCACCATCTCCTCGCTGGGTGTCCTGCCCTCTCCATCAAAGCTTCGAGATGTACACAAAACCAGAATATAGGGGTGCCATGGCTTGCTGCAGGTGACAGTTTCATAAAACTACAATTCATAGTTTATTATGACAATTCGATATATACATTGAGCTCAGTAGTAGGTTAGTAACACTTTTTTGTAACCTTTCTAATGTCTAATCGGCTACTCAATGTCCATCAAATTGTCATATTGAACTATGAATTGTAGTTCTATGAAACGGGCACCTGGACTTCCACACTCGACTATCCGCCGCTTTATCTAGTTTTGTTTCGCCACGTTCCGCCTGTGGGCGTGGCTGTCCTGCTGATTTACTTTCATGCATTATGGACTAGTTTGAATTCCGACCGCTGAGTGCTCGGTCCGAGTCAAAGAGTTGTTTGTGCGTTCTATCAGCCAGAAGGGTTGTAGAAGAACCGCCGAACATACAGCCTTCCCTCGTGTCGAAATTGTCACACTTCACTCTATTAAAACGGTTCCTTCTTCATCAAAAGTGCTGGGGGTCGCCTCAATGAGATCCTGCCAGCTGTACCGTGGGGCATCATACGCAATGATTAAGTCGGTTGTTTGGACCGTCAAGGATGGTGTCAGGGGAAAAATATACCTACTCTACCCAGCAATTCTATGCATTATGCACCAGTACGGATGCGGACTGCTGAGTGTTCGGATCGAGCCAAGGCGTTAAATATCTATCTGTGCTTTAGATGCTATCTCTATTGGTCAATAGGGTTTTAAAAGACTCGATTTAAGCTGACCAAAATGTGGGCAACCAAGGTATTTGAATGCGGATGGTGAAACACTGTCAAGGGTGGCGATCAAGTCGGCGGAAGATGGCTAAGGGCTGAAGAGGCTTATCTAGTCCACCCAGAAATTCGATGTCCTATGGACAAGTAAGGATGCTAACTGATAAGTGCTCGGTTCGAGTCGCAGTTTTCTATCTGTTAGATGAACATGAGTAATTAAAAGCTGTCGTGTGGCGTGCAAAAAGCCAGCACCTTCTTTGCGTGCCTTAAATTGGCTTACTGATAAGCAAATCGATTTTTTGCATGCGAATTGCCATCATCACGTCATCTGCGAACCAAATACCTTTGCAAGGATAACTTTAGCCGGTGTTTGTTGCGTTTTTCGCAATCTCTATTGAGAGTAACATCTGTTTTTGTACTGTTGAGTGGTATTTGTATGTTTGGCATATTTGCTTTGTGCTGTGCTTCAAACAGAATACCTAGCTTGCTTTTGGGCAAGAGATTTATCGTTCTATTAGGTATTTTTGACAGGTTTTTATACACGTTTTTATCCCGGTATAGGCATTTCGCTTTGCGCAGTGAAATAAAGCAAAATGGCGCTAGCCGATAGTGGGATAAAACGTCACATACCTAGCTGTCGGTTAAAGCAACCGTGGTGCTAACGGGTCTATTATGTAGAAAAACCACCCAACTTTTAAGCATTAAAACACTAGAAAATAGCCATTATTGAAATGAACAATCTTATTGTTGACAATTAAAAACCGTTATTTTTACGGTGGACATTTGAGAGAATACAGGGGCTGAACTTGTAATATTATTGTCACTAACTACCAGTGTGCTTATCCACTGTAAAAAAATCCGCACAGTTGCCAGTCCTCCAAACCGGTTTATGTGCGGGAATAATTATAGCTCTTATCGAGTGAAACTTTTTTTTTCTATATATTCCCGCTAAGTATTCAGAACTAGCAACTGTGCGGGGTTTTTTTACAAAATAAGCACACTGATTTTAATAAACATTTTACCTTCAAATAAATCTTGGCACTAAAACTTTCTTACAAGCTTTTAGCAACACGTTCCCATTTCACACAATATCACGTTGTTTTCCGCAAAGTTTTTTTTTACATTGAAAGTTTACGCACTGCGTCCGAACCGAATTCGTGACGCGAATTTTGGTACCTATTCAATTAAACAATTACGAACAATACGAGTATTTTCAAATCACTTTTTGTCCCGTGGGATTATAAAGCACGAACTAACTCTTTTCGAATAGATGTGATAAAAACAGTTTTTAGAAATTAAACCTATAAGTACTACTATTTCGCACCGATAACCCGTATTCGGTTCGGTCGTCTAGTGCGTAAACGCTCTCCCACTAGTTTGTTTTCTACCCAACTTACCAGAACCATTAACAAAACGAAATCTTTCTCAAAGTTTTCCTCTCTGTTAATTTCAACATCGTCTGGAAGCCCACGCTTAGGTCTCGGGTACACGAGTAGAGTAAGTGGTAGAGTAGCACGATGAGTACGGAAGGCGAGTAATAACCAGTGGTAGAGTTACTTGGTTACTTGGACAAGCCTACTCCATCTAAAACAATGTCTCAGGCACTACAGCGCCGAGTGGTCTCTTCACCCATCTAGTGTGAGTGAAGGTGCCACTGGACGCTACATAAATCATCTCATTACGTCGATGCAAAGGCCTTAGTTATCTCCCATAGAAGACGGCACTATAAGAAAAACAAACAGGGTGCACTCTAAGTCGATAGCGGAACTTTAGGTGGGCTATCTACTGATCAATACAAACAGCTTGTACTAGGTGGCGAAAAATATGGAGTGAAAAAAATATCAGCTGTTCCATACAAAAGGTCGACTCAGTACTGCGCCAAATGTATGAAACAGCTGATATTTTTTTCGCTCTATTTTTGTCGCCACCTAGTACAAGTTGTTTGTATTGATCAGTAGATAGCCCACTTAAAGTCCCGCTATCGACTTAGAGTGCACCCTGTAGATACCAAATTTTAGTACTTCTTCATCATTAATCTCTCAACTACTGGACGTATTTAAAAATATCTCTTCATGATGTTTTTTCCATCTTATCCATCTGTGGCTATTGTGGCCCAGGTTGAGCTTGCTGAGGCCTTGGCCTTTTACGATACGTGTCACGAAAGATGAGAATGCGCCTCCCGCACTCTTTCCGCGGCCTCGATGACGACGCCTGGTCCCTTCCCTCAGACGAGTCAGACGTCATACCACTAAAGATACCTATAAACCGTCTTCTGCTCAAGTCAAACCACGTGGTGTGTCAAGCGCCTTACTCTACTCTAGTTAGTAAGTTATTTAGTAGGTAGGTACCTACTCTACTGTGCTACTCTACCGGTAACTCTACTCGTGTACACCCGACTAAAGGGAGAGGCAAAGTTAGTTGCGAGGCTACGCCCATAAAGCGTACTTTGCTAGGATTCCCTTGTTATTTCGAGGCCTTATTACCCCGCATATTTCGCCTATTATTCGGATATTGGATTTTCTTGATGGTATCGCCCCGTCCGGCTTCCCAATCGTGACGTTTGGTGGGTAAGCGTACCCTTCTGTTGGGAATATATTTCGGGCTATACTGAAGACTTACAAGAAAATATTTACCTCCAAATTCACAAATTTTTATTACTAAAACTGTATTACAAGCAATGAAACATTACGTGCCAGTGCCACGAAAGAAGAGACTTGGCCGCGCCTCCCGCACCTCTCCGCCGCCCCGAAGACGCCCGGACCCTTCCCGCACTCAGTCAGACCTCATGCAGACCAATAAATAAAAAAAAGGCAATGAATATTTAATTGCTGGTAGCGATGCGGCGCGCCCGATTACAACTAATGCAGCGTTGTAACGAGATTGTATCGGCGAATGCATGTTGCGGTGTAATGTTCCACAATGTGGCTGAATACTTAGGTGGTAGCTAACTATGATATGGTAGCCAGTTTTCCTAGATATATAGATGGAGAAAACTCGGCATACAGGGCAAGATACCAAACAGAAGACGTCCTGTGCTTTTTTAATGAAAAAAACCGCTCAGTTGCTAGTCCTCGAAACCGGTTTATTTGTGGGAAATTCGGAACCCAAAGTTTTTTGTTCGAAAGTCCGTTATTGGCTTAATCTTATCTTTAGACAATATTGAGAAACTAGTTTAAATATTTTTTATTTTGGTCCAGTAGTTTTGTTTTTATGCGCTAAAATGTTTTGTTACTATGACCGCCAACAGTATGCAGACCGTCGCGTGACGTCATAAAACTGTATCTTTGAAACGTTGTAAAATCCAAACTACTGAAACAAAATAAAAAATATTGAAATTAGTTTCATAAACTAGCCAAAAGTTTTGAATAAGCCAATAACGGACTTTCGAACCAAAAACTATGGGTTGCGAATTAAATTAAAAAAAGATTGTTTATTTCGATAAGAGCTATTATCCCGGAAATAAACCGGTTTTGAGGATTAGCGACTGTTGTTTTTTTTTACAGAATAAGTACACTGGAAGTCCCAAGATAGGGCTATAAAACGTGGATAGTGGCAGCAAATACTGGCTCTTTAGTTTGTCTGGCAACTTCGAAGGACGATATAGCCAGATTGATCGCCAATTTCCGATAGGAGACATGCAAAGACTCAAAGCTACACATTTCTCGATTATTGTATTGACAAAGGAAAGCTTTCCGACTCTCAATGACCAACTCTAGTTAGAGGAATGCATTTTATCGGGTAAAAACATTGTCGTAGCACATTGTTGATGGTTTCCTTTCACAGTTGATGTTAGCGATTGCTCTACCTACCTACAAACAGGTATGTTAGTACCCGTAGCCGTAGGATTTCATAAAAGAGCAGCTATACCTACGTTTGAAACGAAACCCCCAGGGCTTGCCAACCCTCCAAAACAATAGGTATCGCGCTGCATTTTGTCAGCATCCTGCACCTACCGAAAGGCTCAGCGTTTCTCAATCTGTGAGTTCGTGTAGTCCGTCGATAATATTGAGCGTGCGTGACCGATCAAAGTTGAAGAATAGAGCTGTTTTATTGCCAACAATTGAAAATAGAGGCATATGTATTTATTGGTCGTTCGTGAGCAATATAAGGGCAGTATGATGTCATTGGTCGAGCGGGAGGGCGTAAAGGTGCACAAAGAAAACTGCTTTTTTCTAGAACTTTCAACATTAAGTTATAGGCCTTAACCCAATGAACGTTTGAGCCCTAAATAAAGCCCTAAATTTGGGCATCGCTGCCTGACCCACTGTGGTAAGTTGTTAGAGAGCTGGCAAGGTTAGCCAGAGCTCAGGAGTTCAATTCCAGCTGTTTCATCTTTATACATAGTTTTTGATATAACATTATATTCAGCTATCGGTCTGCACTGCACTGCACTGTTCCCGAAAAGTTTAGAACCACTGCTCTACTGAGGCTTTCGTGGGTGAAAATCGCCCCTTTGTCCCCGGAGTAGGCATATACTGATGTCCGTTGCAGAATCGATGAATGCCTGCACCTGATTGACACGCGTTTTGTTGGATGTCTGGTCGGCCTACCTACGTGATGTGGTCCCGATATTCGAACACAAACTGAAGTTAGTTTAGGACCCCTTGTGCCCAACACTGAGCCTGCTTCATCTAAACATATTAAACATGTCGCTGCGGCATACGTGTGGACAATTCACACCATCTTTGAGTGAAGTCTCTGGACGCGTATGGTCGTCGTTGTCAGTGGAAACATAGATTAAAATCGAAACAAAATTAAGCTTATCTTGGGTGCCATACCTACATCGATACGATATCTCTGTCCGACTGTTTTGGTCTACGTAGAGCGAGACAAAGATAGGTGTAGTATCCAGCTATAAACCTCAATGTGGCGGCTCATGGTCAGCCAGCGGAACGGTTCATATCAGAGGGATCACATTTAACTCAGACCCCGCTAATATTATAAATGCGAAAGTTTGTGAGTGTGTGTGTTTGTGACTCTTTCATAAGAATAACACATAGGCTACATATTATCACGCTTTTACACTTAGGAGCAAAGTAAACCACATGTCTCTGTAGTCCACGCGGTCGGAGTCGCGGGCAAAAGCTAGCGAAGCGTATGGCCATTTTCACCATTGTGTAAAACCCATATAAACTGAAAACCCTGTCTGGTTGAGGATCAAATCGGTTTCAAATCAAAACCCCTTCGGCCAAGGCGAGGTTATCACGACCCTGTATCATGGAACCCCGTCATTAACGTACATCCACGGCCTTAATCGAGATATATGTGCCACTTTGCCTGTCCGAAGAATAATGAGACCCCGTCACGATAGGCCACTATTAGCCTATCGATTGTCGAAGGTTTGGAATTCCTGCACGAGTTTAATTCTTAATAGAGACGGTTTTTCGGAGAGGCATAGCCATTTTCAGTCTTATTTTGGTTGCATATCTGCAACTTCTGGTAGATTACCTTACCAGGTACACCTGGTAGCAGTTTTTGCTGCAACTGCAACCTATAATGATGGGAAAAATCGAAGAAAGCCCGGCTAACGGGTGTGGAATGGAATCGCGAGTGTTGTCCAAATATTTCGCCTCGCGAGACACAAGGAATAAAATATACTAGCTGAGTCTGAGAGGCACGCATAGAAGAAATAAGTCATATTTTCTCCGGTTCAAATTGTCTGCCTATATCGATCCAGCCCAAGTAAAGCCCACTGCTGGGTATAGGTCTTTTCACGCGCCAAATCGTCTAGCCAGGGAAAAAAAAAACATTGTAAAGGTTATACAAGGCATCCATATGTCTTCCGTCTCAGTCTGACGCCAAACAACTCGAACAATCACTATAATCCACAGCCGAAATATCAAAGGCTCGACGGACAAAATATGATGAACATTTTTGTGTCATTAATTAAAACTCCCGCCGAAACAAAAATGTACATCGACAGCGAAACTCCGACACACAAAAAGGAATAAAAAGCGATTCGCGAAAAACGTGTCCCTGCATTGTCATTTCGTACTGGACTTTCGGCCGCGGCTGTAAATAACAGCAATTCGTAATATTATTTATTTCTTAATTACTTTTACATAAGGACATAGGCCAAATAGCCGGAAAAGAGTGGTTACGTCTGGCATAGGATCGTGAGAGGTGGCGTGAACATGAGAAGTCCTTTACTCATTAAATAAATGATTATTCTCTTCTATTCTATTATATTCAGTTGGTGTTAATACAGGCTGATGAATTGATGATGATGAAGGACAATAGGAGTCTTCATCAAAACTCTCAAATAAAAATAATCTGCAGAAATATTAAATTTTAACAAACAAAAAACAATGAAATCGGATAGTATTTATTTAGGGGTAGCAAAAAGTTTCCTCCGTTTGTATGGGAATGAGCCCCTTGTTCTTCGTACATAACTGAGCTACATAACTAGCTATGTACAAAGAAAAAATATTCTTCGCAAAAAACCGAATTATACACCAAGAAACCTACTTTTTTTGCACATTACCGAGCACTGTAAACAACGCTCTTAACTAGTCAGTAAAGTAAAGGCCATTATCGAATGACAACATAACCTGTAGCTTGATGTACAAGACAGTACCCTATTTGCGCATATTAATCCGTATGACAAATACACGCTGTCCGTCTGTCTGTCGATTCAGCAATCAGGGGGTCGGGGGGAAGTAGGGGCGGGGGGTGGGTCCGCCCCCGAATCTCCCAAAGTGTGGGTTTATTATGATTTTAACCCGCTGATAGCAGGCTTCGTTTTGCCCGACTACGCGACGTAAAAATGAGGGCTATGATTTCAACTTGCTTAACAAACTGAACGCCATGTTTTATCTACGTATAGGTTTATAACTCGATACCCATATGTACCGCATTAAGATCTAAAAAGTGGGATAAGGTTTTCCATGTTTATTTGGCGCTCATGCTTAGCTCGTGGTAGGTAGGTAATGTTTGTTTGTATGTTCAATTATGTATTTCCTTGCAGAGCCTACACTACTTGAAAGACCGATATCAAGAAATGATATTTCGTTTGATTCGTCTCCTATTTTCGTTCATCCTTGCATTTAAAATAAGTCTTGTTGGCAGCTGTGGGCGCGCGCCGAATTCTCTCTCTCTGAGAGAAGGCCTGTGCCCAGCTAGTCTACATACACCTTACTCGTTTCAAGTCTTTACGTAGTCGGGTTTTGGTTTTTAATTTTTATGTTTTGTAAGTACTGAGCAAATGCGTTTCGGAAGCTTCGTGCGGTGCATGCAACGTCAGTACGACCGATAACTGTGCCTTTGATAGCATCTAATGTGCTCAAAGAGAAGGCCATTAGTACCTCGCTTCCCTGATGGAGTAAGCAGGGGCACAGATCGATTCAATAAGTCAGTCCATGGGCACCGTTATGCCAGGGTGTTATGCCCCCGCTCTCCGCTCCTAGACATTACCCAATGATTGCAATCCTAATTCATAAGCAGCGTGTTCCTAGGAATAAGTTTATTCCTAGTTTTATCTATTTCTACATAGTATCAAACAAAGTCGCTTTCCGCATCTGTCTGTATGTATAACCGGTTACTCCTAAACTACGCAACGGATTTTGATGCGGTTTTCGCCATTGTTTAGATATTTTTACAAGGGAGCTTTATACACGTCCTAATTAAATGTGCTGACTATTTTTCTAAATTGTAAGCAGGGCGAAGCAGGGGCTATCAATAAACTTCTTCTGGAAGTGTTTCATTGTAGGTTGGCAATCAGTTCTGCAACGTTCTTTATTCATGGCTGTCCTGAATATTCTTCCACGGTTTGGAAATGAAGACTGGTGGCGAATTAACAACCTTATCCTACCTGTGATTTATTTAAACAATTTTTTATTGCATGTGACGAATTTACTTTTAACTTATGGAGTTTCCAAAACTGTGACAAATTTACTTTGTGACCAATGTACAACAACCCAGTCCATTCTACGGTACGGTACATCCCCTGTTTATTTCGCATTAGAGGCGCGCGGTTCAGGCTCGGGAGCACGACAAAACACAGTCCCTACAGCCAAAACAAACCTACAGAGCCATTTCCTACCTAACGTACCTCACTATCTATATTTATCGTCCATCCCCATCAAACGGAAGGGTGTCCGACTGTGTGTGATTCGGTCGATAATACAGACGGGCGCCCTCCCTCTGACAGATTCGATGGTGTTTTCACCATTTCGTCGTGTGGGATGTTGGTATGTGATAGTTAGGTGAAGGATGAATCTATCTTTTTTAACCCCCAACCCAAACCAAAAAGAGGGGTACCTATTATAAGTTTGACCGCTATGTGTGTCTGTCTGTGGCACCGTAGCTCTTAAATGGGTGAACCGATTTGGATGCGGTTTTTTAAATTTGAAAGCAGGTTTTCTAGCGAGTGTTCTTAGATGTTTTACCAAAATCGGTTCAGACGTTTATGAGATATGCTAATTTGAAGCTAAAATGTCGGGGGTATTTAAAATGTTTAATTTAGTAGGTATCATCAGAATTAATACGTACGCTAGTAATACCCTTTTTTGTTCCAATGAAGCATACTAGCATATGAAACCTAATCACGGTTAGTTTTTGTGGTAACCAAGCGCGATCGACCCGTTTCGAACGATAGTAGGTATACGATATGCCAGAATATTGCGAATCATTAAAAGTTCGATTGACGCGCTTATGCAGGGGTGATTCCCTAATTAGCCAGTGACTAGCGCGTCGTTGCTGTCTATGAAGTGCACATTAAAACGTTGACATCGTGCAGTATTTGCAGTTCATACCTATATTCCTACGCAAAATTCACGATCCACAAAGTGATGTTCAGTAGAAAATGTACATTAGTTTTTTGGCCAACTTAATAGGGATTTTTCCAAGTGTCAAGTCTGACAGCGATTCGCGAATTATCGCGCAACTAAATCTGTGGTTTGTATGGAAACCACAGATTAATAGACTGATTTTGACAGTTATTCGGGCTATTTTTGATGCCTGGAAAAAACCCCATTCAGTACGGATCGTTTTCTCGGAGTAGAAGCATTTTAAAGAACCCTAAGGATTCTTTTTAACCTTCTCCCTCTCATTTTTCCAGCGCCGCCATGGAGAAGGCGAAGGCCTACATAAAGAACGAGCTCGGGTGCGGCAAGCCGGCCTCGGTGCCCAGCGAGAAGCCGCCGCCCGACGACGAGCCGCGCGTGTGCTTCGTGTGCGGCGGCGCGGGGCTCGGTGACCAGTACCGGATACGGGTCAAGCCGGACCCGCAGGTGAGAGACCCTCCCAGCAACCTCAATCCCGTAGAATTGTATAAAAATACGCTAGAGCAAGTGCAAGTTAGAGTCCCTCTTAGAAATATAATGGTGTAGATTACGCAGGGCCTATCGCGGTTACTATGACGGGCGAGAGGCTGCGCGGTGCGGGCGAATGCGAGCCTTCGGTCCTGTACGAAATAATTATACTCTCGAGGAAGCGGAGTAGTGCCCGCTCACTTAACTCCGACTGCTTGCTATTATGGACTTATTGCGGACCACATCTTTATAGAAAGTGCCTGACGCGTGCACTGTATACTGCACAAGTGCACATGCTTTCAGCCGTAAGGCCGGTGAAAAGACCTTGGCGAATAATATCAACGACTACCGGGTCATAACGTGCCTTCAGAAGTGCGGAAGCCGTCACAGTCACTCACTGATGTTTCTTTTTCCAATCAAGTTAGCCTATTCACATACAGCAACCCCTAAAGCAGCACTGCTCTACAAAAATGAAATGTCGTAGATCGTTACTTCTACTGCTGTGTTGCCGTGCCCCACAGAACCGCTTCCAACCGGTTCCGCCGCAAATAGCTCACCCAGTATAGGTACAGCAAGACAATTAGAGGCGGCAACGTCCGACGACAACGATTTGCAATTGACGGCGTAACCGGTGGGAACCGGATCGCTGAGATGCAGAAAGCGGGGCAGTAAGAGAGTTGGTACAATGTTTTCGGATGTGGTGGGACGACCTCGCCACCTTTGCCGCCCTAGTAAAAAACAGTCTGAGTTCGCTCGCCCACGGAGGGTTCCGTACAACTATTCTATGCAAACATTTTGAAGAAAAAAAAAAACCGGCCAAGCACGAATTCATTTTCCCTTACAAATATTGTAAGAAACCCTTGGTGCGCGAGTCCGACTCGCACTTGGCCGGTTTTGATTTGGTTTGAGGTGACTTAATCGAGAGTGTTCTTCAAATCGGTTTAGCCGTTTATGAGATATTCTAATTATTTTTGAGATTAAATTGTCGGGGGATTTAAAATTTTAAAATTTGCCTTCATTTCACTTCAGCCATCTTCACATTAACATCGCCTCTAGGTGTTTATTGCACAGCCTGGTCGTGTCAATTGACATGTGACACGCACGACGGGTCAAGAGCTGCGAATCGATTTGTTTTCGCTCCCGCGAGACAATACCTACCGTTTGCCTCTAGTGGCCGGGCGGCCGGTTTGAGCCGGTCTCCTTTGAGTGGTTACAATTGGGACCAGGCGCGGGTCAAATCGCAGGGCGTGTTGTGCCCAATCATTGGTCTGGGCTAGAAGGTACACGAAGGTATATTCAGACAACGTTCTAGAACAATTATTACAATAGAAAGAACAACGAAATCCTCTATATTACGCATCTAAATTACGATGCAAGGGCTTTCCAATGTGTCCATGGCTAGGGAGGTCAACCCAAAGAAAAGGAAAGCGAAAAATTAAAAGTAGGCTTCTGTAAAACGCTCCAGAGTAGAGGCTCAGTCCAGTAGAGAATCTACTAACAGTTGAACCGGTCGGATCCGGTTTGGCAAAGAGTGGGTGGTGCGCTGATAAGGATTTTCGCATGGGCGGCAGTGATAAGGAACTTTCTGATAATGGTAAAATATTGGATGTTCCTGGCACGCTCGCTTTTAGTCAGTGAAACTAAACAGAAGACGGCGACGTGACGTCATTCCACGCCCAAAATCTGGAAAGGGTAAAGAGCAAAGAGCCATTGGCTGAAGTATTGAGTATTGGGTTTCCACTGATTAAATTTAATTTCTCTTCTTCGAGCCCTATATCCCTGATTCGAGCCCTATATCATCAACATCATCAGATTTGATGACGGATCTATAAATTTTCAGCGCTTTAAACCCAAAACAGGAATTACAAGTCAATGCGTGCGGTGCGTTTCCTGTCTGCTAGCTATTAGGTTAACTGCGCTGACAGGGTTGTAAACGTGCTGGGCAAGACGACCCCATCTAGACAAAGTATCTAGTGAATTTAGTGTAAGCAGAGATGCCACTGGACGCTGGGTAAATCATCTGTACCAGATGCACTGGCCTATGTTAAAGCTAACTCACTAAAGCTTACCACAATCATGAAACAAGCCATTGGGCATAGGTAGGTTTCCTTATGTGATCCATCGAGGTTTCGCAGATGGCACGTCGTATGTTCCGAAAATCCAGTAGATAATACAAGGCGTAACCAGAGTTTAATCTTACAGACTTTTTTTTGCGTGTGTCGTCTCCTATCGAAGGTTGGTGATCAGTTTGGCTATGTCGTCCTTCGAAGTTGTACTGAGCGAAATAACCTACGCTTAAGTTTCTTCATTAGTCATTACATTTGGCATTTTACTGCCTGCCACGAGAATTTTTCCACGATAATTTCGCAACGATGAATTGCGCCATTATTTTGACATACGACCTAATTTGGCGAGACAAACGAGCGTTTAAAAAAACGGTACTTTATGTCTGACGTTAGTACCTCGGGTTTATTGCTCATTGTCGGTTAGACAAAGAGCTAGAGGCACCATCAGCGACAAGCTGGGATACCTCATGGTAGCTCTTAACGCGCACGGCATAAGGACGTCAATCGAACCAAAAGGTAGGTATACACTTTGTATCGCCGACTGTATGCTGGGTGGAACACGCGAAAACACAGCCGTAATCTGATACCTTACTTTCTGAAGAGTGGACCTCTCTTCACACTTTTATGATTGGTGCTTGCCATACGCAAAATAAATAAGTATGAGGAAATCTCGGCAGTTTCCACTTCCGACAGCGTGCAAGATTCTCATCGATTTTTACACAACACACATTGTGCTTGCACCTAGGCGATCCAGTATATCGGTTACCCAAGGCGTTCCCATACGATTTTCCCATAGTTGGGGTCGCAGTTATTGAATATTGTCTTTGTTTGGGCAAAAAACGACAACAACAATAATGGCCGAGTGAAGTTCTCAACGCAATAATACACTCACAGCTATGTTGCTCATCTACCTACTAGTACTCTAATCCCACTCATCGTAGTGGTATTATTAAGACCTACAGGCATTTTAAACCCCTTAAACATTTTTCTTAAGTTAGCGACACGCTAGGATACCCCATGGTAGCTCTTGAAGCGCTCGTTGTAAAAACTCTGACACCAGGGGTGGCCACTAGCTCCTACGATTACCTGCCTACGTAATGAAAAAATATTTGAGAATCAAATCCACTTTCTTCTTCCAGAGCACCGAGCCGTACTTCCCCTTCCTGGGGGCGCACCCGCCGCCCTCTGGCTACCGCGCTGACTCGCCGCACGACACCGTCCGCTGCTGCTGTGTCTGCTACACCTTCCTGCGGCAGCAGTGGCAGCAGTACGAGCGGGAGGACAAGCCGCACGCGCAGCGCTTCTACTGGATGAAGCGGCTAGACGGACAGCAGTTTGTGGGTGAGTCTACCATCTGCACATGCGTTGCTATGAGTGACATGCAAAGCTCTAAACTATCTGACGGCTCAGATCGCCGAAGCCACGCAGGTTCGCGAAGGTCAGGCAGAAATTTGAACCCTACGTGCCTATAGGTAATACCCAAACTAAAACCTGCACTCAGGAACTTGTGGCGGCTAGCGACCCAAAATATAATGACAACTGCTGTCAGGCAGCGGTTCCAACAAACGCCGAGCTCCTCCTTTCGTTTTGCAGCTTCAAAGGCAAAATAAAAATATATTGCAGATTAACTGATTGCCAACCTCCGATAAGTAACGGCACTATAAGAATCATGATAATATTAATTATGAATGATGTTTCTTTGCCGGTTTCGGCCACGGCGACTGCTTCAACTCCGACGTTCGTGAGAAATAGCTGAACCGAGCTTGTGGTTTTGCTCACAGGGGCCAGCCCCCGCGGCATGACGACTCTCGGGATTTATGCCGCTCGATAGCGGAATCAAAATTTTTATCGAGGCGTCGTGCCACCGGGGCTGGTCGCAAGCACTCTGCAAGAACAATGAGCTTGCTCTTTGTGCCAACATAACGCAACGGTAACAAAACCCCGCCAATGGTTGCCGTCGACAAACAACGCCATTGTTCGCTGCTTGCACCTCTACCCTCGACGCTACTGAGTCACTAGCTTTTGCCCGCGACTCCGTCCGCACTGACTTAGACAAAACATTTCCTTCAATTATTTTCCGCTTTCGATGTATTACAGTGTCTAATATACAGGCTAGCTGGTGGTCTCTGCTTCAAGGCTTCTTGCGTAAGTCCCCATACAAAGTATGTCAAACACATAACTTCGTATGGCGGCCATATTTTTTAGCTCATTTTCAAAATTCATAGAACAAACCATCATTTACAGCTTTTCAGTGACAAATAAATCATCCGGTATTAAAATCCCTATATTCACAACAATATTAAAACCACTCAGCTAAACCTAAACATAAATCTAAACATAAACATATTGGTTGATATGAGGTACGACGAGTTTGCAACAATGTTGCGCATACAGTTTTTATTCTCACACCGATCGCTATGGATGGAGCTAGCAGAGCCCGTTTGGTTTGAACCACTTCATCGCATAGTAACGGTTTTTTTTTTCATGATTTCCGATACAACTAATACCTGTTACGAGCTGTGCTGTTTGTAGCTACGAGTATACATATTGCTATCTATCCAATGAAGGAAAACATCGTGCGAGGAAACCCGTGGCTTAGTTGGCTCCGCGCGCATTGACCTTGCCTTTTCTATGGAATAGGTAGACTGAGCTGTAAAGATGGCTTAGGAGCTGGGCAAGCCTACTCAGTCAAAACACGTGTCGCAAGCATTGCAACGTCAAAGTGATCACCCATTTGTCGTTGCAGATAGGTACTGCCTTCAGTTTCTTGACCTTCTTATTTATTCAAGTTAATTGAAAAAAATCCTCAAGGTTTTTCTTTAAAAATGCAAAAACACTACATTAGAAGGGCTGGAACCTCCTATTAAGTAAAGTACCTGGGCGACCGAGCTTCGCTCGAATTTTATTAACTTTTTTTGTCTGACCTGTAGACAAGAATAAATAATATGCTTTTGCACGTAAGATGGCTCTTTGTGTTATTTTTTTTCCTCTAAAACAATATATTATGTAGGTACTTTTTGAGAAGATAAAATAAATCTAATATAATTCTGTGCGCAGGTGACTTTTTAACTCTGTGCAAGCAGAAGTATATTTTTAGTTTTTTAGTCTGCTGTCTGCTGACCCCCGTCTGCCGTGCGCAGCTGGCCTTTGATGACCTTATAACTCTGTGTAAGCAGAAGTATATTTTTTGTTTTTTAGGGGGGGGCTCTGCCCCCCAACCCCCCGTCTGCTGTGCGCAGCTAGCCTTTGGTGACCTTATAACTCTGTGTAAGCAGAAGAATATTTTTTTATTTTTAGGGGGGGGGGGGGGCTCCGCCCCCACAACCCCCCGTGTGCTGTGCGCAGCTAGCCTTTGGCGACCTTATAACTCTGTGTAAGCAGAAGTATATTTTTTGTTTTAACCCCCCGTCTGCTGTGCGCTGCTCGCCTTTGGTGACCTTATAACTCTGTGTAAGCTTAAGCATATTTTTTGTTTTTTAGGGGGGGCTCCGCCCCCCCAACCCCCCGTCTGCTGTGCGCAGCTGGCCTTTGGTGGCCTTATAACTCTGTGTAAGCAGAAGTATATGTTTTGTTTTTTAAGGGGGGGGGGGGGGGGGGGCTCCGCCCCCCCAACCCCCCGTGTGCTGTGCGCAGCTAGCCTTTGGCGACCTTATAACTCTGTGTAAGCAGAAGTATATTTTTTGTATTTATGGGGGGGGCTCCGCCCCCCCAACCCCCCGTCTGCTGTGCGCAGCTCGCCTTTGGTGACCTTATAACTCTGTGTAAGCTTAAGCATATTTTTTGTTTTTTAGGGGGGGCTCCGCCCCCCCAACCCCCCGTCTGCTGTGCGCAGCTAGCCTTTGGTGACCTTATAACTCTGTGTAAGCAGAAGTATATTTTTTGTTTTTTTAGGGGGGGGCTCCGCCCCCCCAACCTCCCGTCTGCTGTGCGCAGCTTGCCTTTGGTGACCTTATAACTCTGTGTCTCTGTCTTTTTTTGGATTCCAGGATTGCATTCTTAAGTTCTAGGATCTGGAATCGAAACCTTAGGTCCTAAAATTAGTTAAGCCTCGCGTTGAGAAATCGCAGGAGCGTATTTTGCTAAAAATGCATCCAAAAAGAAGATAAGATTTTTTTTTCATTGGCGGCGTTAGTTGTGATACCTTGCGTCTTAACAATGGCTAGTCCAACCATTTTTCCCTCTGTGGTCCAACGGGGCTGTCAACGCCAATACAGTGGCTTACATTGTAAACTTTTTTGTGTAAACCTTAATGGCTCGATCTGTTCATATCCTTGCCTATAAAAAAATATTATTTCTATGCTATCAGTAGACTCTTTACACTGTTCTTTTACCGCCATCTATGAGATATCGAAAGAACGTGGCCTAGAAAGTATCTCATTGAAATAAAACTAGTGGTTCACCCCGAACTGTGAACTCGCGACCTCATATAAACTTAACAACCCCATATCTTGGCAACCCCTCGACCGATTTGGCTCATGTTCGAACTTAAAAATTCTTTTAAATTCATTTACCCGCCTACCAAATTTCATAATGATCCGACCAAATTTACTCAAGTTATCGTCGAACGAACATTCATACATACATACATACATACATACATACATACATACATACATACATACAAACGCCGGATTGTTCCAGTAGACTCGGAGAACTTCGCTCGCTTCGCTCGCTCGTTCAATTATAATCTATGGTGCGTCTGACATTCTAAAGTCACAACAATGTCAAAGCTGTATTGGAATGGTTTGAAGAATTTCGTATAAAGCCATCTTATTTTATGGACAAAACGTATGAGGGACTATGAATGTTAACTTAGGTATAGTAAGTATTATAAAGGTATATGATAGCACTCAGTTTGAATTGAAGGTAACACGAAAGGAAAGGTAAACAAACAGTGCACACGGTGAACTTTATTTATTCAGGCCATCGTATCTATAGTTTTCCCGGATTTCTGGTGCCTTCTATCCTTTTCTGCTTCATCTTCTTTTCGTGTTGACGGTTGCCGCTTTATTGCTATTGACCATCCTTCCATGCATTAACAATCAAATGCGCCAAACGAAAGTTCCATCTCGTCACCCGGTAATTTTATAAAGCTTGATAGGTAATGTCTTCAATTATGGATGGAGTCACTGGTTCTTTCAGACTGTTGGTAATTAACTATAACTAAAACTAAGTTATCTTGCTAAGGTTTCAATAAATTAAAGATTTTTCTTGGCTCGTGCGTTTGTTGATTACAATAATGTGACAGGTTCCGATGACAGCGATTTTGAAACAACTTTATAACTGTTGTTCAACGTTTTATTTTAAAACTTACTTGCGGACTTTTTGGTAGGTCAAAACTCACCGAAACTCAGTTTTGTTGGATTAAGTAAAGTCAAAAGCTCAACGCTACGTGATGACAGGGTCTCCGGTAAATGGTTTTGTAAAAATAGCCAATTTATGTTGATCTTTATTGGTTTGCTTTGCCCCTAAGTAAACCAGCGTGATGGATGATATATAGCCTATGTGTTTTTTTATGTCTAAGCTATCTCCATTCCAAATTTCATCCAAATCGTTAGAGCCGTTTTCGAGATCCCCCGTTCAAATATATATAATAGCTGTATCAGGAGGCCCCGCTCCCTCCATACAACAATGTACATCAGGAAAATTATATGACATTTGATTTTATCCAATATTGTTCGAGCCCTCCACAGCATCAAAATTACAATAACAAACCACAAATTTGTTGATTTGGTTCGAAACTGGTCTAATCGCGGTAAGTTTGTTGTTACCTTTACTATCCCGACGTATGGCGTCTTTTACATAATCATTTATCTACCGAACTAACCGTGAGTTGACCCGTTTTGAACCAAATTATGTGTGAATGTCGCGAATAATTAAAAATAATTACATATAACAAATTTGTTGTTGCGCGGAACACCTGGGTTTTCTCGATTTGCTATTTTATACTTACTGCCCCACTCTACGGCAAGCGATAACTGTTAACAATAAAGATCATCCAAGGCGTCCATCCCCCTCTCTGAACCAATTGCACTATCGGATAGTGTCTACCCTATCTAATCCCAGCTGCAAGGAGCGTATTTACTATCAGAAGGTTCACTCAGTACTTGCAACATTACATAAACAACATACTTGAGATCGGTCGTCCATAACCCTTGCAGAGGCACAAACCCGATCGATTAGATCTACTTTAAACCATGTTGATGCATTGTCTGCTAAAAGTGCTCTACAAAATAAAAGACCCGTTTGCGGACACAAGTGTCACTGGCAGAGGATACTGTCGTACTTGGGGCGATAATATTTTTCAGAAAATATTATCAGCTCTGGTGGATTGGTAGCGTCGAATACGGGAGGATTACCTTGATTTTGAGGCGGTGTGAGAGGTGGGTTAAATACGAGTAAGTTAACAGTCTGTAGTGAACATCCGATGCCCCAGCTGTGTGCCGAGCTCAGTAGTAAGACAGATGAATCCGCATCGTTCATCATTACATGCCGCCCCATCGCTCTTACCGCCCAGATGGATTAGCTGAAGGTGTTCCTTGTTCCTTAGTTTATTAATTAGGTCTAGTACCTGATCTCAGGCCCTATACTGGGGTCCCTAATGAATCTTCCTAAGTTGACAGTCTGTAGTGAATATCCGGTGCCCCAGCTGTGTGCAGAGCTCAGCCGTAAGACAGATGGATCAGCATCCATCATCATTACATGCCGCCCCATCGCTCTTAGCTCCCACATGGATTAGCTGAAGGTGGTGTTTGACCCTTAGTTTATTGATTAGTTCCAGTACCTGATCTCAGGCCCTACACTGGGGTAATGAATCCACCTATCTAAGTTGACAGTCTGTAGTGAATATCCGGTGCCCCAGCTGTGTGCAGAGCTCAGCCGTAAGACAGATGGATCAGCATCCATCATCATTACATTAGACATCCATCATTACATGCCGCCCCATCGCTCTTAGCTCCCATATGGATTAGCTGAAGGTGTTCCTTGTTCCTTAGTTTATTGCTTAGGTCTAGTAACTGATCTCAGGCCCTAGACTGAGGTAATGAATCCACCTATATAAGTTGACAGTCTGCAGTAAATATCCGGTGCCGCAGCTGTGTGCAGAGCTCAGCCGTAAGACAGATGGATCAGCATTCAGTATCCATCATCATTACATGCCGCCCCATCGCTCTTATAATCCGTGCGGAATCAGAATGGGATAATACCTGAATCGAAAATGACAGTTCTCGAGTAGCGTCAGTAAAAAAAAATTTAGTTCTACGTTCTATCATAGGGTTATGAAATTGGAAATACACAATTTTTTTTAATGTTTGTAATCTAAAAGGATTCTATGTTATTGCTTTAATTGAATAAAACGTGATAAAACTCGAGCAGACACCCACGCGCACAGAAAACACAAGCAAGTTTCGACGCGAGTTTGCCATAGACAACTAGAGTTTGCCGAAATGCTGACGCTACAGGACCGCGAGCTTCTCAGTTCCAAAAGGTATTATCCCATTCTGATCCCGCACGGATTATACCTCCCAGATGGATTAGCTGAAGGTGGTCCTTGTTCCTTAGTTTATTGATTAGGTCTAGTACCTGATCTAATGCCCTACACTGGGGTTATGGATTTTCCTAGGAAAAAAAGCCCATCTTCTGTTACAGGCAACCAGCCGCGATAGTCACGAATTTTTGACTTCTTTGTAGTCCGTCCTTTCATGTCTGGTACAGTCGACGGCACGTTGACCTTAACATGCCTGCACTTTACTCGGTTACGATAAGGGCGACTTTACAGCACAAAACTGTACAGTCTGACGTGCTGTCGACTGTACCACTCGCGTGAAGGAGAACCTCGTTTGTCCACATCGAAACTGTCACCATCAGCGGTCAACGAGATGACGGCGCCAAAGTACATTTTACTATGGCCGCTTGTCTACTGCACGCCCGTCACCCCGTACAAAAAATACCCGAAATAATTTCGTTCTTGGTGACGTGTTGTTGATGGCTGCGGTGGGGCAACGGCCTTAATCTGTACACGACACGTACCGACATAGACCACATTTCAGTTTACGTGCAAAATATACACAGAGTGGATGAGTATATCCACCTAGGCCAGACCTTGAACCTCCACAAAGATAAAAAGATCGAGCGCCGCACCCGTCTAGGATGGGGTGCCTTCGGCAAATTGACCGAAGTTTTCAAGGGGCCCCATATACCAATAAACCTCAAACGCCAGGCATTCGAGTAGTGGGTCCTACCCGTCATGGTCTATGGAGCCGAGTCATTAACAGGCTGCAGATTACCCAGAGAGCTATGAAACGGACTAAGAAAGTGAAAGTGGGCAGGCCACCTATTTACAGCTATCAGTAAACTAAAGGGATTATAATAAAATTGCATTCACGCCAACTGTATACCGTTATTTCCTGGCTATATGGTAGAGCTTTAGGGCCAGGTTTTAAATTGGCGCTGCCCAATCGATCAATCAACGTTCCAATAGGATGACCTGCGGTCGCACAGTGGTCGATTTGTACGATTTAGGCGGCCAAAACTATTTTATGCTTTATTTCAGTAATAAATACGACAACAAATGCTAATCTGGTATTTTAGAGTGAATATATATGTTTATCCCTATTCGTTTCATTGAAAGCGTATTTTTCTATACAAAAAAACATTTCTGTGAAAATATTTTTGTAAATAGCGCCAATGTTTTTAAATTTTCTTTAAATCTCCCTTTGGTGTAAAATATATATTTTGAGTTCATTTGAATTATCAAAATCGGCTTAGTAGTTTTTGATATTTGGGTTAAGAATTATCACAATTTGTTAAGTAAAAGACGGCCGTACATAAAAAAAAATGTTTATTCTCTACAGTCTGCATGCCTATTTAAATTTAAAATAAAATATGGATGACAAAAAAATACAGTATACACTAAAATTAAATGGTCAACAGTTATTACCACATTATTATACTAAATGTTACTTACAATGTTAGGTACCGAATCATAAACAATAAGACAATATTTTATGAAAGTTTAACATACAAATTGTTATGTTACTCTTTAAAAGACAATTCTTCCTCACCGTCACTTTCCATGCATTTATCACAAGTGCCTTTTGTATTTGGTTCTGCAGGAAGCAAAAGCTCCAAAGTTTCCTGCAAAAATGGTTTTGATCGGATCTTCTTTTTTTTTCTCATTGAACTGATGAGTGGATCTGATGTCAAGAGTAACCTGTGATAAATATCAAGGTTACAGTCTTCGCGTGAAAACTTTCGAGCAAAGTTTAGACGGTATGAGCGAAAGTGCTTATTACGAGCTTCTGCAGCTTCCTCCGAAAGTTGACCAATAGGCACTAGAGAATTTTCTATAACTTTTCCACCATGTACCAAAATTTTATGCATGGTAGGAGTCATAGAATGCCAACCATATAACTCTACATACAGTTTTGCTGTCTCCATGGCGTATTCATCAAATTTCGGGACATCTATTTTGTGACCGCTTGATATGGCTTCCAAAATAACTTTAATTCTATAAATAAAATTAAAGTCTATTCCCGTTATTTCAGCAGCCAGATGTGGGTTTTCAAAAAATCTTCTACTAGTATTGCCGTCATTTGTGTTACCAAAATTACATTTTGGCATATCTACCAAGATACCTACTTCTTCTCTGAATCTTTGCTGAATCTCTTTTTTTTTTGTTGTTCTAGCATCTTTTCTGCTTTGGTTCTTTTTTCACGGTATTTCCCAACGGGCAATTTATAAGCTAAATGTAAAATACTCTCGAATAATCGAATTCTGGCATGTAAAGTTGATAGGCCAAATTCAAGCGATTCTGGGTGAATTTCGTTTTTTTTACTTAAGTCATTAAAGTTTTTTGAAGTGGCTCCGCATATGTAGCATCTACTCGTTGATTTGGTGTCAGTCGCCGCATTGCAAACTTTGCCGTCCACCATGGTCATTTTAAGACTGTGGCTAACCGAGAATTTTTGCCCATTCAGTTCCAATTCCGTGGCTTTTAGGGACTTCACACTGTCCCGAACGTAATTTATTTCATCTTTTGTAATGTCTGTAGACTCTTTTATAAATCTGAATCGTATCGGGCGGCAATATCGTGGTGAAGAAGGAGTCGGGTTTTGCCAAACCATTTTTGTTTTGTCTTCGCCGCAAACAATTTGTAGAGGCACGAATGAGCTCAAAAATATATTTGCATCCGAGTCGGCGTCATTCATTAACTTTTGTTTGTATTGAGCTTGTTGTGAACCATCACAACCCCATTTGCAGATAATCTGCAAGGAATTTCTCTCAGTTTCTGTAAGAGTCATTAGTACTTCTTCGAGGAAAATTGATAATCGCGTGACGGTGTGATCTAACAAAGATTGTAGATCACTTTCAGCACAGGAAGCGGTCACTCGTAGCGTCTCTTTGGGTGGGTAACATTCCTGTTTAGCCTTCAACACTAATTCGTAGCACGGGTAAAAGCTTCTGTTGGTTGCTCGCACAATTTCATATTGACTTCGTGTCAAATCAGCGTCCACGCACATTCGCAGTGCCTCCCGAGGCGTAAGGGGATCTTGTGCCTTTGATTTGGAATGTCTTTTTTTACATTCGTTTGCGGCTGCAGGCGAATTTGTAATATCTTTTAGGACTTGCAAGGCGTTTCTTTTTCCTTCTTTTTGTAAAATTACTTGCGCTGCGTGAACTATCACTTCTTTGCCTACAGAGGAGCGAACTTCTTCTGTTTTCCTCCTTTTAGTTCTTTCACTACATTCACTGAATGTTTTGCTAGGTCGTCCTGACTTATTATGCGTTTTTATGGGCATCTCGAACGTTCCTGCTAACCATGCATCATTGCTTATAAGAAATTTTTCTAGCGTGTTGCGTGCTTTGGACCATCTCTTTTTTATTTCTGTTTTAAAATATGAAAATTTATGATTTATATACTTTTTGTCTTCGTCGGAGTCCCCGTAAGACACTAACAAATAATTTTGTAAGTATTCCAATTTGTCGTTTATTGATGGAGAGTTTTCCTCAATCATCTTATCAAAAAGATATCTGCGAGTTACTACCTCCATGCCCGAGTAACTTGATGAACCTAGAACAACGAAAAGGAATTTTAACGCAAAAGAAACAAAAAATGAATTTTTCTCACTTTCTGCCTAAGTTAATGAATTATTATTTTTCTCGCGAAGTGGTCAAAGGTGGTGGCTATTTTTTTTGTGGTTATCTGCTCAAAGAGCTATACTATTAGAAACCATAAGGAATTTAACTCGGACGGTCTCGGAAGTACAACATTTTTACTATTGAAAATAAAAAAATGATAATATTTTCTACGAAAAAGGGCGATCTTTGATACGTTGTAACTGGACTAAATATTGATATTCCTTATCTTAATTTAAATTATATTTGAAGGAGCTTACCTGAATTTTCGACTTCCATCACTTTCACTTGTAACTGAATAATATCCAATGAAATATTCACTTTAGAATATCGGTTGCGCTAAGAGTGTCGAGAACGAACGCGTACAGCTTGCGCGACGATCAAGTTCCGACTACCTGTGGGGGCGCGCACGCAGTTCTAGGAACTGGGGAGGGGTGGGGTTTGGGCAGTCGGGGTGTCTATTTTTCCGGGAATCAATTAGTTTTGTTATAAGTTAACTTTGAGAAATGGACTTTTGGCCGCCTAAATCGTACAAATCGACCACTGTGGGTCGATGGGCGAGATTGGTTTTTATTGGACTGGAATTAAGCGCGCTGCTTTTAAAATTGCTTTACTGGACCCTTCCGCGACATATAATCGTTCGGTACGTTCAGTGACACTCTAGTATACCCTATTATTGCTGTAGCCCTTATCGCATTATCAAATGCTTCAATGGAACAAAATCCTAGCGTATCACTGATGGTACAAGGCTTAGATCTATGAAAGGACGGCCTCAATATATTTTTGGTCGCCATGGTGGTTTAGAATCTTCTACTTGTAGTGTCGATTCCTATCGGAGGTTGGCAATAATCATCTTGACTATTTCTTCCTTTGAGGCTACCAAATGGAACAAGGGGCTTATGGATTTTTGGAACCGTAAGTTCTCTAGCCACGATATATTGGGTATTCCATGTCTCCTCCGGTCTGCTATCTTCCCTTGGATAATAGCATGGAAGCCACAATAATATCGAGCTTGTTAGTTTGCCATTGTTGATGTGTGCTTATTCTGTAAAAAATCCGCACTGTTGCTAGTCTTCAAAACTCCGCACTGTTGCTGGTTTATTTGCGAGAAAATTGCTCTTATAGTTTTTCCCGCAAATAAACCGGGTTTGAGGACTAACAACTGTGCGGATTTTTTAACAGAATAAACATACCTCTTATAGCGAGATAGACAGCAGACCTGTCAAATTTCGTTAGGTATGGGGCATGGAATATGCTGGGCGTGGCCGGCACAGCATTAAAAGCTCGATTACTTACAGCGTCGAACAGTATCCTAGACTAGATACGTGGTATCTATGGTAGCTCTCATCGCGCGCGGCATAAGTGCGTAAATCGAAAAAAAACGAGTATCCTAGCGTGTCGCGGATAGTTCTTCACAGTAGGCCACTTGACTTAGGGCTTCTTAGTAGTCTATTTTGGACCGAAGCGGCATGTAACAGCCCTCTGCATTAATGCACTAACGGCCGCCCAGATAGAACCGGGTATGTAGGTTAGAAGTCCAGACGGGCGACACACGGCTTTCGGGCTATTTTCGCCGCAGGCCCGGCTTAGAAATGCAGGTCAAAGGTCGTCAGTTCTATAAGTTGTTTGGTTGCGTCTTTGGGAAGACTTGGTACAAAATACTAACTTTGACATCGCGTATCATACCGTCTCTCATGGACAGAATAAAAGGGAAAGCTGTGTGCGGATAGGTGATTTTAAGAATCCTGTCTTGACGTTTTTTGGTAGCTGACGAGTAATAAATGTATTATTCATGCCATGTAAATCTTTTCTTAAAATGTCCATTCGCTTAGATACGGTCGCGTTTCAAATGCCGCCGCCTTGGCACAGCGACATTATACAATGGACTTTATATCAAACTATAACCTGAGTTTGGCTTATGTATAGAAGGATTGTACAATGTAAATTGCTGTTGGTGAGCAAGAGACTTGCTGCTAATCAGGTCACCATTGTGTTCCAGACACAGATCCCGGGGCCCTTAGTGTACTCGTAAGTAATTTGAATAGAGATCCCCGTTTGAGTCGGTTTCTGTAATAAGCGCCTAAGGCCCGGTTTCTGAGTTGAGAATTTTACCAAGCAAATACTTACGTATCGCTCTGTCGCGCTCTTTTGTGAGAAATCGGCAGAGACAGGACGATACTTACCCATTTGCTTAGTGAATTTCTCAACTCAGAAACCGGGCCTAAGTCAGTGTAAACAATACCAGAGTCTAGTTACACGCGTCCTCGACCCAGTGACCGCTTTGTTGCGCGCGCGCAGGTGAAAGTCCACAGCTGACTGCGGCTGCTACTGAGCTCTCAGTGGACTGTTAGTCATCCGGACTGGTTTGTGACGTTGTGACGTCACGGCGAAGGTTCTAATAATGATTGGCCGGCCAACTGGTTGGGATAAGACGCCGGTTGAGTCACTTTGTTTGTTGTTGTTGTTGGTTTGTTTTGTTGTTTTTATTGTTGCTATTCGGTTTTCCATTCATGTCGACTTCAGGAGTTGTTTGGCGAACCAAAAAATGATAGGTATTATTTTTCATGCAATCATAAACGAACCGGTAGGTATAAACTTCGATTCCACCAAGACGCCTCTCCTAGTATTCTTTATAGGCGTGTATCAGCAGGAATATACCTGTTAGGGAGTCCCAATAAGCTGTTTCCTAGTTTAAGCTTAAACAATATAAACCAAGCGAAAAATATGCCGAAATGCGGCAAGAGCTCTAACAGTTCATCAGCTTGAAATCTTCGCCTCTTCTTTTAGTGTCAGTATATTTTTTTACTAACCGACCCCTTTCTCCACATTACCAGGTGCGGACATGTCGTTTCAAGGGGAGTACGCGGCGCAGGTCCTCGGCCTCTCCACTGAGGGGGCGCCGCGGGAGGGGGCAGGGTCGCCCCGCGCGCGAGCGCCCCCCCCGCAAGACCCCGCGCCCCCCGACGTTAAGCGGGAGGGGCCCGCCAACAACTTCAACAGCAACGACGTGAGTTTACTAGGGATCCTGCATCGCGCCAGCGAAATGTTTTTCGAAGTTAGTGTAGGCTTGCCCAGCACATAGGTGCTGATAGCTGTCAGAATGGTATAGACTGTAACGCAATGTAACGCTTTGTGTTTGATAATTGATACGCCATTGTGTTACAGGCTAAGGCCCCTGTTTTTCTTTTTTGGCACTCTGGGCGACTGTCATGACTGTCATGTTTGTCTGTGGCCCTGCGCTGTTCGACTGTTTGTCTTGGTTGTCCGTGTACTATTTGTTTTGGTTTCGCTGTTTTTGTGTACCTTCTTTTGTCGTTCCACTCGTTCCATCAATAGGTATGCAAAATAGTCTTTAATTTAATTTTTTTCTAGTTTTAGTTTTAGGTTTCTCCGGGTTCTGGCAGAATACTAGCGCTATGGGAATGGGATTATATCTGTCCCATAGCATATGCTGAGCCAGAACCCATTTATTGGCCATTGCACGCAGTTTTGTCAGTAAATTAAGGTGATGGGTAGCAAATAAGTAGTAAGTAAGTTTCTCAACTGTGTTGAGGTAAAATAGGGTCCTCGTAGTAGGTATTGATTCAAAGGCCGTGTTTAATGGTCAAAATACTATATTGGACTGTGTGGAGAAGAGCGCAACATACACTGTTAAGCTACTTATATCTATGCGAATGTGTGGGTGAGGTGCCACATACTACACCTCCCCCCTTTTTATTTAGAAAAAAATCAATTTTTGTATTTTTTTTTTACAATTTTCTGACTGACTTGACAGTTGACGATGATTTTATACTACATATTTATTCAATTTTATAAAATTAAATTTTAAACAGCATTAGGTATTTACAATTTTTTGAACAAACTTCAACAGGTTACCTTTTATGATTTAACATTAAATAAAACAGTATCGATTACAATGATGCAAAATTTTATCGATCGTATCGTGGTATCGGTACATTTCTCTATCACAAACTCAAATATTCAATCATTCTACACTGGGTTTTTAACCCGTATAATAAGTATTCTGTAGTTATCAGTTAATTAATCTGATTACTGACACAATAAACTCTGGGAAGTGAGACCTATCGTAACTCTTGGGTAATTAATCCATTTGTTAGTCAAAAAACTCCTTAACCTTTGTGTTCTTTTTTTTTCTTAATTTCAATCATTCAAGTTTTTGTTAAATTAATGCCATACTACGCCATGGAGTCATCTGCTCCAGGCTACAAAGTTAAGCCTTACACTGAGGACACGGTAGTTCACACTATGATCAAGGACAATAACTGGGCTGCTTTTCAGCACCCTTAAACGATTTTATAAGGTAGCTATACTACCAGGGCATGGTCACCCTATATCAAAGGCATATCAGGGCCCTTAGCCTGTAACACAATGGTGCCAAAATGGGCTGTCAGGTGACGACTTCAATTACGATTTGCTAACGCTGTCTGTCCTTTTAATGTTTTTGTAGTACAGCAAAGAATATTTTGATTCTAATTCTAGAGGATTAGTTCTCTGGTTGTAGGAGAAAAACGAGGATAGCCCGGTTTTGTCCTTCTGCCGGGACGCCATTGACCCGCCATTGCGTTACAGGCTAAGGGCCCTGGTCACTCCAAGTGCACCTTTATTAAACTAGAGTCGCTAATATTTTAAGACAACAGTCTCCAACTGTTTTCACGGAGGACACGGTAGTTCGCACCATGATCAAACTTGAAGGATTAGCTCTCCCTACTTCCGAATCCTATAAAGATGTACCGTACCCGTACCTAATTAATTCTTCATCAAATTCAAATCTTTCTTTACGTATACTGATTTCAGTAAGTTTTAATATAACTCTTAATTCATTCTCAAATACAAACTTGATCATAAAACAACATACAATTCTATATTTAGACACTATACTTTTAACATTTCCATAGATCAAACTATACTGGCTGGCTACTTAGCGAATCATATTACATTACTTTGCTGCTAAATAAATTCAAAACTTGGACAAAGTACGTGCATCGAACGGTCTACATTTGCAATTCAGCATGTTACTCGTCACATGATATCTGCTTGCACGACCTACTTATAATTATGGTAAGGTATTTTACCGCACTTCTGGGTACTTTTCCTAAGTTGGTTCTAATAATAGATTTCGTTTGGTACAGTCACATACAAAAGTAGTAATCTTACACACACAAAAAAAAGCAAAACTTGAAAAATTTTCAAATACTTATTCATTGTCACAAGACAGTGGATGTACTTACATTATTAAGTTTTTTTTTGAAACACAATTTTACAGACATTATTAATTTACGAAAATATGACGGAATAATATTTAAAAATAACACTGACTAATTACTGGCACTTTTTTATCACTTTTCACTATCTGGTGCTGGTTCTCCCGGCGCCTGCCATCAGACCACATTAGGCTTGAGTATATCTCCCGGCACCCTGCGCCTCCTCTTCTCAGGATAGTAAAAACAATTATGTGCTGCCGCTTTTGAAAGATTCTGGTTGTCTCTTCTCCATTGTATTTGTTGTATTTTATTTTCAATTTATTCTTCAAAATATCGCCATTTTAATTTCACTTCACTTCACAACTGTACTGTCTTTTCCGGTTTATTGTAATTAATTTCTGGATTATTTATTGTAGAATATTAACTTGATATATTTTTTATTTATTATTATTATGCCTTCCGGCACTGCCTCACTCACTGGCAGGCCGGCCTGGCTGGGTCGCCATGAGGTAATATAGGGTCCTCGTAGTAGGTATTGATTCAAAGGCCGTGTTTAATGGTCAAAATACTATATTGGACTGTGTGGAGAAGAGCGCAACATACACTGTTAAGCTACTTATATCTATGCGAATGTGAGGGTGAGGTGCCACATACTACAGTGTGCATAAACCAAATATTGTAAACTGTGTGCTTTGGTCCATTCATAAATATACTATACTATACTAATGGTACCTCGTGCCAGCAAAGTTTATTTCAATGTCGGAATCACTACAATATCCAAGCTTGTTTACTTGGACCTTCCCTGTTCCCAGGTATAAAACCTCTACATGCACCTGCCGGCACACAGCCATGATTTAAACTGCTATCGCATAGCGCCATATTGTGTTACGGAAAAGATGGCGGATAAAAACGTGTAATGTCACCGCAGACGACCCCCAATCGTACAAATCCCACTAAAAGTACCCCTGTACAGCTAGCGTCACGAGTTATGAGCGCTCAACGAAACTGGTGGGGATTTCTGCGCAAGTGTGTACAATCGCAAAATGTCTAATATCCACGCGGGATCTAAGACTGACGCTGAGCTGAACTATAGTTGAGTGAGATACTATAAAAATCGGAGAAACTGACTAAACTTAACGATTGAAAGTATTCTTTGCGGATTTTGCACTCGTTATATTTTAAATGGTTTTCTATACAATTATTCGGACATTATGATAAAACGGGTGTACAATCAATGAAAAATAATCTCAATCTAATATGTATTGTTCTCAATAACTTTTTTGAATCTTTATGAACTGTATTTTTAAAACATTTTGTTTCGGCATTCTTTCTGCGAGGAAATAAAAAAACGATGTGTGCGACTGTACCCCGAGGCTAGAGCGACTGATCTACCAATCCCGCGCCCGCGTACCCCGCAAAACAGACGCGCCTCTCCGTCGCCCCCCGCGTACCCCGCCAAACAGACCCAAAAAATGTGTTCTGCGAATTCAAGGTCAGCGCTCATAACTCGTGACGCTACCTGTATCTGCTTCCCTTCCAGACGCGGTACAAGAATACGAACAACGCCACCACAGAGGAAGAGGGGGTCCTAGACTTGCGCGCGAGAGATCCCTCCGTCATCTCTGTCGGGTCGCAACACTCAGGGGTATCCGAACCGGCGGGCTATTTGGACGCTGTCAGGTAAACGTATTCAATATCAGATATTTCCTATATTTTGTATTTCGTAAACGGTTAAACTTACTTGTATTATGTCGGTGTAGCCGACTAGTTTCGGTTCTCATTCGGAGACCTTAATCATGGAGCTGAGACGGCCCTCGCGATGCCGTGGCCAATCTCAGACTGCTTGTCACTAGGCGCCGCACGCGCGCTGACAAAATGTGCAGTGCTTACATCATCAACTAACTATTCTAACTTACCAATAAACGGATTTTGTGGGTCAACCTTTTTGCAGGAAGAAGTGGATAATACAGTGAGAGGAATTTGGAACACAAAAGAGCAGACATTAAAATAACAGTTAATACCTAATAACCCACCTTCTCTCCATTCCAGATCAACAGTATCCGTCTACTCGGGCAACTCCAACTCCAGCTCCGACCGCGACATCCTCGACCTTTCAATGCCGGACAAAAACTCTATGACAGAAGTGTGCTACGTCTGCGGAGACGAGTACCGGCGAGGGACGCTGGCCAATCTGCACACGAAGGAACCTAAGGACAAGGCGGTAAGGGTTATAATACAATGGCGCAGTCTCAGGCTCCGCGCGCGACTTCGTTCGAATTCAATATAGGTACTAGTAGTTGTCCCCGAACTGTGAACTCGCGACCACAATTACAACTGATGTGTAACTTTTTGTTAACAGCATTCGCGCATTGCATATAAACTGTACAGTACAGTGTACAACCCCGTATCCCTCGACAAATTTTGCGACGATCCGACTATATTTACTCCGGATTGTTCTAGTAGACTCGGAGAACTTCTCTCGCTTCGCTCGCTCGTTCAAAAATGGGGCAAAAGGGCGCAGGCGGGTGCTTGCCTTCGGCCTCGTACTATAAAGAGTCGTCTGGCCGCTCATTAAATAAAATAGCAAGATTTGCATTGAGGTTCGCGTGTAACCGTGCGTTCTTTTTGCAGCCTAAACTAGCTGTGTTCGTTCTATGGGCGAATTTTCAGGAATTTAAAACAAGGAATGAAGGCAACATCAATGGGAAATAACTAGAAAAGCAGCATGTTAGAGTCCTGAGAATTTATGAGAGGCTTTTCTTTATTTGCTAGCAAGAAATAAGTTCAATATTTCTTATCTAAACGAAACTGACCGACTTTGTAAGGGCCAGTGCATCTGTTGACAGTTTGTGATATCAAGCATTATAATCGGCTTGATCGAGTTCCACAAAATATGACTAGATGGCGGTTGTCACACTCTTCCACGAAAGAACAATGACTTGTCCACCGATTTACAGTCATTCTTGATCGATGTAACTGTAATTAATTATTATCAGAAAAGAGTAAAATGAACAAGAAAGTACAAAAAGTAAACGCAACCGGCGAGCGTGCATGTAGAGACTAATTCATGTGGAAAATGCAAAATAGCTCAATCAATATTGTGGCAAATGGGAATCTACCGTCTCTGCGTACCTCTCCGGGATACAGGCTTGAGTTTGCGTATGCGTGCATCAACACTTAAGACCTGTGTGCTCAGACTGTAAAAAAAAAAAAACTGCACTGTTGCTAGTCCTCAAAACCGGTTTATTTGCGGGAAAATATAAATAAAAATGTAATTTCAAAAAAAAAAATATCGATAAGAGCTATTTTACGCAAATAAACCGGTTTTGAGGAGTAGCAACTATGCGGTTTGTTTTTACAGAATAACTAAGGCCTTTGCATCTACGTAATGAGATCATTTATACAGCGTCCAGTGGCACCTTCACTCACACTAGATATGTGAAGAGACCACTCGGCGCTGCAGTGCCTGGGACATTGTTTTAGATGGAGTAGGCTTGCCCAGCACCTATACCATCCTGACAGCTTAGTCGACCTAGCCCACATGAAAGACAGGTCAATACGTGTGGAGCCAACTGAGCCGCGGGTTTCCTCACTATGTTTTCCTTCACCGTTAGCGAGTGGTATTGCTACTACAAATTCACAAATGTACGTAACTTTGAAATTAAACAAAGTCATAGATACATGCCCGCACTGGGAATCGAACCGGGTACCTCTTGCTTCAGAGTCCACTGTTCTACCCACTAAACCACCACCACCATTACAGAATAAGCACACTGTTTATGTGCAACGTCCGAGTAGACCTTTCGCCCATGTGTAAGTGAAGGTGGATGCTGAATAAATCATCTCTTTATTTACGTAGATGCAAAGACTATATTTTTATCAACCCTTGCGTATATTCGGCGACACGAAGACCATCTCTGCTCCATCATTAAGGTCCCCGAATGAGAACCGAAACTAGTTAGCTATCCCAACATATAAAAGTAATTGTTTTTTTTTACAAAATACTATATTCAGTATGTGTCTAAATGCCCGAAGAGTCAGCTTATTACAGCAACACACGTCTTATCTGGCTTTATCCAATTATTTTGATCCATATTTTGTTTCTCAATATCGGCGTGATGACCTGCGTGATCCGACCTCACAGTTTCACAAGTAATTGATACAACGCATTCAAAATAGGTTATTGTGTGAAGATTTGTTTCTTTCGCGCTTTCTTCCTCATTGTTTAAGGCTCGGTATAAGGCTAACTAGCGCCACCAATGTTAAAAAAATCATATCTTCCTTTAGAAGAAGTTTCTGAAAAAATCCTAAGATGAGCCTATGCGCCATGCTTTTCTAGATTTTTAAGTGTGGGTACCCAACTCAATTTCTAGTCTTAAGCTAAAAAATTTTCGATAACCGCCAAAAACGGCCGTTTTTGGCGGTTATCGAAAATTTTTTAGCTTAAAAGTAAATTTCGAAGAGGGTATCTACACTCAAAAATCTAGAAAAGCATGGCGCATAGGCTCATCTTAGGATTTTTCCAGAAACTTCTTCTAAAGGAAGATATGATTTTTTCAACATTGGTGGCGCTAGTTAGCCTTATACGGACCCTTAAGGTTCCGGGTTAGCGGTTGATTAAAGTCATTGAAGTTATTTTCCATGAGGAGTTATCTTCAGCGCATTAGTAATATGACCCGACTTTAGTAAACAGCTTTAATGCGAGATATCGGTGTCTAGTTGGCCTTATAATTACGAAAAATTACGAAAGCTTATTTAAATGTTCAGTTTCAAGCGGAAGAAAAATATTAAGCAACATTGGTGGATTTCTTAAGACTTGCTGAATATTACTTGCTGCTATTTCTATGCTTGTCACTTACCAATTTATCAAATTCAGTGTGATTGTAAGAACTAAGGTAAATATCGTCTTATTTACGTGTCAAAAGAATCTTTTCGCGTGCTGAGAAACTCGCTACTACTATTATTTTATTTGCGAGGTTTAATTTAATTTATGATGCTATTTTACGCCACGCCATATTTATTTAGGCCAACGGAAGGGAGGTAAAATTCGGAACGCAAAGTTTTTTGTTCGAAAGTCCGTTATTGGCTTAATCTTATCTTTAGACAATATTGAGAAACTAATTTCAATATTTTTTTATTTGGTTCAGTACTTTGGATTTTACAACGTTTCAAAGATACGGTTTTATGACGTCACGCGACGGTCTGTATACTGTTGGCGGTCATAGGAACAAAACGTTTTAGCGCATAAAAACAAAACTACTGGACCAAAATAAAAAATATTTAAAATAGTTTCTCAATAATGTCTAAAGATAAGATTAAGCCAATAACGGACTTTCGAACAAAAAACTTTGCCTTCCTAATTGCAAATCTGCTTTATTAGGTTTTTGGTTTGGATTTGGAACGCTGAAAGTGCTTAGTCCGCGCTTCATATCTTGGAACTTGGAACTCTTCACTCTTGGTGGCTTTGGAATCAGGTCCTCTCACAAAAAAGTAATCGCACATACCTCGTTATTGCGGCAAGAAACTTGGCCTTACGTCGTCCGGGTCGCAAGTCCGGCTCGAAGGACCAATTAGTGCATGTAGGTACCTACGCGGTAAGGTCGGTCGGGCTATCGTCGCCCAGAGGTCGCCAATGTCAAGATGTTGCGTGGAAAATACCACCGATTGCTACTGATGAGGTCCAGGGCAGATGAAAGATATACTTGTCTACTTACGGGTCTGCATCACAGAGGAAAAGGCAAAAACAACCTTATACCTTAGTATACCACTTTCATCCACGCCATATTTGAACTAACGAGCGAAGCGAGAGAGAAGTTCTTCGAGTCCACTGCAACAATCCGGCGCTTGTAGTTAATGATATTTCATTTATTTACCGTTATTTATCTGTATTTACTCCCGATAAATTCATAATTTCTCATTACTTCACTTTGTTCTGTTATGTTGTCAGTAGGGTCATCCGTCGATAGCCGCTTAGGTTGGCAGCACGTAACTCTCTATAGCCAGTTCGTACATTAAAGTGGGACGTTAGTAACGTGGCGGGAAATTCAAAATGTTCACCCACCTGTATCTAAACTGAGCTATTTTTGTTCAGCGATTTTTCGTTCGCGGCAATAACATAATATTCTTTTCATTATTGTAAACAACAAAACAACAATAATTCAGTCGATTATGTGTTCTAGTCATCAACAAGTTTTTTGGCCAGTGCCACTGCTTCGACGTGCTGTTGACGGCAGCATAACACCTACAATGGATCGAAAATTCCTGAAATAATGGCAGTGGACGGTGGCACCATATTGAAAAATACCGTCGAGAGGAGAGTCCAGCGTTCTATATTAGGACGATGATGATAAGTTTGTGATAGCTGTACAAAGCGGGGGGGTCAGTAAACATCAACATCTTGAGGGCTGGGTCAGAGGTGCCGGGGTCGCGCAGTGGAAAACATATTGACGGCTTCTGAATCTGTCCGATATGATATTGATAACACAAATGTGCGTACGATTCGTAGGACTGTAGAGGGCGTTTGATGTTATTGAATCATTTTCGGTTACCTATCTGGGGGCTAGCAAGGTGTAGAGTTTGTGAAGTTAGGGCTTGTATAGTTAGAAGCTTGACTCTACATGAGATCTGATAGCTTTTTGACAGTGCGAGGTATCGTCTTGGCAACATTTTTTACATGAAAAAGTTTTTGGTGGGATATTGTTTACTTGGCAACGGATAGGCCATCAAATTCTTGAAATTCCGGATTTTGCTTCAAAGATTTCTATTTGGATTTCACCGCCTTCGATTGGTCTGGAATCGGCGATGTTACGAATTCGACTAACATTGAGCAATCAAGATCGAAATACATCAATCCCAACGTGAATCTCATTGTTATACACTCGGATTTTCACAAATGCGTTGCAATACCCACTTACTAAATTATAACTGGGTAACATATTGGCACTTTTTCTCTGCGATGACCCGGAATCAAAGATCCCAGAATGGTTAAATTGTTCTGGCCACAGTGATTTGTAATAAATCAATCCGGTTTAACGATAATCTGGATTACGTGATCTAGCATCCCTTTATATTTAATGAGATCCGGTTCTATTATCACTTATATAAGTTTCCAACCAACTATACAGGGTGTTAAAAGACCGCCGACAGACCCGAAAGGCACGCATACTAGACACCAATATTGGTAGGAATGATTTTTGGGTTATAATTTTGGAAAATATTTTTTTCATTCAATGGAAGTAGGTAGGTATGACGCATAGAAGTCATATTACGCAAGCGTTGACATAAACTTATGCTACTTACGCTGCAGGTGCTTATGTTTAGAATACATTGCGGGTTGCAATTTTAACGTCGTTTTTTGCAAGAAATATTCAAAATTTTGATGTGGCTTCTTGAGAAGTAATTTACACGACACTGAATACATATCTGCAAAAAAAGTTTTGAATATCCGATTGAACCTCATCTCTGAAATTGTTTGATTTCCCAGGCATAGTTGCTTGGGCAAAAATGTTCGGTATGATGAGGACAATTATATTACGTGGTTTCCTGTTTTGGTGGCGGTCTTTTAACACCCTGTATTTACTTACGTGGTCTTTTAACAAAGCAAACACTACAGAGATATCGGCAGTAAGTAATAATATTACTATTGTAACGGCGTCGCAACGATACGGTTAGGTCAGAGGGTAATGGGTTGACCCACGACTCTGAATCTGATAAGAATTTTTTTTTAGGATTCGTCCGATTTCTGCACGAGCGATCATAATTAAATGTAACAGACATGTAACTCATTACAGCCAATCACGTGCCGCTATTTGGAATTAATGTTCGATACTTTACTTACTGTTACTTTTGAACGTGCGTTAAAACTGATGCAGCAATTTTTATTTCACTTGCTATAACTGTAAGTACTTACATGATCTTTGACGTGTATGTTATGCAAGGTGTTACAAAAGATCCTAACTCTTTTTACATGGTTATAACACCCGATGATCACAACATAAACTTTATTTTTGCTCTATGACATTTGGTTGATTTTTAAATTAATAAAATGTTAATGCTGTAGATGGGAAAAGTATTTTTTAAAAATATAGCTTTCATTGACTTTTACTTTTTTAAGGCGCCGTGCATAGTGAATCGCCCATGCACAAAATCGATTCCTGTATCAAATACACTAAACAAATTGAAAATGTTCACATATCAAACCCTAGAATTAGGTGAGACCTATCTAAAACAGCCAGTTTCGTGTTGACATTCATAAACGTTTTGAAGATATTTTGCTTGAAAAAAAATAGGCGGCGCACTTTTTTTCAAGCAAAATACTTATCTTGCAATCTGTTATGGATATCAACATGAAACTGGCTGTGTTAGATAGGTTTCATCTAATTCTAGGGTTTTATATGTGAGCATTTTCAATTTGTTTAGTGTATTTGATACAGGAATCGATTTTGTGCATTTTTCTTTGGGCGCCGGCTAATTCACTATGCCCAGCGCCTTAACAATTCAAAGCTATGCAAATGTACGTAGGTACACACACCACATATTTTTATATTTTGGAGATGGAGAACGGAACTCCTCAACGGACAATAGAAAATCACTCGGAATCAGTGCAATAGCTTAACAGTGTACCTTTTCACATAAACGGCACATAAACGCAGTGAGTGGCGCTCGACGATACATAAAAAAGTGGCAGAGTTCGAAGAATCCCGACTCGAGACCCTCGACTCCGACCGACAACTGCGCAAGACGCGCCCGAAGCTCACTTACACATACACGTACAACGCTCGCGGTGAACTCCACTGCGATCGTTGTAACCGGACTTTCGCAAATAAGTTGGGCTTCTCGAGCCACATTCGCGCACATCGCCGTAGAAGTCCCCAGCTTAACAGTATAGGTACCTTTTCACATAAGGGGCACATAAACGCAGTGAGTGGCGCTCGACGATACATAAAAAAGTGGCAGAGTTCGAAAAATCCCGACTCGAGACCCTCGACTCCGACCGACAACTGCGCAAGACGCGCCCGAAGCTCACTTACACATACACGTACAACGCTCGCGGTGAACTCCACTGCGATCGTTGTAACCGGACTTTCGCAAATAAGTTGGGCTTCTCGAGCCACATTCGCGCACATCGCCGTAGAAGTCCCCAGCTTAACAGTATAGGTACCTTTTCACATAAGGGGCACATAAACGCAGTGAGTGGCGCTCGACGATACGTAAAAAAGAGAGTTCGAAGAATCCCGACTCGAGACCCTCGACTCCGACCGACAACTGCGCAAGACGCGCCCGAAGCTCACTTACACATACACGTACAACGCTCGCGGTGAACTCCACTGCGATCGTTGTAACCGGACTTTCGCAAATAAGTTGGGCTTCTCGAGCCACATTCGCGCACATCGCCGTAGAAGTCCCCAGCTTAACAGTATAGGTACCTTTTCACATAAGGGGCACATATAAACGCAGTGAGTGGCGCTCGACGATACATAAAAAAGTGGCAGAGTTCAAAAAATCCCGACTCGAGACCCTCGACTCCGACCGACAACTGCGCAAGACGCGCCCGAAGCCCACTTACACATACACGTACAACGCTCGCGGTGAACTCCACTGCGATCGTTGTAACCGGACTTTCGCAAATAAGTTGGGCTTCTCGAGCCACATTCGCGCACATCGCCGTAGAAGTCCCCAGCTTAACAGTATAGGTACCTTTTCACATAAGGGGCACATAAACGCAGTGAGTGGCGCTCGACGATACGTAAAAAAGAGAGTTCGAAGAATCCCGACTCGAGACCCTCGACTCCGACCGACAACTGCGCAAGACGCGCCCGAAGCTCACTTACACATACACGTACAACGCTCGCGGTGAACTCCACTGCGATCGTTGTAACCGGACTTTCGCAAATAAGTTGGGCTTCTCGAGCCACATTCGCGCACATCGCCGTAGAAGTCCCCAGCTTAACAGTATAGGTACCTTTTCACATAAGGGGCACATATAAACGCAGTGAGTGGCGCTCGACGATACATAAAAAAGTGGCAGAGTTCAAAAAATCCCGACTCGAGACCCTCGACTCCGACCGACAACTGCGCAAGACGCGCCCGAAGCCCACTTACACATACACGTACAACGCTCGCGGTGAACTCCACTGCGATCGTTGTAACCGGACTTTCGCAAATAAGTTGGGCTTCTCGAGCCACATTCGCGCACATCGCCGTAGAAGTCCCCAGCTTAACAGTATAGGTACCTTTTCACATAAGGGGCACATAAACGCAGTGAGTGGCGCTCGACGATACATAAAAAAGTGGCAGAGTTCGAAAAATCCCGACTCGAGACCCTCGACTCCGACCGACAACTGCGCAAGACGCGCCCGAAGGTCACTTACACATACACGTACAACGCTCACGGTGAACTCCACTGCGATCGTTGTAACCGGACTTTCGCAAATAAGTTGGGCTTCTCGAGCCACATTCGCGCACATCGCCGTAGAAGTCCCCCCACAAATCCAGAGGTCGCCGTCATCGGATCACGATGGGGAGGACATCATCATCATTGATGTCCTCCTCATCGACCGAGCACATCCGAGCAAAAGACGGCAGCATATTCAGGCTCCTTCAAAGCGACATCAACTCGTTTGTGGAACTGTCTCCCGCTACATATTCGACAGGCACCATCACTAAATATTTTCAAGGACAAAGTTCACCAACACTTTTTAAATATACAAAATATGTAAATAGGTTTCTCCATTGCTCATATCTGGCAAATATTATCGTTGTACGTTATACAGGGCGTCCCACGGCTATGCCACATGGAGGGAAAGTACCTTGAATATTGTAGATGGAACATTTTACTGAAAGAAGACATTATTTTAATTTCAAAAACAATTTAAACTGCATTCATAGATATTTAAATAATTACATGGTTGAACCGGGAATCGAACCCGTTACATGAGAAAAAATATTACCCTGTAGTTTTATCATACCGATCGAAAGGCTTCATCATAAGGATTATTTTTTGCTCAATAACATAGTGTCAGAAATACAAGGAAGACCATGAATTTTAACATTGTTAATACAACATTAATCAATTTATCAATGAAAATCACAGTTACAAAAGATTAAAAGTGTGAAAATGAAACACTTTTTTGAATTATTTCTTTATAATCAGCCAGCCGCATTGCGATGGATAAAATTTTACGCGTCTTTCGGCTCAGGATACGGCTCGATTTGTTGCATACTACCAGGTAAATGTTAAAATTCATGGTCTTCCTTTTATATCTGACACTATGTTATTTAGCAAAAAAATATCCTTATCATGAAGCCTTTCGATCGGTATGATAAAACTACAGGGTAATATTTTTTTCTCATGTAACGGGTTCGATTCCCGGTTCAACCATGTAATTATTTCAATATCTATGAATGCAGTTTAAATTGTTTTTTAAATTAAAATAATGTCTTCTTTCAGTAAAATGTTCCATCTACAATATTTAAGGTACTTTCCCTCCATGTGGCATAGCCGTGGGACGCCCTGTATATATTTATATAAATATAATATGTATTAGGTTTATTTTATTAAATTATGTAAGTAATGTAATCCCCCCCCCCCCCCCTCTCTATATCAATAAGTAGTTAACTTATTATAAATAGGTTTATGTAATTTTATTGCGCACTACCCTACTCATATTCTTTCTACAACACCAAAGGTTGACTGGTAGAAAATGCTATCTAGCATTAAGTACGCCTTTGTACACCATTATTGTATTTAATTTTGTGCAATAAAGAATTTAATAATAATTATCATTATTCCTCTTGTTATCAAACCCTTTACCCTTGCCTGTTCACGCACGATAAAATGATTAATTACCACATTTACAACAATAATTCTGCCTTATATCTTCTCTATCTGTGACTGACCTCTCCCTAAAGAGATAACGTATGCTTCTTGTCGGTTAGCGGGTGTATTTTTAACATTGGTACATTGTTATATTTAACTGATTTACAGTAGAACGTTGAATATCCCAACGACCGGTTATCCGAACTGCGAACCTAGCCGCTCGTTAGCAGGTAGGCTTACTTACTCAGACGAATATTAGGGACTTTTTATGCGCTGCACTGGTTGGACATAATTTGATAAAAAGTTGTACACACGACAGCACATCGACCCTTACAAGCTAGCACTCTACTCGGTTACGTTACGGGCGATTTTGCAACAAAAGTGTACACTCTGACGTGTGTCGTGTGTAGGTACTTTGAAACTTGCCATTCAAATAATGCATGCCAAAAATATTTACTCCAGTGCCATTATCCAGGGAGTAAATCGGGTTCTACCTTTGTGTGGAAAAAACACTACCGTGATATCCTCTTAATCTCATATCCTGCATATGAAACCTTTGTCCATTCGTCGTCGTTCCGTCTAACATGTATGCGGGTACCTTGATTATTATATTATTATGTTGGTGACGCTAATTCTTCAGTCTGAAATAAACAGTGTTGGATTGCAGACAAAGTCTATTTATTTCATTGGCTAACGAGGATTTTGGGCAATTCTGGCTGCAGAAATTAATTTGCGAAGATCACTATTGGAGACGTTGTTGGATTGCAGACAAAGTCTATTTATTTCACATCATTTTCAGCCCACATTTGCCCACTATTGGCATTTTCCCCATCACGCCATCCCTCTCGGTCTCTCGCCGCTCGCATCCACGGGCCCTCTGTCACCTTTGAAGTGTCATCTGACCACCGGGCTGCTGGTCTGTCTACCGACCGATGTGCCGTTCTCGGCCGCCACACCGTTACTGCCCTGGGCCCTTAGCCTGTAACACAATGGCGGGTCAATGGCGTCCCGACAGAAGGACAAAACCGGGCTCTCCTCGTTTTTCTCCTACAACCAGAGAACTAATCCTCTAGAATTAGAATCAAAATATTATTTGCTGTACTACAAAAACATTAAAAGGACAGACAGCGTTAGCAAATCGTAATTGAAGTCGTCACCTGACAGCCCATTTTGGCACCATTGTGTTACAGGCTAAGGGCCCTGGTCCACCTACCGTCTTCCCGCTTTGCCAGTTGCCCCGCCCATCTCCACCTAAGACTAGCAACTCGGTCAACAATATTTATTTTCCATGTCACCCCTCTATTTTCCAGACGAAGCAGCCCTACTTCCCTATCTTCGGCGAGCAGCACCCTCGGCCGCCGCGCTCGAGGCCGAAGGACGCGCAGGGGACCGTCCGCGCGTGCGCCGCCTGCCACCAACACCTACTGCAGCAGTGGAACACTTACCAGGTATAGCTTTAGTCATCATTTTGTGTTTCGTAAACGATTACACTTAAGCCTCCTTCAGTCATCTTCGGAAACGTCTGCCAACGTATAGAGGGGGTAATTTGCGCGTCTGTTGTAGGTATTGAACATCCGCAGATGCGTCCGACTTGCATCCGATTGTTGTCGGTTTTTTGGCATGGATCAAAGGGTTTTGGCGCGGACGTCCGGCGCGTGTCCACACGTCTGCCGACGCATCAGTTTGATCGGAGTTGCGGTTGAGAGTGCACGCGTGCCTGCGGTTTAATTTACTTTGCGCCTGCGGTTTTATTTGAGAAATGGCTAACAATATGAGCTCTGAGGAAACTTTTAAGTTTCTTGAGCTCTATCAAACAGAAAACTGTTTGTGAAACCCTAAAAATAAATACCACAAAATTAAAAATCTTCTAAGTAAACTATTAGTATAATTTAATAATCTATGTATGTACAGTCAAGTACAGCGATGCACATTCAATTAGTAGTTAAAAGTACTAAATAAGTAAATAGCTGCGCAGCTACGATCTCAATAACCATATTTAAACGTTGCGTCTGTCGAGAATGAACATAGACTGATCGACCTACAGACGTGTGGACGGCTCTAGGAGATCCATCTGCGGATGCATCTGCCAGCGTCCGCGGACGCATCTGCTGACGTGTAGAGGAGACTTTAGGCGGACTTCAGTTGCGACACTCAGGGTCAGCCAACTACTCTTGAGTTAATTTGACATTTCTATACTATTTTAGGCGCACTTGCGTCAGTCGGGGATAGCGAAATAACTCTGAGTTAATTTGACATTTCCATACATTATTGGCGTTAACTCAGAGTTAACTGGCTAACCCTAGTTGACGCAAGTATTGACGTTAACTCAGAGTTAACTGGCTAACCCTAGTTGACGCAAGTATTGACGTTAACTCAGAGTTAACTGGCTAACCCAAGTTGAAGCAAGCATTGACGTTAACTCAGAGTTAACTGGCTAACCCTAGTTGACGCAAGTATTGACGTTAACTCAGAGTTAATTGGCTAACCCTAGTTGACGCAAGTATTGACGTTAACTCAGAGTTAACTGGCTCACCCTAGTTCACGCAAGTATTGACGTTAACTCAGAGTTAACTGGCTCACCCTAGTTCACGCAAGTATTGACGTTAACTCAGAGTTAACTGGCTAACCCTGGTTGACGCAAGTGGAGCTTACTTGTATTTATGTCGGTGTAGCCGACTAGTTTCGGTTCTCATTCGGAGATCCGTATCATTGAGCTGAGGCGGCCCTTGCGACGCCGTGGCCAGCCTCAGACTGCGCGCGCGCCGACAGGTGCTTTTTGGCCCTTTTTGTTGTGGTTATCTACGACCACAAGGCGAATCGGTAGCGGAACAGGAACCGTGCGCGTATGTGCGGCCTACCACCAACACCTGCTGCAGCTGTGGAACAAACCGGGTATGTACACGCTTTATATCAAAACTAGAAATGAGTACAAGAATATAACACCTAAAACTATGTAATACCTTCAATATTAAATTTCTAATACGAGATGATTCTTGAGTTGACACACCACGTGGTTGGTCATGCTCGGTGACGATTTCTATTGGTCTCTTTAGCGGCATGAGGTTTGAGCGCGGGAAGTCTATACGCATGATAAAGTCCGTTAAATAGCCTAGCGTGCACTCTGGAAAAACGCTTGCACGCCACCATCCCGAATTTGCGGCCTAAAGCTAGGTCCATATACAACGTATTACAAAACATCCTAACTCTTTTTACAGGGTGTAACCTAGGGGTCAACGGGATGTCAAATCTGTAAAAAAGTTGAAAAAACAATTTTTATTTTATAACCTCATAATTGAAAAATTTTCATAACTTTTTTGTTTTTGTTATTAGATCAAATTTTAAAATATGTTTGTGCTTGTAGATGCATTTACATAGCTTTAAGTTGTTAAAACATTGTGAAAGTCAATGAAAACAATATTTAAAAAATACTTTTCTCCCGCCACATCGTACACATTTTATTAATTTAAAAATTAACGGAACGTCATAGAGCAAAAAAATATTTAGCTTGTGATCCCTATCACCGGTTGCTATTACCCTGTAAAAAGAGTTAGGTACTTTTGTAACACCTTGTATATGATTTGCATGTGTCATTCGCGAGTTAAACTCGACCCGTTAATTCGCATATGCGTGATAATCACGGCGCTTGTACATACAGTCGGCAATGGCAGTAACGGTAGGAGGAATTTGGTGTTTTAAAAATTAATTTAGCCAATAAAACTAACCGCAGTTCGACCCGTTTCGAATACCATGTTTGAATATCGCGATTATCGCGAGTCATTAAAAGTGAATTTTACAAAAAATACCGTTTTGAGCATTTTCAAACGGCTCTACAGATTAGGGACGATTTATTCCGATTAATCCGCGGCCACCGCGGCGCCACTTTCTATGCTAAGAAAGCTAAACCATAGATTTTTCATAGAAGACATTTCACAGTAGTTATCATAGCTCTCGACCAATAAAAATGTCTCGTCTTCTTTATTTGTGTGCATTTAGTATTTTTTTGATGTGCCATTAAAAATATCCTTAAGACGCCGTACGTCTCACAACTAGCGCCGCCAATGGAAAAAAAATCATTACTTTTTTTGGATGCGTTTTTAGCTTCATCCTTACATTTCAAAACTAAATGTAAGGATGATTATGAAAATCTATTCAAAATTTGTAGAATAATGCCAGTTGAACAAAAAGTTAAATATGAAGTTGCAGTAGAAACTTTTGGTAAAGCACAATATCTCAAAGAGTGGAGCCATGGCTACCAGACCCGTAGTACTACGAGAAATAAACCTAAATATGTAATACCCAAAAGCACTAATTACTATGGAAAACGCTTAGGCCATTATTTGGCTCCTACATTATATAAAAACTTCCCAGATGAACTACGTAACAATAAAAAAATTACAAAACCTCAATTTAAAAATAAACTAAAACACTTATTTTTGGGCCCCGGCCCGTCCCTTCCGGACAGTACAAGTCACGCTTTGTAATGTAACCTATTAAGTATAAAGAATTTTAACTGTAAGTACCAAGAGTGTTGCCGACAAACTGCTTAAGCAGTTTGGCAAATGTTATTTATTGATATTTTGTGTAATTTTTTTGAAAAATAAATATTTAAAAAAAAAAAAGCAAAAAATGCTCCTGCGATTTCTCAACGCGAGGCTTAACTATTTTTAGGACCTAAGGTTTGGATTCCAGGATTGGATTTCCAAAGAATGCAATCGATTCTCGCCAAAAGTGGCCACTTTTGGCGCGAGTCGACTGCATTCTTAAGTTCTAGGATCTGGAATCCAAACCTTAGGTCCTAAAAATAGTTAAGCCTCGCGTTGAGAAATCGCAGGAGCGTTTTTTGCTAAAAACGCATAAAAAAAAGATATGTTTTTTTTTCATTGGCGGCGCTAGTTGTGAGACGTTTTTCACCTTAATGGTTGCAATAAAGTATTGAGTATCCCTAAAAATGCCTGGCACGTAGAGCGATGGTGGCCTAGTGGGTAGAACAACGGACTCTGAAGCGAGAGACCCATGTTAGATTCCCGGCGCAGGCATGTGACTTTAAATTATTTCACAGACCAAGTGAATTTGTACTACTCGCTAACTGTGAAGGAAAACATCGTAAGGAAACCTGAGCGTCTGAGGCATTATACCCTCAACGCCAAACCGCAGTGGGCTCGCGTGGTGATTATGCCCGAAATCTCTCTCTGAGAGAAGACCTTTTCCGAGCTAGTGGGACATATAACTCGGTCACATCAAATGTCAACGAACTCAACGCTTTATTTGCTGACGGTACGGTAAAATTTTGCGCAGTTACGTGATTTCTTGTGTGTGTGTGTGCACATATATTTGTGTGCCCTCCAGTGACCCAGTACAACGTTAAGCGTGGACGTCACCGATATATGGCTACAGTAGCGATTTTACTGTTGCTAAGTAAATAAAGGGAATTCTTAGGGGGAAAAGTTTTGATATTTTTTTTTTTTTTCTGTGAACTTACATATTTTTTTTGTAATACCAATGCCACGTACGCTAGGATAAACAATGGTGGCTTTTATCGCACGAGTCATAAGTGCGTCATTCGAATAAAAAGGGTATCCTAGCGTGTCTCCGACTATGTAGATACACGAATGTTTATGGCATTAATTTAACAAAACAAAATTGGTGTTTACCGCACACGTGATATAATACGTTATCTGTATGTACGCATTACGATTAGTAAACTAACTAGTGGTTCGCCCCGAACTATGAACTCGCGACCCCATATCTCAGCAACCCCTCGATCGATTTGGCTCATGTTCGAACTTAAAAATTCTCTTGGCCTCATTTACCTGCCTACCAAATTTCATGACGATCCGACTAAATTTGTTCAAGTTATCGTCGAACGAACATTCATACATACATACAAACATACAAACGCCGGATTGTTCCAGTAGACTCGGAGAACTTCGCTCGCTCGTTCAATAATAAAAATAAAAAACTGTGTTTTTCCTTGAGTAACGGGCCAGACACACTGAAGAGACATGGGAGGAAGACGCGGCGTGGGCGCCACGTCACTGTCTTACAAAATGTATAGAAGCGACGCGACGCAAGACACATAGAAGAGACGGGGCGAAGTAAAACGTCAGGTCAATACCAAACGTCGCGTCCGCGCCACGTCCCGTCTGTGTCGCTGCCGCCTTAGATAGCTTGGCTACGTAAGCACCATTTTGTTAAACAATAGGGATGACGACAGGTTAGTCAATTGAGTTACTTTTAAAACGATATTTTGTATGAATAGGGTATATCCCGTTTTGGCAGAGTTATCGCAGTATTTTTTTAAATGTTACTAAACAATCGGAGAAATAAAGGCGTTGCGTTCTTTTTTTTTTACAAGTTTCGGGTCGGCGCTCGAGGTTACAAACTTGGATTATTCTTTGGGCCAACATCATAAACAATTCAGCAAACAATCAGAACTACCGGATTTAACGCAAGTACCAAAGTAAATTTTATTGGATCAGGTTAAACTAAAATGTGGCGTTATTTTGCGGAAAATTGCGGCTTGCTTAGTGTAAGCACGAAATGTAATCGCACCACCTGACTAAACATTTATTTGTCCACGAGTCACGACAAATATTTACTATTCGCGCTCTATCGCCGATACCGGGGAAAAGTGACGCGTAGTACACACGTCGACCTTTACATGCTAGCAATCTACTGGGTTACGTTACGGGCGACTTTACAACAAAAGTGTACACTCTGACGTGCTGTCGTGTGTACGTATTGGCCTAGTTTGAGATAGATATGGATGGAGAAATATTAATTGTACCTAAACCAAAAATTACTGTGCTCTATGTAGATGGTTGACTTCGGCAGGATTTGTTTTTAACCCCCGACCTAATAAGAGAGGTGTTATAAGTTTGATCGATATATGTGTGTGAGGGTGTGTGTGCGCGTATGTGTGTGTGTGTGCGTGTGTGTGTGTGTATGTGTGTGTGTGAGAGAGAGAGAGAGAGAGAGGGTGTGTGTGGGTGTGTGAGGGTGTGTGTGTGTGTGTGTGTGTGTGTTTTACTATTTGGATGTGATGATGATGATATCTTTTTATCCCTTATCAGGGACATAAGGTTTGAAGAAGGGATCTCCATTTTTTTCCAGATAGCTCCAGGTAGAACGGAGGCGGCCCGGCCGTCTCTGGCCATTACCTTGCCACGTGAGTCCTTGTTTGGACAGGTGACAGGGTCTCTGCAACGCGTGTCCGAAAGATCGCCATTTCCTTTCGAGAATTTCTTTGTGTAGTGGCTTTTGCTCAGTCAGCTCCCATAATCTTACATTGGATATGGTTCGTGGTCTCGTGGCCATTAAATTCCCAGTATGCGCCGTAAACATTTGTACACAAAGACCTATTTGGACGTGCCTAAATAAAATGCATAGTGCTATGTCAAATATTTAGTCTTAAGCTATAAAACTGTTATCAGTCAACTCATGTGTTTACTAGGCTGCACTAACGATGTAAATACATAAAGGCAGATACAGATACTTATACTTACTTACTTTATACTTTTATTGCACACATGACAAATTATAACATAGATTACAATACAAGAAAGTCGTGGTGGACACACGACAGCACGTAGGTGCTTATACTTTCGTTGCAAAGTTTCAGCTCATTTCATTACTTATTATTTCAGCGAAACAGAAGTCATCGCGTCACTCATATAACACAAAACGGTTCCAGACGTCCTAAGGTCAAAACGGAACCTTTCGTCCGTCCGTCCCTTACCTCTATACCCCTGGAACAGGCAGACATATCAAGTTGAACTTAGTAGCCAATACTAAGGGCTTTTTTTTTGTCCACGCGTTTCGTGAATGGAATTTCGATGTGCCGCGACCTTTATGACCGTCTTGGCTTGGCTGTGTCGGACGATAACCGCTCGCCTGATAACTCTACAGTTCTGGGTCATGTGTCAATGCTGATGTGTCTATGTACCGATCGGCGGAGGCGGTGACTGGCGTGTAAGGCTTGGATTACTAGTGGTTCGCCCCGAACTATGAACTCGCGACCCCATATCTCAGCGACCCCATATCTCAGCAACCCCTCGACCGATTTGACTCATGTTCGAACTTAAAAATTCTCTTGGCCTCATTTACCTGCCTACCAAATTTCATGACGATCCGACTAAATTTACTCAAGTTATCGTCGAACGAACATTCATACATACATACATACATACATACATACATACATACATACATACATACATACATACATACATACAAATGCCGGATTGTTCCAGTAGACTCGGAGAACTTCGCTCGCTTCGCTCGCTCGTTCAATTAAAGGGCAATTTTTAAACTTTATTCCTGAAACGTCGGCTTAATGTGAGGTACGAATCGAGATCAAGAGGGAATTTTGCATGAAGGAACATCAAAATTATACTCAAAATTAGTTGCACCGGTTACGACGCTCTTGCTGGGAATTTCTGCGCGTTTTCACTGTTTTTGTTACTTTTCATCGAGACGAATACATTTAGAGAAAATTCCTTCATAACAATACCAGATACAGAGATAAACTAAGGATTCGTATAAAACTAAAACTGTTTCATTACGAAGATATGACCAAAGAATAAGTTTTCTAGAGGTGACTTCAAACATTTTATTCATCAACAAAACTTACACCAATCGTGTTTTCCTTCATAACAATACTTGATTAGATCTGTCCATTATTCCATCTCATTACGTAGATGAAAAGGCCTAATATGATAGCAGACACTGATCATTACATCTCTGATCATTGTGTCTGATCTTTTATCTTATCGAATTAATCATACATAGCACGCGCTGTTAAAGCTCATTGTTGTTCGGCAAGCAAAAAAGCGCATCATCCCATTTCAGCAACATTTCTGCTATAATAACTTTATCGACAATCTATTCGTTAAACGATTAGTAGATAAACGGACGATTGTCCTTTTAAAGATAAAAGGATATAATGTCTTTAGATAGACTTATCGTGACTTAACGAGATCTGTGCGGAGATTGATTGAAGGTTTTTTTTAAACTATTTAATATTGTTTTTAAATTTTTAGAATGATCGACGCCGACGCCCTTTCGGCGTCAAATTGGTTTTTTCGGCACACGTCACATATTTTTGTGCATTTTCGTATTGTACCCTGATTTAGGTTGTTATTTGGAATGATTGGAAAATTGTACTTACATGTTTAATTTTACGATGCACAAACGAAAATACAAACAATGGATAAAGATCATCCCAGGGCAGTATTTACGCATACTAAATAAATCATCATCATCATCATCAGCTTGTTAACACCCACTGCTGAGTAAAGGTCTCTCTCACAATCCTGTGCCAGACACAAACACTGTTTTCCGGCTACTTGGGCTATGTCGGATGAACTAATTAAAGGTATGCATTTCTTGCATAACATTTGCATGGCACTGACATTGCGCAACATTGGCATTTTGGATAAAATAGATGAAGTTTGGGTTTTTGACTTCTAACTGAGCTTTATGAAATGGCCAAAATGTTCTTACGAACTGCCCAATCAGGGAAAGTCAACTATCTATCTAACCAGCCCATGGATGACGCCCACTTTTGCCCTCTTCTCTGAGTTAATTCAAATTTGTCCAGATATTGTCAAATTATTCTCGAAACAATATCCCATCTAAACAATGTCCAAAGTCTTTGTTTATTTTCAAAGTTACGTAGTTGGCTACGCCCGTATTGACTTGTCTTTCCTGTGGTCTAGGCCGATGAAGCTGTCAGGATGGTATAGGTCACTCAATCTCAATCCACTCAATCTAAAACAATGTTACAGGCACTGCAGCGCCGAGTGGTCTCCTCACCCATCTAGTGTGAGTGAAGGCGCCTCTAGACGCAGTGTAAACCATCCTCATTACGTAGATGTAAAAACCTTAGTAGTTGGCTAACCCCCCTTCTAGACAATGTTCCAAGCTCTGCAGCGTTCGAATGGTCACTTCACCCATCTAGTGTGAGTGAGGGTGCCACTGGGCGATGTATAAATCATCTCATTACGTAGGCCTAAGGTTTTTTGGCCCGGTTGACGCACTCCCGCCTAATGCAGGTTTTGGTTTGAAACTTCTTGTCACAGTGTTTTGACACGATGACACGACACATTTAGACCTACATAGCCTACACGTCCCCCTGCTTCCGGTAGGTGCCTTGGGCCGTTCACATACACGGCTTTCTATTGAAATTGAAACCCTATACTATTGTTGCTACAAAAAAATGCAACATTAAAGCAAAATCTGCACTTTTTTCACGCTCTGCCTGCACCTATTATCAAGCTCAGCGCTTTGACCGTCGACCTGGCTCGAAGGACCAACTTCACTCGACTCGTGCGCAGTCGGACGCCCGAGCGCTCTCTCGACGCACGCGCCATGACAGTCGACACGTGATCGAGCGCTGCAGCTCTTATTGTCTGCGCGATAGGGGTCATTGTGCCGCGGGATTCGTTCGTGTACTTTTGGGTGTAGTTTTATTGACTGTGGTGTAAAGGTGAAAGTGGTACTTCAAGATGTTTGGTACTGTATATGTGCATGGATGGACATGTAAATGAAGATTATAGTGGTTAGTAAAGTGTGGATGTGCCTACTGAATTGGCCATTTTAGTGGCATTGTGGAAAGGTTTGACAAAAGGGTTAAAATCCCACTGAAAGAAAAGTGATCTCCGTGGTTGGTGGAAATAGTGTTTTTAGGATTTGGATGCATGTGCCACTGTAAATAGAGTTAAAGATATAATTAAGCGACAGTGTTCTGTGCTAAAAGTCTGGATTGAATAATTGTTGTGAGGATGTTGGAGCGTACCTGTGTAAAGGAAGAGAGGATCACCCCCATTGATTTTAAGGTTGGTTTTCCCTTGAATTATCGGTGCTAGAGACACGCTAGAGATCGTAGTGTGAAGCTACAGGGTGTTACTAAAACGTCTTTGCGGGTCATCGTACTGATCAATTTAAACTATTTTTTACTGTGGGGCCAGCAGTACTAAAAATAAAACAAAAAAAAAATACCCCCGACATTTTAGCTTCAAATTAGCATATATCATAAACGACACAACCGATTCTCATAAATCATATCTAAGAACACTCAAAAAAGCATCCAAATCGGTTCACCCGTTTAAGAGCTACGGTCCTACGGTGCGACGGACAGACACAAACACACACACACGCACACATAGCGGTCAAACTTAAAACACCCCTCTTTTTGAGTCGGGGGTTAAAAATAAAGTCTGTACTATCATACCAAAATCCTATATCAAAAGCACCAACTTATTTTTTCGATGTCTGTGTCGTTTGTGTTATTTGACGGGTCTTTTTTTAATACTCCATAGTACGAGTATAGTAGGTATGTCCTATTTCAAGTTTCAAACTGTATACACATTGCTTCAGTCGCTTAGCCATAATCCAACGTTGTCCTATTTTCCTATTTCATACAGCAACAGCCTTTCAATAGGTATGCAAATAAAATAATGTTTTAACAACTGATGGTATTTTAAAGGAACAAAAGAAAAGTATGTAGGTATAATCGGCCACAGTCTCAGATACCCCTTTTTGTTCGATTGGCGCCCTTATGCCGCGCGCGATAAGAGCTGCCATGGGGTATCTGAAATTGTGGCCGACCGTACAAGTACATTAAACAAAAGGACAAAAAACAGACAAAATATACGAAGGGCGCGCACTATAGTAGGTTAAAAACATTTGTTAATACAGTTTACACTACATACACCTGTGCAAAGTACCTGTATAAAGTTTGGAATTGTTTTCAACGTACATTAGTACGTTTGAAAGAAAATGTACCTGATACACCAGATGGCGCCCCCGTCCATTAGACGAGACCAGTTGAAGAAATTCGCATCGCCAGTTACTTAGGGTGGTATTCTAGAACGCTACTTAAACTCAGTTCAAACTAGAACGCTACTTAAACTCTGTTTAAACTCAGTTAAAACTAGAAAGCTCCTTGAACTCTGTTTAAACTTAGTTTAAGTAGAGTTTAGTAGTGTCGACTGTCGATAAAATAGTGCATGTTTTGATTTGAATATCCCTACCTTCATATAAAAACGTGCACTGCTTTATCGACAGTCTGAACTCTGTTTAAACTGAGTTTAAGTAGCGTTCTAGAATACCGCCCTTAGATTTAGATTTGGTTTACTTGTCTCGGTAGCTCAATTGGTAGAGCTCCTGTACGGTATTATTAGTTTTTTCGGGGAAAATTACAAGAAATATATCATTTTCTAGTATACGGAGAATTATTCTATTCAGGGTCACATATTAATTGGTAAGAAACATAACTCTATGCCCCATCCCCAACACCATCTAAACAGATCCCAGGCACTACAGCGCGATTGGTCCTTCACCCATCTAGTGTGAGTGAAGGTGCCACTGAACGCTGCATAAAATCATCTCATTACGTAGTTGCAAAGGCCTTGTTTTTTTCTGTACACCAACAGCTCAAACGGTACCTACTGCAATGAATAGGTATCTAAAATAATTATGATTATTGTCAGACAAGACAATCAATACCTATAGTTAGATAAATTATAAAGTGCGCAGTTATTTACATTTCTAAGCGGTTGCAACTAGTGTCAACCAGTTTTATTGTTAAACATATTTACGTGTTAAATTAAATGATCACTCCATAGTTGATTGTGGCTTCCGTTACTCACGTTCGATAAGTGACTCTGAATGCTCCTTAATTTATCACCGAATAGTTAATTGATCAGCCATTAGAAAACGATCAGCGGTGTTGGCGTAGTTGTACAACATTGGACTCGGACGCGAGAGAGCCAGGTTCGATTACCGGCGCAGGCATGACTTGGTTTCTTTTCAAAGTTATGTAGGTACATTTGTAAATTTTAAATAGCAAAAGAACACTCGCTAACGGTGAAGGAAAAGCATCGCGAGGAAACCAGCGGCCTAGTTGGTTCCTCACGTATTGACTGGTCATTCTTGTGGGCTAGGCAGACTAAGCTCTCAAGATGGTATAGGTAAAGGGTTCACGAGAACTCCGCGTTCTGAAAGCTTCAGTATGAACGGTTCCAAGCAACCCGATACAATAGAAAGAACGCGGAACGCAGAACTCTGAACACGGAAAGCCGGGCCCTTAGCCTGTAACGCAATGGTGCCAAAATGGGCTCCTGGTTGACGGTTTCAATTACGATTTATTAATGCTGTCGGTCCAGTGTCGGTCCTTTAATGTTTGTGGTACAGCGTAGAATATTATGAGTCTAATTCTAGAGGATTAGTTCGCTGGTTGTAGAAGAACAACAAAAAATCCCGGTTTTGTCCTTCTAACTCGGACGCCATTGATACGCCATTGTGTTGCAGGCTAAGGCCCCAGGACTCCGGGTGGTGTGTGCGGCACCCGAACCCCGTCTCTCACCAGCCGGTCTCACCTCCCGTGCGTCACACCATGTCATTGGCCCCATCTGTGTCTATATTTGCGATAGGAGAAAAGAAATGGTGCGCTATGACGTCGGGCGGGACAATGAGGGTTGTATTTAGACATGATTGTTCTCGACACTTGTTTGCTTCGGTACTGACCTGGGGCTTAAGGGTAGACGATAGCAAGGTGGCGGGAACTTCAAAATTTTCACAGACTTTTACATTTTGTAGCTAAACTGAACTATTTTTGTTCAGCAATTTTTCGTTCGCGAGAATAAAACCGTATTCTTTTCATTATTGTAAACAACAGAACAACAATAATTCAGCCGATTATGTGTTCTGGTCTACGAAGCAGTGGTACTGCCCAAAAAACTTGTCGTAGACCAGAACACATAATCGGCTGAATTATTGTTGTTCTGTTGTTTACAATAATGAAAAGAATACGGTTTTATTCTCGCGAACGAAAAATCGCTGAACAAAAATAGCTCAGTTTAGCTACAAAATGAAAAAAAACTGTGAAAATTTTGAATTTCCCGCCACACTACTATCTTCCAGCCTTAAGTCTGGAACAATATTTTGGTAAAGAGTAGTAACCGCGCATGTTAGCATTGAAGGCACGCTATGTCGTCGGACTGGCTTTCTTCGATATTTTGTTCGGAGAACTCGGAGGAGCGCCTGGAGTATACTCGTAGTAATAGGTACTTAGAAGCACCAAACAAATTAATTGGGATTTGCCTTCGCCACTGTAGACACAAAGGGCTAGTGGTTTGTTGGAACCAATGGGGCGTAGGTTGTCAACCCATGATATGGTCTTCCAGCGGATTAAATCTGTAACGCTATGGCGTGTCGATGGCGTCCCAGTAGAAGGACAAAACCGGGGTTTCCTAGTTTTTTCTCCTATAACCAGCGAACTAATCTTCTAGAATTAATTACAATCAGAATATTCTTTGCTGTATTTCAAAAAATATAAACATCTCAATCATCATCATCATCATTTTCAGCCCACATTTGCCCACTGCTGGGTATAGCATCACAATGTCGAATCTAAATCATAAAGTACGTGTCCAATCCCAGATAAGATACAATTGCCAAGATCGAAAAGACATGACGAAATTTAACCACAAATCAATTAACATGTTAAGATTAGATAGAAAAATATTAGGTTCTAATCTTATCAATGTCAATACGTGCGGCATCAACTAAGCCGCGGGTTACCTCAAGATGTTTTCCTTCACAGAAATCGAGTGGTATTGCTGTACGAATTCACTAATGTACATAGGACAGCACGTAGACGCTTATTAAATACTTTCGTTGCAAAGTCGCCCGTAACGTAATTTAATAAAGTGCACGCGTGTAAGCGTCTACATGCTGTCTATGTAAACTAAGGTCTTTGCATCTACGTAATGAGATGATTTATACAGCGTCCAGTGGCCCCTTCACTCATACTAGATAAACTACAAAACTACAAGAAAAACTACAAGAAAAACTACAAGATGCACAAACAATCAATCACAGAGTAATCTGGTTTGAACTGGGTGCCTAAACCCAGAAAATACTGGTTACGGTTAGTCAAATTCACATCGACAGATAATACACACAAAAACGTCTGGACCTGCAAAATGTTACTCACATGCATGACATGACTCTTATGACTTTGTTGGTACGCACTATCTTCCAAGTTATCTGGAGTCATTGTCTTAAGAATTACGGTGCTACTGTGTAATCGACTTCAAAAAGGAGGAGGTACCAAATTCGACCTGGGGCCTTAGCCTGTAACGTAATGGTGCCAAAATGGGCTCCCGTTTGACGGTTTCAATTAAGATTTATTAATGCTGTCGGTCCTTTTAATGTTTTTGTAGTACAGCAAAGAATATTATGAATCTAATTCTAAAGCATTAGTATGCTGGTTGTAGAAGAATAACGAAAAAATCCCGGTTTTGTCCTTCTACCTGGGACGCCATTGATACGCCATTGTGTTACAGGCTAAGGCCCCTGTATGTTTTTTAAATATTTTCGTGTTTGCTACCTCAGAACTTTTTTCTAGGTGAACCAATTTTGATGATTATTTTTTGTTTGAAAGACAAACTTTCAAACAAAAAATAATCATCCTAGTGGTGAAAATCTGATAAAGATAAGATAAAAAGGTGTTTATTGCGTGATAAAAAATCTCTTAAACTACCATAAGTAGAAATTAAATTAATATAAATTGTTTTCTGATGTAATGGCTATAATTATTTCATCAGCTCCAATCCAATGTAATGTGCAAAAGCAATATATTGTACTTTGAATTAAATTAAGACATTTTATCTCAAGTTAATAGTCTGAATATTTAATTAGCCGACCTAACTGCATTAGGTATTATTTATTACGCACCCAGCCAGATTGATGTATTTGCATTGAGCTAACAACATCGTAAGACAACCACACAACATAATAATCACAATAATACATTAAATTGTAAACTGCGACAAGTAAACTGCGAGGTCCCTTGTTGAACTAAAATAATACAATATCCAACTGCACTTTCCCACACAAATATTTCATGCCAAGTCATTGAAGATTTTATTTTGCTATGATCATTATTTTGAGGCTTTATTTTACTACGACATGACGCTGCTCCATAGCATAATACAGCCTGACATAATTTAAATGTTGGATTTTGAACGAGGGAGCGAAGCGAGAGAAGTCTTGTCGGTGTCAGTATAGAACCATAATCTTTGGGATACAATAATAATTCATCATCATCAGCCTGTTAACACCCACTGCTGAGTAAAGGCCTCTTCATGCCCACGCCACTTCTCACGATCCTGTGCCAGACGCAACCACTGTTTTCCAGCTACTTGTACTATCTCTATCTATCTACCTCTATTATAGCCTTCCGTCGGAAGGGCGTTCTGCACCCGCTCTCGTCCGCACACATTTGTTTGTATGTTTTTTATCTGCTGGCAGCGACCCGGCGACCCGTCCGGGTGGTGCTTGCGACATGGACCTTACGATAAGGAGCACAAGATACCCTTTGGCTTGAACTCACGTGTCACCGATATAGCTCTCCGATAGCGCCGACCTTTGGGAATCACTCTGATAGCGAATGCGATCGGTGCTCGAATTAGTAACTGTGTGATGTGCTGCGGTAGGTTGTTGGTGAGGTCATCGGTTTGTAGTTATTATCATCAGCCCACCTCTACCCACTGTTGGGTACCTTTTCTCCTCGCGCCACCTCTCGTGGTCCCACGCCATACGCATCCATGAACCCTCCGCCGACACAACGCCAAAGACCATCGAGCCGCTGGACTTCCTACCGACCGCCATCCTACTCTGGGCCTCCACTCTGTCACTGTCCTTGTCCATCGGTTTGTAGAACCATTTTGTAATGTTGTACTTGGACTTAGAAGTAACTAGCGACATCATCCGCGCAGGGATGTTCGACGTGGAAAAATATAGTCAACTATTATCCACGCGGATATTGCTTAAACATCTATGGCACAGACGATAGAAATCGTCAAAATCGCCATTTGCGAAAAAACCTGACTTGTTCCCTTTCTAAAATAACCGATTCAATTATAAGCATATTATTTTTGTAATCCCAATTTTTCCACACACCAATAAGACCACAATTTATCTTCTTACGCAGATGCGCGGCGTGCCGCCCGGGGAGCGAGTTTATAGCCTCCGGAGTCGACCGCCCTCCCTACTGCCGCCCTCTCCACTCAGCCTGGCCAGTTCTGGGGACAAGTGCTCCTCTAGTCTGGACCCGCCCGCCGCGCAGTCTGCCGCCACCGCCGCGTAAGTACAGCAATGACAAACAGTCGGCTTGCCACCGATGCGTAAGTCGAACACCACCGCTGCATAAGTCAAACACCACCGCTGGGTAAGTCCGCCACCACCGCTGCGTAAGTCTGCCGCCACCGCCGCCGCGTAAGTACCGCCCCTACCGCCCCCTCCGCTCAGCCTAGCAAGTTTAGGCTATGCCTCCTATGAACGTTACGCGTGCCCTTCGTGCTGCGCTCTTCGCGGCCTCGCTAGACACGACGCGGATATTGAGAAGTTTGCTGAAAGAGTTAGGCCTTTTGTATCTGTTGCCCTATAAGGCCACAGAGGTAGAAAGGTCCTGCCACGCCTGTCATCAGCGACGCTTCCGGCTTTGCTCACCCTCTTCGTTTCGTACCACGTGTGAACCGGGCGTCCAAGCCCTCTTCGTATTTGTATCTTAGCCCTTTTTATCTACGTAATAAGATGATTTATCCAGCGTCCAGTGCCAACTTCACTCTCACTAAATAGGTGAATTAACTACTCGGGCGCTGTAGTACCTGCGGCATTGGTTTTTTCCATGGAGTAGGCTTTGTCTAGCACCTATAACATCATGACTTATATGAATTTATCCTTTCTCGTTGCAGATTCGTATGTTACGTGTGCGGCGTGAACGCGCCGAGTTCGCAGCTTCGATTAGTGTACTGCTGCGCGAATCCCGAGCGGGAGCCCTACTACCCTTTCATTACGGGGCTAAAGCCTCACGCACAGGCCAGCCCTATTAGTCCACAAGGTAAGCTTTACCACACTGCAAATAAATCCTTATTGGAGAGGCATCGACGAACTTTATTTATCCCGTGTCGAGTAGCGCAATCTTGGTTATTTAAGTACGTAAAGGCTTTACAGTTTACCTACTTAAATAAAGGCCCGTGGAGAACGCCATATTGCTTTAAGTGGCGCTCTTCGCGGGACCAAAATGCCCATCGATGCGTTGCGTCCCATCGATCAGTCTTTCGATCAGCAAAATTTCGATCCTGATCCTAAACGACAGTGTTGCCACGTTCTATCTTGTTAAGGGAACTAGAGAACTCTTATCATCTCTCCTCACCCTGTAAAAGGCGGCAAGTAACGTGGATCTGTTGTTTGTTCACAGGCATGGTGCAGATATGCGCGTCGTGCAACAAGAGCATACCGCTCAAATACCCCTCGTACTGCGACGGGGCCGAGCAGAACAACTCGCTACCGACCAACCACACCGATAGCAATAGTATTAGGTGAGTTGTACCATCCCCCTCTTGCCAAGTACCGAGCAGAACAACTCGCTAGCGACCAACCACACCGATAGCAATAGTATTAGGTGAGTTGTACCATTCTACCGTACACTGTACCCTCCTATCGATACCTCGGGGCTCAAAGGGCGTAAAGGACATTTTGGCGATATTGAGTTACATTATTATGTGCGTTGTACCATCCCCCTCTTGCCAAGTACCGAGCAGAACCACTCGATAGCGGACAACCACACCGATAGCAATATAGTATTAGGTAAGTGGTATTTTCAACTTCCAGACCCCTTAGCGCGCATGCCATTGAATTCTCTCGAGAGACCTTGGCTGACGCCGCAGGTTTTGAGTTGCGCTATAGATTTCCTCGACAGTAACTCGAGAAAATGCCTTTTTTGATCTTACTCTGGCGTGCAAGCTAAGGAGGTAGTCACGATTCCACTCGTCGTACTGCTGCCTCTTTCGTTTCACACCAACCACCTCGGTCAGAAGCTGATTTTTGTCGTTCCAAAGTCGAAGATGTCGAAGCTAGGCGGGACACACTGATTCACACAAATGACCTTATCACTCACTCAGTCAACTTATTTGTTTGTCCGTTGCAGATTTAAGCCGTACGATATAAAGTCATCGAGCTCGAGCAGTCAGTCTAACAAGCGAGCCGCCAGCGCGTTAGTACCCAGTCCGCACAGCCAGATCGTCGCCGGCGAAAATGGATGCGGCCTGTACAGGTATGCATGAGAGCGGAATCTGTCTATTTCATTCAAGAACAGTAACACAGATGTAGTCTATACAATGTCTAGAATTCTAGATACTAGCTGGACACAGGCCGTCTTTCAGTTAGAGAGGGTTCGGGTCAATACATTTTTGAGTTGAAGGGGCGTTGATGTGCCTCAAAAGCTTAACTTTCCTAACGGGAACTCTAAAGTCTAAAGTCCCAGCTCTATTACCTTGCATAATAGGATCAGCTCTTGTATAACAAACTTGTCTGTTGTATTTCGATACGATTAAAGTTTTACGAAAACGCTGTTGAAAATGCTAAATGCGTACAATCAGAAGTTAACGCCCTGCCGACCAATGAAATTACATGATTATTAACATTGCTCTCGACTAATAATTTTTTTTTTTCACGTGCGAATTTGATGGTATCCAAAACTAAATCTTCAAAAAAAACTTGAGGCCCTGTAAGACCCTTGGGGTAACAAGTTCTATATTTTAACTCGTAACACCTTTCCTCTCTCTCCCCAGATGCTATGTGTGCGCGGGCCTCTTCCCTCAGCAGTCGATGGAGTGGCTCTCGACCAGCGCCGAGTATATGAACTCTCATGCGATGCACTTCCCATGCCTCGCGGGCGGCGGCGGCGCACGCGGACGGGTCTTGGCTTGCTCGCGCTGTGTCAGACATCTGGCAAGGCAGTGGGAGCTGATGGATGCTGAGAGAGTGCCCTTGGAACATAGGAGGTAAGGATGACTTTCAAAGAGAAAAATGGCCGATTAAAATCGTTGCCAAGCGGCCATTTTGGAGCCAAATAGCGTACAGATGCGGCGGCGCGCGCGGACCTCGCGCTGTGTCAGAAATCTGGCAAGGCAGTGTGAGCTGATGGACGCTGATAGAGTTGGATGATAGAGTCGCTTGGAACACAGGATATAAGGAGCTACTTTTAGGGATTGTGGAGAGTAAAATTGCGGAGAAAAATTTCAAAATTACGAAGTCAAATATGCCGCGTGACCCTAACGACACATGTTGTCTTTACTCTCCTGTTTAACACGAGAATGTTAACTTTACTATCACCATGTTTGTTTCAGATACAACATACCTTCGCCGCTGCCGTCCAACTCCTCACTGAACGGTGATCGAGTCATCCCCACGCCCCCCTCCACCACCTCCGACAGAACTGTCGCTAGTAATAGTGGTGAGTCTTCGAGTGTGTAGGAATTTTCATCTTCGAACCCCTTTTGGGTTTTAAAACTTAAACTTTCGTAAGCACTGCTCATTTTTATATCGATTTAACGGTTTCACTTACTTTTATTTTGTCGGATTAGCCGGAATCCCCCTTTTGGGTTTTGCAGCATAAGCAGCTTGTACAAAAAAAAAATACAAAATATGCCAGTGCTTACGAAAGTTTAAGTATCGGTAAACATTGATTTTTTAAAGCACTAGGCCGTGCTAGGGAACATAATTTTTTTTTAAGGTTAAAAAAATCACTCTGGACAGGGCTTGAACCCTACACGGTATGCAAGAGGTGGCGGGTTCAAGTTGGATAATATGCTAACCTTTTTGGGTGTATTTACTTTTTTATAGTGGCTACACAAATAATATCGATTTTGCTTTTCTTCTTCATGTAATTTTTTTATGTGCAGACAGTGATTAAAATTATCTAGTTTTACCGAAATCCGGGGCTATTGTTTAAAATTAGTGTGAAACCAGCATTAGCATCCTCCACCACAGGTCCTGTCCCGAGCAAATTTTTGAACCTTATGAAAATGTTTGTAAAAGAAATCTTAAGCTTTATTTTAAGTTGAATATTTATCGTTGTTGCAGCATGTACGTCAATATACTGCTACCTCTGCGGGCTACACTCAGACTTCACGCTCGCGCGGATCCTGTACGGTCAGCCGCAAGGGAACGCACCATACTTCCCTTGTCTGCTGACGCATCAGGTTTGTGTCTTTTTATTATGTCTCCTCCGATCCGTGACCACCCAATGCAGGAGTTATGAACGAGAAAGCTAGACTGTACTCCAAGAAACAGTTACTATTTTAATCTAGGGAATGTGTAAAATTTGATACGGCACAGCTTTCAAACGGTACTCAATAATTGTCTTAGTAACACGCGAAACATGCTCTATTCTCTTACAGCAATGTTTCCTAGCAGCGAATGCACTGTCGCATGACGCTAGTTTTCCGTCCGTAAAATCAAGGTGATTATTCGCATCGTGTGACCGAGGCTTTAAGAAGCGGTGTAGCCATACCTTTACAAAATAAAGTTAGGCTGCGTGTCCACGAGCAGGGTTTCTATCCGGCACGGCGCCGGGCCGGTGCCAGTTACAGGTAGCGTCACGAGTTATGAGCGCTCGACGAAACTGGTGGGGATTTCTGCGCAAGTGTGTACAATCGCGCGCAAAATGTCTAATATCCACGCGGGATCTAAGACTGACGCTGAGCTGAACTATAGTTGAGTGAGATACTATAAAAATCGGAGAAACTGACTAAACTTACAGATTAGAAGTATTCTTTGCGGATTTTGCACTCGTTATATTTTAAATGGTTTTCTATACAATTATTTTAACGGACATTACGATAAAACCGGTGTACATTCAATGAAAAATAATCTAAATCCAACAGGTATTGTTCTCAATAACTTTTTGAATCTTTCTGAACTGTCTTTTTAAAACATTTTGTTTCGGCATTATTTCTGCGTCGGAACAAAAAAACGATGTGAGCGACTGCACCCCGAGGCTAGAGCGACTGATCCACCAATCACGCGCCCGCGCTCGCCGGCGATCGCACCTCTCCGTCGCCCCCCTCGTACCCCGCCAAACAGACCCAAAAAATTAGTTCTGCGCATTCAAGGTCAGCGCTCATAACTCGTGACGCTACCTGTACCTATGTTACTTGTTAGGCTGTGTGGCCACGAGTACGGTTTCTATCCGGCACGGCGTCGAGCCAGTAAAGTTACTGTGCATTCGCTGGTAGGAAACATTGCAGTAGAAACCGTGCTCGTCGACACGCGCCCTTACAGATTAGGTTCCGAGCGATCCCTACAATATGCAGTACCAATAACCCCTTCAATTTCCAGAGCAAAAAAAAAAAAGCAACCTGACCAATTTTCTTTTTTTTTTCAGAACCATCCAAACGCGGAGCAGCTTAGAGAAAACGGCTCGGCTTTAGTGTGTACCTTTTGTTATCATTCGCTACTCAACCAGTGGAGAAGGTAAGAACAAGCTTCTTCTTTTTCTTTTTTCCCGATACTTTTCCATGGAGTCTGGGGCCGACACAAGGGCTTTCCATTTTTTCTGTCCATGGCTAGAAACAAGCTATGTGCAAAAAACTTACAATATAAACTATCATACGTAAATTGTGAAAAACAAAACTATATTTTAAAAATATGTTACACCTTGGTTGATTTATAGGAGGGTTGATCATTAGTGAAGGGAAATTTCCCACGAAGGAGATGTTATTTTTAGTGTCCTGCCGGGTCCCACCGACCATGGTTGGAAGTTGTATATTATGTACTCAGCCACGAGAAATATTTTGCTAACGCGATGCAGGATTAGTAGCGGGCGCGTACAGTAGTTGCCTAACTATATGTGGCAGTTTCCTGTACAGTCGGCCACAGTCTCAGGTACCCCTTTTTGATCGATTGGCGCCCTTATGCCGCGCGCGATAAGAGCTGCCATGGGGTATCTGAGATTGTGGCCCCATGGCAGCTCTTATCGCGCGCGGCATAAGATCGATTGGGGTCGCTATAGATTGTTGGATTTCTTGTACAAAATATTGAAATGAAATGAAAATTAATGTGTTCCAAAAAATACAAGATACAAGATTTCTGGTGTACAATAAGGTGTTCTCTATCTATCTTTACATTTTGTTGTGCGACATGGTACTCACGGTAGGCAAAAAACCTGTGTTGTGAATACCAGTGCCTTCCTCCAGTGATACATTGTTTTTATTTTATTACAGTTGCGGGTATCTTGACGCGGTATAGCAAAATACAATTGTTTTTTTCTTACAGATACGAAGCGTTAGGCGGTTACCCTCCGGAACAGCGAGCTTACAACACACACGACTACCACTGTCATTTGTGCGGGATCAAAACTTATAGGAAACGGGTGCGGGCGCTCCCTATAAAGGTAAATATTTGTGCGGGATCAAAACTTAGGAAACGGGTGCGGGCGCTATATAAAGGTAAATATTTGTGCGGGATCAAAACTTATAGGAAACGGGTGCGGGCGCTCCCTATAAAGGTAAACAGTTGTGCGGGATCAAAACTTACAGGAAACAGGCGCGGGCGCTCCCTATAAAGGTTAACCTTCTCGCTCGGAACCCGGACTAATTCGTTCGGGCTTTTTTTTTTTCGGAAAATTCGGATTTTTTTTTGGAAAAATTATACTTTCTTTTTATCGCCCACAAAATTAGAGCAGCAAATTATCGCGCTAAGTACACATGTGTCTCTATTCCGAGCGAGCCGAACGAAAGGTATATGTGGCTCTATATGGAGGTAAACATTTGTGCGGGATCAAAACTTATAGGAAACGGGTGCGGGCGCTCCTTATAAAGGTAAACATTTGTGCGGGATCATAATTTATAGACGGGAAAGATCATAACTTATAGCGCGCGATACATTGCGCTCTCTTACTCCGTTAAATTGCCTACAACAAAGGTGTGTTATGCTATCGAAATCCATAGTGATAAAGGCACAGATCGCCTGGAAAATGATTAGAAACATAATTTCTTTACATTTCCTTCTATCCCGCTCTTTCTAACTAAACGAAAGGCACTATATAGATTTTTCGGCCTCTAAGCTAAGTTTTGGTTACCTTCAATGAACTATCAAATATTTGGTGTAATTTTTTTTTGTCATTTGTTGCAGGAGTTCCCATTCTTAGTGCAGCGGCGAACTGAAAACTCTTTATTATTAGAAAACGGCGACTACGCCGTTGTATGCTTAGACTGTTACGAGAGCTTACGGTGAGTTTCGTCTGTTTTTAATATGTATGCACGTTGCACAATCACCCAAACACTCATCCACTCACCCTTTCACTCACTAGGAAAAACTATGACGGACCTGTACTTCTCCTGTACCCTGCTGGACTAACAAGACATCCGTAAACTTGGCCCTTGTCTATCTATATTTTCACACATTATCTTTAAAGAAAGGGTAGATAAAATCAGACTCCACTGCCCGATTTCACCAACTATACTTAATTTTTAAGAACTTCTTTAACTTTTTTAAGAGGTCCTTAGCGTAATTTTTGGAAACAAAATGACGCTTGATACTTCGTTAAAAAGGTAAAGAAGTTCTAAAAATTAAGTATAGTTGGTAGGGTAGGTAATCGTATGAGGTAGTGGCCACCCCTGGTGTCAGAGTTTTTAGGCCGCCCAAAGGGTCTCTGACATGGCTTAACGATTGTTATTAATCAACAACAACCGGGACCAACGGTTTAACGTGCCTTCCGAAGCACGGAAGCGCTCAGATATTATTGCCACTAGCGGTCACCCATCCATGGACTGACCGCGGCCGTTGTTGCTTAACTTTGCCAATCGATTAAGAACGGCTAGTATAGTTGGTGAAATCGGGCATACGGCTCTTATATTAGGGCCTCTGTTCGTGTATTATTTTAACCTGAAAAGTGAAGTTGACGAATTTATATTCTTCCGGTCTGAGATATGCTATCCCGAGAAGACTCATGCGTTTTCTATTGCTTTGGTCATACTATCCGTCCACCTATAGCGGGTGGTCAGCCTCGAGCCCTATCCACTCCACCATAATCATAATTATCACCATAAAAAGTAAGATGTAGCCTGTAAAATTGTCCATGTCCCACTAGCTGGGCGAAGGCCTTCTCTCAGAGAGAGAGTTCGAGCTTAATCACCACGCGTGCTCAATGCGGGTTGGCGATTTTTGCGTTGAGGGTATAATGCCTCATACGCTCAGGTTTCCTCACGATGTTTTCCATCACGGTCAGCGATATCACCATAATACCGTTATAATTCGGTTTTTTAGGCCCTCTAGGCTAACAGATACTATATCCTCTATAATCTCTATCTCTATCTCTATCTATCTCTATCTTTCTCTATCTCCTTCACAGAACGCAAGCGCAAGACTACGAGCGGCGAGGCGTGCCTGTAGACAAGCGCGAGTACAACTGGCTACAACAACCCCCACCGCCAGAGGACAGTGCCGACGTCACTATAGCAAGGCTCCCCTCCGGCGACCGGTCTGATAAAATGGTACGTCTGGTTACGGCCTAGGTACGTCTGGTTACGGCCTATTTTATTTAACGCTTTTTTTTTAGTTGTAGTAGGTTTGCCCAGCACTTATAACGTGTTACAAAAGGTCCTAACTCTTTTTGCAGGGTGTAACCTACTGGTCAACAGGACATGTCAATAAAAAAAATGAAAAATAACTATTTTTATTATAAATGGTTTTTATTTTTGTTTTAGGATTTAGTTGAAATTGAATATGTTTCCGTAGGTGCATTTGCATAGTTTCAAGTCTATAAAACATTTTGAAAATCAGAGAAAACTATAGGTATTTAAAAAATACTTTTCTGTCTCGCATCACAGCGCTTACATTTAATAAAAACAAAATCAACGGATTGTTATAGAGCAAAACCAATGTATTTGGGCTGGTATCACCGATGTAAAAAGATAATCCTTTTGTAACACCTTATATACCATCCGACATCTATTTCGGTTATTTAGCTTAGCTTACTCGCTAACGGGGAAGGAAAACTCGTGTCTTAGTTGGCTCCGCACTTATTGACATACCTTTCCCGTGTCTTCCCTAACAGATACCTCAATCCCTGGTGATATCGCGGAGTGCCTCCAAGAGGAACAGTCCAAAGCAGCCCGCGATCACGATCACCGACCGGCGGCTGACTCCGAGCAGCAAACCCGAACAAGGTAAGCACTAATCGACTCCAGAGAACTAAAGTAAAGTAAAAGTAAGTAAAGTAAAAAACATTTATTTAAAAAAGGACACAGTTTACAAGTTACGCATGCTTAAAAGATATACACTATAAAAGAAGGTAGAATTAAAATAAAAAGTTCAATGGCAGTCCCCAAACTAGGCGAGGCCTGTATCTTGGGGACTTTATTAGTGTGCACAGTGAAGTTGAGGATTATTAATTTTGAACGACAAGTGGTCGCGCGCGCAACATGTATGCATAATAATCCTACTTCCTACTTATATTATAAATGCGAAAGTTTGTGAGTGAGTGAGTGTGTTTGTTACTATTTCACGCTGAAACGGCTGAACGGATTTTGATGAAATTTGGAATAGAGAAAGCTTAGACATCGGAATAACACATAGGCTACATATTATCACGCATTTACACTTAGGAGCAAAGTAGAGCACATATTCTTTTTCTGTAGTCCACGCGAACGAAGTCGCGGGCATAATAATTATTCTATAAACATAAACTCCTGCTGAAAGCGACACCCAAAGCCATGGCGGTCGTGACACACTGGCTGCATGCCTTATAATAATTTTGACACTCTCACACCAATAAGAAGAAGACTCCAGAGATAATAGTAATACTTAATTTAATCATGCACTTGGTGTCGGCCCGTGCCAATCTATACCTCTTTTAAAAGAGCATAATAATAATAAACTAGTCGGCTACACCGACATAATACAAGTAAGTTTAACCGTTTACGAAATTAAGAAATGATAAAAATTGTATTCATATCAACTTACAGTACAACATACATTTTCTGCCAAACTATAAAATAAACTATAAATCATAGGTTCGCCGGGAACGGGAAAAGATGGCGGATTTTTGTGACATGACCTGATTTCAAAACCGTACACGAATTACTGCAATATACCTACATTTCTTCTTCGTCGTTACGCTCTTGTCAGAGCGGTCGTGGTCCACATGCATTACTATCAGTGGCTGATGTTGCGCGCCTTACGATGCCACGCCATTTCTCTCGGTCAGAGGTTTCTCGGGTGCATTCATACATTGTTTTTTTCCCACAGTGGTCTTGATTTGGTCAGTCCAACGCATCGGTGGTTTTTCCCCGAGTTCTAGTGCCTTCCACCCCTTCCCTGCATTACAATTTAGCAACATTTAGCGCGGTCTAAACCTAAAAATCACATATAAAAAAAAACGCTTAACATTTTCCTCAAGCTCAACGTAAAAAATCTGAGCTAAAATACTAAAAAAATAAATAATTGTAGATAAGTGAATAGTTTTAATCATTTGGATATTAGAAACCGGAGTAGATTGAAACTTTTATTGTCTAGATATCCGTGACAGTCATTGTTAACATTTTTATGGATATTGTTTTCCTAGCTTCTGCTTCAAGAAAAGGGTCCGTAACTCTCTAATCATTTTTTGGTAAGCAGCATTCAGATGACGAGCATTACGTACGGTACCTTTGTAACTACGGTGACTGCGCAATTAATTACTTTGACTTTTAGGGGTAAAAGCTTCGGTAACGCTGACCTGTAGACAAATAGCGATATTCACCCGCAACCCCGTCCCAAAATAGATAGAGGTCGGCCAGTGCGCGCACAACTTTCTTGTGTCGACAGATTTCCGCTTAGAACACACCTGTTGAGCTACCCGCCAAAGAGTACTCAAGTTGTTATAGCGGAGAAACTGTGCCTACGAAGTTTTTGTCTCTTAGAGGAGAGACGGAAGGAGAGTTAAAACCGGGTATTGCAAAGGAAATCAAGCAAGCTTAGCTTTGTTGTAGATGATTATTATGGCATCGTTTTTAGCGTTTAGTTTGTGGCTACATTAAGCTTCTTCAACATTCATTAGTCGACTGCTGGACGTATGCCGCTTCTTGTTTCTTTGTTTATCATTCATATACTTACTTTTACCCACGGTTTCCTATATAATAACAAGTTGTTAACAAACTATTGACGGATGTGTTAGTATTACCTTTTGCATGGCAAAGTGAAAAGTGACGACCCCCAACAGCTTGTTATTGTACGGGAATGGACAGTTTTACTTATTCATAAAATAATAAAAAAATGTCTGTACTTTCCATCCAACGACGATGGTCTGTAATTTCCACCCTGTATAATGATGATGATGTCCCATCTGCACAGCCTTCCCTATCTTTGCCCGTCACCAGCGGTAACATTATAGCTCTGTACTAACTTTAAATAATTTAAATCTTGGTGTCTTAAAAGGCAAGACATCAAAAAAATAGACGCCTTCGAGATGTGGTGCTGGAGGAGGCTGCTTAGAATACCTTGGACGGCAAAGCGCACCAACGAGTCCATAATTAAAGAACTAAAAGTCCAAAAACGCTTATCTACTAGAAAAGACCCTCAACTTCTTTGGACACATAATGCGGTCGCCCAGGCATAGTCTAGAGAAGCTCATTATATTGGGGCAGGTGAATGGCAAACGCGCCAGGGGAAGGGCTCCAACCAGATGGTCTGATGCGATAAGGGCAGCGGCTGGAGGAAGCATTCACCGGGCAGTTCATATGATGGAAGACCGCTCCCAATGGAAGCGAGTACGACATGGTCGCGATCCTCAGCCATGGGGAATCGATTAAGAAGAAGAAGACTAACTTTAAATAACCTTTAATACCGATAAATTTTCCTCTCAAATAAACTTTGAAGGGGTCGTCCTATCTGCCCAACCTGCCTTCATCTTTGCCCGCCACCCCCGGTAACAGTATAGCAGTCTAAGTGCAGGGTGGAGGGATCGGTTACCGCCCCCCTATCTCCACGCAGCCTTAGCACTTAGAGGGAAATACTGCGGGGAGGGCGAGCATTGTGTGCCTAACCTTAGGGTTGACTGTCGGGAAATGGGCTGGTTAGAGTGGTTGATAAACTCACGCCAACAGCTTTAGGGGGTTGGCTAAGGTTGGCGGTTTAAACAGGATTTTAATTGACTTTTAATTTATTTTTATCCATGAAGAATAGGGAGCTTATTTTAGATAGAGAACTGGAATTTACAGATTTTGAAAAATATATATCTACAGGGTTTGAAAAATATATATCGACAGGGTGCAAGAAAATTGGCAATTACGACAAAGCTTTTTTTCGTGCTTTTCGATTTTGTTCCTTGTATGGACCAAAAGTCATGGTCAAAACACGAGAAATGTCAATAATCTCAAAAAATACTTTTTCATCTCCCACGCTCGGAAAGTTTGCTGTTACTAGTAACTTACGATCGTGTAAAGGCCGGATTTAAACTATCTGAACTTTTGTGCGCTTCGAAATTTGAACGCGACGCCGGGACAGTCTTTCCCGCGCCCTATGGTTTTGAAAAAGAAAAAAACACTGGCCGTTTAAGTAGATGCCAGATCCGGATGGAAAATAAAACCTCATTCATAGTTCGTTTAAACGCGTATTTCAGCGTAAGCGATTGTTCGTGCCCATTCTCTATACAAAACTGTGAATGTAAATGGTGCATAAGCATCTTTTAAAAAGGTAAAGTCACGGAATAGAACATTCAGAAACGCGATTTCTTCTTATAGTCTTTTCAATATTTTGTACACATATTTATTTTTAAATACCAGTAAATAAAAAAAATGCTGCGCTTCTGTTTTATCAAATAGATAATTATGTTTTGGTTTGTTAAATACATTTTTTCAAACGATATTACTAATTTAATTTTTTATCTCCTACATATTTTTTATTTATATGGTATAAGTTCAGAATGCACCCGGAAAAAAAAACATTCTTTTATTTACATTATTTTTGTGTCTGGATAAATAAACTTCAGGAAATTATTAATAAAACGAATGGTTTTAATACCAACGAAGCTCAAAACTTTAGTGCGGCAGCCGTAACTACAGTAAAATATGCTTTTAAAAGGAACTTATTTGACTCACCTGTTTTGCTTGTAAGTAGTTGTCTATAGAGTTTGTCCCGCTTGGCTAACAAAGTCATTTCCTCGCTTCTGTGAGATGAAAAGTTTTGTGTTTCGCACGAATGCAATATTATTTGCGTCTCGTGCTTCTGAATACCTCGCTACGCTCAGGTTTCTTTTTTTGAACCACTCGCTACGCTCGTGGCTCAATTTTAGAAACCTTCGCTAGCTCGGTTTTCAATACAAGCACGCGCCGCAAACAATAATTTTGCATTCTTGCATAACAAATAACTATTTCTTTATACAGGGTGGCCGTGTTGAGATGGATCAGGGGAGGGAACTTACTTTGGTCAATTTATTTATTCACCGTAACAAGATCCCAAAGCTAGGATCTTACATTGTAGGTTTTTGCTAAAACCATCAAAACGTAAAAGAATATGTACCTACCAGCAATCTTATGTTTTCCAGCAATCTTATGTTTTCCAGCAATAATTGTTACGCCCACACTTTTAAAACCTCGTATTTCATTTCAAAGTATTCCTCTTTTTCCGTTTCAGGGAATAATTTCTCTTATGTGCAGCTTTTCCTAGAGAGAAATATTGCACGCGGAATTGACAGCGCTCCTTTGAAAAACATATTGCGCTAATAAAATCCCTGAGCAATAAGATGCTAAGAGCTTCCTTAGAACTTTGCACCGTGTGTTTCATGCTATTTTCAACTCTAAACCTAACGGAGCAGAGTGCATTGCGGCGTACTTGAGAGAGGTGGATAGGACGCGTCGGTACCAGAGCCTGTGCTTTGATGAAAAGCAACTGTGAACATCACAACATATTGGTATTTCTCATCGTTCATAACGTAGCGTTCAGGGATAAGCATAAAGCGGTTTTGGAAGCCATATTTAGCTCCCTTTGGTGTTGATGTCCAAGGCACTGCGGCGTCCGATTGGTCTCTACACCCATCTAGTTTGAGTGAAGGCGCCACTGGACGCTAGATAGATCTTCTCATTACGTTGATGCAAAGGCCTAAAGTTCCGTTAAAGCAGTGCATTGTATTTTCCATTTCTCTTTCCCTACTCTTGGCTAAGTCCTCAAGGGTATGTAATTGTATGCGGTATTATGTACCACCTTTGTCCATCTAAGAATGTAAGTAAATGCAAGTAAATCTTTTTTACGCCCGAAATAACTGACTTTGAGAGCTAAGTTCAGGACCTTACGCTTAATATTAAAAAGCCCTTATTAACACAGTTGACAAGCCGTCACTCTTCATCCTCGCCTATGACTTACACCCATCGCAACTCCGGTGAAGTGTCTCCTACCCCCCGCCTGGGGGTTGGGTTGGCGGGGGGGGACTGTCGGATGACGTCACATCTGGTCGGGTTGATGGGGGGTTGACTATGCAGATCAATCTGCCGATTTGTGTATTGATGTCGCTGTATGTTTTCTTCCGCTGCGGTTATATCGTAATGCGTATATCTGCCGTGCTGGGTGAAACTTTAATTCGTTTGCCAAACTCTTCATTACTTTTTTTTTCTTTACTTAGAAAGTTTACGTAAACCCTTACGTTTTCGTAAAAGATAAAACAGATTTATCTGTCCACATTCCACATCTACTTTGACTCCACCGCAATTTAAGACCTTATTTTCGGTGCTTCCAAGTCTACGAGTGCACATTCGTTCCGCCTCACGCTATGCTGCTCAATTCTCTACTCTATAACGAAGGCCGCAAGGCCTACAAAGGACCTGTGAGGTTGTGGTAAAAGGTAGGTTGGCAAATAAGACGGGAAGCGCCGCGTCGCGCCCGCTTGCAGAATACTAAGTGGGGGTGAGTGAGCGTTGCTACTGGCACGAGTCTTACGAGTCACTGGTGGGGCAGCGTTTAGTATTGGAACAAGTACTGGTCTTTGAATGGGATTGTTAATGTGAGCTTGTGAAAATTCTAAGCTCAAGAAATATGTAACAACTTTACTAATTTGTGGAATAATTATTGTTTGTTTTAGAATAAGTTAATCCTACCTGTATTTGGTTTCAGCAAAAATAAATAATGACTTCCATTCAGGAATAACTTTCGATACATTTTGAGGTTTTTTGATGATCTGCACTCACAAAAATAGATTTGACTAAACAAATAAATAAAATAAAAGGAACAAATTAAATGTCTCAACTGGCAGATTATGTATAATTTAACCCTTAATCGGCCAGAGGTAGTATAAAATTTTCATTGGTTTTGGACTCTATTCCGAACCAATAGAGTTCAAATTAAGGTGGGATCTATATGTCCTATGGCCGATTAAGGGTTAACTCTATTGTTAATAAGCGTGTACACTTGTACATTCCAAACAGACCGAGCAGGTTGGCTGATGCTGGCGCTCGGGGCAAAGGCTTGGTCAGTTCAGCCCCTGTACCCTTAACGCAATTTAATCAATAAAATATGGTGCCATTTACAATATTAAATATGTCACGAATTAAGCCACTTTTGTATTTTATGGTACAAAATAGCCTTACCTTTGAATAAACATTACGAATTTTTTTTATTACAAAGTCAATTAGAAAATTATTTAAAAACCTTTGACAATATGAACGCAATAGCGGCAAGGGTTACCCTCCAGTACGGCGGCTCGCTCGGTCAGCGAGTCACCCAGTTATGGAATAACTAGCTGCCTGGCTACAAAACTGGCCCGTCCAAACGCGGCACGAAGTAACGAACAAGTTGGAGGCGCGTTGTAGCTACCAACAAAGGCCCTGATACATCAACTTTGTTGTTGGCTCACAATTGATTTTGTCTCTAACGACCGAGCGCTACTTGCGAAGTGTATTTCGCTAGCTCTTTGTTGGTTGGGTCGACTCAGTAGTGCGCCAAATGTATGAAAGAGCTGATATTATTTTCGCTCTATTTTTGTCGCCACCTAGTACAAGTTGTTTGTATTGATCAGTAGATAGCCCACTTAAAGTTCCGCTATCAACTTAGAGTGCACCCTGTAGAAATACACCTTTAATTTGGCACCTCACTCGTCAAAATCCGTCCAGCCGTGTACTCATAAAATAAAATAAATACAGCCTCCAGTGGCTCTTCCATTCTCACGATAAGTGACCGGCAGCCCATACCTATACCTATACTCAGCTAAGTCGGACTAGTCCACAGGCCTTTAGTTGGTCCTTATAACAGCATCCTGTAAAGGCACTAACTACAGGGTGCACTCTTATTCGATAGCGGAACTTTAAGTAGGCATTCTACTGATCAATACAAACAATTTGTACTAGGTGGCAAAAACAAGGGAGCGAAAAAAATATCTGCTGTTTCATGCATTTGGCGCAGTACTGAGTCGACCTTTTGTATTGAATAGCTGATATTTTTTTCACTCCATTTTTTTCGCCACCTAGTACAAGTTGTTTGTATTGATCAGTAGATAACCTACTTAAAGTTTCGCTATCGACTTAGAGTGCACCCGGTATACCTATGCTCAGCTAAGTCGGACTAGTCCACAGGCCTTTAGTTGGTCCTTATAACAGCACCCTGTAAAGGCACTAACTACAGGGTGCACTCTAAGTCGATAGCGAAACTTTAAGTAGGATATCTACTGATCAATACAAATAACTTGTACTAGGTGGCGAAAAAAATGGAGTGATAAAAATATCAGCTATTCCATACAAAAGGTCGACTCAGTACTGAGCCAAATGTATGAAACAGCTGATATTTTTTTCGCTTCATATTTGTCGCCACCTAGTACAAGTTGTTTGTAGTGATCAGTAGATAGCCCACTCAAAGTTCCGCTATCGACTTAGAGTGCACCCTGTAGTATGCTTTGTAACACATAGATACAATCGCGCACTCACTCGCGCGATGGTGGCGCGTGACCAAACAGCTGCGCCGAGCTCATCACACCGAGTGCGCTCAGGATCTATCACAAAGACGATCTCTACATGCTCAGACTGTAGTCTGAGCTTCGGTGCACAGCCTGATGTAAGGTTGGATAGCCATTGGTGAAATCTGGCGGCTGCACAGGGCAAATATAAGCGCCTTAACCTAGATGGACTAGCCCTTCTCAACCGATTGGCAGTCAAGCAACGTCGGGCGCGGTCAGTCTGTGGATGGGTGACCAGTTGACCACTAGTGGCAATAATATCTGAGCGTTTCGTGCTTCGTAAGTAAACCGTTGTTTCCGGTTGTTGTTGATTAATAACAATCGTTAAGTAAGCTCTATCAGAGACCCTTTCGGCGGCCTTAAAACTCTGACACCAGGGGCGGGTCACCAACTCATACGATTACCTACCTAACTACTGGGTCGTCATCTGGAGTCGTCTGTTAGCGCTCGCGGGAGCCTTTAGGAACCTTCGGCGGTTTAGAAATACACTAGTGGTTCGGCTCGAACTGTGAACTCGCGACCCCATATCTCGGCAACCCCGCGACAGATTTGGCTCTTACTTAAAAATATTTTCGTCTCATTTACCCGCCTACCAAACATGATGATCCGATCAACGATACTCAAGTTATCGTCGAACAGACGCTCGTTCAATTACCTGCACTCGAGAGGACTTCCTGGCGGCCACAGGTACGGGAATACGCGTGGCCGAGAACTGGGCCAAAAACATCGAATAAAGGTCACCGACACGATAAGAAGAACGGTTAGTATAGGTGCTGGGCTAGTCCGGTTGTAGGTAATATGTGCACCAGCACGTTTCCCAGGCTGTGGCGCAGGCGGCGCGGGGCGACTCTCGACATAATGGCGCGTGACAGACAAAAGGCGCCAGTCGAGAGCGCGCCACTCGCCTTTAGAGGCGATATGTCCATGTTTTTTTAATATTATAGCAGAGTCGATATAGGTAGACCGAGTACCGGCAGAGATGAAACGTAGGTTTTAGTTCACGTCTCATAGGACTTCAGCAAGCGAACCTTGAGCAGTGTTTTTTTAAGAACGACCAATTCTTATTGGAATTTAAAATTATGCGTGATGGATACGGCTATGAAAAAAATGTATTTTCAAATAAGTTCCCTGCGTCGTATCCCACTTCTGATGTTAACAGTTTAATACATTTGATGGAGTAATCTTGGCCTCCATTGACGATTATCACTACCGCCCTTTTGTACGACAAGACCTTTCTGTACCAATCTAAAAGCCTAAAAACCAAAAGAATAAACTTTACATTAAACAAGCTGTACTAAATAACCCTGAGATCCATCCCGATGATTTTTAATACCAAGCAATAAACAACGCGTTAAAAAAACTTAACCCTTTGCATTGAAGTTTGTTGAGATTGAGGGTCGTAGATGGTAAAATGCAGGATACGATTTACATGTTTATTGTGGTCTCGTCGGGTATAGAGTGCAACTAACTTACATCAAGCAACTTATTTTTAAATGCAACTTATTGTTAACACTATTTTTATTGTTAACACTTCGCTCTGACGCTGTAACTTCGCTAATAATTAATATTGCTACGTACCACATCTCAGCATCTAAGTAAATAGATGATCTGTACAGCGTTTAGTGGCACCTTCACTCACATTATTTATGGGTGAAGACCACTCGGACGCTGCAGGGCTTGGGAGATTTTTTTTAGATGGAGTAGGATTGCCCAGCGCACCTATACTATCCTGACAGCGCGATCTGCGATTCGCGTTAAAATTGTTAAGGTTTTTTTTTATATATCTTGCATCACTACGCCTTACAAAACGGCAAAAAACCATTACCGTGCTGCTAAAATCCCCCTTCCTTATCTGTGGATCATTCAGATAGGAACCTGTGACACCTATTTTCACGTCGTATTGGGTGTTTGTTCAGCTCACTAATCTAATCTTGGCTCAGAGACTCGAAGTGGATCTTGGCATCAATAGCTGAAAGACGCCAGATTTCCTGCACTGTTCCCTCCAATCCTCCACCTGGAGTTTGCGCAGGTCCTTCTCAACCGCGTCTTCTCAGCGACACTTGGGATGTCCGACCGATCTTTTTCCATTCTCCCGATGTAGCCGAGCCAGCAAAGTCTTGCCAGAGAGCCAGCGAAGACCGATTATGTTGAGCCCGGCTAGCTAGCTTCGCTTAGCTAGCACTCACTGTGGCACCGTCCCAGCCCCCAACCGCAATGCGCATGCTCGCACTCCCTCGCTTATTTGTCGACGCGACGGCCCCGCTCCCGACCAGTTGTTTATTTTTACGACTACCGCCGCCGACAATGCGGGGACAGAAGGCACGCCAGGTATTTTCATTTCGACGACCTCTTCCGTTCGTAAAGTACGGACTAATATAGATTTCCAACAAACGCGAAAGCACGAATCGGAAGTCTGTAACACCAATGCTTATGCGGTCGGAGTGTATTTTTCATGCGGCATATCTGTCTATTTTAAAACTTAAACTTTCGTGAGCACTGCAATTTTTTCTATTAAATCACGGTTTTACTCACTAGTAATTTGTCAGTGTAGCCGACTAGTTTCGGTTCTCATTCGGAGACCTTCTTCATGGACCGTCTCGTTCTCCATTAAGAAGGTCTCCGAATGTGAACCGAAACTAGTCGGCTACACTGACAAATTACTAGTGAGTAAAACCGTGATTTAATAGAAAAACATATCTGTCTACTTGGTATCGCCGCGATAAAATGCAAAATAGGCGAAAACTTAAAGAGGTAGAGTTAGAGAAAACAACCCCTTTAACAGTAACTATTACCGCTGCCACAGGAGATGAGCCTGGCTACCGTCCGCTTCGGATCAAAGCTTTTGCCAAGCACGATCATAACTTTTGCTCCATCTCACCATCAAGATCTAACCTAACCTAACCTAACCTAACTATGCCCGAAACCCTTGGGCCGTTTTTCATCCTCTCTCGCCGTCCGCACATATGGGCCCTCTACCGACTCCACATTCTACAGCAGCTATAGATGCCTACTATTCCAAAGCTAAAGCCCTCTTCTGTAGTGTTTATATTTTGTGTCAGAGAATGAAAGAGGGGAGGGCGGCCCGACCACTCCGCACGCGAATCGGCCCATTTGCGCACAAGAGAGCGCGTTTTTTTTTGTGCTACCGCGTTTACACTTGGCGAGGGAATGGTCTTTAGGTCCATAATCCACCAAAGCAGTGATGGGTGGAGGGATGTGTTTTTATTTGAAACTTTCATTTGAGACAGTATCTGGTCTCGTCTCTGCTTTTGTAGATATCGTGCTCTTTCATCTGCAAGAAAGGTTGCAGGAAAGCTAAGCAAATGGTCTATGGTGAGAAGAAATGAAGAATGGAAAATGTTAGGGCAACATCATCATCTCAAACCCCTTTTTTAGCTCTTTTTTTTTTAAAAATAAAGGAGGCGCTCGTTCGCTCGGTCCCAACAAAACCATTACCAGTCGGGGTTTTTATGATAGGCAAGCTTATGCCCGGAAAAGTTTCGGTCGTTTAGTTAAATTGGCGTTGATATGTTGTTGGCTTTGGCTCCGATACTTACAGGGTAGTGGGCTGTTACGTTGGCACTTGGACCAGTTCTCCAACAATTCGGAAATGAGACCATTCCGCATAGCTTTGGTCGATTTTAACGATTTTCTGGTGTGAGATTGAGGCCTCATCTTGTGTCAGAGTTTTTTAGGCCCACCAAAGATAACGTTTACTGGGGTGACACGTACCTGGCGAGCAAATAAAAATATTGTGAAGAAAGCTATGCGTATACGGCATAGCTTTCTTCACAATACACATCATTCTACACTATAACACTAAGTCGCAAACAACGCACAGTGGCGGACAAAAATTCCGCGGCGCGCTCTTATTATTACAGTAATAAGGTTGCCTTTGTCTGCGTATACCGCCAGGCTAGACGAGGACAAAGTGCAACCTTATTACTGTAGTAATAAGAGCGCGCCGTGGACTTTTTGTCCGCCACTGTGCGTCGTCTGCGCAGGCTCTAAGCCTGAAGTCTCTTTCTGACAAGAGAAACCATGTAGAAGAAAAAAAAAAAAAAAACTAATGTTCCGAAAACCTTGGTCCCCGTTCGGGCGCCAAAATGAAAATCCTCCAGAGATGCATGCGACGTCGACTCGCGAGGTTGCCCTCCCCTTTTACACCTCAATCGTTGAGCGGGAACGCTCGGAATTCAAGTTAGTTACTAAATAGGGCCAGACACACGTCCGCCCCACGTTGGGTGCCAAATATTTGTAGGGGATGCGAATAAGGCTGCTTGTCCACCGCAACGGTTTTCTTACCGGCCCGGTAAAATATCCGATTTTTTTAATGGCCCGACTTTACAATCGTGTCGGCGATACGTGTCCACCGCGCCGATACGATATTTTTACTGGCCTTGTTGTAGCTGTCATGCGTCGTAGCGTAGCTCGTATCACAAGCGGCTATGGGCGATAATGTGGTGCGCGCGGGTTTAGTTAATGCGTTATACAAGTAGGTAGCATAGCTGTCTACACTTAACTCTCGCACGCTAAACCCAACGGGTAAATAAAGACGACACATTATCCAAGAATGGTATTTTTTTGAATTTCGAATATCTTGCTATCGCGCCGATTTACTTGTTTACGGTGGACAAGGGAAAATAGTAAATGTATTAACATTATATCGGCGCCGGTAAAAAATTGTGTCATGTCGTGTCGGAACGGTGCGGTGGACAAGCGCCCTAAGAATGCGGAAGCGTCATTGATAGATTTTTAAATGCCCTTTTGTGAAGGAAAACATCGTGAGGAAACCCGTGCCTAGGTCGGCTTTCTTGTGAGCTAGGCTGACTAAGCTGAGAGGATGGTATAGGTGCTGGGCACACAGCACATTAACGATCTCTTCGTCTTGAGTGTAGATGCTACGTTGTATCCACATTATAATAACCAATAATAACCTGTATATTTCTGAAGATTTCCGCTCACTTTGCGGTGAAAAAGTCCACTCTTTCCAATAACATGCAAATGTATGAACTTTACCGGAAAACTTTTTATAATTTCGCGTTTCAATTCCTTTGGAGAGCTAGTTCGTTTATCCAAGAAAATACCAATTCAATTTACTTTTCCGGTACTTATTTTCATGCCGAAACTGAAACTAAGAAGTGTAGATACTCTGAAACAAGACGATTATTGATGAAATATCACCTCTATTTGAAAAGCTTGGCCGATAAACGAGGATGACACTGGCATAAAAACAACATCTTTAACCAAGGCAATATGAATTTCCTTCGTCTAAGTACGTGTGTCTTCTCCAGAATGTTGTATACAGTATACAGGGTGAAAAAGCGTGTCAAATCGTTGCGTCACAACCCTGGATCGCGCACGAGCTCCGGGCTGCAACTCGATTACGAACGATCGCGCCACGGTGCCTCGCTCTGTAGCTAGTTGTCTGTCTATCCGGCTGCGGCACTATCGTCGCCCTTTTGGCCTTTTGCTGGATGTTTCAAAGATTAATTGATAACTAAGTGGTTTAGGAATCTACCATGTTCATTGTTCAGCTTAGAATCTGTTGGAAGAACGTCCAGACATTTCTAAGATCCAGAACAAACAAGGTGGGACGTGAGAGGGGGAGCAAGAAATTGAGGTCGAGAATGAGACTGGGACGCTGGCTAGAGGCAAAGCCTTATCTTATTAGTACGGGGCCAGGCCCGGGACACTTCGACCCAGTGGGATCTTTTGTGTCACCCCCATCCTTATTCCTGCTCAGGACGTGCAAAGACCGAGGTCAAAAGCTTTAGAACGTCACCGAAGTTGAGAAAATTATATTCTTCCGGTCTAGGGTATGCTATCCCGAGAAGACTTATGCGTTTGCTAGCAAGAGCATTGCAGTCACACATAACGTATTCCATGGACTCTGGCGCCTCTTCACAGGCTCTGCAGGGGAGTCATTCGACAGCTCCATGTTGAGCAGGTGTTTGGTTAAGCCTTAGCCAGTTGGATAACTGACTAACTCGTGTAGCTGACATTTCAGAATAAAAAAAAACCTTTCTAGATCATGCATGGGGACAGATGCATTGAAAACGACGGTCGAGTATGTTTCGAGAAAACGAACCGCCGCACCCAGCCATCTGTGTACAGAATACGAAGGAGCAAGTTGCGCCAACTAATATCGTAGTGGTTTTGCAGTGCTACTGGCGCTCGCTCCTCTACACACTTCGCTTGCCAAAGGACAGGCAGAAAGCCCGCTTCAGCTGGATTAATGGCGCTGTGTTGTTTAATGGGCCCCGTAGGCTCCCTTCACACTTTGTCGAAAGTCGTGCGTTAGTGCGACTAATTATTATCAAGGATTTGTATAAAACCGAGGTTAGAAGCCCACGTTGCTGCATTGCCGTGCGACAGAGCGATACGCGTGCGACGGCATGCATACAAATCCTTCCCAGCTGAATTCCGCACTGCCTCATGACGCAACGACATGCGATCAGTGCCCTATTCTTTATCTGAAGCACTTATCAGTTTTCCATCTCAACCAATTTAAAATGGCTGTTGTAATTCAGAGGTTAAGCCTGCTGCTGCCTTGATGTTTTCAGCCCATTGCGAAGCTAGGTGGTCTGCATGCACTTCTTGAATCTTGTTCCTGTACATGGTCTTCATATCATAACGGCTCCAATTTCTACCCTTTCGACGACATACAGGTCCTGTCCATGGCCATTTAATTTGCGGATCCTTGGTGCTTTAGCGAACAGCTGTACCTCTTGCATCTTTTAGCCGGTCCATGATAGCCTGATAACACACCTTCGAATATTTTCTATGAAAGGAATGCTCTACATTAGTGTTTTTTTCAATGCTACCTTAGGGGGACGGGAAGCTGCTTTAGGGGATCGCGAAGCTTCTCGAGGAGGGTTTTTGGGGTTCGTGATTATGGTCTAAAGGTGTACTTAACTGACAAAGCTCTGGTAGGGGTCACAAAAAGGTTTTTCAGCTGTAAGGGGGTCGAGTCATGAAAAAGTTTAAAAACACATTGGGTAGGAGCTTCCATTCCTTCCCAGTTTCTCTCCACACTACAGTTGGTTACAGGATTAAAGCGGGATCTCCGATTCCGTGCTGCAGTCACAGTTGGCGTTTCCTAAATGGGAAGTTCGCTCTCGCAAAGGCTTGTCAGAACCTCCAATTAGTCTCGGGGACAAAGAGTGAGTGACTAGCATCTAACTAGAACTCTCTAGGAGGGAGGTGTGAGCCTGTTGTTCAAAGAGTGACGTCATTGGAAGTCTATGCAGAAGGACGTATCGCCGCCGTGGAGTGAAAATCTTACATATTTGCAAGAGATGGATACCTTCACCCAGCATCACCACGACCCAGCTGTATAACTTTGTCCTGTTGCAAATGCGACACAGTTTATTTTATAGCAATGCATCGCGGCCAAAATTTGTCATGGGCTTGGTGACAAAATAATGTGTTCTAGTAGTGATATGCAATTAGATTAAATAATCAACACAGAAGTTATAACTGGAAACTGGGCTAGCTAGAAGGATATGTTTTTAGATAGTGCAGTTATGCTATCATCGAAGCTTAGTCGGCCTAGCCCAAGACGCGGGTTTCTTCACGATGTTTTTCTTCACAGTCGAGGTTACCGGATTACGACCTCTAAAACTCATTATAACCAGGCCATAGCCCGTACATTGCGATAAGAGAGCAACTTGTTACCCGTGCTGTCTATTAGTGCATTAGCCGGCAATTCGGTACGCAAAGTTTTTTGTTCGAAAGTCCGTTATTGGCTTAATCTTATCTTTAGACAATATTGAGAAACTAATTTCAATATTTTTGATTTTGGTTCAGTAGTTTGGATTTTACAACGTTTCAAAGATACGGTTTTATGACCTTCACGCGACGGTCTGCATACTTTTGGCGGTCATAGGAACAAAACATTTTAGCGCATAAAAACAAAACTACTGGACCAAAATAAAAAATATTGAAATTAGTTTCTTAATATTGTCTAAAGATAAGATTAAGCCAATAACGGACTTTCGAACAAAAAACTTTGCCTTCCGAATTGTTTCGGGCCGGGTCAAAATGGCGGCCGGACCCGCGCGCGGACGGCATACTAATAACGCTGTTGCTCGTCGGTGTTGTTACTATTAGAGAGGGTTGTTTTGTCAAGTTGTTACTCTTGATGATTCACGATATTTACATCCGTGGAAAGACCGGCAACATGTCATACCATTTGTTAGACATTAAGTTCTGCTTATGTTCGTTTTGCTTATTTCCACTCGCTAACATCGCGAAGTAAAACGTAAAAAGATTTGGCACGATTTCACCCGAGGGACATTATTTTGTTGATTCTTCTTACTTTTTTATTTTTCTTAAATTTAAGCCGATCTACGGCTATTATGGTCCAGATTGAGCCTGATGTGGCCTTGATGTCGTCGTACCATCGTGCAGCTGGGGGGCCTGAGTCTGTAACGCAATGGCGTGTCGATGGCGTCCCAGTAGAAGGACAAAACAGGGGTTTCCTCGTTTTCCCCCTACAACCAGCGAAGTAATCCTCTAGAATTAGAATCAGAATATTCTTTGCTGTACTACAGAAACATTAAAAGGACCGACTTCAATGTCAACTTCGAGCCCATTTTGGCACCATAGCGTTACAGAGTCAGGCCCCTGGGGCCTTAGCCTGTAACACAATGGCATATCAATGGCGTCCCAGGTAGACGGACAAAACCGGGCTTTTTTCGTTGCTCTCCTACAGCCAGCGAACTAATCCTCTAGAATTAGACTCCTAATATTCTTTGCACTGGACCGACAGCATTAATAAATCGTAATTAAAATCGTCAACTGGGTGCCCATTTTGGAACCATTGTGTTACAGGCTAAGGGCCCTGGTCTAGCTACGGCCCACACTTCCTCACTTGGTTATAAATTTTAAATATGAACCTCTACTTAAGATTATCAGTCAGCTCTCATGATGGCGCATAGCAGCATTTCATCTTAACCGATCGTATGTCGTCACAGCAGCGATTAACGCCCTTGCGACGACGCGACGACCGGGGATTGGGGATTATTGGAAACCCATTTGCCGAATGTACCCGCGCTGTGTGACACGAGTGCGGATCTATGTCCCGTACAGCCTTTGCAGTTCACAAAAACCCTGCTCTCTTCATCGTTAAAGTTCCCGAAAACCCGCTGCCAACAACCTTTTCGGATACCTACATTTTTTATTTGCAAAAATGCAGCACGTTCAGAAAGGTCTTTGATCCTAGCTCCAAAGATTTAGATGTTAACAGTAGATAAGTTTTTTGCAAAAAACCTACAAAGAACCATAGTTTTTACCTTTTGCCTTTACTAAAACCAATTTGCCGAGTGGATTTCCGATGTGTGACATCAAGTGACATGAGACCGGATCTAGCCTCGTCTGGCCTTTATAAACTGACAAAGCTGTAAAGAGTTACATACAGCCGTTACGTGATACTCGCCTTTATTGCCACTTACATTAGTTGTGTTAGCCGATGTTTTGTTGCCCTCATTCGGGTTGAGGGTAATTGATTCGTTTGCGCGGGAGAGTTGATTTCTTGGCGCCCGATTTGGGACAAGTATTGCGTTGAGATAAATACGTTGTTTGGTAGGGGCTTCTGAGGGCTACTAAGAAATAAAAGAATAATAATTAGTGTCTTTTGTGATGACCTACTATTATATCAGAGAATCTTACTTTCTGACAGTATTAGCTTAGCTATAGAGGTCCCTTCTAGTCATACAGCAAAATATTTGCCAAAGGCTTCCCCGTTTCAATATGCCTTTGTTCCAAAACGCCCTTCACCACAAAACAAAAAGCAAAACGTCGATCGAAAATCGAACACGTCCAAATACGAGTATCCGGCCAGCGACTGCATCCAACATCCCGATGGATGTACTTCCAAGTTCTGATACCACGGAACTTCTGGCTCAGAGCCAGAGCTTTGGCAAACGTTGGCGCCAACATCCGGCGCTCAGTCAGTCAGGCTTCGAAATCCCCGTGCAAATTCGCCGAGCAACCCGTATGGCTGTGCCAATATAAATCGCGTCATTATCCTCGCCCCACCCCGGCTGATTACGCGCGCAGACATGACTAGAGCATGGAATACCGGAGCCTTTTCCCAATACCGGTATTCATTCGGTATCAAGATTTTAAATACCGGGATACCGGTTTTTCGGTATTTTTCGGTATTACATTTTTGTTATATTAAAAAATATTGAATTGTTATAAAATAGACAAATAGAAAATTTAAAACAAGTGAGTTTATTTAATTGAACGATAATATTAATTTATACTAGCTTTTGCCTGCGACTTCGTCCGCAGACTTTTTTTTCCGTTATCGACATTACCAGACGAATTTAGTTCGTAATTTATAGTCTATGTTAGTCTGGTTTCTAAGCTATCTCCATTCCTTCAGGCAAATTCGTCCTGCAGTTCTAACGTGAAAACAAATACACACACTCACTCACTCAAAAACTGTCCGCGCACTCGGAGAAAAAGTTGCAGAATCAGAATATTCTTTGCTGTACTACAAAAACATTAAAAGGACCTTCCGCAATCCGCATTAGTAAATCATAATGGGCAATTTTCTGACAGCTCACGAGTTGAAGTTCCAAATTTGTAACTGGATGTCGCTGACGAGATATATTTTTTATAAGCCAGTTCGCGCTCGTTGGGCTTCGTAGATACGTCCAAACACAATATTTAGGTATTGGTGATGGAGCAAAATGAAAATCCAGGAAAATCCATCATTGATGGAATTCAAACCCTCAGAATCCTGATGGAAAAGCACCGCGCCAATAGTGAAGATCTACACCTAGTCTTTATTGATTTAGAAAAGGCTTTCGACAGGGTACCGCGAGAACTAGTTTGGCATGCACTGAGAGCCCAAGGTCTTCCGGAGTACTACATCACACTTGTGAAAGATATGTACAACAATATAAGCACAAGAGTCCGGAGCCTAGCGGGAGAGAGTAAACCGTTCGAAGTAAAAGTTGGTGTCCACCAGCGTTCAGCATTAAGCCCTTTTCTATTCAATCTGGTAATGAACCACCTCGCTAAAGATATCCAACCCTCTGCCCTGGTGTCTACTCTATGCTGACGATGTCGTTCTCATCCGATACAAATGCGGATAAATTGCAAACGACTCTGAACCAGTGGAAAACATCTCTTGAAAATAATGGATTACGAATCAGTAGAAGCAAAACAGAGTACCTACTTAGAATGCGGATTTAGTGGAAATACGAGCTCTATAAACACAATCCGTATCGATGATACACCAATACCAAAGGTATCGGAATTTAAGTACCTGGGTTCATTATTAACGGCCGACGCCACAGTTGACGCAGATGTCACCCACAGAGCAAACACTGCCTGGTTGCGATGGAGAGCCCTTACAGGAATACTATGCGATCCCAAAATACCCGTCAAAACCAAAGGCAAAGTCTACAAAACAGCTGTAAGACCCGCGATGACGTACGGCAGCGAATGCTGGGCTATAAAGAAGACTCACGAACAAAAACTACATGTGAGCGAAATGAACATGCTGCGATGGTCCGGTGGTGTAACTAGACTCGACAAAGTAAGAAACGAACACATAAGAGGCAGTTTCAAGGTGGCACCCATCACGTAAAAGCTTACGGAAAATCGGTACGGTGGTACGGCCAAGTCATGAGAAGAGACGACAATTATGTTGTCAAACGCGCGTTACAAATCCCTGACACCCGGAGAGGCAGAGGACGTCCACTAGCTACCTGGTGGTCCACGGTCGCAAAGGACTTGGAGCGAGCCCAACTGAGCGAAACGACAACCCAGGACAGAAAAACCTGGAGCAAGAGAACGAGGAGAGCCGACCCCAAATAATGGGAAAAGGCAAAGAAGGAGGTGATGGAGCAAAATGTAGTGTTTCCGGTTCTACTCGTACCATTCACTCATACAAGAACAATAACAAAGTCGTGCACTTTTTCATGTACCAAAATGGAATGAGGTGAAAGATGTAGTCACAGAGCAATGAAGTGAAAAAGTATTTTCGCTGTAGTAAGCACGAATTTACGTTGTGATGTCGGATCAACGCCATCTGTCACAGCTTTTATAACTATTTTTTGTTTTTTAAAGCTGAAAAGCTGAAAGTTGTCAGAAAATCCCCCATTGAAGCCGTTAACTGGGAGCCTATTTTGGCACCATTGCGTTTCAGGCTAAGGTCCCTGGACTGCAGTCCAAATAAGAAAGTAATCGGTTTTAATTAATAAACAAAAATCGGCGTTTATACTCATAGGTTTTTACAAAAAACGTTTTTTTTGTATGTTTCTAAAACCTGTTCACATCACTATTCCGCACGGTGCACTCGCACGCATCGCATGCGCGCGAAATTTTGATATTCCACACTTGTTTCAGAGTTTTATCTGTAATACCGAAAATACCGAAATTCCGGTATTAAGATAATACAATACCGGTTTTTCAAATGTAGATATTTAGTCCGGGATCCCGGTTTTTCGGTATTACCGAAAACCGGTATCCATGCTCTAGACATGACAAATGATGTCAAATGTGTAAATAGGCTGTCCCAAGCGGAACAAAGCAGAAATCCATCGCCATCTTCTGGCAGTATTTCTTGGATCTTAAATCACAATATGTTATCTGTGTTAACATGGGCTGCACACATGGCGAGACGTCGTATTCTTTCACACTTAAAACTAGCTTTCAAAGTCCTCGCTAGATGGCGCTGATCGTGTTCATAAATGCAGAACAATGCTTCCGCCTTACCTGCCAAGTTAGTTTTTTCCACAGATACCAGGCGCAAGCATTTTAGTTCCTGTTTTAAAATAGCGCCTTTTTCAATAAAGTGGGTCATAACTGCTAAAGAAAACGACTCACTCAGGCTTGTCATTCGTAACTCGATCCATGAAGTCCCGGTGCGCGTACTAACCAGCGCTTCCCTAATCCGGCCGCATTGCATTAGCTGTCGGGGCGCAAGCGCCGTGCGGCCAGTAGGGTGTCCACGGTTTGCTGACGATACGGGAAGGGAAACAAGATAGATCAAAAGGAGTATCAATTTGCTTTTAGACCAAAGTCGAAGATGTGGGCGCGCGAATCTTACTGAACTGCTCCTCCTAAGTACAGATGTGAGGCAACGCAGGGCATGATGGGAGGTGGGTTATAGTATGGAGGCTACTACACAAACAGTTTAAATTCTTGCCATCTGAGAATCTCCATCTGGTCATATTTCCCTTGCTTCGGCCGACCTGGCTCCTCAGATGTTTTGGAGACTTTCAGCCACTGTTCACCCTCTGAAATAAGGACCGTAAGCACAGCACAAAGGGAGTTGGATCCGTTGGTACCTATCAGAAGATGCCCCTTAAAGTTTGGCTAGCGAATTAAGCCACCGTATACAACAGGTGTTACAAAAGATGCTAACTCTTTTTACAGTGCAATAGCACCCGATGTTAGGGATCACAACCAAAATTTTTTTTTGCATTACGTTGATTTTTAAATTAATAAAATGTGAACGGTGTGGCGGGAGAAAAGTATTTTTTAAATATTGTTTTCATTGACTTTCACAATGACTTAACAACTCAAACCTTTGCAAATGCACCCACACCCACAAACATATTTTTAAATTTGAGCTAATACCAAGAATTAAAAAGTTATGAAACAATTTCAGCTTTGAGGTTATAAAATAAAAATTGTTTTTTTCAACTTTTTTTTACAGAATTGACGTCCTGTTGACCAGTAGGTTACACCCTGTAAAAAGAGTTAGGATGTTTTGTAACACGTTGTATAGAGCCCAGGTCCCTTGAAAACGCGCCCACAGCGCCACACAGACAGGGGTTAAGCGCTCGTAAATAGGGGGGAGGACGGTAATAACGTCTTGATATCTCGGCCGCTGCCGTTTTAGCGCTTCGGACGCTGGAACAAGCGGCTTTCTACAGCGCGTTTTGGAGTCCAGGCAAAAATGCAGCGCTTTTTTTCCAAAGTCGTATCTAGTTCCACCAGTGAATTTTTTTTGATGTTTCGTGTCCTCTATATTTGTATTCCACAGCTGGGCAAAGGCCTACCCCACCTCGGTACAGGCTTTTTTATCCTTACCTTCGATCCAGAATAAAAGCGGGTAAATGTTTTGGTACTAAACAGTAGCAATTTAGCTAATTGGCTATTTTTGACAAATTCCAAGAAAAAAACCTATGTGCTTGGCCCTGATGCAAGTATTGATCTTGTCTACACATTTCAACGAGTCCCGGCAATAGTATCCGTAATAATCCGTTTACATCTTGTTTATATTTACTTTGTCGTCACTTTTTTTAGCGCTTCGAAAGCGCGTTTTTGCCCAGAAGAGTTGGCGTCTCTAGTGGAGTTCCACTTGCCGCCCGCCCAAGGGAAAACACACTCTAACCCCTACAGGGTAAGGTCTACCCGATCGAGAGGTGAGCGCTACGGTTCCTTAGACGTTGAAGTTATAGTAGGAAAGTTGAGGTCGGCACCAATAGGGCTGTAGACGAGGCTTTCGAGAGTGAGTTAGTATAACAGAAGCCTTATTATGACTAACCACTTTATGAAGGTTTAAAAACCTTATGAACATTAATTACGACCTGCTTTAGAGCACAATGGCCCGTCAAATGGCCACAATTCAAGCAAGCACGAATTTACATATTGGTGTATTCTCATGTAGGTGAACATGTCTCACATAAAATCTTGACTCCATACTCTTCGAGGCAATAAGTGCTGACCCGATACTGTCGCATTCGGAGTCAGTAACTTACCATGCAAAAAACTGCCTAGGGATACACAATTACACACCCCCAAAGGAAAATCCGATCCAAAATTTCAATTACTATCTTGAGTGATTTCGGCTGTGTGACGTCAGTCAGTACCGTTCTGTAGTAGTAGTTACCTTATGGAGACTCCGTATTGGCTGTTGGACTAAACCTCTGTACCTCCTAACTACCCTAAGCGAGACGTCTTTGGACAAATGTACGGGATGACGCGGCTAATTTAGCGAGACCCCCGACGCGAGTGTAATGGGCTTCGTTAGCTAACCGGCGGGGGGTCCACGCAATCTGGTCGTGTGTAATGGAACTGTACGATTTAGATTGTGCCGGGAGATTATTTGACTGAGTCGAAGCAAGTGGCGGGCAGAAGGTCTTCCTTGGTTTTGGTGGGAGTTATTCTGTCTAATTAGTTGTTGGAGGGTAGATCCACATTTCCTCGCCTGAATGTGGTGGCAGAGGGTGGCAGTTTGCATCGCTGTCTCTCTCTAGTATAGCGAGACGTCACATGTCGCCCCTCCCGCACCGCTCTACTACCGCAGGAACCTACAAGCGCTATGCCTATAGTCATGAGTGACTATACCAATTCGATCACCAAACTTTCCTTGCCGTTTAGTGCAGCAATTTCGATCAACAGCAGACCCTGAATTTCGTGAACTGTGGTCTATGTCCAGAATTTGTTAACATGATTTCGGTAACCCATTTCCATCTAAACAGTTCCTGAATTTGGCGAACCGTGGTCTAGGAAGACATAATTTTGGGATGGTCACCGTGTTCTTCTGGTCGTACCTATTCGTTGGCTAAGTTGAGGTAATGAAATGGCTGCGAAGTGTCTCGGTTCCAGGGTATTATCTGCAATGCTCCAGGGTAAGGGATAGGGATGTATTGAGTGTGACACTTGCTCAATGTTACGTGGATTTGAAGAATTGGGAGACGTTGGGAGAGGAGAATGCGCTTTTATTAGCTCTGCTGTTGCTAGGCAGGCGGTTTGGTGTCGTTGGGTAGGAGAACCCTAAAGGTTGTCCGGAAGAGAGCGCTCTTACCAAATAAGAAGGCCATTTGTAATTTGTACTCTGACTTTTGACTTTGAGATGTGGGCTGCATGAGTGCTTGATAAATAAGAAGACTTCGTTAAACATTCATTGTATGGCTTTGTTTGGATTTTATGTAGAGGTATTTGTGATGGCGTCAGATATTGTGGTGTGAAATAACGGTAGTCTTTGTGATTTGATTGACGACCTAAACAAGAGATCAAGAAAACTCTGAATAGACAGGAATGTTATGCTTTAGTAGAGTAAAGTCCTTTAACCCCAGAATCCCGCACGACGGGCGTCCCTTCGTTCAATCCTCGCTCAAAAGAGAAAGAAAAACTCATTACCTCGGTAACACTGGCCACATCTGCATCCGCGCACTAAATGAGGGCCTTCCCGTATTATTACGCACTCGCGGGGAAAAAGCGGGAAAAGTAAGTTATTTTTTGCGGAAACCTCCGCCTTTTTGGGGCAATTCATTCCTTTCACTCGGCAGACTGATGTGGGACGTGGGGTACACTGAAATGGCGGGCTTACTCTGGCGCGTTTGACTTTGGCTTGACTTGGAACTTCCAGCGCAAGACCACTGTTATACTCTTTTTTGTTGTCTTTACTACAGTAGTAAAGACAACAAAAAAGAGTATAACAGAGTTACTCTTCAAATTTTTTTTCTTGATTCATGTCTCTCTCTCTCTCTCTCTCTGCGATCTCAATATAAATGCCATTGACTAAACATACGCGGAATTTATTATAAGTAATCAGTAATTTCGAACTTCGCGGCAATTTGACTCTGTCGATCCTCAAACAAAAATTAAAAATACGGGTCGAATTGAGAACTTCCTCATTGTTTGAAGTCGGTTAAAAAGATGGAATCGGTTTGTATGAGGCAGGATTCGAACCCAGACGTGCGATCACGTGAAGGGGCCGCCTCCCTCACACGAAAGAGCATCACATCATCACTGCAGCATTACAAAAACAACTATCGTCCTCCGCGTAATGCAGACAAATTCCCTTTCCAATAACTCGCCCCTCCCATCCCAGCTACATGCGCCATACTACAGGTTGTCTACTCGCTTCCGGTCGTCCATCCGACGGAAGTAATGCTACTGGGGTAAAGGTCACCAAAACATTCGCTGCTCTATCCATACTAAGGGTTCCGGTTGCCATTCCGGCACTACTAAAGGTACTAGGGCCTAGGTCACCAAAACAAATAGTGGGACAAGACTGCCGGGAAGCTATGGAATCGACATCGATAGTAGATGGCAGTGTAGCCAATGGTGATAAGTTTGGCTGTGTTCGTGATATTCGCACATAATTTTGTTCGATACGGATTGTCCCGTAGCACAGGATGCAAAGTTGCCGTAACGTCGGGATTAATAAGGTACTCACATAATCTATTATACCACCAAAAGCAATGATTTAAAAAAAATCGTTCAGGTTTCCTTCTGCCTGGCAAGGGAGAGACGCTGACACAAAATGTCACAGAAAGGCTCAAAGAGCGGTTGGCCACCGCACCGTTACGTCACGTAACGTTCGTGATGACGGCGCCGAAGAAGAGGTAATAGTACATTACTGCCGCGGTATGTAATGGGTACATTGCTGGCTGGCGCATAGTAGGGAGTTCCAGGCCAACACAGTGCGGTCTGCATTGCAGCCCTTGATGGACAAGCTGGAATGAAGAAAAAAAGCATCCGCCCATAATTTGCGTGCGCTGGACTACCGCTGGACAACAGCCCAAAGGCTCATAAGCCACAGTATTCCCCGACGCCTGTGCCGCAAGGGCGGCTGGCGCCCCCGCCCCGATGTGATGTGATTGCTTATAACCGGGATATATCGCCGGCCCGTCACCGGTGGGGGCCGGGTTGTGAGCTATCGATAAATCTGTGCCTCAGTTTGTTTTATGGGTGTGGTGCGGGGGTCTAAAGGTTCTATAGGACGTGCCTCTCCGACGACCAGCTTGTCCGTTGGACAAACAGGGGTTAATTGTCTAACTTTAACTTCTATCACGATTACTTTCGTTATGGGATTATAATCGCTAAGAAATGAATCTATATATCTACCCAGCCCATACATAAAGCCCACTGCTGGGCATATGCTTCTTCCCTTTCACGCCAAGCCCCTCGGTCCAATGCCAATCTGGTCCAAATAAGTAAATGAAAACTTTTTTTTTAAAATCGCCTAGTTATACTCCATTGCCCAACATCATTTAGATGTCAAATTGAAAGGGATCGATCCATCCTACCACATTTCTATCGACAGAATTAAATGACACCATCACAACAGCCCAACACTAGCATCACATCACGTAGCTACCGCCAGCATGCACTCAGACTGTATAAAGTCTGCGTGAATAATTCCTCGTCGAAGCGACAACAAGCTGCCACCGTCGACCTTATTGCTATGGCCCTAGGGGCGGTTCTCCCGCCGGCGGTGTACGGAAGCAAGTAGCTGTTAAAATATACAAGAAATATAACTACGGCGTCGCTCGAAGCGCGAAAAAAGAGTAAGCGGACAGAAGATCCTTTGGTCAAAACTGCCACACATAGATTCTCTGGTAGAGTACTGGTCTTCTCTTAAAGTGAGATAGAATGCCCTTTGCCATGCCCAATAGGTAGGTTAGGCTGCAAATGTGGCAGGTTATGGTATAATGTCCCATTACGCATCTGGGGCTCTCCATTTCGCATCAAGGCCTTATTTACTACTTTTTTTTAACAAAATATCAAAAGCCTGCAAACCAATCTACAGCCTAACAAAATATGTTTAACCCTTGAAACCAATATTTTTTATTTCGAATATCATGACTCGAACTCACAAACAACATCACATCTTAACGCCTACCCTGCTGCCCCACAGTGCATCTGGCAGGATCTTCTAAAATCTCCATCAAACGCAATAAGGGATCGCGAACTATATCGAGTATTTTGACGCTTTTGACACGAGAGAAGGAGCTCCCGTAGCTCATAGAACTGTAGGCTCTGTTGCAGTGGACCATCCACATGTTACGTCTCTGTTGTAGCTAGCAGTCGACAACGAGCGGCTGACTCGTTGCACGGTTCGTGGGAAAAGTTTTAGTTGGGACGAATAGCGCGGGGAGTGGGTGCAGCGAGGTGGGCGATGCAGGGTGTGGGGTTGGCATTTTAATGGTGTTTTTATGGATTGATTTGCAAGTGCTGGGCGCCGTTTCACTCTTTCAATTGGCTGTTGGTTTAGTAGTCTTGCCTCCTTTAGCATACAAGCGCGAGACTGGGTTTAGTCGACGCTTTAAGGTTAGATTTTGTCGCCGACCAGAGTATCACACTTCTAATCATGCTTGAAGTCTTGTATCACCTTATATCAACCTTCTAACTAGGACAAATTCTCAACATCCCACTTCTGATATGCTGGAACTATCAATCACATCACCTCAAGACCCCTTTTGACTAAAACAAATGTCTCTATTTAGTCACGTACGAAATCCTCTCGGAAGCGACACAAAAAGGCGACTTCTAGTTGTGCCTATTAATCAACGTAACCTAACCAGGATGGATTCTCAACATCGCATCCCACTTCTGATTTGCTGAAACTATCCATCACGTCACCTCAAGAATAAAGACTCCTTGACCACAACAAAGGTCTCTATTTAGTCTCATACGGAACCCTCTCGGAGGCGACACAAAAAGGCGGCCGCGGAATGGCTTCCTCTCCTCGGTAATAATATAATACAGTGCGGGGCTGTTCGTGAGCGCGCCGCGGTTAATGCGGACCCGCCACCCTGACGGTCGAGCGGGACTTAGAAGGGACAGACAAGATCAGGGGTCGAATTCTCGAGTGTACCTACCAACTAAACACCAACTATCGAAGGTAATATCGAAGGAAAGAGATAGTTACTCCTTTCCTTGAATATTACCTTCGATAGTGGTTGACCCCCAACCTCATCATCATCATTGGCAGCTTCTTTTGGTTCATTTATGGACATAGACCTCCCACTACCCTTCATTCCGTCACCAGTCGACACACTTCATTGTATACTCCATTCACCAGTTCTTGTGTAAGGTTCGACAGCGGTAGTGACTAGAGTAAAGAAATTATGTCAATAACTACCTCAAGAACTCTGTAATAGGACCAAAGTACAGCGTTATATCCCACTTCTGAAAGTTCTTAAAAAATTATCAATTCAAACATGCCTTTTCCTTTTATATTTCCCTTGACTAACAGTTTAATTTCTTTGTTTCACAGGTAAGATACAGATTCAACTCCTGAATTTATCCTGGCAAATGCAGGTAAGTGACAATGTGTAATATACCGCTAAACGAACAGAAGCAAAACCTTTGCTAAACCTATTCATCATCAACAGTTCCTGTCATCCCAGGCAGAAAGGCTCCGGCAGATTTCGCGCCTTCACCTCGGATATTATGTCACATTGCCAATTATTGTTATTATTGGATAGATTATTGGATTATTCCAGTGTTTCCTCTATTAGTCGCGTAGCTCTACATCGGGTGTTACCGCGCGTGCGCGTCTCACCGGTAGGTTTAACAGGCTGCCTTTTGCCGGCCGAGCCGAAACATAGCCATAGCACCATCGCATCGCCCCGTCCACGTAGAGATGGGCTGAATGCGCCAAACTGTTTGTCGATATCGATAGATTGGGCTGTGCGAGGTGGGCAACGTATCACATAATAGGCTTCTTGCCGGCCGAGCCGAAACATAACCATAGCACGATCGCCCCGTGCGTGTAGGGAAGTGCATAACAGTTTGTCGATATTGATAGTTGGGTTGCGCGAGGTACGATACGTTGGCATTTCGATACATCACATTTCGATTTCGATATAGAGTCGGGATTTACCGATAGTTTTTGGTAATAATTATAACATTACATTAGAGAAACCATCTTGTTTGGTGCACCAATCATGTATCTTCTTTAATGTTAAATTTTACCCGACTGCCCAAAAGGAGGGTTATTTATGTTTTTGCTTATCTACTCCGACCATCACAATATTTAAAATTTTAATTTAAACACATTTGCGTAGTGTACAGCTATAAAAACATGAAAAATACCGAGTTTCAAATTGCAGTGGCGTGCAAAGCTGTACCTAACTGCTGTAGTGTACTTTTTAATGTTTCAACACCCATGTAATTATAACATGCGACGTCGCAATAAAAAACGCAACAGCTTTATACCGCACACGCTTGAATCACCCCTTCACAGAAACATACTACTAGTGCTGTAACACTTTATCGATGCCTTGGTTTTAAATGACATAAAAGAGTTGTGTGCCGCGACAATGAATAAAAAATCCTACTCGTAGAGCCAGGTAAAATACAGTCTGTTCCGCTTTCCTGAAAGAAGTGGGACAAAGATAATACTCATTTATCGCGCTCACAACATCGTGCCGCACGCAGCCACTCACTGCAGATATTTATACAGGGGTGGCCTCATATAAAAGTTTCATTGGTGACCTCCTCATAGGAACTTTATGTAAAACCCACGAATACCATTGCCTTAACTAAACTCACATGGACAATCGGACCCTGGAGCTAAGATAGGCATCCCTACAGCAGTGCTGTACTAACAGCTATCGCGAAGACTGTATCGAGCAGCTCGGGTCGCCGGGTCGACCCGCCGACCTCGCCGGCGATATATAATCCGCCACTTCACCCCGCACGCTGCGAACCTACCTCTGCTAAGCTGGGCGCAGATTATCGTATCTAATGCCGGGTTAATACCGATATTTTCGAGTTTTACTAATACTGAATATCAAGCAAAGTAATATTATAATATCCTAACCGATATATGAATATCGGTAACGTCTCATTGGTTCGCTGCTTACAACCCAATATTAGATTCACGACTGTATCCAATCACAGATTGTGCGACTCGTACAATATTATCGTATCACGGTGGTAGTGGTTCGCTGGTATCAACTCGATATTATATTCGTGCCTGTATCCAATCACAAATTGCGACTCGTAGAATATTCACACTAATATGTATTAGTGTGAGCTTCGTCAAGATCGCGTGGATTGACGAATCAGAGCCGAAGTGTGATATTAAGCAACCCATACGTAATGTTCAGTGTACACACGACAGCATGTCAGACTGTACATTTCTGTAGCAAAGTCGCCCGAAACGCAACCGAGTAGAGTGCTAGCGTGTAAAGGTCGACGTGCTGTCGTGTGTACAGTTGAAGTGAATACCGTCCTATTAGCATATTTTAATTCGTCGGATTCTAATACATGAATCCATCCAATATTAGTGATATCTTAACTAATAGGAATATATCGGATCCACCTCTAATCGTATCGCACGTGGAGAACCAAGCCGAATATACACTGGGTGAGATTTTTGTTACTGCTAGGGCCTCCCCTTTGGTTCGCCAATCTTCGCAATTCTTGGCCCACCTGCCACAAAGGTTGCGAAAAGCAAAAAGATCGCAAGGTCTTCCCGCCATCTCCGCCTTGGTCTTTCACGGAGCCGGTGCTTTTTGAGTGGGGTCCAGTCAGTGGCGATTTAACTTCAGTCTTATTCACTTCATTAGTGGTTTGTTTATACGCAGGAATGGATTAAGGATGAATTTAAATAGAAGCACTGTCTGGAAGACTCATGTGTCCATTAAGATGAGATATGTTATACAAGGTGTTACAAAAGTACCTAACTCTTTTTACGGGGTGTATGTAACCTACTGGTCAACAGAATGACAAATCTGTAAAAAAAAGTTCAAAAAAACAATTTTTATTTTATAACCTCAAAATTGAAAAAAATACCACCGGGTGCTATTACCCTGTAAAAAGAGTTAAGTACTTTTGTAACACCTTGTATTATGAGCCTAAAATTGAAATGACGTGAGGGCACAGCATTCGCCATCACTACGCCAGAGGCGATATAGTAAGTGTATTGGACAACGGGAGGCGAGTCCGAAATAGATTTGTCGATACTATATGGACACATGCGGTCTCCGTAAAATTAAATATTGTACGACTATAAACCCACTGGTGGCCTATAGTTTCAAACAATTTAGTTGGTATAGTATGCCACCGGAGGAGGGTCTGCAAGTGAGTAACGCAGATGGGTTTTATAGACGGTTTAATAGCGGCAAAGTTTATTTTTAAATGACTGGGGGATTTGTTTGTAGAGAAGGAACGTTTTAATTACTTTTAGGATCGAATGGCCGGTAAATAGTATGAGCTGGCTAGATAGGTGTTGGCAGCTTATCTTAATTGTAATAGAGCTCACTTCTACCCATAGCCAGATGTACTACTCTACTTCTACTACTCTTCGATTTTTCTGTACCGGGGTTTACTTGTCCAGTCTTTGCTTTCAGTTTAACCAGGTTATCAGTCCGTATGGTGAATTGTCTGTCTATATTTTTTTAATCTCAACCTTGTAGTTCAGGTAGAGCCCTTGATGTTATCGGGCCATCGCGCAGTCTGGATACAATATAAAAAAATACTGATCGAATTGAATACCTCCTCCTTTTTTGAAGTCGGTTAAAACGCAGCCTCTATCTACTTAAGTAAAATCACCCCAAACGCCAGTTCCCAGCCCACACTATTGCGTTATCGGCCGCGGCGGGCGCAAATCTCATTTCTATAAAGGGAAGCAACGTGGAAAGAGTGGAAATGACACTGCACCCCGGACGTCCGGCCTGCTACCCCCTTTGTACAGGTGTCTGTCGCTTCCACCATTTGATACTCAACCCTGGCGGGTTGGGAATAAGGCCGAGTGTCGCTTGTAGCTAAAAGTTGTGCAGCACGCACGCGCCATGTAGAATGGGTGGGACAGAGGGCGCTCTTCGTTGGGACGTAAAGGGTCGGCTCAAAGAGGGGGGAGACTAACGCAAAAATGCAAGAACGCCTGAACAAGTCAATAAATTAGAGAAGACTACGTAGACGTCTAACGCAAAATTGGCTAAGATGCAGGCGCGCTATAACGCTGCCACGAAAACGCGTAATCGAGCTTGTACGTGATTTTATGGGAATTCAATATCTAAAACGTGAAACCGAAACGCAATATCTCAAAACTCAAATCTGTCGCAGAAACACCAGAACGTAACCACGTTATTAATTATACAGGGTGTCCCAAAAAATTGTGTCAAGCGGAAGTCCAGAGATAGAGCGCCCCTAGGGGTACCCGAATCGCCCCTATGCATAACCAGCGATTTTTTTGACGTTTAGAAGTTATGACGATTTCAAGTTTTTTTTTTCTGTGAGGAGTCTAACGCAAAAATGCAGCCTAACGGTAAACCGCGAATCTGACGCAAAAACGCGCCTGTGTGGGACCCTATAAGCTGTAGTTAAAGCTGTCTGAAGCTTCTGCCCATTCACCGTCAGCCTAACTACCACCCCGCGCCCCAGTAGCGCCCCGAACGCCGTCCGCGCCGCACGCGAGTGATGTCGCGCCCCACGCGCGACTAGTGACGCGCCGCCGTCGATATACCGTCGCGCTATCGATAGTACAGTACGCGACTGCGACGGATTGTAGTTCGCGTGCGAGTTGAGGACCACGAAGTGAGCAGTAGACTACTAAGTGGCTTGTGGGATTTTGGATAAACAAAGTATGAATTTTTAAATATTAAAATAAGGCATTTGATGCCTGTGATGTGGTGACGGATTGACGTTTGCGTGAGACTTAAATGATGAATAATATCTTGTGCATCTATTGTGGATGTTTGTGGTGTTGTTGATGGTCCGCTCCAGTTGCGGATTTAAGTGTGTGTCATACGTTGTTTGTGTGAATTGAAGAGTAAATGGTTTTTAAGGTTTGCGTCGATTGTGAGTCAAAAACAAAGTAGTTTTAAAACCCCTCTTAGTTTTATAAGAAATGCTGTTTTATTTGAAAAATTAAAACAAAATTTAAAACCGACTACAAAGTTCACACTAAAAGAGCAAAAATAACTGCTTCTTGCTGCACTAATTTATTTGATGAAAAGAAAAAGTTTCGTCGGGTATTCCGTACCGTCTCAAGTATTCTTCAGGCGGGTCGAAAATCCCGAGAAAAAACTATCTTCACAATGATATCTATCACAGTCGATATTAGCATCAGTTCGAGAAAACTGTTTTAGGACGCTATCGAAACGGACCCCAATAAGGCGCATTTATAATCCACAAAAGCGGAGATGGGCGGAGAGAAGATGTGTTACAAACGTTCCATTATTTCAACGTAACGCCAATGTTCGTTTCGTTCATCTCAAATTCTCAAGGAATGTCATCACCTTTCCTTTTTTTGGTCTGAGTTCATAGAAAATCGTCCACCACCGCGTAAGGGCGTTTGACCACCGCACCCAATCATCAACGTCAATGAAAACGAGATTATGGGCGGATACTTTTTGTGAGGGATGACGTGACGTTGGCGTGCAGGGGCATTAACGCATTGGTGCCAAAATTGGCTGTTGACGGTTTCAATTAGTTCTCTGGCTGTAGGAGAAAAACGAGGAAACGCCGGTTTTGTCCTTCTGCTGGGACGCCATCGACACGCCGTTGCGTTACAGGCTAAGGCCCCTGGTCGATAAGCGGACATAGTGAAATGTACCGCTACATCGGCGCCGTCATCACAGACGTGACGTGAAAACCGCCTCAAGACACTTCTCTTCTTGCAGTAATGTCTCCTATCGAGGGTTGGCAATAAGTATGTCAATTTCGCCCACCAAAATACCCGAGTAAACCGTCCCCCGCAAAGTGACAAGTGACAGCCCAAAGGTGGCCGGGAGTTATTCAAAGCGCGCGCCCGCCGACCCGCTACAACCTTTTAATCCGCATCGGATCGCGTCCCGCAGGACTCCCCTGGCGCCCCGCCCCGCGCGTCCCCCGCCTCACCCCCGCGGGTAGGTTCGCCATGGTTGGGTAGTTTTAGGGACTAAGGCCTGCCTGTTTAAAACTGACTGTTAATGAGGTATTTACTTACTTTCTAACTGTTTAGTCACCAGCCAATCTTTGAAGGGTCTTCTTCTGAACAATATAAAATATGTGGTGCAAAATGAATCGGGGCACAAAATAAGTCTGCTGCAGCAATGCTGCTACATTATGTTTGGAATAGCTGATTTAATAGTAGGTAGTAGTTTTTTAGGTAGTAGGTAAAAGTTGTTCGTATTTAAAAGTCAGTCCGTAAAACAACAAAAATAAATTCACTCCCAGCCGTGTCGTAACTGTAGACTCGAAAGGTAAGACTTTTCTGTATGGGTTTTAGGTTAGTCTACGCTTTCATTCGATATCTCTTATCACACACGCGCGTTTTAACTTCCAAAAATGCGCGATAAACTCGCGTTTTCAGCGATTTGGCATTTTAGCATAGGAACACGTGCACAATAATTTGGCGTTTCTGACTCGCCTTTTTGCGCCAGAGTCGCGTTTTGCGCCAGAATCGCGTTTTAGCGTCAGAAGCGCGTTTTTGTGCCAGAATCGTATGTTTGCATCGGAATCGCGTTTTTGCGTCGGATTCGCTTTTTTGCGTGCGACGATTTCTGTATCGGTCGCGTGTGGCAACCCTACCCGCGCCTCGGTTAGTAAATACGCCGCCCGCCACTCTGTAATGTGCCGCGCTCGGTGATTTTATCGACGCCCGTAATTGCCAGCTAAGTGGGGAGCTTCTCGCTAATAGCTCATCGATTTTTTCATATTATGTTGTTATTCTAAGCCTGCTAGAATTGATTCGTCATACTAATGCGGCCAGCTATTGGGACATGTATACTTCTACTTACAGGCAATCGTTAAACCATGTCAGAGGCCATTTGGAAGGCCCAAAAACTCGGACACAAAGGGTGCCCACTACCTCATACGACTACATGCTGCAGGCTACCTCTTAATTTTCTTACTTATTGACTGATGAAGCTAAGAGACAGCTTGGTTGGTACACTGACTCGTGCTAGAAGTGCTAGGTTCAATTACTCTCGGATTCTGTCTATCTCTCTTTCTCTCTCTCTCTCTCTCTCTCTCTCTCTCTCTATTGCATTATTCTGATATTCGAGACACACATTCAGGTACAGCCAAAATGAGGCGAACCGCAATGCAACAAACATACAATTTAAACAACAATCCGCAAAATGATTCCCCCAATCATTACTCAGCCCACGTATTTGTTGGAATATGTAATATACGAGTACCTTTGTACTGGGGCCTGAGTCTGTAACGATGTTGCTAAAATAGGCTCCCAGTTGACGGCTTCAATTACGATTTATTAATGTTGTCGGTCCTTTTAATGTTTTTGTAGTACAGCAAAGAATATTCTGATTCTAATTCTAGAGGATTACCTAGTTCGCTGGTTGTAGGAGAAAAACGAGGAAACCCCGGTGCTGTCCTTCTGCCTTGCTGGGACGCCATCGACACACCCCATTGCGTTACAGACAAGCCCCTGTAGACAGCAAATTTTAACGAAAATTTTTAAACACGCCTTAAACATGGCCTTGGCACTGCAGCATCAGAGTGGTCGCTTCACCCATCTAGTGCGAGTGAAAGTGCCACTGGACGCTGTATAAATCATCTCATTATTTAGGTAGATGCTGGGGTCTAAATTTCGTTGTTTCAGTCCGCATTCGATAACAGTAACTGTTCCAGAGTTATGTTTCTGAATGCCAGTATTAAAAGGACTATTAAGAGGCCCCGGTCCACTAGCGCCGCCAATGAAAAAAAAATCATAATAATAATCTTCCTTTTGAATGCGTTTTGTTTTATAAAAACGAGCCGTCGAATGAGAATCCCGAGGCTTAACTATTTTTAGGACGTAAGGCCTAGATTACGGATTCTAGAACCTACGAATAAATCCCGTAGGTACAGGGGAAAAACGTCCACTAGGATCCGGAATTTAGGACTTAGGGCCTAAAAAATACTTAAGCCTAGGGATTCCCATTTAACGGCTAATTATTAGCAAAAAAGGAATAAAAAAATGAAGATAAGTATGTATTTTTTTCATTGGCGGCGCTGGTGTGCCTTGAGAGGCAGAATCTATGATTTATTTCTTATGGCGGCGCAGAATCTATGATTTATTTCTTATAGTGGTGCTAGTTTGATAGTATCTTTTGATACAAAGTCGTCCGTTTCTGACGGCCCTCGAATGCACGCCACAAAGACGCCACCATTGACTTGCGCGGGGAGAGTAATCTCATTTCACGACCGATGCAACTGCGATTTTAAACGGCAGGGGCTGGAGGTAACCATAGTCATTATGAGAATTCAACATTCTGGGATTCAACTAAGTGAGAGTTCAACATTATAGGAATTTAACATTTTGAGAATTCAACCTAATGGTCCGGAAGGGTCACTGCACTTTGCTCTGAAGGGTAATCAATATTTTTCACCGCTTTGTTACCGATATCATGCGTCAGCGTTCCTACTGTCTTTAAAACTATGGTAGGTGTTGATTTTTCCACATTCATTTCCGATACCTAATGACTTTTCGGCTATCTCTTGTCATCCTGTAACATAGGGCCATTTATTTACAGAACTGAAAATATTTCTATCTCGCTCGTACAGATTTAATGGCTGAGCGAGATTGCTCTATAATTACGCGGGAGTGACAGAGACGCGAATAAATAGGTCAATGACCGAAATTGCCTCTGCTCGGCGTCCGGACTTTATCCAGATCCAGCCCATAAGTAAAGCTCACTGCTACCTCTTCCTTTTACGCCAATCCCCTGGGTCGAATGCAAAAACTAAATTGTTGTAGGAATTGGAATAGTCCAGCTGCATTCGCAACATCTGAAGCTTAACTTTGCTAGACCTACAGATACCTAATTGGCGTAATGTTTTTAGAGCTGTCAGCGTACGCGTCCGATTGACTTGTTTGTGGAGGTATTTTCTGAATGGACCACTCAATTACTGTCGCCAATTAAGACGATATCAACGTTAAGTGAAGTTTTGCGCAAACACAGCGGGCCTATTTACATTTTACATGGATCTGGCCTAGCAGCTTGTTGTATTCAGCACCACTGGTGTAAATAAATAAATAAAAACTTTATTACACTCTTAGGACTATAATATCCCTGAATACACTTGTATTTACATTATTCGTTCTCGATTTAAGACCAATATAAATGTAGGAAATAAAGGGCTGATGATATTAAGAGGATTGGTGAAATACTCGTTTAGATCATGACCAAAATTGGGCACATGAAATAAAAAAACAATAAACTTTTAAATAATTCGTAGTTATTCGTGGTTTGATAAAGGACCTACCTACTTTTATCACGATCATTATGAAAAGGAAGGCACCGCAGAAAATCCAATTTTTGCTGAATCGGTACCGTAAAGATCTCAGATACGGTTGGATTTCGGAAATTAAACAGGCGCTCGGATCGCGATACCGCCCCATCCCCGCGGGGTTACTCCCGACTTTATTCCACCTGTAACGAGTGCCGTTTTCAAACAATTTGCACGGCTCGAGGGTAGTGCTAAGGCCCACTCAGAGGCGCGCTTTTGTGTTCTAGCATCAGGCGCAATAATATCGCGTTTTTGCATTACGGTCTCTACACAGGCGCGATAAATTTTGATTCTCCACAAAGATCTCAGATACGGTCGGTTTTCGGAAATTAAACAGGCGAGCGGATAGTGATATTTTTGTGTTAGACTACCCACAAAAACGCGATAGTGGCGCATATTGCGTTTTTACGTCAAACTCACTTGGTGGAATCTGACGCACTAACGCGCCTGTGTGTGGAACCCTTATCGGGCCGCGTCGACTGCCCACTACGCGGCCGCCAGCGGTTTAACTGCGGCTATAGAAGCTGGGAGCTTATTTACCGCCACTTGATTGAGAGTGGCTTCACTTCACAAAAACTAAGGGTTAGAGGTAACGCCAAAAACAAACGTGTTAATCTCGCGTTTTTGCGTCAGAATAGCAATTTTACGATTTCCCTGTTTTGTGTTTAGCAATTTTACTTTTTACCTCCCCACAAAAATGTGATGTGGTCGCGTTTTACGTGTTTGCCTCTCGGGACCGTCTGACGCAAAAACGCGCCTGTGGCGGGTCCCTTAGCGGGCCGCGTCGACTGCCCATTATGCAGCCGCCCGCAGTTTAATTGCGCCAATAGAAGCCGGCGGCTTATTTACCACCACCTGATTTAGAGTGGCTTCACTTCACTTCACTTCAGAAGGAGGCGATTAACTGGCTCAAGAGAATTTAACATGACGCTAATAAAGCTTATACGTGTAGACATAAACTGCCTGGATAACGACAAGATCTTGCCATTGATCGCGTTGGGTGAGACTAATTACGCTATAATTCAGGCACTGTCCTTCTTTCTTTTACATAGGTATACTTAACTGTCCTATTATTATATCGGTTGCAGCGTCACTAGACCCTGTATAAATCACCTACAGTAGATGTCTAAGTTTACCTAAGTCCTAAGTTTCGCAAGACTTATCGCGTCGAAATCTTTGTAAAATACTTTTAGTTCTCTATCCTCTTTATTGTCACGCTACCCCCTTGAAGAGAACGGTGCCCATTAGAGGACACAATCGCGGTCGAGAGGCCAGCCCGATACATAAAGCGGTCCCCGCGAGTGAAGGCTGAATGCCGCACGACGGACGCGGCGCTAAATCACTGGTTGGGGCTCTACTATGCTTGTGTTACGTACGGCAGAGGTACTACAGCGCCTCACGTCTGAAATATGTACGATACAATAGGACGATACGAAGAAAGCTCTTGCAACGAGGTGTTTTCGTTGACAGTTAAAAGCTGATGACATAATTGGGTACTTAACATTTTTCATGATAAAATAACTTTCCAGATATAAGATCCAGCAAAAACCCTGGTTAAATAAAAATATGGTGTTTCTCTACACAATGTTCGTTATTTTTGTAGTTACTCGTGCGTGGCATACGAGATTGCACTAGAAATGAGATGACGTGAAAAGTGAAAATAACATTCAAAACTCTACCTAGATCTGTATTTTCAAATCAGGTTGAGCTTTGTTGGCTGTTCGATCGCGACATGTTACTAAACAATTCTATTATTAAAACCACCGCGCATACAATACTCAACACGCTTTCCATAATCCGACTCATCTAACACTACGGGGCTACATTTCCTTTTTCCCTTTCCTCTCACTAGGAATACGCCGAATATAAATTTACTACTTAGAACACTATATTAGATAGATTTACTACTTAGAACACTATTTATTGTATAGTCAATAACATGTAGCCGTTTAACCTAACACTTTCGTTGTAAAGCCGCCCGTAACTTAACTGAATTGAGTGCACGCGTGGAAGGGTCTACGTGCTTCCGAATGTACACCAGAATCGTATCTTCTTAAATTTTAAATTTTTGCATCTCTCACATGATTTATGCAGCGTCGGGCATCTCGTAGGTACACGAGATGGGCGAAATGATCTCTTGGACACTGCACTGCCTGGGACATGTTTAGATGAATCGGCGGTAGTTGGTAGTCCAGTGGGTTGAACGTTGTACACACGATCGTGAGTTCCCAGGTTCGAATACTCAAATAATACCCTAGTAGGTAATCAGGCAGGTCAGGTAGACGCGATAGGTCATCCAAACGATACCCTTAGCATTTATCGATAAACCCGCAGCGCATCTCTAGAGCTCGCTACGTGATTCGAATATCGCAATACAATTACGTCCCCCTTTGCGCAGGCCGCTTGAAACATAAAATTGTGAAGTATCGAAATAAACAAAACGAAAAAAAAGGAAGTGAAAAATAAAAACATGAACGCATGCTGTATCGGGCGCGGCCCAACTAGTGACGAAACAGTGTCGATGTCGATAGTGAAGTGATGTGTTGTGTTGTGTCTCTCTCTAGTCTTTGTGAGTGACCGAGATGGATTATCGAGCGCCGCACCCAGTCGTCGGCGCGCCGTTCTTCCCGCATCCAGGTATTTATTATCTTTGTACCGTACTTTGTAATTCCTATAAAGTACTGACTTAAGGCTGGAAGATAGTAGCGTGGCGGGAAATTCAAAATTTTCACAGATTTTTACATTTTGTAGCTAAACTGAGCTATTTTTGTTCAGCGAATTTTCGTTCGCGGCAATAACATAGTATATTTTTCATTATTGTAAACAACAGAACAACAAGAAATTCAAAATTTTCACAGATTTTTACATTTTGTAGCTAAACTGAGCTATTTTTGTTCAGCGATTTTTCGTTCGCGGCAATAACATAGTATATTTTTCATTATTGTAAACAACAGAACAACAATAATAAATTCAGCTGATTATGTGTTCTAGTCTACGATAAGTTTTTTGGGCAGTGCCACTGCTTCGTAGACCAGAACACATAATCGGCTAAATTATTGTTGTTCTGTTGTTTACAATAATGAAAAGAATATTGTTTTATTGCCGCGAACGAAAAATTGCTGAACAAAAAATAGAAGTTAAAAACTAAAACCCGACTACTAAAAGGCTTAAAACAAGACCTGTTTATCCTTAAAATAGACTCATAGATAAATTAATCGTAGTCGGAGGCCATCGGTTTATCAAATGCGAATGTGGTGTCCTCCGACTACGATTAATTTATCTATGAGTCTATTTTAAGGATAAACAGGTCTTGTTTTAAGCCTTTTAGTAGTCGGGTTTTAGTTTTTAACTTCTATTTTTTTTTTGAGCTTTTTAGTACCTAAGTAATTTTGGACGATCACCCAGAATAGAACCAAGAAGGGAAAAAAAAACACATTTTGGAATTTTTTGTTCTATTTTTTATGTTGACGCTACATGTGTTATACATTTTTGAAAAGGTCTTTTAAAGCCCTTTCATTTGATACCCATGACGATGGTATCCGATAATTTTTATTTTTAGGTCCACCACTTTAGGGCGCAGCACAGCCGCCATCTTGGTTTTTTTCAAAATTTAACTATCCTATGTTACCTGGGTGATTAAGACAAATCCAACGACACCTCATTTGTTGAAATCGGCCAAGTAGTTTAGGCTCTGCGAGGGAACAGATGAACACACAAACATACATACCCACATACATACATACATACATACACACATACATACATACATACATACATACATACATACATACGCTGCTAAAATCATAACCCTCCTTTTTGCTTCGCGTAGTCGGGTAAAAAATAGCTCAGTTTAGCTACAAAATGTAAAAAACTGTGAAAATTTTGAATTTCCCGCCATGTTGCTATCGTCCACCCTTAAGTCTGACTTATCTTTAAGCTGAGTAGCTGGATTTAGATCGAACAGGTTGACCGGGCGACCGCGATTGAAGGCGGGCGAAAGTAGTTTGCTCCTTTTGAATGGGCCCTGCGGCTTCTCCCGGCGAATGCCAACTAACGAGGGGACTAGCTAGTATGTACAGCAATGCAACACTCACCAAAAGCAGGCACTGCGAACGTGTAGAAAATATACAGGGTGTCCCAACAAATTGTGTCAAGCGGCAGTCCAGAGACAGAGCACCCATGGGAGCACCCATGTAGAACATACATGGGGATGATTCGGGTACCCCTAGGGGTTTCCCATGTATGTTCAGCGATTTTTTGACGTTTAGAAGTTATGAGACTTTTAAGTTTTTTTTGGAAAGAATTACCTGGCATTGGTTTGTATTTCTTTACTTTTTTTGTATTTAACTTTTAACTATTTTTTTTCTTTATTGGCGTCTTAGATAGTTATCTAAGACGCCAATAAAGAAATGTCTATCACCAAAAAATAATGATAAGCTTTAAACTTGTAAAAGATACCGCAATTTTGATCCAAAGTCCAAAAAAGCCGTTTTGGAGAAAACATCATCAAATAAGTTAGTATGGGGTGAAAAAAAAGTAGGGTTCTGAAGGATTTTTGATTGATTTCAAAAACTTTCCTACAACCTGAAACTTCAGAAAAGCACAAAAAAATTGTCACTTAATGGGCCTTTTATTCGAGTAATTAGCGATCAAAGTTGAAAAACCGAAATTGTGAGAAAAGTAATCTAGATCTTTTTTTCTTTTATTTTTGCTCATTACTCAGCAATGGGTGTCAACAGGCTGATGATGACGATGATGAACCAAATACTTTCGGTTTAAGACTCGCGCCCCCACAACTCCTGAGACTTTTTTACCAGATTGTTACGAAGCCCAAAAATAAAGTTTTTTTTTAAATCGATATCGACATGGCCCATCACTACGGACGGCGGGTGCTTCAATTTGCGCGCGTCACTGCGCCGACTCTCGCTGCTGCATTTTCGCAATGCTTTGATGCGGCTCGCTCCCGTCCGCCTCCGGACACTCGCCGTTGGAATGCAATGCTCTTCCAGTGCAAGCATCGGCAATTTAACCTTTTAGCAGGCAAGGTCCCCAGAAACGGCAAAAACGAGCATAATGAGAGCTACCGTTTTAGTGCTCACTAGTTAATGCAATAATCTCTTCAGAGGTTACTTTGAATTTTGATATAAATCGTTTCTCGTCTCGTTCACGTTTACGAATTCCTGACTCGTTCACGTTACCAACAAGTTTTACTATAGGGCCGAAATAATACAAAACTAACAAAATAAAAATAATAACTGACTTCACTGGTGAAAAGGTACGCCTGATTCAGAGAGATTTGCTGCCTTGTTGAGGAGTTCCCTTTTTCATCTCCGAAGTTCTTAAGATCACCATTTTTCAACACTTTTTTTTTATAGAACCACACGAGAAAACGATTTCAAACAAAAAATAATCATCAAAATCTGTCCTGATAAAAGTTCTGAGACCAAAAATATAAAATACGAATTGAGTAGGTACCTCCTCCTTTTTTTAAGCCGGTTAAATTGCCGCCACCACACCATGACACCACCCTTCTATGACTATGAGTGAAATAGCTAATTGATTTTTGCTCCGATTTTATTGGCTAGAATATATCGTAAACATTGGCTAAAATACGTTTAGTGGTTAGACAAATTGCTAAAGTATATCGTAAATTCGATTCGGAAGTTCAAAAATGACCACCAGTATCGTTGATGACCACACTCGAAGTTTTAATCGCTAACTGTACCAAATTGATTTGTTTTTTTAGTCATTCTTTGTAGTGTGCGGCAAAGTGCAGTCTAGCCAATTTGAATTCATAAAATATTTAAATGAATGTTTTGTTTTGTCGCTTCCACACGTACTCCATGACACCCACAACTACATGACCAGACTTTATACATTAATAGCTTTTGCCCGCGACTTCGTCCGCGTGAACTACGGAAAAAAGATATGTGGTTTACATTGCCCCTACGTGTAATAGCGTGATAATATGTAGCTTATGTGTTATTCTGATGTCTAAGCTCCAAATTTCATCCAAATCCGTCAAGCCGTTTCAGTGTGAAAGAGTAACTAAAATCCATCCATCCATCCTTACAAACTTTCGCGTTTATAATAGTAGTAGGATGCTACTGCTCTACAGTTTTAACACGTTAATTAGCGCACTAAGTCGGGCATCACGGAGATGTGTTGGTTTAGCGCACTACAATGTTTGGCGACATCTGCGTGCAGCGTGATGCACACTTAGCGCGTTAACTCGCAGGTGGAGCGGTAGCATTAGGCGTTGTCCTAATAGAACGCGACTACGCGATCATCGTGCGAGTAAGCACAGCGTTCTTCGCGTGGTATATAACCCGTGTCAATATAGAAACGATATATAAATGGCGGACACTCTCGCACCCTCTCGCTTTAATCATATCTCCGTCTATACTCACACGTAACGTTAGCAAAGTCATTTTAGGCAGTCTTGATAAGTCACCTACGCTGAGCTAATAAAACACGCCAAAATACTTTCGCCTCTTAGTGTTTTTTCCACAGACATTTTTTCAATGTTTGTCGAGTAATGTCATTATTGCAGTTTACGTTAAGTGTTGTTATTTGTTGAGGTTTGTATTATTTACTAAGTTTCAATACTTTTGATCTTATTTTCATAAAGATTAATGTTTAATCACAAACCCTACGTAGAACAATTACCTAAATAATAATGTAATGTAAATTTTAAAGCATCGTAAAACAATATTTAATAACAAAAAATGTAAGAAAGTTGTAGGTATGACCTTACCATAGGTACCCGCCGCCATTTTCATATCGTTTCTCTATTGACACGGCTTATAACAAAAACTGGGTGTCCTAATACATCGCGCAAATTCAAGACGCGAGCGACCATGGATTCAGCAGTTTGCGTAACGAGTTTCTTTATTTTTTGTAAATTTTCTGTATAAATATACTTGTAATAATTTTCCTCGATTGTTCAAAATAATCACGTGGCCATGGCTGGAAGTACAGAAAAAAGAAGTACGAAAGAGAAATTAAATTCCGTTTCCGCCATGTCGAAACATTGCGCATGTGACCCACGAAGGTACCACGTTTTTGTGAAATTTCATTTTTGAAACGAATGTTGACATAATTACACTTTTCCTTTTACATTCTACATTTCGTAAGCTGTAAAAGTTTACTTCAGAGTAAGAAACACTTTTCGGAACGTGCAACCCCCGCTTGCAATTTAAATTTGCCGGAGGCTCTAATACGACAACCGTAGAGTTACCAACCGTATTTACATTTTAGTTTACAATCAAGAGTTCTCCCTCTTTCACACACTCTCCCGTAAAGCGTAACACAGTGGTAGGTAAGTGCACGGCACACACGTCTCTATTCCCGCGCGCGCCGCACTGTCTAGAATGGAAATGAGCCGATTAATACTGCCTTATCGCTGCTCGGAGTCGAGTGTTTGGGCTTCACGAGGGTCTAGCTAGCTCCTTGGCTGCGATTTTGCTTGCGACTTTTCAATCAGTTGTAGTCATTCAAAGCCAACGGGTTTGTCTCTAATTGGTCTTCGAACGCAAGCGCGTGGTGAGCGAATTACAGCTCCGGCACCTTCCTGGAGAGAAGGTAGTGGAGGCATCCACGAGCCACTCGCAGAGTACCGAAACGGAAGCAGAGACCTACCGCACAAAGGTCTTGGCACTCGGTTATGATAGTTTGGTGCACGTAGTGTGCCCTTTTTATGACCACAGCCGTCGTTAAAAGGGCCACTATAATCAATCTACAGGGTGCACTCTAAGTCGATAGCGGAGCTTTAAGTAGGCTGTCTGCTGATCACTACCTACAACTTGTACTAGGTGGCGAAAAAAATGGAGCGGAAAAAATATCTGCTGTTAAATACATTTGGCGCAGTACTGAGTCGACCTTTTGTATGGAACAGCTGATATTTTTTCCGCTCCATTTTTTTCGCCACCTAGTACAAGTTGTTGGTAGTGATCAGCAGACAGCCTACTTAAAGTTCCGCTATCGACTTAGAGTGCACCCTGTAGTAGAAACTGGATGGGGCTGGTCTTCGAACAGAGTAGTCTGCTTCTCGGACATCCCAAGTGGGGATTGAAACGTTAGCAGTCTTCTGATTGCGGGCGGTGAGCGGCACTACAACAGCTCCGGGACCTATCAGGTGAGGAGGTAGTCGAGCAATCCACTAGCCACTCTTCTTTGAGAGTACCTATACGCCGGCGGCAAGACCTACCGTTAATTGGTGCGGGGAATCCTGTTTCGGCAGGGTGTCGGCAATAGTGTGCCTCCTTCATCATGACCTAAGTTGTCAGTATAGGGGCCGCTATTAAAAAATCCTACTGTACCTAGATGGTCTTTCAACACGTCATCATGAGGCTGCAGCCAATCACGCGATGCCATTTTGTCCATCGACGCAGGAAGCTGCATGCAGAGTCCTCATGACATTTTGTGTGTAGAGAAGTTGATCGCCACAGAGTATTTCAAACCATAGTTGGTTTGCATGAGCTTTGGCCAATTAGGACGCCGTCTCGGACTAGTTTGTCGTCTGTCAACAGTAGTGCGGAGTGCGGAGCCCGCAGGGGCGGTGCGGGCACGTGACGCGATCACTCACGGCGACGTTGCTAAATGACAGCCGTGAACCGTTCATTAACTTTTGAGTTTATAATGGCGGCTTTTGTTTGAGATACTAGGGAGTGACTGTCTCTTTCGTAAGTACCACTATTTTCAATGTATAATCCATGGACAGTTTAGCCCACTTGTTCTGGCGGTCTTGGTGTCATACCAAGGCAAACGTTTTTATCGAGCTTTCAATAGCGCCATCTGTCTTTCGCGTAAATAACAAGAAATTAACAAAAAAAAAAAAATTTGCTACTGTACTTAATCCCGTGGTCCGTTCCGTTCTCCATCTCTGAAGTTCTTTATCTGACCTTCACAATTTTTATGGCACCACACGGAAAGTATTCAATTTCCATCAAAAAAGATGTTCTCAAAATCGGTCCACCTAGAAAAAAGTTCTGAGGTAACACTCGGTTAGCAAATAAAGCATATAAGTGTTTTTCGAAAAAAATATCGAGCTGGTCTGAAGGTGGTCTCAATCAGGGGTTCCGGGCCCGCTCTGCGATAACTTTCCCCTATTTTCCAAAGTTGTGGTCAGCCTACACGAGAGCGCGCGCAACATCTTTGTGTCTGTCTGTGCTGAATAGTCACTTCGGTCGAGCATGCACGCAGGAGTTGTATCCACCGATCCCGGGATCAGATGGATGTCTCCACGGATCGCACGGCGGATATTCTTCTGGGACTGACGGGGTTCATTCGCCCATTATAGTCTACTTCGGCCATTTTACTTTTACATTAAGTGGATAGAAATAACAGACAGGTTAAGAACAAAAATCTATGATTAGACATAATCCTCACCAGAAACCAGTCTTAAAAATATATATTTTTATAAACGAAACTTCTTTTTTTAAACGTATTCTCTTATAAAATGTATCTTTAAGGATTCTTACCTAAGATTGTTACTAAATCCAAGCTGTCTCTCTGTCCGTCCGTCCATCCATCTGTTCTACATTTTCTTCATCGGTTACCCTAGTTTGCAGGTATCCCATTAAAATGATCACAATATAGAGTGACACTGACAATGCCCGGAATTTCCTCACCAGCATGGTGACCCTACGCGCCTGCGCGCGCATCGGCCCGTCTGCCGCAGCGAAGGGGTGTCGGTAGGGTGTCGGCGACTCGACGCTAAGTGCCGTGGAATATTTACCAGACTCGCGTATTCGGGTATAGGAGCCTGGACCCTTTTCGGGGATAGGATTTGACAGCTTTCTATTGGAACGGATTGTTTTTACGAACTTTTGCATTGGTTTTCAGATACAAAATAAGCTTGTTTGGTTTTGGCTGTAAGTTGTCTGTCAGTCGATGACTCGATGCTAAGAACCGTGTAATATTTACCAGACTCGGGTACCGGGTCACCATTGGACCCTGGGCCCTTATCGGAGATTCGAACTTTTTCACCCCGTATCACCTGCTTGGAATTGATATTCGTTTTTTTTTTATTATTTTGAGTACATTTTGGTTGTCTGTTTTCGGTCTGTCGAAACAGTTCTCGATAAGATTTACTCTTGGAAAATTTTTGAATGCAATTTCAGAACTCACTCATGCCTTATCCACTATTTTATCCCGTCAGGCGGGATAAAACTCGGCTGGGCACCCTAGGCTGGGGCCAACACTAAGCTGACAAAAGAAATTTTGATAAATGACTGTACCACATTCACTACCGTAGTTGCTCTATGTAAGAGAAGATCTGGCATCTACGTAATGAGAAGATTGATTCAGCGTCCAGTGGCACCTTCACTCACACTAGGTCCAGTACACAAGACAGCACGTCGAGGCTTACACGCTAGCACTCTACTACGTTACGTTACGGGCGACTTTACAGCAAAAGTGTACAGTCTGACGTGCTGTCGGTGTACCAGTAACAGCAGCAGAGGATAAAAAGTCTCCATAACCATCCATATCACACGGCCACAGTCATATCACGGTCGTCCGTCATGTAACGACCGAGGCGAATAGAGTCAGGTGCTCTTTATGAGCACCCGGCGATTTACTGACGCCGGGGGACGCGGTTTATTGGTTTTAAATCAAACTTCTTTTATAGCCGTAAAGTAGGTAGCTGTGGCATTTAGCTGGCTGTGCTTTTGGACATTCGGTGTCTTATAACGTTCAGAGACTTACAATACCTGCCACCAAAGAAGAGACTTGAGACACTACGTGGTAATGCGCAGTGACAATTTATATAGATCTTTTAAAGAGAACGATAAAAAGTTTAGACATAGATAAAAATCTACAAAAGCTGTTGACACCAAAATCAACAAAATCTGATAATATTTAGGGTTATCAAAACGTCTTCTTCGTTTACTCCGATTGTATGGATGAGAGCGCGGCAGAGCGCTCCCTTCACAACTCCTCTTAAGACGCAATAGGACGCACAATTAGCGCCGCCAGTGAAAAAAAAAACATATTTTCTTATTGGATGCGTTTTTTGCTAAAAACTCTCCTGCGATTTCTCGAGTTTTGATTCCAGATCCTAAAACTTAAGAATGCAATCGATTTTGCATTCGTAGGCTCTATGATTTTTTTTTCATTGGCGGGGCTAGTTGTGCTTCCTACCAGGCCTTAAGACACCGAACTGAATCCCATAGAATCCGCATTACGTATAAAATCACAATAAAAACGTGTCCCCACAGAAACAAAAGATATCAGCAATAGAACAATACGAAACATCATTTCGACCATACGTCTAATATTCGAATGTCAACCTTATTGCATTTGTGTACAGTTTTACTTTAATTGCATGGAATACGAGCAAATAAGCTCCCAAAGGCAGTTTGGGCATCTATTTTTCCAGCCACATTTCAGAGTTCTATGTTGTATCTAGTTTTATCCTTGATCGAAGCCTTAAGAGGAATGTACACATGTGTACGCTGTCGTGCAATAAAGCGCACATTGGCGCGAAGTGTCTCGTCTCGGCACCTGCGCGGTAATGGCGGGAGATGGCGCCCGCACTGTGACCATGCTTTATTGGAATATTCCGAGACCGCCACTGACATGGTCCCCACTGAGTTCCCGTCCCGAATATCTGGGCCCTTAGCCTGTAACGCAATGGCGGGTCAATGGCGTCCCGGCAGAAGGACAAAACCGGGCTCTCCTCGTTTTTCTCCTAAAACCAGAGAACTAATCCTCTAGAATTAGAATCAAAATATTCTTTGCTGTACTACAAAAACATTAAAAGGACAGACAGCTTTAGCAAATCGTAATTGAAGTCGTCTCCTGACAGCCCATTTTGGCACCATTGTGTTACAGGCTAAGGGCCCTGGACAAAGCGTTAAAAAGTCGTGGGGACTTTTGGACGCTTTGTCCAGAAATTTTAACATTAAAGGGTTCACTTTATAAAAAAATTCCAACTTTTCGGTACCTTTGCAGGGCTCATGGTAGCGGTAGACTGAGGTGACAGGTGTCTTGATTGTTATTTGTACTACCATTTACTTCCGTTGAGGACGGTTTAGACAGCGTTTTTTTCGTGTATTTTTCATCCTCTTTCACCCCTCAGGGGTTGGTTTTCCACCTCTGCACCTCTACATTTCTCAGTCCTTCCCCTTAAAATTACAATAATTCAATATGATGTCTTGTGGTTTATTCGCCCAAAACTTGACAGAACGTTTCTGTCACACGTTTTTTTGTCAAACCTTTGTGATCGTCCTCGAATCTGACAGCCCATGGCCACCCTACACGAACGGATGCCCGTATAAAATGTCACGGATGTCCTCTTATATCCGTGGATTGGTGGCTGTGATATAAAAAGGCACCCCTTTCCCCCCCTAGGGTGTCTGCTGGGGTCTTCGGTAAGGCTGTGTGTGCGGTACCGAACTAAAATACTGTGATGTTGAATTGTGGGACGTTTTGTAGTATTGCTATAGTGTAACTTAAGTGTTCAAACATACCTTCGTGGGGTTTTCTACTCACCAATACGAACTATGTATTTTACAACTTAAAATTTCGTAAGGAAGGACTGCATATTCCATATTGAACTAAATGTTTCACTTACTTTTTGAACGAGCGAGCGATGCGAGAGAAGTTCTCCGAGTCTACTGTAACAAAACAATCCGGCGCTTGTATGTATGTATGTGTGTATGTATGTTCGTTCGACGACAACTTGAATCATGTTTGGTAGGCAGGTAAATAAGACGATTTATTAAGTTTGAGCATGAGCCAAATCGGTCGAGGGGTTACCGAGAAATGGGGTCGCGAGATCATAGTTCGGGGCGAACTACTAGTTATCGTAGGAATAGCCGTCTAGTTTGAAAGATTGAAAGAAAAACTTCCTTGAAGCAGACTAGTAGGCAGGCAGATATGGCAGGCGTAGACTCAGCTTTTGTCTACACATGGCAAGCGTAGAGTTTGGAAAGCGATAGCTCTATTGGCAGAGAATCAGCACTTCATCCCCGGTTCTTGGTCCAGTTTTTCTTTTAATATTATAATCAACAGTATTTCTGGCTCATACCTACTTCGCAATCATTCGCGTTCGCTGTTCGCCCCAACCGCAAGTGTGTAAGCAGCTTATAGAAGGGAGCGAGAGGCCCTTTGACTTCTCCCGTGTGGAGGATTCGCGGGTAAACTTTACCCGGCTGCGGATATTTTTTTTAACCTTTATAGTTCGGATGATGGATTTATTTTCGACTTTTTTTAAGGTCAGACCATCGCTGGAACTTTAATTAATTTTCATTAGCTTGACGACTTTTTGGCAAGTTTGTGATCGGTTGGTTGGGGAAAAGAATAGGAAGGCATGAATTCTCAATAAAGCCTGGCAATTCGGTACGCAAAGTTTTTTGTAGGAAAGTCCGTTATTGGCTTAATCTTATCTTTAGACAATATTGAGAAACTAATTTCAATATTTTTATTTTGGTTCAGTATTTTGGTTTTTACAACGTTTCAAAGATACGGTTTTATGACCTTCACGCGACGGTCTGCATACTGTTGGCGGTCATAGGAACAAAACATTTTAGCGCATAACAAACTACTGGACCAAAATAAAAAATATTTAAATTAGTTTCTCAATATTGTCTAAAGATAAGTTTAAGCCAATAACGGACTTTCGAACAAAAAACTTTGCGTACCCAATTATTTTTAACGATGTTCATAAAGTAATACTTATACCTAATTCTTATTATTCTTGAAGTGCCTGCCTGTCCATCATTGAAGATTGGCAGTCAGCTGTTTGCATGGTTCTTTATAAATAAATGTCCTGAACATTCTTATTAGAAGAAGGTTATAAAAAGTTTAATTCTGCCTTTTTATTTCACTTGCGTAAAGGTCATTTATGGCATACCTACTATTAAAGGGTTCTTCTATCTACTCTCTTTACTTAACCAATGCCCTTTCTGTAACACCTTGTGAGTCTCTCTTCTTTCTTCTCTCTATCTTTCTCTATATTTATCTACTATCTGCCAAAAGTTCTGCATTGCATTTCCCGGCCGCGGGTTGGCAACCTCAGCATGTAAATATTAGTCGGTGCCTAGACGCAATTAGTGGCTTCAAATAGCAGCCGGCGTGCAGGGTGTATTGGTTCGGCGTTGAGCGGTCGATATGTGCAATAGAGCGTGGGGCAGGCTGTGATGGGGTTTGGTTTGGCGTGGAACTCTATATTGCACAACAGATAACTTTTACAACAAAAAGGCCAAATCATCGTCGCTCATTTGGCCAGTTCGGCTCTACTTTTATCTATGCTTAAGAGGATATAACAGAAGGGGTTTCTCCATACAAACGTAAACTGGAAATTGGAAATTTTCGAAAAAGGAGCAGTTTTGAGAGAGGAAAATGGGGAATACACAAAACCTCGATTTGGTAGATTTTCTTCAGGTTGTCCCTTTCGCTCAGTGTTTACACCAAAAATTAATTATTTACAAGAATTTTCCTAACTTAAAAGTAGTCATGGCCACTCATGGCGGTCTTATCTTCCAAACAGACAGAATTTGTTTCCTATGGTGGCGCTAGTTTGATCCCCTTAGGGAAGCCCCTTAATTCACTCTACACATCTTAGGCCAGAACAATGGGGCCGACTGTACGCTGTCTCATTCGTACTTCCTACGACTCGGAAGTCTACAGGTAGCAGAGATGGGTAAATGCCCGGGTTAAAATCCACCGCTGGATTAAAATCCATTTCTGCCCAATAAACGCCGGGCATTTATAATAAACGCCGGGCGGAAATGAAATTAATGTTGTCCTTACATTCGGTGCATTCATGTCAGAGACCCTTTGGGTGGCCTAAAAACTCTGACACCAGGGGTGGCCACTACCTCATACGATTACCTACCCCTACCTACATTCGGTGCATAATCGGTAACAAAAGAAGCTACAGCAAGGTGAAATGCGAACTTAATTTAAATGTTTGTAACATGAAACCTCATGTGAAGATTATTAAAATGAGAAAAGAGAAAAAAAAGTAGGGACTGGACAAAATTGTAAAAGAAAAAATGTTGGCGAGAGTTTGAAATTACCCTGTGACGGTTTCCTATCATATCATCGAATGTCTTTTCACCGAATATCATTTCATCGACAACGAATCACCGAATGGTCGGATCATCGAAAGGTTCGTTTTATCGAACGTTCTACTTTATTATTTAAAAATAACTCTTATTGAAAATTATATGATGTGATGGATGAGTAAGTGCAAACTCTGCCTTCGCTGTCTGTCTATCTGTCCTACATTTGAAGTGACAATACTTGCTAGTGAAGGGAAAATCGTGAGGAAACCTGAACGTCGGGTATATAATGCGAAAAACGCCAATCTGCAGTGGGCACGCGCGTGGTGGGACATTTGAATAGGTACTGCCGGGTGGCAGCTTGTGAAACGATAGTTGTAGTAGGTACCTACTGGGCTACCACTGCTCTAGCTCTAAATATTGGTATAGGGCATTTCATAAAACGACCTATTCGATGAAGTGTACCATCGATGATCCGACCATTCGGTGATTCGTTGTCAATGAAACTACATTCGGTGAAAAGACATTCGATGATACGATAGGAATGTCCTGTGATACCTGTTGGGGAAGTCATTGCTAAGGTATGCTTTCAAAGCATGCAAAAGACTAAAGTTGCCCTTCAAACCTTGGCTGTCCACGAAAAGGCTAGGACTGATACCTACACACTTACCAACGGAAGATAAATCAGCACTAGATAGGTACTAGACGAAGGTTTTTGTAAAATGTTGAAACAATGCCACCTGTTTCTGGAACCCATTACAGAAGCTATAATACGTTTAGAATCCAATAAAAAAACTATGCACAAGGATTTTTTAACTTTACAAAACATGCACTCCAATTTCCAAGTTACTTTTCTGTTTGCCAGAAGTAACAAAAGTTGAAAACGAAGTAAAGGAAAAAATTCTAGACGATATTGACGTGAGCCCTGCATGATAATGCCTTCTAAGTGAGAGAAAGAGATATCCAATAACGAACACCTAGAGGTATTAAATAAAAGTATCATACTCTGACACGCACGTCCTATCCTGTAGCGGTCGGACTTAGGTAAGTTGATGGTTCACAGAATAGAAAAACAATCACACTAAGACACTGCACTGCATACAAAAATATCGAAATAGTTTACAGTGTCCATCTTGTGCTTGAGGTCTAGGGTCAAAGACTAAATAATGTACCTACTTCAAATTTTAAATTACTGTTTTAGTGAAATCAAACTTTTTTTGACGGGAATTGCTTGGGTAGGCGCTAGGAACACTTAGTGCTGGAATACGCATCGTTTTTTAAATATGAAGTCTTAAAAAAAAAAACTCAAAATTATTCTGTCGGGCGTCGGGAAACTAGTAACTGGGTCGCGTTGGGGGTGTTTTTTTATGGGATTCGGTTGGGTAGGTCCGTACCCAACCGAATCCTATAAAAATAGGTCCGAGATCCGTAGGTTTGGTTGGGTAGGTACGTACCGTTTTTGGGTAATGAGGTTTTGATAAAAAAAAATACATAACTCAAAAACAGTGCGTTTCCCGGCATCAAGTTACCGGACTTTTTTGCTCTCCAGAATCTAACCAATCAGTAACCGGTCAAAAGAAATTAATATTAATTTTATTTACTCAAAAAAGCTCGTAATGTGGTCATTAATTCGACAACCTTCTTGGAGCAAAGGAGGACTTGCGGGCTACTTTGATTAGGCGCCAGAAAAGTTGTATGGAATTTCATTAATGTCGTGTTTTGCGGCCAGAAAAATTGTATGAAAATCCATTAATGTCGAGTTTTGTTTCATAAATAGAACTCAAAAATCAGGTGCAAAAAGTATTTATTTAAAATTGGGCTGTATGAGTACTGGCAGTCTACAAATTGCAAAGAAAAAAAAAGCGCGGCCATATTGTTTTCGCCGTTTCGCGCTTTGTTCCAAGTGTGTTTTTGTTGTATAAGTGAGCTAATAAAACGACAAATCCTCTGATTCATTGTGTTTAACACCAAAAGCATCCGGAAAAGTGAAGTGAATTTAGTAATTAAAAATGTATTGCCACCGAAGTCAAATGAAAAATACAAGCAAGCTTACCAGCAAAAAGTTTGCGGAAGGGAAAATCGACAGAAAGTAATCTACGACAAAAGGTAATCTCATTAAATTACTATTTAAATTACTCGCATTGTTTGAGTAAAGCACTATACAAGCCTTGGTCTGCAATGAGTGCGCTTCTGGCCACGCTATGATGGCCTCGAGCTTAGCTTAGCTACGCTCTCGGCCCTCAAGCTTGGTCATCATTGCAGCCCTTGCTGTCCGCGCTATAAAGGCCTCGACCTTCGGTCTCGGCCTTCATTTCAGCTTGTCCATCAAGGGCTGCAATGCTGACCACGCTGTGAAGGCCTTGAGCTGCGCTACGCTGCGCTCTGTCGGCCATCAAAAGCTCGCCAGAAACACACCCATTAAAGACCGCGGCAGTAATGTACTATTGTGTAAGTTTTCGGCCCATAGCGCCGGTAGCGCCCCCAACACTACACCGCAACCAATTTTCTTTCCTATTATTGTCATTTAATATTTTCCAAATAAGGTTTTGTAAACAAAAAAGTAATTTGTAGTGAATTTCTATTTATGCCCGCCGAAATGGGCAAAAATCCATTTCTGCCCGATTTAAACCCTTTTTGCCCGATTAAAATTGTTTGGGCAGAAAAGGCAGAAATTCATCGCCCATCTCTGACAGGTAGCGGTGCCGGCGGAAGGCAGACGGGCGGCAAATACTGTGAATTATTCACGCGTCAGCTCCGCACCGCCCCTACCGCGACGCTAGGGCTGCGCCCTGAGTCGGCGGACGGAATTGGTCGATAGATTTAGTACTACTTCTCCTGTCGAAGTGACACAAACTTAAAAAAAAAACCGACGTGACACAAACTTAAAAAACCGACGGAAGATGGACAAAATCCATAGCGGAATGGGGACCTCGAGAGGGGAAGAGATCGGTTGGCAGACTACCAGCCAGATGGGCCGACGACATACTCCAAATAGCCGGAAAACAGTGGTTGCGTCTGGCACAGTATCGTGAGAGGTGGCATGAGCATGTGGGTGTATACAGGCTGATGATGATGATCTCTTCAAACAGTTATCTCTTCTTCTCTTGGCTCCAAATCGCTCTTACATTAGAAGTGACTCGGTCCCGAGCTAAAGTAGACCCGCTACTCCCAATTACACAGCCCCGCAGCCAAGCCAGCGCGATCAATCAATATCGTGCCGGCCACGTCGACAACCCTGTAATTTGCCACTGGCCGCGACCCGATCTGTAGGGTTGTCAAGCGACAAATCTCTGCTCGGCTATGATGCCGGGCAGCGACCCGAGTTTTATCTACGCTTGCCCGCGAGATACTCGTTCTGTCTACGGGAAATCATGCTAGTGTCATGCCTTTTCGCGAAACGCGACTCAAGTCTACAGTAGTTTGTCACTTAAAGACTTGCTTTTGCGTTCAAAGTCTTATCAGTCGCGGAGAGTAGCCATGTTAGATATTGCGTCTTAGTTGCTGGGGTGGATCCTTGCGGCGCATAATGTCACTTTCGCAAAGGACTTATGGCCGAAAATAGGGCCAGTAATTCACATCGTCAGGTGCTTGTAGTTGGTCCTTGGTCAAGAAAGACCTTATAGAATGCGGAGCCTCCGAAGAAGATACCAAGAACAGGGCGAAGTAAAGAGATACAATTAGGAAGGCTGACCCCACCACCTGTGGGACTAAAGTTTGGAAGAGAGATCAGATGGGGGTGGGCTAAAGCCGAGTTTTCACGGTCTTAGTACACTATGATCAAGAGCGTCGTCAAAGTAAGCTAAAGCTTTTGATTGGCCATTTTAGTGACGTGACGTAGCGCTGTAATGAAAACAACCCATCACAACAAGCATTTGTTTACTTTGACGACGCTCTTCATCATAGTGTCCTAACCTCCGATTACTGAATTATCAAATACTTAAGTAACGTTCTGTCTCTGCCAATGTCACAAGAAAATACTTGACAGAACGATACTTAGGTATTACTTTAGTGAATTTCTCAATTCAGAAACCTCCGCTAAGACTGAAAACGCGCATTAAGTTTTGGTTCTGATTGAACTATAATTATTCGGTGAAAGGCAACCCTACGGCGAGGGTTGTCACCGAGGCGGATTGCGTAATTAATTCAGTCTGAAGCGCTAATTTGAGTCTTGAGCAGTTTGTTAGCCTCCGGAGGGGTTACGGTAGATAGCGGCAGAGGGACCAAAGTGCGAGTCCATGGAATGTGGAATATAACTTCTGTGGCATCGAGGATATAACTAACTACTGGGGCGTCATCATCTCCAGTTGACGTCCCTACGCTTTTTTCTTTCTACCTATCCCTGGCCCCCTCAAGAAGTGTTGTTATCTGCCGTTCTCATCTGTTTCAGAAATATTAAATTCTAAGCGGCTATATGAACTGCCCGGTGGATGCTTCTCCAGCCTTTATCGCCTCCGACCATCTGGTTGGTGCCATTCCCCTAGCTAGCCCGTTTGCTATTCACCTGGCTAAAGATTATGAGCGTCTCTAGACTATGCCTAGGCCTGCATTATTGGTGTCCGCGGTTTTTATACCGTTCCAGTCTTTGATGTTGCTCAGTCATGTCATTTTCCTTCTTCCGGGCCTTCTTTTTCTTTAAATCTAGCCCATCATTATGGTGTGTAGCAGCTGGTATCGTGTTCTAAGTCGGCAACCTTTCGCTGCTTAGTGGTTCCACTTTTTTGTGCATACGTCTGAGAACTTTAGTCCACAACCTTCTTATTCTGTGGTCTTCTGTCTTACGCCTCCCTCCCATATCTCGTGGGGTGAAGGGGTAACAAAGGAGGCCACTTTGCACCTCTAAATTAAACTAAGCCCGGGCAGAGACGCTAAACAACTGTTAATTTATGCTAATAGAAAATGTAAACGATATCTTTCAGAGATTTAAAGCGGCCTTAGGGCGGTAACTTTGAATAAATATCTTGTGGTGGTAGCTAAATAAGTAAGAGAACGGATACTCAATGCATAAGGGCTATCGCGTGTAAATTTGCTGCTAGTGTAGCGTGAGGTCCGAAGTGTAACTGTTTATGGGTAGGCTAGCGGTTTTTATTTCACGCCCGTAATATCCTAATAGGACCTCAAGTATAACTGTCAAAGTTATACTTGCCAGTAGCGCCAACTAGTAAAGACGTAAGAAGTTAACGTTTATTATCTACAATATTTACTCGACCCGATCGGTCACCACCGCTGTGTAAGGCGCCGGACACATTGCCCGGAAGTTCCGCGTTCCAAGTTCAGAGTTCTCAGATTTGTTTCACGTAACTCTGCGTTCAGTGTCAACGGTTCCAAGCAACCCATACATTAGAAAGAACCCGGAACGCAGAACTCCGGGCAGTGTGTGCGGCACCTTATAAGTCAACTAAGTAACAATGTTGATCATAATAAGACCCAAGAATTTTTTTGTAAGTTCCATCGACCAAAACGAAACGAAATATTTTTAGAACCACAAAGACACATCAGAATCTTCCCCTCCCTGTTTATCCTATTACTTTTTAAATAAAAAACAGTTGGAAATAGTCTCAGAGTGCCACACGTGACGCTTGTCAGAGCCATATCGGATTTAATACCACACGAACAGTCGTTCTGTCTGACACTTGGGATCGGAAATAGACTTGAGACATCTGGCGGAGATTAACACTCTGCTACCTCAGAGATGTTAAGAGGATATAACAGTAGTTTCTCCATACAAATGAAGTCCCCGATTTCCTCCCTGCATAATGGCACTAGAGCATATAAATTTTTGGTCCACCCCTGGCGTGTCGGACCGTTTAGACTTTTTACTGATAGAACTGATTTAACAACTTAAAATAAAATAAAAAAAACAAGACTGTCCGACATCAGATAGAAGTAGCTAGAAACTTAGTATTAGATAGTAATAAGTATCTGATTTATATACCTTTTTTTTACTTTAGATAATATTTTGACGTTCAATGTAAATAATTTATTTATGGAATATTGAATAAAACAAATTGATTCTGATTCTGATTCTGATTCAAGTAGTTTCTTGTGTTATCAGCGATGAAAACATTTCCGAAATCGGACCAGTTTTGAGAGCGGAAAATGGGAAATACGAAACCTCGATTTTGTAGATTTTCTTCATGTTGTCCCTTTCGCTCAGTGTTTGTGGGGTAAAGGCGAGATAGCAACTGATTTGTCAACTATCTATTTTCTGCCCTAGTATGTGCTCTTAAGAGCTGTGCCACACAATGTTCAGAATAGCAGCCCTATGGTCGAATGACCGTAAAAGGCCTACCACACGCATAAGCTTCACCACAGTTTTGCCTGCGCAAGCCAGCTTGTACGTTGAACATTGTGCGTCCACACTCTGGCGCATGCTACCGTCTTACCAACTACACGCGCAGTGTTCATTAAACAAGCTGGTTTGCGCAGGCAAAACTGTGGGGAAGCTTGTGCGTGTGGTAGGCCTTTAACAGTGTGTCGGCAAAGCGTTCACGGATGCGAATGGCTAGAGACTGAACAAAAGTATGGTGTTTCTGCCTGTTTTACAAACATACAAAGCCAGCAAGTAGGAAAAGCGTCGCATCAAGGCATTTCGACGCGGCCAATCTGTCATCTCTAAGTCCCAAGTTAAAGTCAGCGACTGTCTGCCCTAACACCGACTGAATGTAGAACTTTTAATTAAACTTGACGATCTGGGGCCTGTCGGGATTAAAACCCACACCCTTCCGCGGGGGACACCCTGAAGTGCACCCTATGTACACTGGCACAAGATTCAAAGAGAGCTAAAAAAATGTAGAGCTTCAGATTCAGCCGCGCTTAGGGTGGCCAGGCTTTGGAAATTTTCCGGAAAGTCGATTTTTTTTTTCCTTTCGTACCGACTAGGTATCACACGGATTTGTTCAGGCTTTTCCGACGGCGTAAGGGGAAAAAAGACAGAAAAATTGTTACATTTTTTTTCTGCTTATTAAATTGTTATGTAAGTACCAACGTATTTAAAAAACAACACATACGGGCGTGACATTGCTGGCTATATTTTGTTGCTAAAAAGTCCGGGATTTTTGTCATGTTGGTGTCCAGCTTTTTCACAGGACTTTTAAAATGTTCGCGATGGTATGGTAACCCTAGTGACGATTTCCCGTGTAGTAAAACATTCAATGTCCACCGTTAAAGAAAAGCGAGCTCTCTTCCAAGAGCCGCAAGTAGCAAATTCGACGGCAAATCTGTAGAGGATAAAGGAAAATCCTCGAGAGCAACTCAAAGTAAATGACACCGTATCACTTACTACATAAAGACCACGGTCGGGATCTTGTCAATAAGCGGGCTTGGCCATAGAAGAGGGAAAGATACAGAAGTGTTAGTTGGATCAGCGTGTACTCTATCTATCAATGAGGCGGAATAACCACCAAAACTGAGATGCGCGGAGAGGTGATTTCATACATTTGAAATCTTGCCCGATTATGATTGCACAACTGACAGAGTACGAGTATTACAGACAATTTTAAATAACAGCACAAATGGCGGTCTTATCGCTTTGACGGTCCTATGACTGACTTTTAATTTGAAAAGCGATCGCTTCGAGAAAACTTGGATGGACAGGACTGAAAGCGGAAATTCAGTAGCAAGTAGATGCACAATAAGAAAAAAATGGGTAGGATAAAATACTGATACTTATAAAAAAATATGAAAGCACATCCTTTCCTCTTTTAGTTTCAGCTTCATTCTCAGCTTCGGTCCTGATGACCGATCCAGAGAAGAGTTCCTTCTCGGTTCATAATTTCTAGATAGTGTGACAAATCATGTGTTCCCCAAGTAATCCATAGCACAAAAAGTACTTCTAAGTAATCAATTGGTGACTAAAACACATAAATGTTAGGATATTTATATCGATGCTTTGAAACTATTTTTTTTACCTTTAGTGGGTAACTGATAAGCTCTCAGAGGCTACACACTATTTTAGACAATTATCGCGTCAAGTCTACCGCGCTAACCAGTCTATGCGAGGGTCGGGGTGGCGAGGCTATGCCGAGGTTTTAATGGAAATCTACCGGCTTTGACTACTCGTGCTGTTCGAAGAATGAGCTGAAGCGTGTTCATGGATTTCGTTTTAGTTTTATATCTCAAGAGTTAACTCTTCTCGTTTCAGTGCCATCGCTTTGCATATTTTTAGGTGTTCTTTCCTAGCTCGTGGTGGTGCTTTTTGTAAATGTGGACGAGAAAGCCGAGTAAACTCGGTTTCTGCAATCGTTGACTTGCTGAAGATTTTGCGAAGTTGATTTGCACGGAACTAACTATCTGGGAGTTACACTAGCTCGGCAGGTCATGGTACCGTGTTCATTCTTATGGATTCAGTTTTGGAAATGCGCAAGCACCACAGTGCGTGTAGGTGGCTATTTAAAAAGTACTATTCTTGTAAGTTAGGCCCTACACTAAGTTTGATAGGCCGCGGGCGGCTCGCCACGCGCCGGGCGACTCTGTACAGCGTCGCACCTCGAACCTCTGTCGCTTGAAATATTGGGTCCCGAGTCGACCCCACTTACAGGTTTAAATTTGGCGATCGGTGTGTACCCACGCCCGTTCCCCTGAAGCGGAGACAGTAACTCAAAAAGGAATGATTTATTTTATATTCTTACGGTGTATCAAATAAACTGGTTATCATAGAGAGTTGCACCATCAATTTCATCCCAATACTGACAAGTGATAACTTTACAAGTCCCTCGTAGTTTTCTAGACACAATTGGCTGGTCGACCAATGGCACCCTCCGGCTGTCAAATCACTTGGCTAAGTACAGTTTAAAGGTTATCAACTAGGGATGGAGTTCGGAACCCTTCCGAAGGCCTTTCTGCCGAGAGCTGATGGTAAAAATTAATTTTAATAACAAAATGTTTTAAGTCGTAGGGGAAACATTCAAAGTTAAACAGTGCTCTTTGAAATTATTGGCTAAGTGAGTTAAAAGGTGAGGAGTCCTGGGGATGGAGTTCGAGGCCCTTTCGACCGCCGCAGGGCCCGCAAGGGTTGCGGTTAGAGTCAAGGGTAGCTTGGAGAGATCAAGCACCTTGACACCACGGGCCTGAATGGGGATTTGGGAGTAACGTTACGGTAAAGGCGTTTCTGCCGAGAGCTGATGGTAAAAATGACGGAGTAGCTCCGAGGCAATAATGGGACCTAATTTTGACAAGTAACATTTTTTAAAGCCTGTTTCACTCACACCCATTCGTTTCGGTAATGTACCGAACCCGACTTGTGTGTAAAATGCCTTACGTATAATTGTGTAAACTTTTTTAATGAAAAAAAATCTTGTTTGTTACAGGTAAGATCAGTTTTGAGGAAGCCAATTCATCAGCTGTTGAGTAAGAAAGCAAAAAGTTTTTAAAGCTCCCTCATCTTCACCAACACTTCCAACTTTAGATACTCCTGAAACAACTCACTTTCGCAAGGCAATTTTTAAATAGTTTTATTCCTAAAAGACGTCAACTTTAAAATGTTATTTCCAACAACTTATGTTCTACGATTTTTCTCATAGCCCGATACTTTATCATTACTGAACGTTTCTTATGCTTAAAAAAAGTTGGAATTCGTGCCATTTTAGCGCTGCCCACGCGGCGCGCTTTCGTGCCCCTCCACTCTCTTCCACCTTTCCAGCCTCTCCGTCTCCTATTTGTTACTCTGCGCAAAAAAAAATTTATGGATCTACAGTCGACTGTACGGTCACGTATATACGATTCTAGGACCAGCCCTTTGTTATAAAATATAATAAAAATATTTTTATTAATATTTTCCCGCAAATAAAACTAGCGGTTTTTTTTACAGAATAAGCATACTGACACAGGTGTGAACATAACATATAACATAGGTGGGAGCATTACCGATGCTAATGTATTCATATTGCATACTACGCCGTCCGCCAAATAATTCAATTTCGCGAGCCAATAGACACCCATACCCCATACCACACTGGTTAACTGGATATAACTCGATATTGTACGATCAGCACCTATGGCTCTGGTGTATTTATACAGGGTGTTTCAGAAAGGTCCTGTGACACTGAAAGGGATCGCTGAAGTCACCAATACAAGCAACATTTACAATAATTGGTTTGGACCAAGTGCGAAATCTCGAAATAATACCAGCTGTTTCATATTAAAATTCGACACGTAGTGCACCAAATGGATCAGCTGATATATTTTTCGAGATTTCCCACTTGGCCCCAAAGTAAAAGTTGCTTGAGTTAAGCAACCCCTTTCAGTGTCGCAGGACCTTTCTGAAACACCCTGTAGATTGAGTAGGCTTTGCCCCTCAACTTTTGGTACCGAGGTTTAGTTCAGCCAACTGAGCCGCGGGTTTCCTTGAGATTATCTGGGGGCACGGCAGTGCCCCCGCCAGGTCGAGCGCGAAGCAAACACTGCCGTACCATCCTTTACTGGAACCATTTCGCCGCATTTTCAGGCCCCTATTTGAGAACCTCTGGATAAGACCAGAACGCAGAAATTTTCGTCATCTAGTAAGCTATAATCACATACCAAAAATCCAAAATTTCAAGTCTGTAGGTCATTTAGTTCCGAAGTTAAGCGAAAGCAAAGTTTCGCATTTATGACACACACTCACTCACTCACTCATAATCATCATAATAGAACTAGTACTTCCCATAAACTCAGAGAGCTGAAATTTGGTACAGAGTTAGGGTTTAATGGCCACATAAAGGGAAAACTATAAAAACTAGGATAATCGAAGATCTGGAGTACCTGGTGACCCTGATTAGAAAACACAAGAGCCCTAATAGAACTAGTACTTCCCATAAACTCAGAGAGCTGAAATTTGGCACAGAGTTAGGGTTTAATGGCCAAATAAAGGGAAATCTATAAAAACTAGGATAATCGAAGATCTGGAGTACCTGGTGACCCTGATTAGAAAACACAAGAGCCCAACCAAACTATTATAGATCGACATATACCGCCCTTACAAAAAATATTCAACTTGGTGGGCCTCTTCATTTCATGTCAAAAATCGAAGGTCTGAAGTATCTGATGAAGAACCCTCAGCTGGTCTCAGCTGTATAAGAGATTATGGTAATGCCCCCTTCTACTATTGGTACATAAAAATATCGACTGTCATTGCAGAAATCGAGCGTAGTGGGACACATCTTCTAATTTAATCTAGCCTATAGCGTCCTACTGCTGGGCGAATGCCTCCCCTTCTGCTTTTAAAACGCATATAAATAAAATTAAAGCAAATCTCTGGATAACACTAGACTGGCTTTTATACTTATACTTACAATTTAACGAGAAGAAATAGTCGAACGAGTAACTTTATTCTACTCGAACATTAAACAAATTAAAAAAATGTTTTCAATAAGAAAATTTAATTAAATAAATCAATATGCCCACGTTTCTACAAAAAGAAGTGAAATCCCACCAAAAACATTCTGTAAAAAACTAGCCAGGTCTCGATGGAGCTGCTTGTTTATCTCTAAAAAGTAATGAAATCTAGACAAAGTCGTGCCAAGTCTAAGGTCCCTTACTGCGATTTCTTCAGTATTACAGTTAATGTTGTGTGACTTGGCCGTTGAAGGGTATACAAGGGTACAAAACCATGTGCTCCATGACACCATCGCACCAATCTGACGCCAGAACCGCTTGTGTACCCTTCAACGGCCTAGTCACACAACATTAACTATAATACTAAAGAAATCGCAGTAAGGGACCTTAGACTTGGCACGACTTTGTCTAGATTTCATTACTTTTTAGAGATAAACAAGCAGCTCCATCGAGACCTGGCTAGTTTTTTACAGAATGTTTTTGGTGGGATTTTCTTGTCTTTCCTGTGGACCAGACAAAGCTGAGAGGATTTACCTAAACCTTTTCATTTTCATTACAAAAAATCGCCCGTAACGTTAGAGAATAGAGTGCACGCGTGAAATGTTTCTCGTGCTGTCGACTGAACGTAATATGTATTATCCAAGAACAAGCATATCCACACATCAATTTTATTAACATAGCCACGCCTACCAATAAGAGGCGATGATCGCAACTCGGTGTGTCGCCAACATGGGGCCGGGGGTCAAGTGGGCAAATGTGGCCCCGCTAACAGGGGGCAAGTGAATTGAATTACCTACCCGGGCACAGCGCGCGATTGAGCTAGGTAGCTGACTTCAGCACAGGCAGGGCTGTGGGTTCCTCTCTTGCAGTGAAAGAAACTTCTCCTTCAGCCTATCCCCACCCAATACTGAGTGTAGGTGGTGAGTCCATTGAACTCCATTCTTTTCGGCTTTGGGCTTTTCTCATCCAGTCTTTTCCTGCCACTTTCACATCGGTTGGCTGCCCACATTTCTACGCCCCGTTCCGGGTCTGCAATCAAGTACGATTTTATCTCATCTGTGTCTGTCTATGACATAGGTGGCCTGCCCACTTTATTTGCGGCAGAAACATAAAGAATTCGGCATCAGAACTGTGTCTAGCAAGCCCTTTACAAAGTAGCAACCTGAGTTTTTTTGGCCATATATCCCGACGAGACGAAACTCTGAGGGATAGAATGCACCAACACTCTGGGAAAACCACCGTTTCGATATGTACTGACGAAAACAAGTACACTGTGGGCAACCTTTGACCGAGAGGAATCGTTAGAGCGCGCAACTTCAGCTATTGATGGTGCTACGTGTGGAACACCGATCAGAGTATTCTCAGAATCTATCTACAGATGACAATAGTTTGTATCTACAACCCACTATCACCATGCCACAGTGAGTAATGCATGGGTCGCGCGGCTGGCCTGCGATCCCTTATTGACCCTTCCAATTGACTGCCCTCAAAACGGATAGATGGATACTGTTTGTACCTACTCAACATGATGGTTGAGAAAGTTGCGGTCCAATTAATTAATAAGTAGATACAATTGCGTTTTAACTCTTGAATTAGAGAAATGTATTCGATGCGGATGCCTAATTCATCTAAAACATTTCAAAGGCATCGACAAGGCGACAGAGGGTGCGGCGAGTGCATACGTGCGGCGAGAGACCCTGAAGGATGGCGTGAAGGGGATAAGGCATATACCCAGCAGTGGGCAAATGTAGGCTAAGACTGATGATGATGATTGTGTCCCAAACAATTCTGAGTAGGTATTAAATTCACACATCTCGTGGTGCCAATCACAAGATGCTCAAGATACAGGATGTTAAAAGACCGCCAACAGACCCGAAAGCCACGCATACTAGACACCAAAACAAAGTACTTTTTCAATAAATTATTGCTGGGAAATGATTTTGGTTTTTTAGGTTATAATATTGAAAAATATTTTATCACGCAATGGTCGTGTAACGCAAAGAAGTCATATTGCGCAAGAGTAGGTATCAGTTTAAGTTTCTTAAGCTTGAAGTGCCGATGTTTAGAATACGACGTTACAATTCTAGGGTCGGCGGACTTAACCACATAAGTCCTATAGAAATTGTATAGGACTTATGTGGTTAAGTCCGCCGACCCTAGAATTATAACGTCGTTTTTTGCAAGAAATGTTCATAATTTTGATATGGCTTCTTGAGAAGGTATGTTAAGAACGTTTCTGAGAATGCGTTTATGCAAAAAAAACAGTTTTGAAAAGTCCGACTTTGAACCTCATTATCTCGGAAACCGTTGATTTCCTAGGCATAGTTCCTTGGGAAAAAATGTTCCTTATGATGAGGACAATACGTGGTTTCCCGCATTGTTGGCGGTCTTTTAACATCCTGTATAACTTTGGAGGTAAACTAAAGTATGGCGAGATTCAAACCTTGTGCTGTGAAAAAAAAACAGCATCCGTAGCATAAGAATGCGTTAGAGCGTATCTATGGGTATATAACTCTGTCCATCCCACTATACGTCTTTTAACACCCTGTAGAACAAAGAAGAAGAAAATACAAAGGCCTAAGTGTTTCGAAAAGCCTTATGGCTCTCCAAACTACGACTAAGCCTGTAACAACCTGGGGCCTTATACACGGCAATATATCACACACAAAAACGTATAGACGCAGTCTGTCTGTCGCACGCTCGAACCCTGTGTTCAGTTGAACAGACAACAGGCGCGGCTCATCCCGTTGCTATGCGCCTCCCCTGGGTTTAGAGATGGGCATATGTTTTGATATCGATGGTTCCTGCATCTGGGATAGTATATTCTACTTGTAGCACCTAAACCTCGTCCTTAACATATAAACATACAACATTAAGCCTCGTATACAGCAATATATCACACACAACAACGTATAGACGCCGTCTGTCTGTCACACGCTCGAACCCTGTGTTGACTGTTCAACTGACAACAGGCGCGGCTCATCCTGTTGCTATGCGCCTCCCCTGGGTTTAGAGATGGGCATATGTTTTGATATCGATGGTTCCTGCATCTGGGATAGTATATACTACTTGTAGCACCTGAACCCCGTCTTTAACATATAAACATACAACATTAAGCCTCGGATACAGCAACATATCACACACAACAAAGTATAGACGCCGTCTGTCTGTCACACGCTCGAACCATGTATTGTCTGTTCAACTGACAACAGGCGCGGCTCATCCCGTTGCTATGCGCCTCCCCTGGGTTTAGAGATGGGTATATGTTTTGATATCGATGGTTCCTGCATCTGGGATAGTATATACTACTTGTAGCACCTGAACCCCGTCCTTAACATATAAACATACAACATTAAGCCTCGGATACAGCAATATATCACACACAACAACGTATAGACGCCGTCTGTCTGTCACACGCTCGAACCCTGTGTTGTCTGTTCAACTGACAACAGGCGCGGCTCATCCTGTTGCTATGCACCTTCCCTGGGTGTAGGGTTCCGATATGGATAGTGCATGGAATGGCCTGGATACTTAAACCGGCACTACGCACAAGGAACCTGCGGAATAAGTGTCTCAAAAACTAGCACGGCCCCTTACAATTTGACATTTAATAAATGTGGTACGAACGTCAGACTGCATGTATTGGTCACAAACCCACCGTGACTCGTTTTTACCCGACTACGCGAAGCAAAAAGGAGGGTTATGATTTTAGCAGCGTATGTATGTATGTATGTATGTATGTATGTATGTATGTATGTATGTATGTATGTTTGTGTGTTCATCTGTTCCCTCGCAGAGCCTAAACTACTCGGCCGATTTCAACAAATGAGGTGTCGTTGGATTTGTCTTAATCACCCAGGTAACATAGGATAGTTTAATTTTGAAAAAAAAACAAGATGGCGGCTGTGCTGCGCCCTAAAGTGGTAAACCTAAAAATAAAAATTATCGGATACCATCGTCATGGGTATCAAATGAAAGGGCTTTAAAAGACCTTTTAAAAAATGTATAACACATGTAGCGTCAACATAACAAATAGAACAAAATATTCCAAAATGTGTTTTTTTTTGCCCTTCTTGGTTCTATTTTAGGTGATCATTACCCGACTACGCGAAGCAAAAAGGAGGGTTATGATTTTAACAGCGTATGTATGTATGTATGTATGTATGTATGTGGGTATGTATGTTTGTGTGTTCATCTGTTCCCTCGCAGAGCCTCAACTACTCGGCCGATTTCAACAAATGAGGTGTCGTTGGATTCGTCTTAATCACCCAGGTAACATAGGATAGTTTTATTTTGAAAAAAAACTAAGATGGTGGCTGTGCTGCGCCCTAAAGTGGTGAACCTAAAAATAAAAATTATCGGATACCATCGTCATGGGTATCAAATGAAAGGACTTTAAAAAACCTTTTCAAAAATATATGACACATGGTAGCGTCAACATAACAAATAGAACAAAAAAATCCAAAATGTGTTTTTTTTTGCCCTTATTTTAGGTGATCATCCAAAATGACTAACTAAAAAGCTCAAAAAAAATAGAAGTTAAAAACTAAAACCCGACTACTAAAAGGCTTAAAACAAGATCTGCTTATCCTTAAAATAGACTCATAGATAATTAATCGTAGTCGGAGGACACCACATTCGCATTTGATAAACCGATGGCCTCCGACTACGATTAATTATCTATGAGTCTATTTTAAGGATAAGCAGATCTTGTTTTAAGCCTTTTAGTAGTCGGGTTTTAGTTTTTAACTTCTATTTTCCAAAATAACATACTAAAAAGCTCAAAAAAAAAATAGAAGTTGAAAACTAAAACCCGACTACTAAAAGGCTTAAAACAAGACCTGCTTATCCTTAAAATAGACTCATAGATAATTAATCGTAGTCGGAGGACACCACATTCGCATTTGATAAACCGATGGCCTCCGACTACGATTAATTATCTATGAGTCTATTTTAAGGATAAGCAGGTCTTGTTTTAAGCCTTTTAGTAGTCGGGTTTTACTTTTTAACTTCTATTTTTTTTTGTTACAACGAAATCCGTTAATTTGAATATCATTTTAACCTATTCGTTCTCTTAGTGACTTTAAAATCAAATCCATTGTAAAATCTCTATGTACCGTCACGGTTTCTCTATGTGCAGAGCCAACGAAATCGCGGGTTATCGATTAGCTTCCGAGAACAGAGTATCGATTCTAGACTACAAACTACATCACTCGAACGGCAGCAACTCGGCGGTGATTCGGGGACCTCTCCGCTAAGGTGGCTAAACATTCTATTTCACGGTTCATTACCTCCCAGACTTCGGTGTTGGAGTTGGGACTGTATTTCGGATTCAGAATTATATATTTCTATTGCCGACTGCTCAGTTTGACATTTTAGAGGAGACTCTCCTCCACTTTAAGGTGCCGCACACACCGCCCGTTCTGCGTTCCGCGTTATGAGTTCTGCATTGCGCGTTCTTTGTAATGTATGGGGTTGCTTGGAACCGTTCACACTGAAGCGGTCAGGACGTGGAGTTCTCGTGAAACAAATCTGAGAACTCTGAACTCAGAACGCAGAACTCCGCAACTTTCGTACAAGTTAGCTACGATAAATGACGTAGCAGATGCAGGATTAAAACGTAGCTAGTTTATTATTTCTCTTCTCCACTGTAAAGAAAGAAAACATACTTTAGCCCGAAATTAAACGAAACAAACAAAGAAATAGTAATTGAATCGGTTAATTACCAAAGGAAATAAGTCAATCAACTTTAAATTGCAAAATTTTATTCTAAATGGCACATAACAAGCTCTTGACTTGAAAATTAGAAGAGCTTGACTTGTTACCTTTAGTCTTCGATCAAGGATAAAACTAGATACAACATAGAACTCTGAAATGTGTCTGGAAAAATAGATGCCCAAATTGCCTTTGGGAGCTTATTTGCTCGTAGTCCATGCAATTAAAGTAAAACTGTACACTAATGTGATAAGGTTGACATTCGAATATTAGACGTATGGTCGAAATGATGTTTCGTATTAGTATATTCATTCTAGATTTTTTAGCGGCAAAATTTATAATTTAAATTTATTGCTGCTATGTTATACCTATATACGAGTACATTAAAATACACAACTCTCCCACCCCCTCCGCAAGCCGCTTACCCCCTCCCCCCCTTGAAAAGTGTCCCGTTTTACAGATTTTCTAAATTTTCAGGAAAACTATACAAGCTAGGACAAAATGGTCAAAGACTGAATTAATTATCAATAAATTACCAACAAATAAGTACTAACATTAATTTTGATACGATTTATAGTTTCCAAGCTATGGTGCATCAAAGATTACAAAAATGTGCGCTTGGCAGAAATAAAACATTTAATACATAAGAAACAATAAATATTTATTATTATTACAAGAAATGCGTTTATGTAGTTCTTAATATCTAAAATAATATCTAAAGAGTGTGGAGGAGTTTGTGGTTCGTCTGTTGCGCCGTATGTTCCACTGCGCGGACAACGGGCCGCACCGGCACCTCCACCACATTGCCCCCAACTACGGCCGGCCAGTAAGAGGACGTCCGTACCCGCGGGAGCTCCTCGAGCTGTAAGACTCCAGCAGCTCGGAGCCCCACTGACCTCCATCGCAACGATTGCACACCCAAGACCCGGGGGCTGATGCCTCCGGAGAAGACGCACGGGACAAGAGTGCCAACTCAAAACCCGCACCTACTACTGCGCGGCCAAGCAGCAGTAGCAGACGACCACTGACTGACTAATATCTTTTGAAGATTTGTTGAAGCAACTAAGGCCCTGGCAATGGTTGCACATGGTGGAACAACGCAATGCAGCATTGACACATCGACATCTTTTCCCGCAGGCTGTATTTTCAGTATCAACTTTGGAGCTGATGACTTTGTGTTGTGGCCAACGTATTTGTTGAAGTAGACGTATCGCAAATTCGTAACTCGTTTATACTTTTTTCAGTTTGCTTAGCCCCATACAAGGCGAAAATATACGAGAGGTCCAAAAGTTCGCGGAATAAAAGGGTTGTAAGAGGGATAAAAAAAAATCCTTTTCAACATAGTCCTTCCGAAGCTCAATACACTTTTTGAATCTTAGAATTAGCTTTTCTATAAGCTGAAAAAAAAAAATCTTCCGTGCCCTGAAAATGGTCAAAATGGCTTCTTGGACTTCTTTTTTTTATCGTCGGAAAATTTTCTTCCTCGAAGGTATTTTTTTAACTTTCAGAAACAAATAACAATTGCTGGAGGTCAGGTCTAGGCTGTAGAGAGAATAAACTAGTGTCTCAAACCCACATCTGTGTAAGGCAGCCATCGCAGTGTGAACTTGTAAACGGTCTAATTGTCTTGCAAAAAGACAACACTCCGAGACCATTTTTCTCTTCTAGTTTCTTTGATAGTTTCCTTTATTTTTTCCAATAGTGAAACGTAATATTCTCCGGTTAAGTATATTGACACCTTTTATTTGTAGTCTATTAACAAAAATTTCTTCAGTGACCCAAAAAATCGTCGCCATCATCTTGCCAGTAGATTTTGACACCTTAAACTTGTAAGGGGGGGTTGTACCCTTTTTATGCCAACGTATCGACTCTTGTTTGGACTCGGATTCATAATGATGAACCAAATTTTCACTTTCAGTCACCATTCGTGCCAAAACGGCTTTTGGTTCTCTACCACAGACCTCCAAAAAGTGTTGAAGTGGGGCGTGGGCATTCTCGGCGCCCATGTTACAGTGACTTTTTTTATACCAAGATGTTCATTAAGTATCCTCAAAATTATGGTATCTGATACTCCAATTAATGCAGATAGAGGTTTTTTTTCAACCGGGCGTCTTCCAATACAACTTTATCGATTTTTTCGATGTATTCGCTGTGGTGGAGTCAAAAAGGTGTCTCGGGCTGGGGACATCTTCAATCGACTCTCTCCCTTATTTTAAAAGTCCATGCCACTAATAAATCAATGTTTTGGAAGGGCAATGATCCCCATAAATGGTCCCCACCTTTTAAATTTAGATTTTTGGAGCTTATTCCTCATTGATAAGGAACTTTATAACGGCAAAATCCTCAATTTGCTCCATAATTGCAGGTAACTTCCGGATATACTTATTCTCAGGACGATAACTTATTAATTAATTAAACTAGGACGCTGAAGTTTGGCTTATAGACTCGTAATGAGTTGCTTATTACAATGACACCACGCAAGAAAATAAAAAATATTATTTTTTATTGTTTCTTGTGTATTAAATGTTTTATTTCTGCTTAGCACACATTTTTGTAATCTTTGATGCACCATATCTTGGAAACTATAAATCGTATCAAAATAAATGTCAGTACTTATTTGTTGGTAATTTATTGACAAATAATTCAGTCTTTGACCATTTTGTCCTAGCTTGTATAGTTTTTCTGAAAATTTAGAAAATCTGTAAAACGGGACACTTTTCAAGGGGGGGAGGGGTTAAGCGGCTTGTGGGGGGGGTGGGAGAGTTGTGTATTTTAATGTACTCGTATATAGGTACAACATAGCAGCAATAAATTTTAATTATAAATTTTGCCGTTTTGCCCATACATTGAAATCTAGAATGAATACACTATATTGTTCTATTGCTGATATCTTTTGTTTCTGTGGGGAGAAGTTTTTATTGTGATTTTATTACCCGACTACGCGAAGCAAAAAGGAGGGTTATGATTTTAGCAGCGTATGTATGTATGTATGTATGTATGTATGTATGTATGTATGAATGTATGTATGTATGTATGTATGTTTGTGTGTTCATCTGTTCCCTCGCAGAGCCTAAACTACTCGGCCGATTTCAACAAATGAGGTGTCGTTGGATTCGTCTTAATCACCCAGGTAACATAGGATAGTTTAATTTTGAAAAAAACCAAGATGGCGGCTGTGCTGCGCCCTAAAGTGGTAGACCTAAAAATAAAAATTATCGGATACCATCGTCATGGGTATCAAATGAAAGGGCTTTAAAAGACCTTTTCAAAAATGTATAACACATGTAGCGTCAACATAACAAATAGAACAAAAAATTCCAAAATGTGTTTTTTTTTTTGTCCTTCTTGGTTCTATTCTGGGTGATAGTCCAAATGACTTACTAAAAAGCCCAAAAAAAAATAGAAGTTAAAAACTAAAACCCGACTACTAAAAGGCTTAAAACAAGACCTGCTTATCCTTAAAGTAGACTCATAGATAATTAATCGTAGTCGGAGGCCATCGGTTTATCAAATGCGAATGTGGTGTCCTCCGACTACGATTAATTATCTATGAGTCTATTTTAAGGATAAGCAGGTCTTGTTTTAAGCCTTTTAGTAGTCGGGTTTTAGTTTTTAACTTCTATTTTTACGTAATGCGGATTCTATGGGATTTAGTTCGGTGTCTTTAGTAAATAACCGATTCAATTAACAATAATTTACTATGAAAACAAGCAGAATCGCGTTATGAGCTTGTTGCTGCAAAGGACACTGACTCGATAATTTCCTGAAGATATATTCATTTATTATTTCCTGAAGATGTAAGATCTCAGCGCTGGTTTTCAGTGAGTCATACCAAAATCGTCCCCGTGGTCAAACTCACGGACCAAGGCCAGTAGGTAATTAAAGTTGTGTCCGAAAGCAACATGGTAGTTATTATATGAATCACACATAGATAGTTACACAATTCGACAGCACAGCAGGTAACATTATAATTACGACGATAGACAGTCACTTCCGACCCGACACACCCTCCGCTGCGACCCCTAAAATATTGCGCGCAGAATGTTTATTCGACTGTAGAAGGATCACTTATTATTGGTTTCGAAACGTTTCGAACTTGCTAACCGCGAAAGAAAACATGGTGAAGAAACTCGCTTCGCCGACAAAGTTGTGATAATATGAGGACGAGGGCTCAACAATGACAATGGCAACCTATTACATAAAATACAAATAAATAAATTTGAGGAAATCTGTAACGTCGATTAACATTGATCGTACACAAACATTGAGTTCTGAGTAATTCTGTATCGTGCGTTTTAATAATAAGAGTCCTCTTGAATAGTTCATTTAAGGTTTTATTACTTGTCTACTAGCTGTTTAGTTCAATAACAAGTCGTTAATCAGCTGTTAAATGGTTGTCATTTCCTTTTTTGCATGCCCGACATCAAACTGACCACTGACAAAAGCTGATTAAAACTAGTTTGTATGGGAAACCGGGAGTTACTGAACAGATAGAAAAGACACTTGTGCAACGCTTTCAACTCTCAGAAGTAACCCTTCTGCACATTGCGCAACAACAGTTGATCGAAAGGGGAGCAGCGCGGGCGGCGCTAAGGGCAACAAACAACCGACTTCCCGGCCCGTCGTCGGTCATTAATAATTATGAGTGGCGGTGTCAGCGGTCGATATTGCACACTCATACTGTCCAAGTTTAAAGCTATACCTGGTAAGAGTCTGGACTTAGTTAGTTACTTACTTAGTTGGCTCGTCATTAATTATGGGTGGCGGTGTCTGCGGTCGATATTGCACGCTGCTGCAGCTCAAGGGTTAGGCGGTATCGGGCTCTACAGTCTGAACGTAACCGTCCGTTTTAAAGACAGATAAACCTCCACCACTTCGTGACGTAACCCGCGGGTTATTTGGCTCGTCAATAATTATGACCGTCGTCGATATTGAACATTAATGCAGTGCAAGAGTTTGGCTGTAGCGGGTGTCAGACTGGACCAAATCTGTGGTGGGACTCTGGTACCTTACACAATAAGGTCCACTTGCATCAATCAGGGTTAGCCAGATAACTCTGAGTTAACGTCAAGAATTTTATGAAAGTGTCAAATTAACTCAGAGTTAGTTGGCTAACTGTGACTCACGCAAGTCCGCCTAAGAAGTAGACCTTCTCCAGTGTACACTTTGTGACAAACAAACAGTTTATTGAACAAACAAACTGACTTCCCGGCCCGTCGTCGGTCATTAATTATGAGTGGCGGTGTCAGCGGTCGATATTGCACGCTGCTGCGGTCCAAAGGTTAGGCGGTAGCGGGTCAGATACTGGCTCTGGGAATCAAAGCAGTAGATGAATCTGGAATGATGGAATGAATAACATGAAAATTACAAAAGTCAATACAGCACGAGCATGTATCGAATTCGAGGATCAGAATAATAATTAAATGATACCGCATTCGCAATGGTTTGATTCGCAGTTCAGTACTGCATTATGTACTCATAAGTGTACCTATCATTAAAACTTAATAACTATAATGTAGTTTTAGGTAGACGAAGGAAATGCAACCGCTATAAGTTTCCCAATCGCACCACACCCCCGTCATTCGTCCTGCGACCGCGACATGTGATGTGTGTGACACATGCGTCCACGCATCGACGAGCGCGATGTCGACTGTCATTGTTTGTAATAGGGCCCGTGCAAGCGAACGAGTCGTGTCGAAATGACGGGTAACAGATGTGTCAGATGCAATTACCGATCGCCCTACAATTTAATGTCACTTTGAAGGACTTCGTAATTGTTTCTGTTTGAACTTCTTTTCGTGGTTGCAAAATGAGAGCTCACGCAAGTTGGTTCTAACTTTTTACATACTCCTAGTTAAAAAGGAGCACAGCCTATTGTAGGGTTGGGTGGGAACAAAGAATTGGGTTATGGGGATGCATATGGATGGACTGGGTAACTAGGCTATGGAGTTGAGACAACGGTCGTCTGCCACTAAAATGTCTCAACTTATTAAATTGGCAGACGGTGACTTGCTGCTCACTAAATGGGCCACCTAAATATGCCGCCGCTTTATGGGCTAGCCCTGGACAGCAAGGTGGCAACATCATTGTGAACAGCTCAGGGTGTCGAGAGGTGTGCGCCGCTTTCTACCCAGTGACTGTAGTGGTAGCCACAGTCACAGTGCCAACTCGCGTCTTATGCATCTTTCACTTCCACCCTGCGAGCATATAGCTCTTGCGCTCCACTCTGGACGGCCGGTAAAGGCAAGCCAGAGGTGAGGGTCCCGGTCCCTTGGATTCCAATCCACTCTTGTAAAAAGACGTGGATGCGAGGACCAGTTTTCGACCCTCGGAAGACTCGGGTCCGTGGTACCGCCACATACCAACAGCTCGCCACAAGCTGCCCTGCGGTGGAGGAACCATATTGGTCCCTCCATTCCCTTAGTCGCCTTTTACGACACCCACGGGAAGAAATGGGTTGGTCCAATTCTTTACCTCCCGGGAACCACACAGGGGTTATTATTATTATTATGATTTAGTCAGTCTTCTTCTACTCTCAGCAGTCTCAGCACCCATGACGACGATGATGAGTTGAAGGCCTTTGCCCATTTGAATTGTAGTGCACGTCATAGTTTTTGATTTTGTGCTTTCCTTATCCAGTCTATCCCTGCCGCTTTGACCAGGTCGTCAACCCATCTCCTCGATTGTCCTTCCGCATTTCCATGCCCCGTTTTAGGTGTCTATTTCACTAGGTAACTTTACACCTTGACCCAAATTTAAATTTATACCACGCCACACCGAGTCTAACCACCGCCCTCTCCTTCCGTTGCAGGCGTATCAGCGTCCAAGATAGCGAAGCGCGGCGACGTTGCGCCCGCCAAGGGCAGCGGCCCCTTCGCGGCTGCGCTGCGGACGCTCGCCAAGAACGCGGGCCCCGACAGCAAGGACGGTAAGCGATGCGCCGTGGCTGGCTTGGCTTCAATCCCTCGTGCCCTTGACTTCCTGGGTCCTATATGCCGGACATGACCGCCATATTGATCTATACAGGGTGTAGACATAGACATAGACATTATTTATTGATAATATTAATTATCAAAAAGCTCAAAAAGTCAAAAAGTGTTTCAGATAGGTCCTGTCACAGGGGGTCGCTGATCTCACCAATACAAGCAACTTTTACTCTGGGACCAAGTGCCAAATCTCAGCTGTTCCATACTAAAATTTTATACCTACTGCACAAAATATACGGAGCAGCTTTTGGAAATTTCCCATTTGGTCCCATAGTAAAAGTTGCATAGCGCGCAATAGAATGCTTTTTGATCTACAAAGGGCGGCACCGAGCTGTAAACCTCGATATGAGTGGTCATGCTGGATCGACTGAAGGAGGGTAGGCCCTTTGCTAGGTGGTTGTGTTTCAAGTAGTATTTCAAAGTAAATCAAGTCACATTCAAGCGATACTCAGCATTATGGGAAGGACTGGATGGATCGATCAAAGAAAATATTAATGCAACAGAAAGCTTATTGAGTCTTGAACCCGTAAATAGAAAAGTTTTATGTGGTTCAATCTTGATTTCTTCTAATAATTCTTAAAGATTATTTGATGGCTTTGTACTTAAATGAATCATCTAATATCAAAGGCGGCAATATCCATTTCGTTGTATTTTGTGTAAAGTGATGATTTAGATTTGATTAGATTTAGACAGTATGGGATAATGCCGGGTTTGTTACGAACTCGAAACTTTGAGCTCGATTTTCTATGGGTTACAGAAGCAATTCATACGAAATTTATATTTCCTTAGAAAGCTACGTTCACAGACAATAAACCTACATTTACAGATTAGTTTTGACTTTGAGTGGACATTGCCGCCTTTGTTATTATATGACTCAAATAGACCTTTGAGATTTAAAAGTTTGCCTTGACATTCGACTGAAAACACGACCACCGTTCAAAGCGGCCGAATCCAGATCCCTTTAGGTATTCCTGAAACTATAATTTTTATTTTCGAAAAAGTTTTTTTTTTTTTTTTGTGATGATGATACAGAAACCGTCACTTGTTGGGTCTTGCAATTACAAACACGTAACTTTCTATAGAAATTTAAACTTATAAGTTGTAACATTGTTTAGTTAATTTCAACGTTTCTATGTAACTGAATAATATTTCAGAGTAATATTGAGTTAAATGTGTACCTCAATAAAGTAGAATCCAAAACTGTATGTAGAGCTTAAATTTTAAGTTAGAATTAAGGTTTTAGTCAGGTAACCATTTAAATAATAGTCGTTTATAGTTCAAGTATTTATGTCATGGTCCGGAAATAAATCAGTAGTGACAGTAAACTATTTCTAAGTCCAATAACTTTCGGTCATATCACGTATCACTTGACGTCTTTTATTATTTGATTATTTTCTTGGCCATGCATTTCTAAACCCAAAACTTGTCATAATTATCTTGTAATAACTCCTACCTCTCAAAATGTAACTCTGTAAAATTACATTTTCGTAATATGAAGTTTGTGCCCCAAATCTTTCCCATAAGGGATTACAATATATCTTCACTTAATAAAGTAAAAAAAAACAAACAGTAAATAGCCCTATATCTTATAGGGGCTCTTACCCCAACAATCCCTATAACAGGGAGCTGTACCCCCAAACAACCCCCCAAGGTACAAGCCTTATTGGGGGCTTCTACCCTGTGTACCCCTATCAATCTCTACTTCGGGGGGTTGTACCCCCAACCGACTCCCCCAGGCGCATGCCTTAGGGGGGCTGTACCCCCAAGACCCCGGGTGGGGTTCGTGTGTATAAACCTCGTGTCGACAGGCGCCGCGAGCGCAGCGCCGCCGGAGCGTGAGCCGAAGGAGAAGCCTCCCCCGCCCCCCGCCAAGCGCGCCTCCCCGCACCACCTCCCCGCCAGCGGGTTTCAGCCCTACCGCCCCGACGAACGGTGAGTGTTTGTTAAATCTCTTAGAAGTTGTAGACGTGAATCTTCTTTCTTGTTCTTTCGTGGCAAACGAAAACGCAAACAACTGATCTTCTTTGTTCGCTTAGCGGTGAGTGTTTATTAAAACTCTTAGGCCCGTAATATCAATCACAGTTTAATTTCGGGCCATAGATTAAACCTCGCATTTTGTATGAAAATTAATCGACAGATAGGGTTTAAACTAGCCTTTTTGGTTTAGGCTGTGATTGATATAACGGGCCTTTGAAGTTCCGAACAAGGCCACTAGATGGTGCTGATCTCGTTCTCTTATGGCGGACGGGGCGTCATCGCAATCCGACAGAAGCTGGATAGGTAGACGTGGGCATCCAGAGAAATGGTTTGGTAGAGACAAAAAAGAGGATATTCAGCTCAGGCCTAATGAGAACCCCCACCGCCAGACAAGCGCGCCCCCCCAGTTCTAGACCTACCGCCTCGACGAAGCTCTCAGAAATTTCAGCCCTTAGAAGTTTGAGGCGAAGCCAATAGATGGCGCTCTTCGTGTTCTCTCATGGACGCGTGAACTCAATAGTACTTCGCGCTATTTGATCGCCCCCAGGTGATGTGGTGTCAATTCGTGTCTTTAGCGCCAATTATAGTGAACCTGCAAAGAGATGGGAGCAAAGATCTAACTGCGATTCTAGGAAACTTGCTCAGTAGTTCCAGGCGACGCCAACCAATTAATGTGCCCTTCTTGTTCACTCGTGGCGCAAGCTTCCACTTTGTCGTCGCGTTACCTTGATCGCCTCAGAGTTTATTGTAGCGTCTAACCCACAACTGGCTGCTTGTTTTCCATACTCCTTACTGTTACCAAGCAAACGCGAATGCTCAAATACCGTCAATGCCCGATGTTTCTGAGCTAGTGGCGCGTTGCATGAAACTACAACTGACAATGACAATAATAATTTAGATGTACAAAAGACAGCACGTCAGAGTTTACACTTTTGTTGTAAAGTCGCCCGTTACGTAACCGATCAGAGTGCTAGCGTGTAAGGGTCGACGTGCTGTGTCGTGTGTACATTGCGAATTTTATCCAACGTACCTCAGGAAGCACAACTTCAAGATAAAAGTTTTATCCCACTATCGGGTAGTGGCATCTCGCTTCACGTGGTGAAATAAAGCAAGATGGTGATAGCTGATAGATGATGGGATAAAACTTTTATCGTGACATTGTGCTTCCCTAGCAGGATCAAACGAAGTGTTTAAATTAACAAATTTTCCCCGTGTCGACGAAGCTCTCAGAAATTTCAGCCCTTAGAAGTTTGAGGCGAAGCCAATAGATGGCGCTCTTCGTGATCTCTCATGGACGCGTGAACTCAATAGTACTTCGCGCTACTTTGATCGCCCCCAGGAGATGTGGTGTCAATTCGTGTCTTTAGCGCCAATTATAGTGAACCTGCAAAGAGATGGGAGCAAAGATCTAACTGCGATTCTAGGAAACTTGCTCAGGAGGTGGCCTTAGAAGTTCCAGGGGACGCCAACCAATTAATGTGCCCTTCTTGTTCACTCGTGGCGCAAGCTTCCACTTTGTCGTCGCGTTACCTTGATCGCCTCAGAGTTTATTGTAGCGTCTAACTCACAACTGGCTGCTTGTTTTCCATACTCCTTACTGTTACCAAGCAAACGCGAATGCTCAAATACCGTCAATGCCCGATGTTTCTGAGCTAGTGGCGCGTTGCATGAAACTACAAATGACAATGACAATAATAATTTAGATGTACAAAAGACAGCACGTCAGAGTTTACACTTTTGTTGTAAAGTCGCCCATTACGTAACCGATCAGAGTGCTAGCGTGTAAGGGTCGACGTGCTGTGTCGTGTGTACATTGCGAATTTTATCCAACGTACCTCAGGAAGCACAACTTCAAGATAAAAGTTTTATCCCACTATCGGGTAGTGGCATCTCGCTTCACGTGGTGAAATAAAGCAAGATGGTGATAGCTGATAGATGATGGGATAAAACTTTTATCGTGACATTGTGCTTCCCTAGCAGGTTCAAACGAAGTGTTTAAATTAACAAATTTTCCCCGTGTCGACGAAGCTCTCAGAAATTTCAGCCCTTAGAAGTTTGAGGCGAAGCCAAAAGATGGCGCTCTTCGTGTTCTCTCATGGACGCGTGAACTCAATAGTACTTCGCGCTACTTTGATCGCCCCCAGGAGATGTGGTGTCAATTCGTGTCTTTAGCGCCAATTATAGTGAACCTGCAAAGAGATGGGAGCAAAGATCTAACTGCGATTCTAGGAAACTTGCTCAGGAGGTGCCCTTAGAAGTTCCAGGCGACGCCAACCAATTAATGTGCCCTTCTTGTTCACTCGTGGCGCAAGCTTCCACTTTGTCGTCGCGTTACCTTGATCGCCTCAGAGTTTATTGTAGCTTGTTTTCCATACTCCTTACTGTTACCAAGCAAACGCGAATGCTCAAATACCGTCAATGCCCGATGTTTCTGAGCTAGTGGCGCGTTGCATGAAACTACAACTGACAATGACAATAATAATTTAGATGTACAAAAGACAGCACGTCAGAGTTTACACTTTTGTTGTAAAGACGCCCGTTACGAAACCGATCAGAGTGCTAGCGTGTAAGGGTCGACGTGCTGTGTCGTGTGTACATTGCGAATTTTATCCAACGTACCTCAGGAAGCACAACTTCAAGATAAAAGTTTTATCCCACTATCGGGTAGTGGCATCTCGCTTCACGTGGTGAAATAAAGCAAGATGGTGATAGCCGATAATGGGATAAAACTTTTATCGTGACATTGTGCTTCCCTAGCAGGTTCAAACGAAGTGTTTAAATTAACAAATTTTCCCCGTGTCGACGAAGCTCTCAGAAATTTCAGCCCTTAGAAGTTTGAGGCGAAGCCAATAGATGGCGCTCTTCCTGATCTCTCATGGACGCGTGAACTCAATAGTACTTCGCGCTACTTTGATCGCCTCCAGGAGATGTGGTGTCAATTCGTGTCTTTAGCGCCAATTATAGTGAACCTGCAAAGAGATGGGAGCAAAGATCTAACTGCGATTCTAGGAAACTTGCTCAGGAGGTGCCCTTAGATGTTCCAGGCGACGCCAACCAATTAATGTGCCCTTCTTGTTCACTCGTGGCGCAAGCTTCCACTTTGTCGTCGCGTTACCTTGATCGCCTCAGAGTTTATTGTAGCTTGTTTTCCATACTCCTTACTATTACCAAGCAAACGCGAATGCTCAAATACCGTCAATGCCCGATGTTTCTGAGCTAGTGGCGCGTTGCATGAAACTACAACTGACAATGACAATAATAATTTAGATGTACAAAAGACAGCTACAGAGGCATCTCAGTGCTGTCTGCAGCGTATAAAGTATTCCCGGGAGTGCTATACAAGCGACTTTTACATTATGCTGAGGAGATCTTGGGAGATTACCAGTGCGGATTTAGACCCAACCGCTCAACCACAGACCAAATCCACTTCATGAGGCAGGTAATTGAGAAGGCCTACGAGTACAATATTAACTTACACCACATGTTCGTGGACTTCAAGCAGGCCTTCGACAGTGTCAATCGCAGTAGGATTCTCTCAAGCGTCCTGCTCCTAGGAGTACCGAGCAAGCTGGTACGACTTATCGAGGCTACGCTAAAGCACTCCAAATCTATCGTAGCAATACAAAATGAGCTATCTGAACCCTTTGTTATACGCTCTGGAGTGAAACAAGGAGATGCACTGTCGACCATAGTGTTTAATCTCGTCCTTGAAGCTGTAACCCGAAATCTTAGCATCAGTGGCCTAATCGACTACAACACGACGCAACTTGCCGCCTACGCTGATGATATTGTTATCACCAGCAGGTCGAAGAGTCGCATGGCGGATCACAGCCAACACCTGGAAACGGAAGCAGCGATCTTTGGACTGCATGTAAATGCATCCAAAACTAAATATCTCGCTACAACACGGTGTCCAGAACCACTGCAAAATGTTTTGATTGGTGCCAGCACCATCGAGGGAGTTGGCAGTTTCAAGTATCTGGGATCCACCTTGACCGCCCAGAACAAGACTGACGAGGAGATTAAGGCCAGGATACTAGCAGGAAACCGGTGCTTCTACTCGTGTAGTAAGCTACTGGGCTCGAAACTGCTCAGCAGAAGATCCAAGCTCGCCATCTATCGCACCATTATAAGACCAGTTGTGACTTACGCCTGTGAAACCTGGGCACTAACACAGAGAGACGAACAAAAACTTTCCATCTTCGAGCGCAAAGTGTTGAGGAAAATCTTTGGTCCTGTGAGAGAACCAGATGGCACATATCGCTCTCGAATGAACCATGAGCTGGATGCTCTTATGGAGCGAGAAACCATCGTCAGGTTCTGTAAGTCGCAGCGTCTTAGATGGGCCGGTCACCTGGAGAGAATGCCAGACACCAGAGCCGCAAAGGTAATGAGCAAATGGAAACCACAGCAGAAGAGACCAAGAGGCAGGCCCAAAAAACGTTGGATTGACTGCATAGAAGAAGACCTCAGGAAGATGGGCAAATACACCAACTGGCGAAAAGAGGCAAGGGCCAGAGACAAATGGAGATCTACTGTGGAGGAGGCCAAGACCCACAAAGGGTTGTAGCGCCAAAGGAAGTAAAGAAGTAAGTAAAAGACAGCACGTCAGAGTTTACACTTTTGTTGTAAAGACGCCCGTTACGAAACCGATCAGAGTGCTAGCGTGTAAGGGTCGACGTGCTGTGTCGTGTGTACATTGCGAATTTTATCCAACGTACCTCAGGAAGCACAACTTCAAGATAAAAGTTTTATCCCACTATCGGGTAGTGGCATCTCGCTTCACGTGGTGAAATAAAGCAAGATGGTGATAGCCGATAATGGGATAAAACTTTTATCGTGACATTGTGCTTCCCTAGCAGGTTCAAACGAAGTGTTTAAATTAACAAATTTTCCCCGTCTCCAGGTTATCCCACCCAGCGGCCGCGTCTTTCCCGCTCATAGACCCGGGCGCGTACTCGCCGTATGCGCATCCCAGCCTCTACTCCAGTGCGGCACTGCAGTACCGGTCAGTACATACTTACTCCGTTGGCTCAGCGACCCAAAGTGGGTCCTGGCCTCAGACACGAGTCACCATTGAGCTTAAACTACCCGGTCCCCTTTCCGCCTGGATGTCACGACTATTTTATTTGATATCAGTTTAGAGCTTTTATAGGCAGTTTATAGGCAGCTGCCATCTTGTTATTCCAATTAAAAGTTAAAATGTCGGGGGTTTTTAAAATTTTCAAAGAGCCGTTTTCACGTCTGTCAAATTTCGCTTTTTCTGAAGATATTATTAATCTGTGTTAGCGAAATTTTACAGCCACATCCCGGCTCTTGTATGGCCAAGCGTATGTATGAGTGCCATCTACCAAGGGCTTTGAATTCAGCTTTTAACTGTCAGTTGAAAACGGGCCATTTGGATGTTAAAAGATTTTTTGTCCGAAAAAAGCTATTGATTTAATGACATCGAACTCCGTATAAAGCCCGGTTTACATTATTCCATCACTGGAATGCTGGAATGCTACTGGAATAATGTAAAACGGTACTGAAATGCTAGAGACTCATTCCAGTGCGTTCCAGTCCCTGTATTATCTAAAATATCCACCGTAAAAAAGAACGGTTGTTAAATGTCAATATAAAGATTGTTCATTTCAATAAGGGCTATTTTCGAGTGTTTTGACGCTCGGTGGTTGAGTGGAATTTTTAGATAATAGAGGCGCAGTAGCGGTTTACATTATTCCAGTAGCATTCCAGCGCTGGAATAATGTAAACCGTGCTTGACAATGCAACCTTCCCCCGCAGGCTAGCGGCCGAGGAGCAGATGTACTTTGAGCGCATGTTCCGTACCGGGGTCGGGGTGGGGGGGTGGCTCCCCCCCTACGCGCTGTACCCCCCCGCCGCGCCGCCCCCGCCCCTCCCGCTGCTGCATCACCCGGGCGCCCCGCTCCACGCGAGCGAGCGGGACAAGGAGCACCTCATGCACCGCGAGCGGGAGCGCGAGAGAGAGAGGTGAGTGCAGAGATATTCTTCTTCTGGAACGGTCCCTCAATTATGAGGATCGAGACCATATAAAAATACATATCTCATATACAGTGAGTCAGAACTGTTAATATTTATACACCGTGCTATTTTAGTGGTTTTAAAGCCGAAGGTATTTTGTTGCACTGTTGATTCTGAGCCAAATTACCATTCATTTTCATTCCAAAACGCGCGAAAAAATATTTCACTTTTCCATGCAAATGGTGTCGATTGACGATAGACATTTGTATTGGGAAGTGTTTTTTCCCCTCATTTTGGAGTAAAATTTTGGGATTTGGCTCAGAATCACCAGTGCAACAAAATACCTTCGGCTTTAAAACCACTAAAATAGCACGGTGTATAAATCTCCCAACTGCACGGTGGGCATTCAATATTTTCATCTTTTGCCGGTCTATTGCACAATGCACATTGACATTGGCTTTTCTATATCACCCTGTATGTCCAATTCCAGAGAACGCGAGCGCGAGCGAGAGCAGAGAGAGAAGGAGCAGCGCGAGCGAGAGAGACAACAGAGGGAGAAAGAGACGCGCGCGCGATCCGCGCTACGGGACGAACAGAGGGCGCTAGCTGCGCTCCAGGCGCCGCATCTACCGCCCCATCTGTTACCGCCCCCCGTCTATAGACCGCTGCTGCCGCCACCACTGTTATACAGGTGAGAGAGAGTGTGCCTCGTTGAACGGAGCTCGGCCTTCGTCCTGGCCGGTTGGGTTGTTTTATAGGAGAATTTGGGCCGTTCCGAGCTTCGCTCTTTGCGGTACTCGGCATTCGGCCTCGTTAGATGGAACTCTGCCTTCGGCTATTTTTTATTTTATTTATTAATTATTGTTGTATTCGAACGGGTCGAATCGCGGTTGGTTTTTGGCAAATTTAATTAGCAAATTAAACGTCGGGATAAATAATGTGTGAATATCGCGAGTCATTAAAATGAATAGTAGTTATTGGTCTGGGGTTAAAAACAACATACTAACGAGATTTCCTTTCGCAGGCCGTACCACCGTCAATACCCGCCCTACCCGGACCTCCACCCGACCAACCTGAGCGTGCCCCCCCGCGCGCCTGCGGCCACCGCCCCCGCGGTGCACCCGCACCCCGCGCACCCCGCGCACCCCGCCCAACCCGCGACCCCCGCCGACGCCGACGACGACCGGAAGGACGGTGAGAGCTTGCCGGCGACCGCGCCGACGACCGCCGAGACAGTCTGATGGGGACAACGCGTTAAGCCTTAGGTCTTAAGTCACTAAAAAGATCTTAGATGCACTGACAAAGGTTCTGTTAGGGTCCTAGCCTAACTGGGTAATTCAATAAGTGGACTGTATATTGAGATGTTATAAAATGCGGGTTTAATGCCGAAAATAAAATAATATACAAAATATTGGTAAGCAAGCGAACTATTATAACCAATGTCCAAGAGAGAAGTGCGGAGCTCTTTTCGAAACATCAGGGGTGCGGGAGCGGCGGGCCTCCGCGGCGGTGGTCCGGTTTTGGGCTGGCCAATCAGAGTGTTCCCCCCACACCTCATGTGTCCGACAGGTTCCAAGTTACCAACAAAAGTCCTAAATCACTGACAAAGAACCTAAATCACTGACAAATGACCTAAATTACTGACAAAGGTCCTAAATCGACGGCAGGAAGGACGGTGAGAGCCTGCTGGCGACCGCGCCGCCGCCCGCCGAGACAGTCTGATAGGGACAACGCGATAGGGATAAGGGCTTAAGTCACTGAAAAAGATCTTAGATGCGCTGGCAAAGGTTCTAAGTTACCAACAAAATTCCTAAATCACTGACAAAGGACCTAAATCACTGACTAAGGTCCTAAATCGACGACAGGAAGGATGGTGAGAGCCTGCCGGCAACCGCGCCGCCGCCCACCGAGACAGTCTGATAGGGACAACGCGATAGGGATAAGGGCTTAAGTCACTGAAGAGGGGCATAAGTCACTGAACATGATCTTAGATGCACCGACAAAGGTTCTAGGTTACCGACGAAATCTTAGATGCGCTGACAAAGGTTCTAGGTTACCGACGAATGTCCTAAATCACTGAAAAATGGCCTAAATCGACGACAAGTAGGATGTCGAGAACCTGCCAGCGACTGCGCCGCCGCCCGCCGAGGCAGTCTGATGGGGACGAGCTTTGGGGGTTGTCACGTGATAGGGCTAAGGTCACTGAAAATGGGCATAAGTCACTGGCAAAGGGACTAATGCCCGAATTCACCAATTATACTTAATTTTTAAGAACTTCTCTAACTTTTTTAAGAAGTCCTTAGCGTCTTTGGCGTAAAGGACTTCTTAAAAAAGTCAAGAAGTTCTTAAAAATTAAGTATAGTTGGTGAAATCGGGCATAAGTCTCCGAAATCACTGACAAAGCCTCCTCCGTTAAACAAAGAGAACAAAAAAATATTTGTACCGTAAGAGTGTCTGTTAAAAAAAACAAGCACCTGATGTTTTACACTACCAATAAAAAAAAATGTGTGTAATGTTTGGTAAAATATTACTCTTTAGCGGTGGGCAGAGAGCAAGACCTTTGATTATGGTTTTTAGGACCTTTGTTTATGGTTTTTAGGACCTTTGTTTAAGGTTTTTAGGACCTTTGTTCATGGTTTTTAGGACCTTTGTTTATTGTTTTTAGGAACTTTGTCGGTGTTTTAGAGTCTTTGTATGTGACCTAAGTCTTTTGCTAGTAATTCAGGCCCTTTTCCAACAATTACGATCTTTGTCACTTGGGACTTAACATCCTTTTAAGTGCCGGCCGTCCTTATTTAAATTGAATCCTATTATTTGTTCAAATAATTATATTTGGCGAACCATTTCAACAAATAACTGGGCGCCTATTACATGTGAGACAAGGCCATTGCCACAGAAATAGTGATAGTATAGTGTGCAACACAAATTATTATCTGCCACTGCCTATAATTGGCTTGTTATAAGAAAAACTATTTCCGATATGCCGTCGACACACAACTGGTCGTATGAATGCAATTTATTTCTGTGGCATTTGCAATCAAAATCTTGGCCATACGACTTAGAAACATTTTAGGACATTAAAATTAAATATTAATGAAAACGATAAATGAAAAACTGCCTCTAACTTAACAAACAAATTGTATCAAATAATTGTATGTATGTACTTATATTTAGGAACAGAAACAGGGGCCTAATTTCGATAAAACAAAATTTAACACATCTAAATGAAACATTTGTAAAAACTAAGCGGTCTGAAACCAAAGAAGTATCGAATAAATGTCAACCAGCTTATGTATAAAGTAACAACTCGTATAATCGTGTATCTTGTATAATTTAGGATTATCATACAAAATATCCGATTTGTGATATAAAATAATTCAAATATTAAACAAAATAAAACATTTAACTTTTGCTTTCCCTCCACACTTAAATTCAAAATTGTACTTTTTTCTGCTAAAATTATAAAATATAAAGAACTGAATCGAATTCAGTTTTAGTTCCTAAAAGGTTTTCAGATTGGCCCTAAATGGTGCGAAATTTTGTTCTTTGCTAATGTTTTCTAAATACAATCTTTGTACATTCAAACACCAATATTACTTCGCAATCACCGTACCGATAGCGAAATAAAATAAGTGAGATATCTTCAAAACCTGCCTGGAGCAGCCCTTTAGATAGACGCGGCTTATATTTTATAAACTTATGTCACTTCGCTTTGCTGTCACAAGTGTATTTTTGGCGGTATTTCTTTCGAGACGCCATCTTTTTTATGATAACTTATTCTTGAATATTTTATCATATAATTTATTATATTTTGACGACTCCGCGAATTATCTATATTAGAAAAATACTTTAATAATGTCCCTTTTAAATATATTAATTGGTATAAGGAAGATAAGTTTGACTACCGCCTATAGCGCTGTAACAGCACAGTGAAGCATATTGGTTTTACAAAACTTAATAAAATTTGCTCGTTTCCAGAAATAGTAAATGTAAACTTGAGATATTGTATTGCCCCTTTGCTTACCACTAGCGAGTGGTAACATGCTCTCGAATACTCTATTAAAAAACCATAGAGTGTCCCACATTCTTTGACATTTGTGTATGATTGATGTATATGTATTACATCTTGGTTATCTGTTATTGTAGAGTACATCCTATAGTTATTTATTATATGGATATCTGAAGCAAGTTTGCATTTATTATTATATGTAAACGATTGTATACTTCAGTGGTCGGGAGAGCGGTATTTTGACATCACTGTTGCTGCTAATTCAAAATGGCGAAGCAAATGCATCAAAAAAGATAGAATGTCGTATGTGAAAAACAAAGAATTGGTGATCCTTTTTGACAAATTTCTGCTCCCCCGATCAAAAGTATAGTATAAGAACGCAAGCTCGGGACATGTAACGTATTAAGTAAGGATAGTCAACAGTTCAATCAGCTACACGAGTATCGACTCTACTGTATATTGTGACACGTCTTATATTCCTTTGCAGTATTGTAGTTTACCTTTTTTGTCTTAATTTTAATCCCCCAACGCCCTTGGTCTGGAAATTATTACAAATATTTTGTTTGTTTAAAAATATTTCTTTTTTCTTTTGAAGGAATTTGTTGAAGTTATTTTCGGATTAAGGCTCGGGGAAGTCCCGAGCAAGCGAGAACTTTGACTGCAATGTTTCTTAGTTATTAAGCGAAAAAGTGGTAAAAAAACAAGAAATTTTATATAAATAATAGTAATGATTATTAAACAAAAATCTTTCTACGATCATCGTATGTAATTGTTAGATAGTTTTTCATTTCCTATGAATTAATTAATTAACTGTAGCTATTAATAGGTGTTTAATAATTTCCCTTTATGATGTTTTAGTGGTCAAGACGAACGGTTGCGCTTTTAGATGATCAAAGATTAGATTAAGCGATCCATAAATTTTAAAAAAAGGGCGCAATTTTCGCATCGAACATAATTTTCCTACAAGTTTCCCCTGGTCTCCCGTACAGTTACAATAAACAAGCTAACAAATTGACTGTTGCGAGTTGCTTCTTTCTTATCCAAATGTGACAGTTGACAACCTTCAACAGCCTGTTGACAGTTTGTTTTTGTACTGGAAACTCAATTTTGGCGCGAACAATGCATCTACAATGAAGCGCGTGTGACAAGAGACATTTTGCCGTATGCAAATACCGAGTTAACGAGTGAAATTCTGGTAATATTGCCAATTGAGAAGGCTTTATTGTTGGTAATATTGCTAATTGAAAAGGCTTTATGTCTGATAATGTTGCCCAAGAAGCGTGACGGTTCGTCAGAGCCTCAATAAGTATAATTTACTTCGTCAATTGCCGCATTTAGTGTATCCGAATTACTTTTGTGCGTCAGTGGGTGTTATTTTGTAATTGTAAATAATTAATATTTAATAGGTAGACACGATATGGACAATACCTAACAAGTGGATGATAAAGCGAATGGTAAAGCTGAAGGGTTTTATTGAAGGACAAAGAATACACTGTTTCGATGAATTAATTTGTGCATGACAGTTTTTTTATTTTGTGTTTTAACACGACCCGTTTTTAGGAGGCTGATGAAAAGACGAGACTCTTGAGAAAATCTTGTTTGGTCCAATATTATTGTTCACACCACACTACTTTAGTTGCATCTTAAATACAAAACTACATGGTGTACTCGAATTCGAAAGCGGAACTCTAAACACCCTTAAGTTTAATTATTTTATTAATTATAATAATTAATCTTTGAAAAATGCATGACATTACAGTTTGTTTTTTATCAGCCTCTGTGAAACCTGGGATAACCCTACCCTACCTTTCCCTCCCAACACGCCTTGAGCTTGAGTGTAGATCACTGGCCGCTTACAACTAGACTGGATGTGACTTTCAAAATTACAGGTTTTAGTGCGGGTTACTATACAACGTGTTACAAAAGGTCCTTACTCTTTTGCAGGGTGTAGCAGGGTTGTAAAAAGCAATTTTCATTAAATTACCACAAAATAGGAAAAAATATCTTGACGGACAGAACTGATAGTTTTTGATATGTATTCCGCAGGATTGCATTCATGATCAAGGGGCCTGAGTATGTAACCCAATGGAGCCGAAATGGGCTCCCAGTTGACGGCTTTTTACGATGTAATAATTCTGTCGATCCTTTTAATTTTTTTGTAGTACAGCAAAGAATATTCTAACTCGAGAGGATTAGTTCACTGGTTGTAGGAGAAAAACGGGGAAACCCTGGTGTTGTCCTTCTACTGGGACGCCATCGACACGCCATTGCATTACGCCCCTGAGTTTACGTCCCGCGTCGTGTGGCGCCATCTTGCTTTAGTTTTATTTCACTACGTCAAACAAGGGGCTAGAACTTTGTAGGTGCTCGACGCGGGCCGAAAAGACTCTTCGTTGCGTTGCGCTGCCCGCGCCGAATCAGTCATGTCCGTAAACGTTCCGATTCAACGTATAACAATAATGTCTGGTCAGTTTTGTCTGTCTTCGAAAAAATCGTAGAACGATCCCTAAAGGACGATGAAATCTCGCTGTGGTGCTTCGTTGACACTAGTACCATGACTATTTGTTTTCTTAATTACAGGCATCCGCATCATGCATAGAGCAAAACAAATAATTAGATTGTGATCCCTATCACCCTGTAAAAAAGTTAGGATATTTTGTAACACCTTGTATAGGAACGAACAAGGACGTTCCATGATAATTTTTAACACTGTTCAGTAAGGTGTGAGTTAGAATGTTTGTCATTCATGAGGCAAGTCAACACAGAAGTTGGAGGGAAGCATAAGCAAGTCTGCAGCCTGAAAAGTAGTAAGTAACGAGTTTCCTATTGAAAAATATGCTAACAAAATACCAATAGCTCGGTTATGTGGATCCTGTCGGATCCTGTCCGGATAGCGACAGAGATTGAAAAAAATGTATATCAATGTCTCTATGAAACTAGGGTTCACTAGAAACTACGACGCGAGGTGCTACGCACCCGTAGGAAACGCTACGCCCCGTAGCATGTGCTAGCCGTCCCATAGAGGATTTTCGTAGCTCTAGCTCTACCGGTATCAAAACGCCAAAGATTTATTCAGAATAGCTATGAATAGAGACCGATGCAAGGAGCTGACTGCTGACTGCCAATCTCCAATGATGTAGTTTTTTACGTCAAGTTTTTTTTTGTTTAAGGACTCGAGAAAAGGACACAGAGCATCATGATAAGTTCTGTCAGAAAAAAGTTCTCTTGCTTGCAAAGTAGAAATCCTTATTTTCAAAACTATTTCTATAAAACTGAAAAACCTTCAGACACCTAGCAAAAAACCAAAAAAACAAAGAGCAATCCAAATAACTCACAAAGAAATTCCCCAAACCACTGTTCAAAAGATAAAAACAAAAGGAAAGAAACCTTTTTCAACCTCAAAGTACAAGACACCGTGGCATGGCACGGCCGATACCCTACGTCAACCTCAGCGGCATTTCAAGGTTTGCAGAGCTGAAGACCACACCCCGAGAAGAGAAAGAAGTAGACAAAAATCTACCGCAAAAGAAGAGCAGCAGCAACAACCTGGTTCTAGGCAAGTCACGGTGAAAGCAAAACTATATTATCGAAGTACCTACTTAGTTGAGAGTTTCTTCTAAACTTAAGGCCCATAATAAATGGTTATAGGCACAAAAAGCACCGCCAAATAAAAAAAATATCATATCTTATTTTTGAAAAATTGCCACTTTTGGCGGCGGTGGGTTTCTTAGGTCCTAAAAATAGTTAAGCCTATTTGCTAGTTAGCCTATCATTTGAAGTTTCGATTTTAGCAAAAACGCATCCGAAAAGAAGATAATATGTTTTTTTTCCATTGGCGGCGCTAGTCGTGCCTTGATATGGGCCTTAAGCATTAGGTTATCAACGCGAGGCTTAACTATTTTTAGGACCTAAGGTTTAGATTTTTACGTTTAGAACCTACGAACTACCATATTAAATCATTCGTCTTCCCGAAAAGTCCTAAAAAAACAGTATTGAGTAGGTTTGAGTCCCGGAATAGTTATAAAATTGTCACAAAGTCAAATAATTATGCGTCATATCGAGCCCTGACATGGTGGTACACGCTGTCTGCCCCACTCCCGGTGGTTCAACCGAACGAGAGAGCACTGGCTGGCAAGTTTTCACACTTCATGTGGAGCATAATTATTTAGGTAGACGAATCGATCATGCGTTTTCACTCTCCTTGTAGAGGATAACGCAAGAATGTTCTACTAATATGAAGTGCTACGCTGGCGCCGTAGCAGGCGCTACGTCGTAGCTTACAGACTAGGATGTCAGTCATCTACGAAATAACAACTTGCCACGCTCGCGCCGTAGTAGTGCTACGTCGTAGCGTTAAGACTAGGATGTCAGTCGTCTACGAAACTACAAGCTGCTACGCTCGCGCCGTAGTAGGCACTACGTCGTAGCTTTAAGACTAGGATGTCAGTCGCTACGTAACTACAATGTGCTACGCTCGGTCTGTAGTAGTGCTACGTCGTAGCTTTAAGACTGGGATGTCAGTCGTCTACGAAACTACAACGTGCTACATTCACTTTTAATGATTCGCGATATTTAAACATTATTGTATTCGAAACGGGTCGAATCGCGATTGGTTTTTAGGCAAATTAATCACCTTATTTATCCCGACGTTTCGGCCGCGTTACAGCTGCCAGTCTACCCGCGGCCACGGCAGCTGTAACGCGGCCGAAACGTCGGGATAAATAAGGTAATTAATTTGCCTAAAAACCAATCGCGATTCGACCCGTTTCGAATACAATAATACAACGTGCTACGCTCGCGCTGTAAGTAGGCGCTACGTCGGCGTCGTAGCTTTAGGACTAGGATGTCAGTTGTCTACGAAACTACGACGTGCTACACTCGTGCTATAGTAGGCGCTACGTTCGTAGCTTTAAGACTAGGATGTCAGTCGTCTACGAAACTACAACGCGGTACGTCGTATTCCATCATATCGCACTTCAAGAAGTATGAAAGCGTAGATATCGGTTTCAGTCTGATACTTTATGAAAAAGGTGTATATCATGGCATCCGTGGCCGGGTACAGCGAACCACTTTGACTTACCAACCTGGAAGAATTTTTAGCTAGTTCAATACGGTTTGGTGTCAGGGTCCGAAGGGGCCCTCTGAGCTTGGGTGCCCTGGGACATTGCCCCTCCTTGTCCCTGTGTAGCTACGCCACTAATTGCGATGATTGCGCCAAATGGTCTACGGAGCTACGTCGTAGTAGACGCTACGCCTTAGTTTAACTGAATTCAGAGAAAGCCGTAGCATAGTCTACGATGAAGCTACGAACAATATGTTGACTTGAGATTGATCCAACATTGGTCTGGATCTAGGGCTGTTCGCCATGGGTGCATTTAATTGCCCGGCGATCGTGGAAAGATCGAATCTACACACTCACGCAGTGAAGCCTCGTAAAAGTGACTGTGAGCGGGTTTCGCACTTGTTCACGGCCGGGTAGTAAAGTTCACGGCGTGAATTTGAGAGGCTTTAAAAGTTACATATTATTTGGGGATCAATCGTGTAGCCTACCTATTTTTTGGTGTGGGGCTCTTATCCTGGCAATCGGGTAGTATATCAAAGGTCATACACTTAATTACACTTCTTCGTATTTTAAGTCTGTTGAGGGGCGACTTTATGTGCATATCTCGTGCGGTTACACCTTCTAGCTAGGACCTAGGGATTACTAGGGAATGGGCCCATGGTTAGTTAGTATAATAGGCTCTATAAACTTCTAGGCACCATATCTGGCTGGGCGGCGGGCATCGCCGTGGTGCGCGTGGGAAAGGTGGCGGCCTTCGGTCTCGGAGGCGGCGTCCTATTGCTACACTTCGCACACGAGCTCGGCTACATCGAGGTCAACTGGGAGCAGATACGCGAGTCGGTGCTTAAGACGCAGGTGCTTGTTTGCTTATCAACTACTTGAGACAGTATTCGAGCGCGGATCCACCTTAGTGGGCAGTTTGGGCATGCCCAATTGTAGCCTGTAAAATTTTACAAGTCCCAGCTGGGCAAGACCTTCTCTCAAGAGAGTTTGGGCCTAATCACCACGGGTGCCCACCACTGATTGGAGATTTTCTCATTGAGGGTATTATGCCTCAGACGCTCAGGTTTCGTCACGATGTTAGCGAGTGGTGTTGCTATTACAAATTTCACAAATGTACGGAGAGTAACTTTGAAATTTTAAAAAAGTCATATATACACGCCCGCAAGGGGAATCGAAACTGGGTTTCTCGCTTCTAAGTCCATTAGTATACCCTCTAGGCCAACACCGAGCCGTTGAAGAGTAGAAGCCCCTAAAGTTAGACTAGACCTCTGTCTAACACCCTGTATTTCCGGTCCAGGTGTGGATGGATAAGTTTGTGCCTATCGTGAAAAACAACAGCTGCTACTCGATGGGCTTCATCGGCGGCTTCTTCTTCGGCGTGGCTGCGGCGTAGCACTTATACGACTCCTGAACAGCTCTTATACGACTGTAACAAGACCATTGTATGACTCTCATAAACTCTTATAGGAATCTTGTACCGCTAAAAAAAATTAAAAGTTAAAAGTCTATTGTGCGACTCTTGTACAGCTCTTATAAGACTCTTGTGCGTCTTTGTGCGTGTTTTTTTGAGAAAATGCACTAAGTTATTAAGTGAGCCTGAGGTTTTCTTTGTACCTAACATCATCAATCACAATCCACGAGTTACCTTGTCGCGTGAGGCGACAAGACTTATCCCAGATGGTTCATAGCACCGTGCTATCTACAAATAGAAAGACCGAAGGAAGTGACCCATAAAAGATTATCTGACAGGTTATAACATAACAACTCTGGAAAATGAAAAGGATTACGTTTCTACAGGAATACAATTTTCAGGTTGCAAACTTTATTGCTTTCCTCCCACATAATACCTGTAACGCAGATGGAACCCAATTGCATGCATGGATAGTAAATTTAGTCAATGGTGTTGCTTAGTTGTATTTTGAAAAGTGCATGTGTTTACTGTAGTTTGCAAGTACTTGTTTACTATCATACGCAGTTTTATGCTATTTATTTACCTCTTGTTAATTGTTATGCCGGCTTTGCTTATACCTCCTTACCTACAAGTATTTGTGTGTAATAAAGTGTAACGTAGGTAACATACTGCCGGTTTCTGAATTGAGAAATTCGCTAAGCAAATGTGTAAGTATCGTCCTGCTCTGCAGATTTCTCACAAAAGAGCGTGACAGGGCGATAGTAAAGTATTTGCTTAGCAAAATTCTCAACTCAGAAACCGGGCCATGGTCAACTAATTAGAATATTTTTAAAGTAAACTAAGTTAACATTGCAGTCGAGGTAATTTTACTTGGATAATTGAGTTCCAAACTAAGTAATTTTAAGTTTAACAAAACAAGAAACTTGTATAGGGGCTCTACTCCGAACTATCTGTCACACCACACGTGATACTAATGTAACATCTATTCGGTGCCGTGCTTCTTAAGTTTGTGTTAATAAACCTGTCAAAATTCTAACACTTTTCTCTGCCCCACAGCTAGAGGTCCAACCGCCACGGCGCCACAGTCTGTGGTCCCCGTCGAGCCAGACAAGCCGCCTGACAAACCGGCAAACACCCCTGAAGAACCAGCCTTATTCCCCGAAAAACCCACCTTTATACCCTCCAAACCCATCCCCCATTCGCCGAAGATATCCCCTTCATCCATCCCGAACCCCAGCCCAAGTGTCACTGCGACAAAAGGGGTAGAACCTTACCCGAACTTTGGCGGGTATCTTTACTCTATACCCGGCTACTCGGCCTTTCAACCGATATCCTACCCCAGCCATCAAGGCACCCAACCAACTGTGAACGCTATACCAACACCGAACGAAACTACCATCAATCAGTTCCCAACAATAGATGCCAAAGATGACGCATCTAGAGAGACCATTACAGAACCGGAGGAAGAAAAGTGTGTAGAGACAAAACCACAGACGGACTTCGAAGAACAGTTTACATCGGAAGTTGTGCCAGCTGTGATCGAAGCCAAAATCCAAGCGGAGTCTAAGTTGAGCGTAGCTTCCCTCACACAACCGTCACCCCCAATCCCTGCTCAAGACGAGAAGAAGAAGCAATCGGAACGATTCAGTCTAAAAACTAGCATACCTATCAGTAAGATTGACATGAAATGCGTTAACACACCACCAGACACAACATTCCAAACTTCTTTGAACAAAAAACCGCCAGCGCCGTTTAACCCAGCGTTCCAAACAGTGAACGAAACCAACCCAGCGATTGGCAGAGTTGAAATACAAAGCAATATTGTCATAAAAACAGCTGCTAACAAAGAAACAGAAACACCTGCTGAACTCACTAAGACAGCTGTGCCGAATAACAGTATAAGTACACTCATAAATGCAGCAGAAGCCATAAGTAGCAATGAACAGCAATTCTGGAAAGCCAAGCCCAAAGAAGAACCTATTACTGAAGTAAAAGACACATTCCCAAAATTAGTGCCTGCTACACGACCGATTTTCAGTCCTATAAACCCGGAGACAAAGCATAACTTCGCAAAAAAGCCGCCAGACGGATTCAACGAACAGAAAAATCAACAGATCGTCTTTATTCAAAATAATAAGAATCCTTCTAATCCAAAAATGTTAGTAACCATATCGCAGCAACAGAGCAACCCGCAGGTTGTGCTGCAGAGAGCAAACTACGAGTCAAAAAACATGCTAGCTCCTTCACGACTGTCAAGCCTGAATAAGAAGTGCAAAGAAGACCACGATGGCGCTTCGTCAAAAGTAGTCGCGCTGAAACGTCTCCATCAGGAGAACTGCGACGAAAACGATTTCGAAAACCTCATCACCGAAAATCAAATTTATGGCAATAAGATAGTCGTGAAGGAGAAGTCACAAGGAACCCTACAGGAGCAAGACCTAAAGAAGAGAGAGTCCAAACTAACGTCAGAAAAGATAAACCAGACGACGGATACGAAGAACGTAGTAATACAACCGAACTTTTTGTATTTGAGCAACGTCCAATTTCCAGCTAACTTGATGATGATAAAGAATAACGGTAAAATCAATGAGCATATAAAAATCAATAGCAAAACTAGTGGGAACGAAAACAAGATTATCGATGAAGGGAGTCAAACTAGACCTAACGATAGCAACGGAGCAGCAGTGAAGAATACAAAGACGCAAAGCATAAACGTGGCTGTAAGCAAGGAACTGCACGTTCTGAAGTCGAGCAACAACGTTCTGCAGACGATATCGAACAAGACGACAAACAAAACAACGGATTTGTACATTCAGACGAATCAGAAAGTCCTAATGAACCCGCAGATTCTATACCAAGTTCCGATGCTAGTAGACTCAGACGTGCAAAGGTTAAACACGCAAACGTTCATCAACAGAGATTATACGAAATTACTTTCACAAAACAAAAAGGAACTGCCCCGGATACACGAGCAACCGAAAAGCAATGACAAGCTATTCATAGCGTGCCCTTACCAAATGGACTCAAAATTGCAGCCGAAAATCGTCATCACAAACCTGAGGCCAAAGATATCCAAAATAGACGAGGTAAGCACGCTAGACTTGTACGAGAAACGGAAGAGATTACGACGACTAAAATACTTGACTAATAAGGATAAAGACACGAAGGCTGATGCCAAAAAGGCGTTAGACAAACCAGATACTAACACGTTGAAGAACATCATCACCCCTGACAAAATGAAGTCAGAGATTTACAAGGAGTTTGCGAATACCAGGGTGCCAGTATTTGATAATAGTAGTGACGACAGCGATAGTGATGGCGATGAGAAAGAACTTGCAGAGTATGAGGCGCTGATCGAAAAGTATGGCAGTAAACATGAACAGGATGATGGATGCAAAGTAGAGTTTCTCTCACAGTTTAGGTTAGCCACCCGGAAAGTTTATAAAGGTAAGAGCTGTTCTTAATGATTTGGAAAAAATATTCCTTAATATTCAAATACCTACGAGTAACTGCTTGAAGAGCCATTTTACCACCAATTACGACGTAACGCAATTTATCGACATGGGTAGTATAAAACATGAAAATCGAAAGAAAATCTCTAAGAACTAGAACATCACAACAAAGCACGAAAAATCTCTGCATAGTCAGTTCATAACTGCATTGTGAAGAATTTGGTAACCTTTAGAACCTAGGGATTAATTCATCTAAATTATGTCAGTACGATTTGTCAGAAAGTACCTACCCAAACTATTTAATAAACCAGCCCTAAGACGTCCAGTGTAACTATTTACAGAAAAGCTCCTAGACCTGCAGGAGCGTTCCCTTCAAAAGGACTCCGTCGCCAACGCCTACATCTCCGCCGGTCGGATAGACCGGATATCAGGGGGGGAGGACCTCCTCCCTTCGCCGGGACACCTGGAGCCTCCAGCTGAACTACTGGAGACCTGGGGACCAGTCGACTTGGATACCGGGCAGGTGTTGAAGAGGAAACAGGCGTTCCTGTCGCAGTTGAGTCTGGGGCATGTCTCCACGCGATACAGAGACGGTGTGTATCTTTGTTACTTGTTAAGTGATGAAGGGAAATTCGAATGGTGAGAGGTGACCGTGCAGCTCAATGGTCGGTCGACATCGTTGAGGCGGCAGAGGGTCCATGGATGCGGAAGTCGAGGGACCGCGAGAGGTGGAGCAGTGGGCAGAGGTGGGCTGATGATGATGAAAAACCGTGACGGGCGTTGGAGCGTGGGGGGAAACTGCGTATACCCAGAAAACCAGAATGTTTGAGAAATACTGTCAATCATGCCCAAATAAGGGTGAAAGGCATTCTTACCACTTGTCGGAATTAGGTACCCAAACAGGATTAGGTGCTTATTCTTTGGGGATTTGGGAGTGAGTTGTGGTCAAGCCATTAAAACTCGAAGCATTCTACTAGCTAGCCTAACCATATTTTCTCGCAATTCTTGACGATAAACTTCCTGTCATTCACATTTCAGACTACGAGAAGACGTGGAAAGAAATCGTCAAAGAGAGACGGCGCAGAAACGGCATCATAGACCCCGGCCCGGTAAAACTAGACGATCCTATGGCGATAGACACCAAAGACCAGCTTCAGATCATGACAGAAATCACCAAATCGGTCGGGAAAAACAACAATCTAATAAAAAGGAGACTGGACAGCGATCAGCAGGATCCATCGAGCGACAGCATTCACACCCTAGCGGAGAAGAACTTCACCGAGCTGTCAAAACTATCCAAAATGGCCGACCAAAGCGTCAAGCTCTTCAGCGGCGAGAATACGAGAAAGCGCGACCTGAACCCCGGTTTCGACAGCGAAAACATCCAAAGGATCCCGAAGCCCTACAGCCATAGTTACCCCAACATTAACATCCCGAATATTTCCAAAATCATATCGCTAAAGTCGAGTCAAGATCCGAGCGTCGTCAGCACGACGCCAGCGACATCTATGGATGAGCCGCAGAATTGCGCAGCTGGGGTTAAGAACGAAAGGGTGCCGAGTAAAGTGGCGAGGGTTGATGAGAAGACTCCTGAACTAAGCCCTAAGGACGAGCCGATGGCGTGGCCCGGTTTGGAGGCTGTTCTCAAGAGTTACAGGCATTTCGAAGCAGGTAAATTCGTCAAGTTATAAAACGTTGGCGACAACTAATCTACGGGTTTCATCACGATGCCTATGGGTTTCATCACGATGTTTTCCTTCACAGGTAGTAAGTGCAGTTTACGTTACACGAAACAAATATCTAGGTACAGAATAGTTTTATTAGTATTCTCTGTTCGGCGCATTCAGAGAACGAAAAAAAAAACTAGTGAGATATAACAAAATTAAGAAATACGACAGACTTTAGACAAAATTTGAGGTGCCAATAAATAAACGATCTAAAAATAGCAATCCGATTCAATCAGCATAATACGGGTGAGAGGGCACGCGGCGGGCCGCCATTCTCAGAAACTCGTAGGTTCTAGGATCTGGGCCTTAGGTCCTAAAAATTGTTAATACCTACTAGGGTTCAGAACGTGACGGCCCGTTTTGTGCAAAAATGTGACCAAAAAGATTTTTCTTTTGCATTAGCGGCGGAAGTGTGTCTATCTATATTCTATACCATTATATGAAGGTTCTTTTTTTTTTAACACGCTTTTATAAGCTTGGCCTGTATGTATGTATGTACGTATATTATGTATGTAACGGAATCTTTGAGCATAATTTTTACCAATTTCCAGAAGTCTGATTAATTTGAAACTTTGCATACGTATCAAGGACCAATGACAATGCAATAATTTGATAACAGTTTCCCATTATACCCCTACAGTGCCATTATACAGGGTGGATTTTTGAGACGGGGCAGTAAGGGCAGGTACCTTAACCGTTACAGTTACAGGAAAACGTTCTAAGGAGACCTTTCATAACTTTTTGAGATATTATGAATTGCATTCACTGATTTTGGAAAAAAATTTACGGTCAGCAAAAAAAATATAAAAGACAAAAAAAATAATTTAATGCCAATCGATTCTCTTTCATGTAGGGATCAAAAGACTCTAAGGAGCCAACTGAGGTTTGAGTACTAGAAATTTCGGAAATTTATAAAAAAAATATAAATCTAACTAATAAATTTAAAATAAATAACAGTTTAAAAAAACACGCTTTTATAGCTAACCGAACTAAAAAGTAGAAAATATTTTTTAATTACACAGAGTATTATACTAAAATTTAAGTTATTAACAGAAGAATACAATTCAGAGTAAAAAAAGCGTGGGGTTGTAGTATGTGGCACCTCACTCACACATTCGCATAGATATAAGCAGTGTTATGTTGCGCTCTTCTCCAGACAGTCCAATATAGTACTTTGAACATTAAACACGGCCTTTCAATCAGAACCTACTACGATGACCCTATTTTACCTCATGGCGACCCTGCCGCATCTCATAGATAGTTTCCAATAGAATGATTGTAACATTTAATATATCAAGCACCCCACGCTTTTTACTCTGAATTGAATTATTCTGACAATAACTTAAATTGTATTATAATTTTAAACTCTTTGTAATTAAAAATTATTTTCTACTTTATAGTTCGGTTAGCTATAAAAGCGTGTTATTTTAGTTTTTTTTAAACTGTTATTGAACGAGCGAGCGAAGCGAGCGAAGTTCTCCGAGTCTACTGGAACAATCCGGCGTTTGTATGTATGTATGTATGTATGTATGTATGTATGTATGTATGTATGTATGTATGTATGTATGAATGTTCGTTCGACGATAACTTGAGTAAATTTAGTCGGATCGTCATGAAATTTGGTAGGCAGGTAAATGAGACCAAGAGAATTTTTAAGTTCGAACATGAGCCAAATCTGTCGAGGGGTTGCTGAGATATGGGGTTGTTAAGTTTATATGGGGTCGCGAGTTCATAGTTCGGGGCGAACCACTAGTTTATTTCATTTTTATCACCCATTTACTCTCCCCCTTTACATTCCAGCCCGAAAGAGCGAGCTAGCGGATCTCCAACGTCGCAGCGCGCAGCTCCGCGTCGAGTGCGCGCGCGCAAACCGCACGGCGTCGAAGGAGGGAGATCTCGCCCGAACGCTGCTCGCTGAGCGCCAGGCGCTGGCTACCGAGGAGGCCAACGCGCGGGTGTCTATACAGAGCCTACTGAGCGCCGTCGAGGCTGTCAGGGGCTTCCAATAGACCGTGGTGGTCATCAGGGGATTAAATTAGGCCTACAAGGCCGCCAGGGGGTTCAATAAGACCGTGGAGGCCGTCAGAGGGTTAAATTAGGCCTAAGAGGCCGTCAGGGGGTTCAATAAGACCGTGGAGGCCGTCGAGGCCATCATGCAGTTCAGTAAGATCACCACCTATACTTTAAGCAGTAATTATTAGAGACTTAGCAGTCAATAGAGGCCAACGCGCGGGTGTCTATACAGAGACTACTGAGCCCCGTTGAGGCCGTCAGGGATTTTGAGGAGATTTCGCACTTGGCCCCATAGTAAAGGATGACTGTATTGATGAGTTAAGCGATCTCTTTCAGTGTCACAGGACTGTCTGAAACACCCTGAAATGGCGCTCATGTCGAGCCAGGCTAGGTCATGTTAGGCATGCTGATCTAGCTTTTCTGGTAACTTAGTAACGTCATGCTAAGCCAGCTGGATAGGCAGAGCTATTTGTGCTAGACGCACGGACTACTGGGGTGCACTAGCGATGCTTGTATAAGAACTAAAGAAATAATTGAAACATAATATACCTTTTTAATAGGTTTAAATAACACGTACTCGTACTTACTTTAAAATCTAGTCATTTTAAGTTACTTAAAAATGCTTTTGTTTGATAACTGACACGGTTTTACTTTTAACTTATAAACATCAAATACTTAATGTAAATAGGTACTTCTTACATAATGATTTGAATGTATATTTCATGAGTCTGCCAATCTCAACACAATAAATTGTTTCATCAAATCGGCTTGTTATCTATACTTTGTATTACAACGCATATCTTGACATGTGGTTAGACCGATAGCGAATTTGTTCCCCGAGGATTTCAAATGAGAAGAAAAAAAACGATTGTCCAAATCACCAAAGTTCTTGAACCAATGTAACCCTAACCGAACATATTCCGAACTGGATTTTAATTATGTATTATCTATCATAGATACTTCAACTATAAATACGTAGATTTATCTTTACCCTTTAAAATAAGTCAAGAAAATATACTTATAAATCATTTTGTAGACGCTGTAATCCCTAGAGTTAGATCAATGAAAAGTTATACACTTACAATAAATATAATTAAGTTCACTTCACTTTGTCTCATTCACTCTTGTCCAAGTAGCACAACGTTGTCCCGCCAAGAATCAGCAGTATACCGAGCAGCGATTCTGGAAAAATGGAAATTAACATTGGAAAACCTGAAGAGAGTTGGTTCTAAATAGAGATTAAAATAGTTAGATATGACCATAGCGGATAGAATCGTTGCAGTTAAGGCGCTGGGCATAGTGAATTAGACCGCGCGCAAAAAAATGCACAAAAACGATTCCTGTATCAAATACACTAAAAAAATCGAAAATGTTCACATATCAAACCCTAGAATTAGGTGAGAGCTATCTAAACAGCCAGTTTTGTGTTGATTGATACCCATAACAGATTGCAAGATATTTTGTTTGAAAAAAAGTGCGCCGCCTATTTTTTTTCATCAAAAATATCTTCAAAACGTTTATGAATGTCAACACGAAACTGGCTGTTTTAGATAGGTCTCACCTAATTCTAGGGTTTGATATGTGAAAATTTTCGATTTTTTTAGTGTATTTGAGACTGGACTCGATTTTGTGCATTTTTCTTGGCGCGCGGCCTATTCACTCTGTACAGCGCCTTAAAGGGTCATCAGTAGCGTGGCGGGAAAAGCCAAAAATTTTAAGTTTTTTTATTTTTATTTTGTAGCTAAGTTAAGATATTTTCGTTGGCTTATAAAATAAATAAGATTAAAGAAAAAAAAAAAGATATTTTTGTTTCACGACAATGAAACAGTATTCATTTAATTATTCTAAGCAACAATAATTACCTATCTCAATCATCTAACGTTTATATTCATTCGCATTAACATACTTGCTCGATGGCTCAGTTGGTTAGAGCGCTGACATGGTATTCAAAAGTCGCGGGTTGAACTACCGGCTCGTGCGAAATTCTGAGTCTCTCCATACATCATAATAGCGAGAAACTGAACATATCAGCCTCTTGATAATATGTGTTAGCCTAGCGGATAGCTGTGTAGAGTCGACAGTTCGTTGATCCTTACACGCGTGCACTCTGTTGGGTTAGGTTACGGGCGACTTTGCGACGAAAAACATTTATGATATTAAAACGTGGAAAAAAAAACACGAAAAAATATCATTGCCGTCGAAGTTGCGGGATAAATCTGGCAAAAGTATAATAATACAGGGTAGATTGACTCACTCTTAGTAAGCGCCTCCTCGCCAAGAAACCATCCGACGGCGGCAGTGAAGACGAAGGCCAAGCTGTTGGCTGTTGGCACCGCCAGCGTCAGCGCCGAGCTCTGCAGCGTCACCAAGTACAGCACCGAGCCCAGCTGGTTCAGCAACCACGGGCACACGTACTGGCGAGAAAAAATACGGGTCACAGTCAAATTAAACTCTCCTAGCGCGGTTTAGGTAGTATTTCTTGCTCCCATCGGATAAGAACTGGGATTCAACTAAGTGAGAGTTCAACATTATAAGAATTCAACCTTTTGAGAATTCAACCTAATGGTCCGGAAGGAAATCATCGGCACTTAGCGGCTCCGGCTACACTCGATGATAGCCGAGGACAGAAAGAGATGGTTTAAGATAGACTAGCCTTTGTCATGAGGCAAGCTCTGCAGCGTCATCAATTACAGCACCGAGCCCATCTGGTTCAGCAATTACGGACACACGTACTGGCGAGAAAAAATACGGGTTACCTACTATTCAAGTTATAATTATGGGGAAGGTCGCTGGCAATAGTCACGTCGGCCGAAGGAGGAAATTCTGGTTGAGAAACCTACCGGAGTGAACCGGAATCGAGTGCTGCCGAACTATTTCGCCTCGCGAGAAACAAAGAAAAATATGCGGAGCTGACTGCCAACCTTCAAAACTTATTAGGTCTTAAGAAGAAGTCAAATTAAAAAAAAACAAACAGATTTTGTTTTTTGCATTGGCGGCCACTATCGAAGTTGGCGGCGCTTCATCCTCAAAAAAAGAAAAATATAGTTTCGACGCCAGAAGAAGAATCTTTACCTGCCAGTTAGCCAGTAGGTAGACGATCTCGGCGTAGGCCTGCGCGGCGCGTGAGCCGGCCTTGACCGAGCGGAGCCCCCGCGTCCCGCGCCGGATGAAGGGATTTGTGCCGCCCCATAGCGCCGCCACCGCCACCAGCGACCCTGTAGGATTGAAGGAGGGATACCGTCAAAACCCCTACAGCCCCTGTAAGTACTGTCTAAAATAAGCAGCGTAAATATTCCCATTATTAAAGTTTAAAAAAAAAATCCCACAAATAATCCTGTTGTGACGGTTGACGGTTGAGATATCGTCAAAACCTCTAGAGCCCCTATATTTTATAACTAAAATAAGCGCCGTGTAAATATTCCCAATAAGAAATGTCGAAAAAAAGATTGTTCCTTTCAATAATATTAGAGCAATTTTCCAGCAAATAATCCTGTTGTGACGGTTCACTCATGAGTGGATTTTGTAGATAATAGACGCAGTGTAGGCTCCTACGACTTTTTGTAATACTAGTACCTTTTTATTAAATGTCTTAAAAAGCCGGGAAAGAAAAATGGTTGTTCTGTTTCAGATATGTAGGTGTGAACAAAATATTCCTTTCAAACCAAATAAGAGAAATAATAAAGAATATTCCATTATATTCTAAGAGCATTGCTTACCGCGCTAACACCCATACAAACGAAGAAAACTTTTTGTTACCCCAATGACTTTCCAATGCCAATAATTATCTCCTAAAAAATTAAAGGAATACAAAAAAACATAAGTATTTCAAATTTAAATCTTTATTATTACAGACAAAGGTCTATGCAGTACACTTCAATTAATTGTAAAAATCTTACAGTAGATATATGTATTATAATTATTACTTTAGCAATTAATATTTAAAATTCTATCCTACCTTAACCCCTCTGAAGTTGTACAAAAGTTCTATAAATCTATAAATAAGATCAAAATTAAAGAGTAGGCGACATCTCGGACAAAATATTTTCGGACACTTTGTCCGAAATTTCGCTTTGTATTTTAAATATTTTTGAGGCGACATCTCGGACACTCTCAAAATATTGAACCTGTATCGTACAGTCAACACAGAGAAAGAGCTTTACCACAGCTGCCTATTATAGGATAGCTAAAGCGGCTTAAATGAACCGTTTTCCTTGACAGTTAGAGCCTGAATTTAAGCACTCAGATAGCATTCGGCTCATTTTTTATGAAAAAGTACTAGGCTTACATAAGGTGCTAGAAGGATAATCACCTCAGTTCTCACATCATTTTGTTCCTAACTAACCGCGCGTAATGATGTGAGAACTGAGGTGGTGATCCTCCTACCACCTTATGTAAGCCTAGTACTTTTTCACCAAAAAGGGGAGAGCAAAGGTTGAAGACTGCATGAGAACACAAGATATGTAACATTTTTATTAGTCTCCTCATAAATAAGATCGTAGGGAGTTTTTTATCCGACTGTACAAAACAGCTTTATATGTTAGTGTCCGAGATGTCGCCTCAAAAATATTAAAATAATAAAGCGACATTTCGGACAAAGTGGCCAAAAATATTTTGTCCGAGATGTCGCCTACTCAAATTAAATCAATACAAGTGATTAATTTATTGTAGCTGTGCACTTATATGGATAATAATTTTATGTATCTGAATATTAAAAAAGGAAAATTTTATAAAATATATCAGTCATTCAAATAATTACAAAAAATAATGTAAAATTCTTTGGTCAAAATTTAAAAATGTTCTATACTTACATCATGAACGAATTTCTCAAATGAGCTCATAAGATAATCACAAAGATAACAGTCAAAGTTACAAAATTCAGTTAAAAATATAATCAATAAATATGTAGCGCCAAAAAATATCAAACATGCGATTGTATGTTATCTCTAAAAGGCCTACCACACGCACAAACTTCCCCACAGTTTTGCCTGCGCAAACCAGCTTGTACGTTGAACACTGTGCGTCCACACTCTGGCGAATGCCACTGTCTTACCAACTCTACACAACTAAAGCGCAATGTTCATTAAACAAGCTGGTTTGCGCAGGCAAAACTGTGGGGAAGCTTGTGCGTGTGGTAGGCCTTTTAAACTAACTAAGGCCTTTGCATCTACGTAATGAGATGATTTATACAGCGTCCCGTGGCATCTTCACTCACACTAGATGGGTGAAGAAACCACTCGACGCTGCAGTGCCTGGGACATTGTTGTTGTTGTCATTGCCTACTCCATCTCTAAAACTATACTATAAAAATTTGTAAAATGTGTAAAATTTAAATTATGCTGCATTGGACTTTTTTCAATTGCATTTCTAAAATCATTGCATTATGGACCATTTAAACACAAGGTATTATTCACCCAACGGCACACCAAGGGTCATAGGATTGATTTCGCTAAATTTCTTGTGGTTATTTTCATCATCGGTCCAGGCTATGAATTTTTTGGCGACCGCACTGACACTTTCCAACATGAGAAGGCAGTCCCCTTCAGCTCGGTGAGTATTTTCTGCTGGCCGGTTCAACAGCCTTTCATACACATGTTGGAGCCTGTATGAGGCCTTGGGTCTGTCACCGTTACTCCATGGGAACTTACGGCGTGCCTTACAAACATTTTTTCTTGGCGTGACAGGCATTGCATGTTTTATTGGCTGTTTTGGTGACGTTTCATTTTTCAATTGCATGTTGATTTCACCCGTTTTAACATTCTCAACAACAGTTTCATTGATTTCTGTGGCTAAAGTTGGTGGTGTAGTTAAAACTTCACATTCAGCATCATTATTCTTTTCCATTATATTGTAGAAGACATAAAAGGAGTCCGCACACAAGAGGTCTTCGGAGAAACTCACACCAAGATCAACTAAATGCTTTTTTAAAATAGGGTAGTCAAACCCGTATCCATTGTGGGCAATTAAACAGACTGGTGGAGCTAGTGATTCAATGAAGTTGTTGATTATTGTAAACGCATTGATGTTAAAAGTTGTTTCATGTTCCAACAAGTCGTTGCAGAGTCCAGTGACCTCCGTGCAGCCGGGCTCGATCATTCGACGAGGATTGAAACACAGCGTCAACTTGTTTTGGACTCTGGGAGTCATACCGGGGCGAGTAACTAGAAGATGCCCAGTTTTCACTGCCACCATGCTCAACTCGGTAATCCTCGTTTTATTTAGCTCGGTTTGGGGCATCCCCGTCGTTTCAAGGTCGAGGAACACATACGTAGCGATTGGTGCCATGGTTTCTTACTAACTAAAGCCCGGCGGGATTTTCCATCGGTTTATATAGTTTTCGTTCGCTTACCTAGAGTTTGTAGCATGATGTTGGGTGCGATGACTCATGGGCAGCGACGATATCATTAGACCTTATCTTGAAGAGCCGAGGTCTCCAGGATCTTACTGAGACGACCCTAGTTTTGTTTCACACAACAATCTCTAGAATAGAACACAAGATTAAAAAAAGAATAGAATTTTATATAGATCTCTATTTTCAATATTTGTGCTGTCAGATTGACAGTTGTTGTAGTTGTAAAATCCAACGTTAGAGCCATCACTTTGTCAGTAATACCAATTGTTCTGTAGTAATACGGAATAAAATTAAATCAAACCTATAAACACTGGTGGATTTTGAAACCGTTTTGTTGCATCGACTTATCGGTGCGTTCCAGATTATTGGTTTATTTATTTTTTCTGAGGGGGCTTGCGGAGATCAGTCCCCGTAGCATGACTTTTATCGAGGCGGATTTATCCAACAAAATGGTTGTTTATCAGCATTTTTGACGTCTATAGTGGGTTATATATCGCTAACGCATATACAGGGCGTCCCACGGCTATGCCACATGGAGGGAAAGTACCTTAAATATTGCAGATGGAACATTTTACTGAAAGAAGACATTATTTTAATTTCAAAAACAATTTAAACTGCATTCATAGATATTGAAATAATTACATGGTTGAACCGGGAATCGAACACGTTACATGAGAAAAAATATTACCCTGTAGTTTTATCATACCGATCGAAAGGCTTCATCATAAGGATTATTTTTTGCTAAATAACATAGTGTCAGAAATAAAAGGAAGAACATGAATTTTAACATTTTTAATACAACATTAATCAATTTATCAATGAAAATCACAGTAACAAAAGATTAAAAGTATGAAAATGAAACACATTTTTGAATTATTTCTTTATAATCAGCCAGCCGCATTGCGATGGACAAAATATTACGCGTCTTTCGGCTCAGGATACGGCTCGATTTGTTGCATACTACCAGGTAAATGTTAAAATTCATGGTCTTCCTTTTATTTCTGACACTATGTTATTTAGCAAAAAATTAACCATAACATGAAGCCTTTCGATCGGTATGATAAAACTACAGGGTAATATTTTTTTCTTATGTAACGGGTTCGATTCCCGGTTCAACCATGTAATTATTTCAATATCTATGAATGCAGTTTAAATTGTTTTTTAAATTAAAATAATGTCTTCTTTCAGTAAAATGTTCCATCTACAATATTTAAGGTACTTTCCCTCCATGTGGCATAGCCGTGGGACGCCCTGTATATAACGATATATAACCCACTATAAACGTCAAAAATGCTGATAAACCGCCATTTTGTTGAATAAATCAGCCTCGATAAAAGTCATGCTCCCCCCGCAGGTGTTCTGTTCTTCTATCTATACTTCTAGTCATAGAATTAATGCTTCTAGTAGTCGCCAGCGACCGTTTAATTTTCTTGAAAGGTTACCGGTTCCCCTTTTGATAATTATGTTCTAAAGCACGTCATTCTGGTACAAACACCTAATTCTTGAAATTCCTAAACCGCCGCATCAATGGGAAAAAGGTCAAACGCACCACCGAACTAATCCTTGATCGAAGAAACGCACTTAAGGGTAGACGATAGCAACGTGGCGGGAAATTCAAAATTTTCACAGTTTTTTACATCTTGTAGCTAAACTGAGCTATTTTTGTTCAGCAATTTTTCGAGGCGGATTTATCCAACAAAATGGCGGTTTATCAGCATTTTTGACGTCTATAGTGGGTTATATATCGCTAGCGCTCGATAAAAGTCATGCTCCCCCCGCTGGGGCCTTAGCCTGTAACACAATGGCGACCTAGGTAGAAGGACAAAACCGAGATTTTTTCGTTGTTCTCCTACAACCAGCGAACTAATACTCTAGGATTAGACTCTTAGTACTCTTTGCTGTACTACAATAACATTAACCGGAAGCCGATTTTGGCACCATTGTGTTACAGGCTAAGAGCCCAGGGCCCTTAGCCTGTAACGCAATGGCGGGTCAATGGCGTCCCGGCAGAAGGACAAAACCGGGCTCTCCTCGTTTTTCTCCTACAACCAGAGAACTAATCCTCTAGAATTAGAATAAAAATATTCTTTGCTGTACTACAAAAACATTAAAAGGACAGACAGCGTTAGCAAATCGTAATTGAAGTCGTCACCTGACAGCCCATTTTGGCACCATTGTGTTACAGGCTAAGGGCCCTGATTAGATCTGTCTGGCGAACGCTACAAGTATGCATGCAGCACTTTCCTGAAGGGCCGACAGGGATCGCTACGGCAGCATTGCTATATGGCTGAAGTTTCTTGTAGAATGTCGTAGAATGAATAATAACAACAAGTTTTTGAGTACAACTCAGAATATTTATTAAAATATTTTAAAGCAAGGTGCAAACATACTCGTAGGATTAAATAACGGCAGTGTAACGTAGGTGTAGGTAGTCCAGTCCATAGACTTGGTCTAAGTATGCACCTACCTAAAGTCTAATTCTTTATTCAAGATAGTAAACTGACAGATGCTAACTGTCACTTTGCAAAATAATGTTGCCATATTTATTGTAATAGTGATGCATTCCACTCGTTGTGCGATTCAGCTCAGTCACAAAAAAAAAGCGAAATACGAAATTCCGCATGGTAGCCCGTGCGTCAGGAATTCCGGACGGAAAAAAAACGTTCGGAACGCAATATTTCCATAGATCATTTAAAAAACTAAATTTTTAACGCATTTAACACTCCTCAAAAAAAGTGGACCAAAACACACTTTCTCATTACTAATTAATAAGTTTTTAGTTCATTTCATATAATAAGCTTTTCATCAATCGGCCTATAAATCGATTATATCGATTACGCAATTCGATTCATGTCAAACTTTTTGTCACCACACTATTTAATTTTCACCAGAGACTGGTCACACCGTAAACGTCAGTGTACTATCTTGAATGAAGAATAGGGTTTTTTCCTTTAGTTATAATAAAAATTCCAGATGGCGCTGTATTTTAGTAAGAATAAATGTCAAACTAGATCACAGATAACCAAAAATAACGCCAGATAAGTCTGCGCGCGTCGGGTGGCGTACCGTGGCGTCGGGTGGTATTTAAGTTGCGATGGAAAATAATCACCTGACCAACCGCTTGACCTGACCCCTAATAATCCTTATTTTCTTGCCATTTCTGTTGTATTATGTTACCGGCCAAACCCGATTTCATGATAAACTAGTTTCGCCTCGGCCAAACCAGTCTAACCTAAGCTCGTATGAACGAACCAGTATAGCCTAGGCCAAACTAGTCTAGCCGAAGCTCGTATGGATAAACCGGTATTTCCTAGGCCAAACTAGTCTAGCCGAATGAAGCTCGTATGGAGAAACCAGTTTAGCCTAGGCCAATCCAGTCTGGCCTAGCAAGAATATTGTACGCTCCAGGATAAACTACAGGGTGCACTCTAAGTCGATAGCGGAACTTTAAGTAGGCTGTCTACTGATCACTACAAACAACTTTTACCAGGTGGCGAAAAAAATGGAGCGAAAAAAATATCTGCAGTTTCATACATTTGGCGCAGTACTGAGTCGACCTTTTGTATGGAACAGCTGATATTTTTTGTGCTCCATTTTTTTCGCCACCTGGTAAAAGTTGTTTGTAGTGATCAGTAGACAGCCTACTTAAAGTTCCGCTATCGACTTAGAGTGCACCCTGTAGTATGGCCTAGCCCGAGCTGATATTGACGAACGAATACGTATGAATGTTACCATATCTCGTAAACTAAGAGGTTTAGCGCAAAAATAACGAAATCTTCGAACCCCTTAAGAACCCCGAAACCAGGCCTTTTACTTATAAAGGTGTTCTAAAAACCGACATAAAGGGTGTTAAACATACAGGGTATTCCTGGACGTGTGACAGACAGTCGAAAAAGATTTAAAACAAAGGTTAGGTCAGTAGGTTCGGTTGGCGACACACTGACATACCTACCTACCTCTTTTTGTTTTCGAGTGGTCCTTCAAACCGGACAAAATCGGATATACCGTAGACTTTTTGAATGTAGACTTTTTCAAATTCGGCCTTTAAATGCGTCCCCTACTGTTCAGATAATTACGGCGGGTTAGTTAGTTTTAAGAAAAAGTACTAGTCTAGCATAACTAGGTAGAATCTGTATTACCCCTATTCAAATAAGGCTAGCCTAGTTTGGCCTAGGCTAAACTGGTTTCTCCATTCGACCCAAAACACAACACTTCCCATACATGGCTTGTACATACATACAAGATGTACAAAAGCACTTATAATTCTAAGTAAGTATTATTTTAATGAAAATCCGTGGATGATCGATCACTTGTGAATTTGTGAAACAAAAATTACGAGCAAGAACAAGCGGCGCGCGGCGGGGTAGTTATCTGTGAAAAAACCTCGGCACAGACCAATAGACAGTCTGTGGACAGACTTTGACATTAATTCTGGCTAAACTCCATTTTCTATGGTGAGATGGATAGCGCCATCTAGAGAAGTCTTCATAAACAACACAAAAAAAACCCGAAAAAAGCCTATTAGACTTTAGACCTAGTTAAAACTAAACTAGGTACGGTCGGCCACAATCTCAGATACCCCATGGCAGCTCTTACCGCGCGCGGCATAAGGGCGCCAATCGAACAAAAAGGGGTATCTGAGACTGTGGCCAACTGTATCTACCTATTTAGGTAAACATTTGGAATAAGTGCATCGATTGTAATGCGATTCATACCCCTACCTCTGTAAAGTTACCCACTATAACCCGTGTCATTCATTAAAGAAAACATTTAGGACGGAGTTAAAAACCTAGCGTTGTCTCGCTTTGACTGTATTAATTAGAGCGAAAGGGCGAGTGTTTTGAAGTTCATCCCAAATGTTTTCTTTAATGACACGGGTTATAATCACTAACACAATCTGACCAATAATAATACAAGGAGGCGTCGAATAATTACGTAAGGCGATTTTGACGATCTTTCAACACAAACCTCACGACATCTCACAAAGGAATCTCCCTTGGTGAGATGTCGTGAGATTTGGCTCGACCCCTTTCCTCCCCCCCTAATCTCACATAAGATTTTTTTAAATGATGCACGTCTACGACAAGTTTTTTGGGCAGTGCCACTGCTTCGTAGACCAGAACACATAATCGGCTGAATTATTGTTGTTCTGTTGTTTACATTAATGAAAAGAATACTGTTTTATTGCCGCGAACGAAAAATCGCTGAACAAAAATAGCTCAGTTTAGCTACAAAAAAAACTGCAAAAAAATTTGAATTACCCATTCTTGCGGGAATAAAATTACGTGAGATTTGGCCCGAACCCCTCCCCCGCTAAACGCCTCACGTAATTAGTGGACGCCCCCGAATGAAATAAATAAAAGTTACTACACTAGCAAATACACACACAACACAAAAATGTCTTACTAAGTAAGTAAGTAAGTAAGTAAGTAAATGTTTATTTAGGCCAAAAAACTTAACATAATACAAGTGGCAAGCGGCTGTGAGCCCTATTCATCCTATCCTATGCAAAGAACAACTACTCTACCTTATTAACCACAGCCAGTTTTGGTCCCCTATTATCAATACTCTAACATAATAAAATAAACACCGCCTATAATAACTGTGAACACAGCGGTGATAGGAACCCAGAATTTTCGTAGGAGACTCCTTTCGTCTTTATTCTCGATAATCCTTCTCTCCTTATGTTTGCGTTTCTTGCCGCTCATCTTCCATTCATACTCTGCCAGCTCTCTCTTATTTTTTTCTTCTTCTATCTCTATTCTTCTTTTCTCTTCTTTCTCCTTCTCTAGTTGAACAGCCACCTTCTTAGCCTCGCACGTTTCATCGCATGCGATTTTCTTGCCCTCTTTAATAATGTTGCATGGCAATTCTTTCTTTAGATTCCCGCACGGGCAGTAGGCTTTGGCTTTCTTTGTGCAAACTTGTGCTACACAGACACCAAAATGACAGGTCTCTTTGCAACGATGACCGCATGGCATATTTCTTGGACATTGCTGCTTGCATGAAAGCATTTCTTCAGTGGCAGAAGACAGCTCTGAGCACCGTAGATAGAGCTCGTTCAGGCCACAGTGACAAGGGGTCCGCTTGACAATTTCACAAAGGGGACATTCGTCTGGGTGGCAGGCCTGCTTCGGGCACTTATGCACACATTTCTCTGGTCTAGGCTTGAGGCACTCTTCTTCGCACGGCTCACATGAACTCGGGACTGCAGGAAATTCTGCATTGGGTTTAAATAGATGACATAAAGCTGCACAGTTGTGGTTCCCGCATGGTAGCGGTCTTCCGCATTCTCTGCCACAAGCGAAGCGGGCAGCGACATGACAGGCCTGTTTGACAGTCTCGTGTTCACCGAAACAAGTAATAGGGACAGGCGTCTCGCAGGGTGGGCAGTCTAATGTCATCATTTTTGTCTTTGGAGGCTGCACTTCCCATGGAGTAGCTGGTTTTTCCACCTGTTTAAACGTCACAGCAACATTCTCATGGCAAGTAGCGGGGCACTTGTGGCCACAACCATGGGTCTTGTCGCAAATAGCCTTACAGGGTGGGCAGTTGCCGAAATGGCATTGGTGTACATTTTCATCCATGTGACCGCATTTGTATTTAATCTTGCAAGGAAGGTGGCATTTTGGTGGCTTTGTTTGCCTTTCTCTACCGCATGGGACTGTAATAAAGGTCTCTTTACATCGGCAGGTGACTTGGGCTTCTCTGGGGCAAGGGTAGCATGGTCCGCGGTGGCAGACAGTAGTGCATTTATGCCTGCTGCATTGGAGAGGTTTGTCACAGGCTTTCTCGCATGGAGGGCAGTTACCGTTGCAACATTTCCTGCTGCACCCGTGTTTGCCACAAGCTCTGATGCCACGGCACTTGGTCTCACATCGGAATTCGCGACTGCAAGGAAGGGATTTTTTATGTGCAGTACATTGACACTTTTTCTCAACCAAAACTAAGCAAGGTGGGCAAGGACCTTTGTGGCATTTCTCCGGACAGCTATGCATGCACTCTTCGTGCTTCTTGCTGCAAGTCTCTATGCATGTCTCCATAACATCTGGACATTCAACGTAGCGCTGGATCTTGCCACATGGACAGGAACGCATTCCTGAATTCGGACAAAGGCCACAGTCCCCAGAATGGCATACTTTCTCACACTTATGGTAACTGCAAGAATATGGTTTGTTACAGACTTTCTGGCATTGCCAGAGAGGATCACTACATGGTCTTTTGACCTTCTCAGCCTTACATTGGCATGACTGAATACTAGCGTAGCTACATAGGGAGCATTCTCCTTCGTGGCATAGATTCTCACACTTATGCGACTTACAGGACAAGATCCTTTGACACTGCTGACCGCAGGACCATTTAGAACCACTGCAACGGACCTTCTTTCGTTCCTTTTGGCAGAAACATACACCGTTCACCATTTGCGGGCACGGAGGGCATGGCCCAGGGTGGCAAAGCAGGAGACAGCGGTGTTTGCAGTTTTCTCCTGTCGACAGCCGCTTTTCGCAGACCTCTCCGCACGAATGCGGTATCAGCCACGGGTGAAAGGGCGGATCTAATGTTTTGCCGCAGTAACATTGGTACTTCTGCGGTATTTCCTCTTTGGAGTACGAGTGGCGACACTTCGGGCAGCACCATTCGATTTTCTTCGCCACAAACACCGATATTGGTCCGTGGTTCTCTTCGCTTCGCAGGCTGATGCTGTCGTTGGACCATTTTTGTATGCAGGAGAGGTGGAAGTAGGAATAGCAGTGTTCGCAGGACCATATGGCGTCGAGTCGCTTAACGGAGCCGATGCAAATGAGGCAAATGACTGGTCTACCACTCAAGGATTCTTCTAGGAGATTCTTTGTACGCTGTAGCATGTGCGCGTCGCCGCCGCCGTGCCTGTAGCTTTGTAAGACTCCCTCCAGAACGCTTGACTCGTAAGGCTCCTCATCGTCAGAAGATAGCACCTCTTTCATTTCCTTCAGGTGTTTTTGCACGTTCTGTTGAAGCTTAGCGGCCGCATCCTTGTATTTTCGCGACATTGCGGAGTTGTGTGGAATGAGTATTGAGTAGTTGGTATAGAAGGTGTAAGAGGGAAGGAAATAAAATAATAGGAAATTAATTACAAGAATCGAAAATTCGAAAGCCAAAGCCAAGCCGGCGATTAACTTTTTTTTTATGACAGATAGTTGACAACTAAACTGACGTGGCGTTCAAAATCAAAGACAAGCCGTTGTGGATGCGTTCATATTGTTTTTTTTTTCGAAAAAAGCCTGCCTAGCACACAACTACATCGAGCACATAATATCGACCATTCGAAACTTGATTTCGGCTTTCATAGACTTAGTAGAATCTTTTTCTAGAAATGCTTGAATATGTTTTGGAAGACCAAGAACATGAATGAAAATAGCAACATTGAGGAATAGCGTTGCAACTGTAACACAGATTTTTTTCTTTAAAAAATTGTATGGAGTAAGAAAAAAAACGATATCTCGTATATCGAATTTTGTCCAATAAAAAAAAATTATAAGTACTTTTCTCTTTCTTTCATGCATCGGGCTATTATACAATAATAGAGGTGTGTAGTTCGCGAATGAATGCTTCGATTGAATGCATTCGTTTTGTGAAACCATTCATTCATTCATTCACTACCAATCTTTACATATCACATTCACTCTAGTCCACGTAGTTCATTCTTCAAGAAACATTCTTAAATCTACCACACTAAGAACCAAAATTCTGTAACTCATGTGTCTCACCTTTGTCATTCGCGGACTATCTTGAGTCAAAAGATACGTGAAAGAACTACTGAGCTATGAACTATGAATGAGCTATGAACTATGAATGAACTGTGAACTATGAATGAGCTAATTTAAACACAGATTTTAACGGATTTAACACTCGTTTTACTAACTTTTTACATTTTCCAACGTTTCGAGACCTTTGCAGGGCTCGTGGTCGCGGTAGACTGAGGTGACAGCTGTCTTGTATGTCATTTGTTAATTGAAACTACCCTCGGCTATGTACATAATTAGACATTGACTACCCCCGTTACGGATACAAATTAAAAAGTAAAAAAAAAAAAAAATAATTACGTTCCTGACTACGGAGAAGAGCTCCCAGTGACGTGAGATCGTGTAGATGTGACCATGGCTCAAGGTTTCAACCGATGGAGGATCGGTTCCCAAACTGAGGGGATGTTCCAACTATTCAGTCCAACCCCTCAGTTTGGGAACTATGAATGAACAATGAACTAAAAGAGTGAACTAGTTCAGTGAAGGATATCATTCTTTTCTTTTCACTGACTGAAGCGTTTCGCGCACCAATAAGCTACAATCACGTCTACCTCGTACAAAGAACGCTTCAGTAAATCAGGGCCCTGTAACACAATGGTGCCAAAATGGGCTTCCGGTTGACGGTTTTAATTACGATTTATTGCTGCTGTCAGTCCAGTGTCGGTTTAATGTTATTGTAGTACAGCAAAGAATATTATGAGTCTAATTCTAGAGGATTAGTTCGCTGGTTGTAGGAGAACAACGAAAAAATCCCAGTTTTGTCCTTCTACCTAGGACGCCATTGATACGCCATTGTGTTACAGGCATAGACTTATTATTACCTAGACGGAGTCCGTCCATACAAAACAAAACGCCGCCCGAAATTGAGGCGCCTCGCTTTGTTTGTGTGCGTAAGCTGCGGACTGTGACAATCGCCTACACAACACATGCACCCTATTAATGCTGCCAGCGTAATAAGCTTTTCACAATATTGTGACTTTCCTTCTGGTTGGTAAGGTGATAAACATATTAAATTATGTTTGCGGACAAGAAGTCCATGTTATTTAAAGTAACATTTCTCAATATTTGTGCGTATCTAGGATCTGTGATCTAAGCAAAAAAATAAGTTATCTGTTGTACCCGACTGCCCTAGAACGAGGTTTATGTTTTTCGAGTGTATGTATGTATGTGTTACCGGCCAAACCCGATTTAAGGATAAACTATGTACCTAGTTTCGCCTAGGCCAAACCTAGTCTGGCCTAGCAAGAATATGTAAGCTTCAGGATAAACTAGTATGGCCTAGCCCGAGCTATTATTGACGAATGATTAGATGTGAATGTTACCATATCTCGTAAACTAAAGCCTAGCGTCCATATGAGGCGGATCGGGGCGGGCCGGGCCGGGCCGCAACGCAACGCAACGTTGGGGTGCGTCCATCTAAGCGCATCGGGGCGGATCGGCGCATCGGCTCGGCGGATTTTTTGGTGTTGCCACTTTGTCTAGTCACAAATATTGTAACTTTTGAGCCCTCGTTGTGACTTTTTGTGACATTGCCTTAATTGTAACTTTTTGATGCCTAGTCGATTGAGAAATTTTCAACAGATTTAAATTATTTTGTATGATTGAGACTGAAATTTTCGGTCGCGCTGACGCGCGCTCATCTCACTCTGAATATACTATGGGTAAAATAATTATAGGGTATGGTAAGTACCTACCTATAGTTTCAGGTACGGTCCGCTTTTATGCCATTTCGGCTCTATGTGGCCCTTGGCTGCAAAAAAATTGCCAAGCCCTATTCATTCATGCCAAAATTACAGACTATTTTATATTAGGGATTTCATGCACTTTAAACTAATAAAATTGATGATAAATACTCGATGACATTTTTTTTCACTTACCTAGTGAATAACACGCAGTATACGTAATATTTTTTCATTTCAATATTTGGTTACAAAAAAAATCCCGCTTTGAGTTACGTCCAACCTGTTCAATCAGGGCCCTTAGCCTGTAACACAATGGTGCCAAAATGGGCTGTCAGGTGACGACTTCAATTACGATTTGCTAACGCTGTCTGTCCTTTTAATGTTTTTGTAGTACAGCAAAGAATATTTTGATTCTAATTCTAGAGGATTAGTTCTCTGGTTGTAGGAGAAAAACGAGGAGAGCCCGGTTTTGTCCTTCTGCCGGGATGCCATTGACCCGCCATTGCGTTACAGGCTAAGGGCCCTGGATCCGAAACGGAATAATTGAACGAGCAAGCGAAGCGAGCGAAGTTCTCCGAGTCTACTGGAACAATACGGCGTTTGTGAAAACAATAAACTTAACAAAACAAAAAATCTACTTCTAATACTTCTGCTGGTATTTCTTCATCATCATGATCGGTTAAGGGTGGACGATAGCAACGTGGCGGGAAATTCAAAATTTTCACAGATTTTTACATTTTGTAGCTAAACTGATAGCTCAGTTTAGCTACAAATTGTTCTGTTGTTTACAATAATGAAAATAATACTATGTTATAGCCGCGAACAACAATAATTCAGCCGATTATGTATACTGGTCGACAAATGGCAACACTCGCGCGCATTCGCATGCGCGAGCATGCTGTTGCCCCTGCGTCCACTAGGCGCATCGGGGCGGGTCATGCCGCCGGCAAAAATCCGCCGGCAAAAATATTGCGTCGCGGCCCGCCCCGCCCCGATGCGCTCTAGTGGACGCACTTCCATACAAAATATAGGCAGGCGGATTTTTCCGTTGCGGCCCGGCCCGCCCCGATCCGCCTAATGGACGCGAGGCTTAAGAGGTTTAGCGCAAAAATAACGAAATTTTCGAACCCCTTAATAACCCCAGAACCAAGCCTTTTACTTCTATACGTGTTATAAAAACCGACATACAGGATGTTAAACATACAGGGTATTCCTGAAAGTGTGACAGACAGTCGAAAAATATTTAAAACAAAGGTTAGGTCAGTAGGTTTGGTTGGCGACACACTGACATACCTCTTTTTGTTTACGAGTGGTCCTTTAAACCGGACATACCGTAGACTTTTTGAATGTAGACTTTTTCAAATTCAGCCTCTAAATGCGTCCCCTACTGTTCAGATAATTACGGCGGGGTTGCTAATTTTAAGAAAAAGTACTAGGCTAGCATAAATAAGTAGAATCTGTATTACCCCTACTTAAATAGGGCTATGCTCGTATGGAGAAACCAGTTTATCGAGTGGAGAATCAAAATGAAGGGTTTTACAAATGGCTTATAAAAATATATAGGTACAACTTATGTTTAAATGTAATTCGAAATGAGAAATGCTAAAGAATAACAAAATTTTCAATTTTTGTTACTCAACTTTGCTTTCGGGGGAATTTATTTAGGTGCACATATCTCCTAAATATCTCATAAATGGCTGAACCGATTTTGATGAAATATGTTGCTAGAAAACCTTCGTTCAAATAAAAAAAATCTCATCCAAATCGGTTCACTCGCTTATATAAGAGTTACGCTGCCACAGACACACACACACAATCACACAGACACAGCGGTCAAACTTATGACACCCCTCTTTTTGGATCGGTGGTTAAAAAAAATATATCAAAATCGGTCCGCAAGGTAAAAAGTTATTGTTGAACACCCATATAAAAGCTACACAAATTGGAAACCTCCTACTTTTTTGAAGTCCGTTCATAAGTCGTTCATTGTTAAAGGAAAACTAAAACAAAGCTGTCTAGATTGATATTTCTAAAATAGTTTTTTTGTGTATTGTGATTTTCGACATTCTACCTACTGGCAACCCCATAGAAAATGTTGAATGTCATACGGAAGAAAAATTTTGAATCTAAATACGATCTTTTTCGACATAATATAAAGTGGAATCGTTGTAATTACTGGTGTAAAGTGATCCTCGTGCCTTCATCTTTCTTATCCGTGCTGTTTCTGCAGCCAAACACAGCAAAAACCCGTCATTTTGAATAAAATTGCAGGAGCTCCGTTCGCTAGAAAGTGACCTTGAACACTGACATGCCGTTTTGGAAAGCGTACCAATTTGGTATGCATTTTATTTGCTTCACTTTGCGAGCACTGATTGCGATTCTAGGTGTCCTAATTCTATGGTTACAGGCTAAGGCCCCAGTACTGAACTACTGACGCGATCCGTATCGAATGTCTAGGGTAAGTACGCTGTGATCCAGCCCAAGATACGTGATATCGTCGGTGATACTCCCAGACAGTGCCTCCAGATTCACTGTAATTACAGTAGATTAACTGTAATTTTAACTTCTTTACTGTATACTGTAATAATAAAATACAGTGTAGGGATCTACTGTTTTCGATCGTTCGTAGACTAGTCCTCTTTTAGTCATTCATCCATTGGTTGCGTTCAAGAAAAAATAAAATGACCATAGAACGTAACAATATTAAATGCCGATCGAAGTACGAGCTCGCGACGCGCATTTAATCTCTATAGTACAGTATATTAGATCTCTCCTCCTCCTTGCATCGGTATCCTCATCACTGAGGGTCGTGGTCATTCGATCGGAGCAATCCTTGTCGCACGATGCGTCGCCAGTTGTTCCTGTCTGCGGCTATACAGGGTGGCCCAAACATAGACGTCAAGCGAAAAAATCTAGATAGCTGACACCGAGGGCTACCCGAATCACCCCCATGTATGTTCAGCCATTTTTTGTCGTTTAGAAGTTATGAGGCTTTAAAGGTTTTTTTGAAAAAAATTACCTAGCATTCGATTTTATTTTATAACTTTTTTTTCTTTCGTCTTTTCAGCACATTTTTTTATTCTTTAGAGTCTCAGATAAATTATCTATCACCAAAAAAATAATGATCAGCTATGGACTTTTAGAAGATACCGCAATTTTGATCCAAAGTCCAAAAATGTTGTTTTCGTGAAATCATCACTGAAATAGTTAGTATGGGGAAAAAAATAAGTAGAGGTCTGAAGGACTTTTTATTGATTTCAAAAACTTTCCCAAAGTCTTATTCTTTAGAATAATACAAAAAACCTGTCACTTTATAGGACTTTTATTCAAGTAATTTGCGATCAAAGTCGAAAAACTGGAGTTGGAAGAAATTTTATTCCAATCGATTTTCATTTATTTTGGTTGATTCGGACAAAAAACATTATTGTTTATTATTGTGGGAGGTGGTGCCTCCACTAGGGCCTAGTGGAGGCACCACCTCCCACAATAATCAATGTTTTGATACCCTGTCAAAATGTTTTTTTTTTTTCAATATTTAATCAAAATTTTACTGTATTTCAGTATTGATATATGCTGTATTTTCTGTATTTTTTAACTGGCAACACTGTTATTTCACTTTCGTAATCCCTGTACGTGCAGCATGGTAAGCCCGAGATAGGCCCTTCTCTATGCAAAACTGTCAACTTGTCGGTCGGGCTCGAGTTGGCTCTACGCCAACATGGCGATAGAGACAAAAATACACATTTTTATAAAAAATTGCAATATCTACTTTCTGCTCGACATGACCCTAATCTATTGCCATCTCGAATCCCGCCTGCCAGCTCGCACACGTCTGTCACTCGAGTTCGAGAGAGTGTCAAAACGACCATGCTAAGCATACAGACCGCGTAACCAACAGTGGCTGATACCGCGTATCTACAAAAGTATCAAAATTGAAATTTCGTACTAACAGCAGTACTAAGAGGCAACGGTGATGGGCTGCGGCGCGCATCGTCCGTTTGGTGGGTCGTCCAATAGAGAGCTGTAAATGAAATCCCACCAAAAACATTCTGTAAAAACTAGCCAGGTCTCGATGGATCTGCTTGTTTATCTCTAAAAAAGTAATGAAATCTAGACAAAGTCGTGCCAAGTCTAAGGTTCCTTACTGCGATTTCTTTATTATTATAGTTAATGTTGTGAGACTTGGCCGTTGAAGGGTACACAAGCGGTTCTGGCGACAGATTGGTGCAATGGTGTCATGGAGCACCCTTCAACAGCCAAGTCTCACAACATTAACTATAATAATAAAGAAATCGCAGTAAGGAACCTTAGACTTGGCACGACTTTGTCTAGATTTCATTACTTTTTTAGAGATAAACAAGCAGATCCATCGAGACCTGGCTAGTTTTTACAGAATGTTTTTGGTGGGATTTCACTTCTTTTTGTAGGAACGAGGGCATATTGATTAATTTTAATAGATTTTCTTATTTGACACAGTTTTTAAATTTGTGTAACGTTCGATTAGAATAAAGGTAATCGTCCGACTATTTCTTGTTGAACGAGCGAGCGAAGCGAGCGAAGTCCTCCGAGTCCGCTGGAACAATCCGGCGTTTGTATGTATGTATGTTTGTATGTATGTATGTTTGTATGTATGTATGTTTGTATGTATGAACGTTTGTTCGACGATAACTTGAGTAAATTTGGTCGGATCGTTATGAAATTTGATAGGCGGGTAAACTAAATTAAAATAATTTTTAAATTCGAACATGAGCCAAATCGGTCGATGGGTTGCCGAGATATGGGGTTGTATAGTTTAAATGCAAAGCGCGCGCGCGCCTGCGCGAATGGCGTAAGCAAAGTTATACATCTGTAACTGAGGTCGCGAGTTCATAGTTCGGAGCGAACCACTAGTGGGACGCTATAGGCTAGATTAAATGAAGATGTGTCCCACTACGCTGGATTTTTGCAATGTCAGTCGATTTTTTTATGTACCAATAGTAGAAGGGGCATTACCATAATATCTCTAATAAAGCTGATACCAGCTGAGGGTTCTTCATCAGATACTTCAGACCTTAGATTTTTGACATCAAATGAAGCGGCCCACCAAGTTGAATATTTTTTGTAAGGGCGGTATACATATGTCGATCTATAATAGTTTGGTTGGGCTCTTGTGTTTTCTAATCAGGGTCACCAGGTACTCCAGATCTTCGATTATCCTAGTTTTTATAGTTTTCCCTTTATGTGGCCATTAAACCCTAACTCTGTACCAAATTTCAGCTCTCTGAGTTTATGGGAAGTACTAGTTCTATTAGGGCTCTTGTGTTTTCTAATCAGGGTCACCAGGTACTCCAGATCTTCGATTATCCTAGTTTTTATAGTTGTCCCTTTATGTGCCCATTAAACCCTAACTCTGTACCAAATTTCAGCTCTCTGAGTTTATGGGAAGTACTAGTTCTATTAGGGCTCTTGTGTTTTCTAATCAGGGTCACCAGGTACTCCAGATCTTCGATTATCCTAGTTTTTATAGTTTCCCCTTTATGTGCCCATTAAACCCTAACTCTGTACCAAATTTCAGCTCTCTGAGTTTATGGGAAGTACTAGTTCTATTAGGGCTCTTGTGTTTTCTAATCAGGGTCACCAGGTACTCCAGATCTTCGATTATCCTAGTTTTTATAGTTTTCCCTTTATGTGCCCATTAAACCCTAACTCTGTACCAAATTTCAGCTCTCTGAGTTTATGGGAAGTACTAGTTCTATTATGATGATCATGAGTGAGTGAGTGAGTGAGTGAGTGAGTGAGTGAGTGTGTGTCATAAATGCGAAACTTTGCTTTCGCTTAACTTCGGAACTAAATGACCTACAGACTTGAAATTTTGGATTTTAAGTATGTGATTCTAGCTTACTAGATGACGAAAATTTCTGCGTTCTGGTCTTATCCAGAGGTTCTCAAATAGGGGCCTGAAAATGCGGCGAAACGGTTCCAGTAAAGGATGGTACGGCAGTGTTTGCTTCGCGCTCGACCTGGCGGGGGCACTGCCGTGCCCCCAGATAAGTCGAAACTGCGAGAGTGGGTATCCTGCGTAAAACTCAAAATCAATTTACGCGCTAAGTATCTGCCACTGTTTGTTACGCGGTCTGGGAGTATCACCGACGTTACGTATCACGATATTTACTGACGTGTAGCGTTCGCCTTAGCGCGTGCGGCTTATGGGCGCCAATCGAACAAAAATGGGTATCCTAGCGTGTGGCCGACTGTACCTACCTACCACAGAGTACATCTACACTAATATTATAAAGAGGAAAGATTTTTACCTATTTTTGTATGTTTGTAATGAATAGGCTCAAAAAGTACTGGGCCGATTTAAAAAATTCTTTCATCAATAGAATGCTACATTCTTCCAATTTGACATAGGCTACATTTCATTTTGAAAAAAAATAGGGATCCTTGGTAAAATTTGAACAATGTAACCGAAGGTGTAGAAAAATGAGTCTTAAAATGTCTTTTTCTACCCCGTGCGAAGCCGGGACGGGCTGCTAGTTATTAATATATTATTACCTACTCGTATCGTAATAGATAATAAATGAAATATCAATCAAGAGTAAATGGAAAAATATTTATTTACTTATTATTTATTACGTAAAAAAAAGTATTAAAGTGTATTAATTCAAGCAACATGATTTTAAAAATTATCAGAACAATAGCCAGTCAAAAATTCAAGTAACTATATAGCATAGACTTATTATTAATTCTATGATATATATATACACTAATCTACATGGCTTTTTGTCGAGTACTTATAACAAAACATATAAACTTTACCTACTAAGTATGAAGAATGTAGACATGACAATCACTTTTTATTAAATGCCCTCTTATAGTTTCTATCTAGTGGCTGGATTTCAGTCAATAACTTGCAGGTATCATCTGCCCACGGTAAGAACTGATCTTTTAGGGCAACAACACACTTCAGCAACATAACACAATCAACTTCCGCCCTATGGGCATTTTCCTCCTCTTTGTTTACCAGTCTTTTGTACAACGCAGCTAACTTGTAGCTGTTGTAGTAGGAGTCTTGCGATTTTTTTGCAAACACATTTTTTATAACACTGTCCCTCTTATTTTCCAAGTTTTTCTTTTCTTGGCTGGCATCTGTGCTATCAAAAGACACATCAGACATAGAGGAACATAGTTCGTCCATCTCTTCCCATTCCTCCTTGCTCACATTAAGATCTGGCCAGTCGTCTGAGTTTTCTTCTTCATCGTCTGTCAGCAACTCATCTTCGAGGAATTTGGGGTTCAAATCCCTGTAGTCAATCGTAGTCCCTTTGAGTAACTTTCTGAATCCAACTATGGAGTCTAAGCAAAGTAGATCTTTGGGCAGCGAGGCACCGATATCGGCGCATTCTGCCAGGATAATTTTGAAGTCGAATAGGTTACCGTTGTGTGCAACAAGGCATACGGGCTTTGGTAAATCGTCAAGGAATGAGTAAATGCTGCGGAATTTCTGCTTAAAAACCGGGGCATTTTTCAATAAATCGTTGTTTAAGCCGGTCAAGACGGCGACTTCAGGGTGTATGGGTCTCTTCGGATTTACGAGGAATGTTAGTTTACTTATCAGAGGTATGGAGCCGAAAGGGGTCTTCGCTATGTCTCTTCTTTGAGCGGCTAGAAAGCTCGCTTCTATGATCTTCGTCTGGTTCTTCTCTTGCCATGGCAGGCCGGTGGTTTCTATGTCGAAGAACACGAACGATGATATTCGCACCATGCTTCTTCCAACGAATTGCTTGCTGACACTGAGCTTTGAAGCAATGTTTCTATTCTAGGAATCAATGAGTCACACACACCGGGCAAACACTAAACTCACTCACTCACATTGATAACTGAACCGATGATGAGAGCCAGGAAAACAAAAGAATGAAAACCAAAATAGACGAATCAGCTGTTTTTGACAGTCTGTGATGCTTTCTCGACAGTTTACAACAAGCTAGCGCCATCTGTTATCTTAAGGTAGATTTATTTACTTTTGCTAGTCGTCACTAGGTGGCGGTATTTTAGTGCAGTATTTTCGAAACTCTATAATTATTACTATTCAACGCTAGATGGCAGTAAATGTTCTTTTTTTTTCATTTCAACATTTTGCTATTTTGGTTGAACCCACTTAGAAGGCTGTGGTTGAACCGCGAAAGCAAGTATTTGAGTTTTTTTTAGATTTACCTTTTTTTGAAATAAAGTTTTTGATAAGACTCAAGAACAAAATACCTTCTAAGATAAAGTCTAATTAAAATAAAACAGCAATAATTAATCCTATTAGACAATTTGTTTATAAAATTCACATTATTGCATATACTAAAAATAAAACAATACAATATGATGTTTTTGTTTTACCACAATGAAGCGAAGAAATTAAAGCGGGTAATCTATAAGCGTTTAGTACCTCTTATTTTACAGATTAAAATTACAAATACCTATGTAAATTATTATTGTAACCATAAAACTTACATAGAAATACATGGTAACATTTTGGAAAAATATAATTTTTAATGGCACTTATTTATTTCAAGCAAGTTTAGTAATATTTAGCACCTCAGACGACGTTAACTAGGTATTTTAAAAGCAGAGTTAGTAAAAATACGGCCCACTTGCATCAACAACATTATTATTTAAACTCCGGATTAAGAGTTTCCTATCGAACCCTTGTGTTAATTTCTTGTTTTTTACTTTTATTCAGGCTGAACCATCCAGCTTTTTTATTCTTATCCTTCGGCATGGATATGGACCTAGAGATCCTGTCTCGTTCCCCATCTCTGGCTAAGACTTCGCTGGACTGGCTTTTTTTATTTTTGTTACGCGAAAGGGTTTGACTCAAGACGCTGTCATTTTCTTTCCCGCGTTTTTCGGGCTTCCTGTACAGAGTAGTACTCGAAGACGTCAAACGGTTGCTCTGTGGCTTTCGATTCAAGGTCGTTTGGCTGTACGACTTCTTTTTCTGCAGCGTGGAGTCTCTTTCATCAGCCAGGTTGGACGAGGACTTTTTGAAGACCTCTTTCGGTTTGGACCTCCTTTGTTTCTGGTTGTAGTGGACGTCGTGCTGTTCGCCGTAGTGTTTGGGGGTCCAGGGCGCGAAGATGGAGAAGCTCTTCTGGGTGGTTCTTATTTGAAGGTTGGAGGAGTTGACGGACGAGACGTCGTCGCGGGAGCGGTTTCGAGCCAACACACCGGGGTCGGGGATGTCGCCAACTGAAAATAAAATTGGGACATTTATCAATCAAAGTATTTGGCATATAGCCAGTGTTTAAATGCTGGTTCAGCTAGGGGAGCACAACGTAACGATAACGATAAACAGGTTCTATCTCACGCATTGGGTAGCGGCATCTCGGTTTACACAGTGAAATAAAGCTAGTAGCTACCTACGATAAAAGAAGCTGACCGTAACTAGCCCGCTAGGTAGCTAAGCCAGCTGAGACAGACAGATAGAGAGAGAGGGAGACTTCAACCCTCTGAAGAGAAGTTTGCACCCTATTAAGAAACGGTAAAAGTAACAACGCTGATAACATACCAGTGGTGGCATGTAGAAAGACGACGCTTCTCTGAGACTGGTGGCTCGACTCTCCCTCAGTGCTGCTCTCCCCTGAGTTGTTGCCCGGGGTTCTGCGTCTGTGACGGCTGAGGATGACATAAAATATGGTTAAATCAGATCAGCCAAGTGATCTGCTCTCACTAGGTGGGAACATGGCAGGTGGACAAGAGCAGTAAATGAATGGTAGGAAGATCAGCACAAGCCCGATGGTGCAGTGCATGGTAGAAACCGCCAGATCTACCCAGCAGTGGGCTTTAGGTAGACTGTTGATAATGATGATTTATCCCTGGAAGTTATTGCAAGAAGTTTCAATCTACACTCCTGTCCAGCTGCCGTTGCTTCATTCTAATTATTATTACCCCTTGAAGTCTCAGAAGAATAGAACAATCGAAAGAAAAATAAACATTCTCCTTGAGTGGCGGAGCTGAAATCTCAGCGAAAAAAAAAACTTTTTATTATCCGTTCCACAAAAATGTTGTCAACTAAAACACGGGTCTATTTGCTATTGCTAAACACGCTACAGAAATATCAAAGTCTTACGATCACACTTACTTCAACTCCTGTTTGCCGCTCCTCAATTCTGACGAGCTTCCCCTCTCGTCGTTCCTGCTGCCATGCCTCCTCACGTCCGTCTTGCTTCCCTTCAGCGTCTTGGAGCTACTCTGGCTACGGCTTCTGTCGTACGGTATGATCGGTGGCTTCATATCTACCTTCCTGTTGAAACGCCTCTCGTTCTCCGAGTTAAGGTTTTCGGAGATGTTATGAAGGTTGCGCTTGTAGTATTGCTTCGATCGTTCGTCCTTGTCGTCCCTGTGGAGGTTGGAGAGAGAAGAGCTCTTGTTTGAGAGGACGCTCCTGTCGACCTCGTCTAGGCCTGTGCTGGAGTTGGAAGTGGTTTTTCGGAGGAGGGTGTGTCGGTTTACAGGGTTGCTCTTGGACTTGGTGACGGTGTGCTTGGTGTTAGCGTCGGAGTCCAGGTCGGTGTCGCCGAAGAAGCGGAGGTTCTTCGCTGGGGAGTTGACGGGTTTGCTCTTCGACCAGGGTTTTCTGGTTGAGGACTCTTCTTCTGTCGTCGCGCCGCTCTCTTTCTGGACCTGGTGTTGAGGATGGAAAAATTGAGACCATTAGTTAGATAGAGTGACCAACTTCGTAAACGTGGCATGTGGCATCCACTCCCACTTAGGGCATTACGAGCTTAAATTAGTCAGAGATGCTGTAGGTACCAATCATCTACAATACTCGTAGATGTAATGGCAATTGATGATGATGATGTTGGAGACGTAACCAACTTTTAATAACCTGTTAAGTCTCATTTTTTTAAACAGCCCTTATTGTCGTAATATGTAATGGATTACAAATTTTACTTACCGTATCAACTATCAATATTTTTTCATACTAAAACCCATAAGTCATATTTCTCAACAAAATACCTTAGCATTTTTCCCGCGTTTCCTGCTAAAGCGATCGAGTGACTTGAACCAGTTGGTGGCGGACGTCGGCGGGGGTGAGGCGGGGCGCGCGCGCAGCGGCGGGGAGGGGGTCGGGCTGGGCGTGGCCAGTCGTCTCCTCTCGCGGTATCGATCCGCCTGGAAAATTAAAAGTTCGGCGTTGGTGCACGTGGGACTTACATATTTGACAGATAAGCAGAAGTTAAAACTGCATGTTTCATCAGAGGGGCCTGAGTTTTTAACGTTATGGTGCCTCGAAAGGCTCCTAGTAAAGTTCTAGGCTTCAAATAAGTACCTACGATTTATCAATTCTGTCTGTGCTTTTATTTGTTTATAGTACACACGACAGTACGTCAGACTGTACACTTTTGTTATAAAGTCGCCCCTAACGTTACCGAGTAGAGCGTGTAAGCGTCGACGTGCTGTCGTGTGTACAGCAAATAATATTCTGATTCTAATTCTAGACGATTATTTCGCTGGTTGTGGGAGAAAAACGAAGAAAACCCGGTTTTGTCCTTCAACTGGGAACCAATCGAAACGCTATTTGGAATTACAAACGGAGTTCGCTGCTTACAAATAGATAAATAAGTCTTTCTTTTCCTGAATTAATATTGGTATACAAGGAATGTTTACAGTCGACCGCGCCGCCTGCACTCGGTTATGATACTACGGGTGACTTTACAACAAAACTGTACCTACAGTCTGACGTGCTGCCGACTGTACCTACCACCTAGCAAAAAGTCCACGCCATAGAAATGGTCCACGCTTTTATTTATATTTTTTTACTTCACACGCTTGTTCTGAAGATGAGTACCGAAATTCTTGCGCGCAACACTGTTTTTTGCGCGTCATCCATCATTTCGTCCATCCGAAGCTTTTTTCATCAACTAACACAGAATTATACAGAACGTCCGCGTCATCGGTTTTATTTTGTTTTATCAACCCAAAGCTAGTAATTTCCTCATCTCAGCTTAGTAGTAAATTTAAGGGCTCCCGACGTGCCTATCTAAGGTCTTTTGAGGGGCAGGTGTTATTCTAGTAATGTAAGCTCCATTCCGAAATTCATCCAAATCCGTCCAGCCTTTTTAACGTGAAAGAGTAACAAACCCACACACCCTCACTCCATAACTTTCATATTTTATTATGTACGTATTGGTGGGATGAGATGGGATGTGAGCCAAGTGATTAGAGCTACTACTGAACCTTGACCACAAAGTCCACGGACTGGCTAAGATGAAAGAAACATAAGGAGACATGCCTCCAGCAGTGGACAAATAAAGGCTAGATAACCACTAAATTAAAAATTAAATTTATCCCCGACATTTTAGCTTAAAATTAGCATATCTCGAACGGCTGAACCGATTTTGATAAAACATAACTATCTAAGCTATCAAAATTTTGATCTAAAACATATCTAAAACACTCGCTAGAAAACCGCATCCAAATCCGTTCAATGCCACAGACAGACACAGACACACATAGACAGACAGATACACACATATAGCGGCCAAACTTATAACACCACTCTTTTTGCGTAGGGGGATGAAGTTTGATGAAGAAAAGAAAAGATGAAGATTGAAGATAGAGCTAAGCTTCTGTGCACCCTATAGTTTTGCGGTTTTTGTCGCTATTTCTTTCGACGTGTAATGCTACACTGATGATGAGGTCTAGATAATTAAACGTAGCCGAATATGTGGTTATTGTCGGTACAGTCAGTGTACACTAAGGATATCCCATATCATGTGATACTCGCCCTTATGTTGAGCAATATAAGAGCTGCCACGATGACCATTGCTGTGCTAACTCTACAAGTTTACATACCGACATACCTATGGCGGTTTTTATAGTTTTTTCCATATCAAAAAAGTTCGCAACTTTTTGTAACATAAAATACAGTAGCTGAGCTTAGTCTGTACATGGCCGGGTTACTGAATTGAGAATTGTACTAAGTAGGTACTTAAATACTTAAGTATCGTTCCGTCACGTTATTTGTGAGAAATCTGCAGAGGCAGAACCATACTTTAGGTACGAGTATGTGCTTGCTTAGCGAATTTCTCAATTCAGAAATCGGCAGTAGATATTTATAAAGCCTTTGAGAGTTGAGGCTTGAACTAACTGATCTCTACTAAAAGCGATAACGTATGGCTATAACGTATAAGTATGGCATTGTTGTAGGTAATGCGGTTCTAAGATGACTTTTTGACCTCCCTACATCTTGATAACTTACTTATAGGAAAGATTGTAGAGCTTCTCTGAAGGTAAAATGCAATTTAAACCTAGATTTAACTTATAAACTACCATCGGTGCAAGTCGCTCAGTGTTCAGCATTTCATAAATAATAACACTTCATTCGTTCATTTAAAAAACCGGCCAAGTGTGAGTCAGACTCGCGTACGAAAGGTTCCATACCACTATCTATAAAAACGGCAAAAAATCTGGTTTGTTTTATGAGAGCCCCCTTGAATATTTATTTTATTCTGTTTTTTAGTATTTGTCGTTACAGCGGCAACAGAAATAGGTACGGTCGGCCACAATCTCAGATACCCCATGGCAGCTCTTATAGCGCGCGGCATAAGGGCGCCAATCGAACAAAAAGGGGTATAGATTGTGGCCGACTGTACATCATCTGTGAAAATTTCAACTAACTAATCACGGTTCATGAGATACAGCCTGGTGACTGAGGGACAGACGGACAACGGAGTCTTAGTAATAGGGCCCCGTTGGGTACCCTTTAGGTACGGAACCCTAAAAATCACCATAATATGTCAACGACCTCTGCAGGAAGCGATAGATAGGTATGGTATGTCTGACGCGCATGTTTAGCGAATTAGGTACATGATGGTGTTTGACCGTTCCAACGCTGGACCACAAAACAAGGGCCAGTCTGTAACGCAATGGTGCTAAAATGGGCTCCCAGTTGACCGCTTCATAAACGATTTATTAATGCTGTCGGTGTTTTTAATGTTTTTGTAGTACAGAAAACTATATTCTTATTCCAATACTAGAGGATTAGTTCGCTGGTCGTAGGAGAAAAACGAGGAAACCTTCTGCTGGAATGCCGCCGACACGCCATTGCGGATAGGTAATGTTTTCTTCTTTTTAGGGTTCCGTACTCGAACGGTTACTTTGCTTACGCTGCCTGTCCGTCTGTCTATCTGTCCTACCTTTAAGTGTCGTATACCTATTTGAAAGTGTAATTAATGTAAATGACAGCGGCGGCAGATAAATTTTATTTATTTATTTTATTTAGAGAAAACGAACAGTTGCACAAAGGATAAATATGTGATAGGCAATAAAAAATAAGAATATTGTTGTACAAGCACAACTAGTAGTAATAGAGTCCCGCTTGGCACCATTCCGTTACGGAAACCTAAACAGTAAACTTTGTGGAACGAAGAGCTGAACTTTAAAATAAAGGTCTGATTCATCGGCCGATTGCCAAAAGATGGTAGGTATGGTTCAATCCAGATGCAATGTAAGGCCGTCCAGTTCGCCATATGGTCTGTGACCTTATGGTACCTTTATTGATGCAGCCTTCTCCAAATCGGTGTATTTTTGGACCTTAAGGTTTCGTTTACTAAGAAGTTCCGAACCTACGTGTTACATACCTACCTGAAGATTATACCACTAATATTATAAACGCAAAAGTTTTTGAGTGAGTGAGTGTGTGTGCTTGCTACTGTTTTACGCTGAAACGGCTGGACGGATTTGGCTGAAATTTGGAATGGGGATGGCAGAATAACACATAGGCTACATAATATTATCAAGCTTCTACACTTAGGAGCAAAGTTAAGCACATATATCCTTTTACTGTAGTCCATACGGACGAAGTCGCGGGCAAAAGTTAGTTTATAATAATTATTATATGTAAGTGTGTCTTAAAAACTTTAGACATAAATCTTCATTTGCTATTTAAAACCGTATTTTTATGAGTTTTTTTAAGTAAGTAGCTATAAGAAATTAAAAATATTTGCTATGGTCAGGCAGGATTTTTTTTTTTCCCTTCTTATTATCAGAGTCTCTGTAGATTTTTCACGAAAGAACGTGACAGAACGATACTTAAGGATTGACTTAGTGAATTTCTCAATTCAGAAACCGGTACTGTAGGTAAGCAAAACACGCAATTTCTTTCAGTTTTTTGTCTCTCAGAGTCCGCAGCTGGTTCATCGACCTCTAAGTTCAATGTCATCACATGAATGGATTGACACAAGTCACATTGATACAGCACAACACAGACGGTGACGTCACATTTCGTTTGGGAAAAAAGTGCGAAGAGCCATCAACGAAATTATTTCGACGAAAAGTGAAGTCATTTTGAGGCTTTTTATACAACCTGCTAGGTAGGTACGGTCACAGTCTAGGTCTAGACTACAGCTACCGTGGGGTATCCTAGACTCTAGGATACCCCACGGTAGCTGTAGCTCTTACCGTGCGCGACAGAAGGGCGCCAATCGAATAAAAAGGGGTAACCTAGAGTGTGGCTGACCGTTCTTAGAAGTCAAATCATCAAAACAAGTTATTTTAACTATTGGACCATGAAGTACAGAGAATTGTCGGAAAAAAGGTATAAATTAAAGTTATTATTTATATCAGTGAGTTGGTCGACAACCCAAAATCTGATAGGAATTTTCTATAACACACTTATTCTTGTATTCTGCAGAAATTACGGATAAAAATCAGCTGATCTACTAGATGCAGAATGTAGGTGCATATGTACACACTACAGCACGTCAGAATGTAGGTACAGTTTTGTTGTAAAGTCGCCAGTAACGTAACCGTGTAGAGTGCTAGCGTGTAAGGATCGACGTGCTGTCTTGTGTACGCATCTTCGTGCCGCGAGGTTCCAAGAATGCCCAAAAACGGTAAAAATCTTCACAAACACAGACGTGACCTCAAAATGGAGGAAATCATCCGTAAATCTAACATGAGCTCGTTAATTGAGCTAAAAACTCCAACATAACAATGCTTGGTAAATTATTCGTCAAAATAGGCAGTAACTGTAATATTTAAACCGACTTAAAAAAAGGAGGAGGTAAGTAGGTACTCAATTCAACCCGTATTTTTTATGTTTGTTAAGGCACACAGGCGCGTTATTGTGTTTGCGTTATTCCGTTTGCGTTTTTGCGATATCTGTTTTCAGTATCCACATTTTGTGTTAGGATCGCCATGGAGTTACATATTGCTGCGGTAATAACGCCGCAACGTTCCTAATACAAAATTTACTTATAACTGATATCGTAAGAACGCATGCGGTATTACCGAAGGGTAAAAACGCGCCTGTGAGCCAGTGTCGCCTTTACGCATTTGTTACCTCAGAACTTTATCCTAGGCTAGGTGGACCGATTTTGATGATTATTTGTTTTGTTTGAAAGGGTATACTTCCCTTGCGGTCCCATAAAAACCTATATGGTGAAGATCTGATGAAGAACTTCGGTCAGAGATGGAAAACTTCGGTCGGAGATGGAAAACAAACTCCTCGACGGACAGCAGCAGATCACTTGGAATCAGGGCAGTACTTAGCTTAACAAGAGTGTATTTTCTCACCATTGAAGTGGGTTTAAGGGTAGACGATAGCAAGGTGGCGGGAAATTCAAAATTTTCACAGATTTTTACATTTTGTAGCTAAACTGAACTATTTTTGTTCAGTGAGTTTTCGTTCGCGAGAATAAAACCGTATTCTTTTCATTATTGTAAACAACAGAACAACAATAATTCAGCCGATTATGTGTTCTGGTCTACGACAAGTTTTTTGGGCAATACCACTGCTTCGTAGACCAGAACACATAATCGGCTGAATTATTGTTGTTCTAACTTTGCAGTGGAGCATCCGAAATAGTAATTGCCGTACGTTGCTTTTGTATGTTTTCACCATATTTTCAATATTTATTTATTTTCCATATTTTCACGTACCATGTACCACTTGTAGAACTTGTAACATGTACCACTGCAACGTACGGAAATTACTATTTCGGATGCTCCACTGCAAAGTTAGCTTTGCACGACTCTACCTACATCTAAACATGTCCCAAGACCCCCAGGCACTGCAGCGTCCGGGTATTCACACCACCCATTTAGTGTGAGTGAAGGTGCCACTAGCTGAAAGCCGCCGCTGCATAAAGCGTCCTATAATAAATAGCAAAGGTGAGATTTTCGAGATTTCGCACTTGGCCCCATAGTAAAAGTTGCTTGTATTGATGAGCGTTTCAGTGTCACAGGATCTTTCTGAAACACCCTGTATACAAAAATAATTATGCTATGCTTTTCGGATTAATCCTCACTGTCATCAAGTCTTCCAAACTCTTCCCCTCAAGTTAGGAAGACTTGGTGAAAGTGACTTTCAAGCAACTCGTTTATAAACTGTTTTAAGGCCTATGCGGAACTGTCATTAAGCGACTGGATCGTCATTAAACCAGTCAATGCAGCCGACTGCGGCCTTAGCTCACCTGCCTGCAATATCTATCATAAAACCTACAGCCATAAGTACCGGCCACATACCGATTGGTTTACTTTCACTTTCTGGGGAACCCTATTCTGAGCTGGACGTAACTTTGTAGCTGGGGTCGTTTTGACATATGAATTTTCTTGTTATGTTCGATTTGACGATTTTGCTTCGAGGTAAAATTTTGACAAATCTTCCGTCCAACTCCGGAATTTCCTTCGTGATTGCGAAACACCTTTTACCCGAATATATTTTGGTATCACACTAATGCCCGATTTATACTTTATTTTTAAGAACTTCCTAAGATTTTAAGAAGAAGCGTAATTTTTGCAAACAAAATTACTCTAAGGACTTCTAATAAGTTAAAGAAGTTCTTAAAAATTAAGTATAGTTTGTGAAATCGGGCATAAGGGGCCCTATTTAGGGATAGCCTATTGCTATGCGATGATATCGATATCGTTTGATATTTGATTTCGAACCTTCAACGAAAATGACACCCTTCCATTTACATGGGCTCTGCATGGGCTGCCTTTACCGTATTTAGGCCAATAAAATTACCTCTATTTTCATGACATTGCAATGAAAACGAGATGGGTAAGGCGCGGTGCAGTGCACTCTCTCATTCTATTGATCCACTTTAGAGCGGGATAGACAGAAGCTTCATATGGGACATGATGCCCTAGCTACACGTATTGAATCAATTTCGCTATCGGCTGTTCCAGAATCAACCTTTTGAGGCCTATGGCTTGGAAGTACTTGGAACACAACCTATACATACAAAGCTATTAAATCAACAAGTTATACGCTACACATACATGCGTGAGAATCGTGAGATCGAGCCTTATTTGGTATTTTATTAGGTATGGACAATTGGACATGGCTGCAAAACTTACGCCTTTACCTAGATTTCTTGTTTGCCTTTGCATCTAAGTAACGAGATGGTTTGTACAGCGTCCAGTGGCACCTTCAATCAGACTAGGTGGGTGAAGTGACCACTCGGACGCTGCAGTGCCTGGGACATTATTAAGATGGCTTGCCCACCACATAGGCATATTTCTTGATATAAACCACCATTAAATGGGCGGCCTAAAAACTCTGACACCAGGGGTGGCCACTACCTCATACGATAACCTAACTAAAATGATATGGTCAAATAATTATCTGATGGAGCTAGTAGGTAGGATACCTAATCGGGAATTCATACGAAGTTTTCTAGAAAACGAAAGAGCGCACGAAAATAGTGTCAATATCGAAGACTGAAAGTAAAATTATAGGGCATCACTTACCAAAGCCGGCGAATCCAGGTGTCCATTGTTCCTTGACCTGTTCTTCCTTTCACTCTCTACGTCCGAAGGTCTCGGGCTACGCTGGTCACTCTCCCGGTCCGAGGAACCGTACCGCCTCGCTCCCTCGCGCCGCTCCTCCCTATAGGTCCTCTCTTTCACTCTGTACCGGTCTACGGCGTGGCAGTGTTCGTCCTTGGCGTGTCGAAATTCGTCCTCCGGGTGACGGTACTCGTCCTTCGCGTGACGCAGCTCGTCTTTCGAGCGACGGAGGTCTTCGTGACGCTCTGGGTCGCTGTCGCGAGGGTCTGAGCTTCGGTACCTGGAAGGGAGATGGTTTTGGGGTTGAGATTGGGAAATTGTAATCACACAAGTATATCCTGCATGTTGATATCGGCACCCGCACCTGAAAATGATCGGCAGCACAAAATATTTTTGTCAACATTTGGCAAAACTTATGTTATTTTTTTAAATAAATTAACTTTTTCATTTCATTTACCTGTTAATATCCTCCATGGATGCTTGTACCTGGATGGTACCTGGATGCTTGCACAATGCTTGTACCCCTGGAACTTCCCTCTCCCATCATCTCTGGGTTGTAGTACCTGCGGTACCCCGGCTCAGACTCGCCTGTCAATATCTTCCCTGGAATGCTTGTAACCCTGGTACGTCTTCCTCTCATCATCGCTGGGTTCAGGGTCCCGGTACCCCAGCTCAGACTCACCTGTCAATATCTTCCCTGGAATGTTTGTACCCCTGGTACTTCCTCCTCTCATCATCGCTGGGTTCAGGGTCCCGGTAGCGGCGGTACCCCGGCTCAGACTCCGCAAGATGTTCCGGGCTCTTGAGGACCCTGGTGCGCTCCTTCTGGACCTCCTTCTGCTTCGCGCTCTTCTTCTGAGAGTCGCGGGAGAACAGTTGCTTCACCTGTAAGCCAAAGTCAAAGTTTTTTATCCCACTCATGTTCAGTAATCAAGTTACATGATATTCAACATTCTGGGATTCAACTAAGTGAGATTTCAACATTATAAGAATTCAACATTTTGAGAATTCAACCTAATGGTCCGGAACGTTATTGGTACCGACTAAAATGTTTTGGCCGGCTTCATATAATAAGCTACTAATCGTTTTCTTGGAGAAGACGCTTTTTAAATACACTCCTGGGATCTAGGGGTTAGTTTAAGGTCGGAGAAGGTAGCACTTGTTTTTTAACTATCAGGGCATAGAACCTATAAAACGTGGCCACTGCGAGTGAATTTGATTTAATTTTCTATGAATCCGACTTCCTCAAAATCTCTTTATATTTTAACTAATGCACTGACCCGGACCCGTGCCAGCACTCATAGTTCACGACTTATCAAAATCAAATTTTAGATGAGAGAGCTATCGAGCTTTTGTACTAACCTTCTCAAGTCCAGAAAGCTTCTTCGCTTTCGGCGGCTTTGCACTGACTTTTTCATCATTTCTCACAGGACTTCTATAAAACCTCTGGTCCAACTGTGATCCTTCATCTCCACTCCTATCTCTTGAGTTATCCTTTCTTGAATATTCATGTCTGTTTTCGAACTTGGTGATGTATTCACCGTTAGCGTAAATCTGTTCGCTTGGATAGTTGTCCTCAGTATGCTGACGTTCATTGGCGAGAAATAAAGAAGTATCTCTGACATCGTCATCACTCTCTGGTCTCCTGTACCTGGGGATCTCACCACTGTTGTTTCGGAAGTCGTTCTCGATGCCGGAGTCGACGAGTCGATTGTCGAAATCGAATCGTCGCGGCGACTTCTGTTCTCTGTAGTAATCGCGACTGTCCCCTGAATCGTGTCGACGTATGCCGTAGTTCTCTTTCAAGTATTTGTCTCGATTCTTTTCCCGTTTAAGCGAGTTGTGGTAGGACTCCGGGTGTTTTGGATCAAATCGTGTGTTGGCGTACTCCTCTTCGATTTCTTGGTTGATTTCCGGGTTGGAAGCGTAGTGTCCTTTCCTCTTGTCGAACCATTGGTCCTTTTTATACTTTTGACCAGAGTGGAGGAGATCGTGACTAGAAGTATACTGTCGTGACTTAAGCTTGTACTTTTGTTCAGTATATTCGTCTGGCGTCAGGATTGGTTTGCCAGCATTGAATTCTAGACTCGGAGGTTCATATTCAGGCTCCGGTGGGATCACTTTCCTGGCATCCAAGCGATTTATGAATTCCCGTCTATTTATTTCGCCTTTAGGTACTTTTGAAAAAGTCCTCGTTTCACTGTCGTATTTCAATTTAGGATGGTCAGAGTCATACTTGTTGTAATCTTCCGTAAAACCACTTTCTGTAAATCCATCTCTTTCCAACGTCTGCTTATAGTATCGTGCTGTTTCATTTACGTACTTTTCAGTTGCTTTCATACGCTTTTCGGCTTCATAAATTGGATCCTTTTCAGCAGGGAAAGCTGGGATTATATCGTCTGTATTTACATTCCTCCCGAAAGTTCTGGTTTTTAGTCGAGATTCTAAAAGATGTCTCCTGTGGCTTAGTTCATTGAACTCCAAGTCTTGTTTATCTGTTTCCGGCTCTAAAGAAAGTTTTCTGTTATCCATACCATCTGCTCTTCCCCTTAGAGTCGTATCTATGAAGTCACTTGACCGATCTTCTTTTGCATTATACTCATTTGCGTATGTGGGTTCAAAATCTTCAAAACTCGTCAACTTATACTCTTTATACCTTGGCCTTATAGGCGTATCAATGACTTGGTAACTGCTGATATTATTCTTCACTGGCTTGTAATCGTAGCTTGCCTTAGGTGAGAATTTATACCTGTCTTCGTACCCTAAGCCTTCATCCTCATCGCTATATTTTTCTCTTGACGGGGAGTAAGTTTTATGAACAGTCTGTTTTCCAATGTTATTGTTCACTCCATTATCTCCCCTATCTCTCACTACTTGAGCATACACCACTCCTTTGTCCGTCATCTTGTTGACAGGAGAAGGTATCCTTCCGGGACTGGCGTTCCTTGCAAACAAGTTTGGGTCAGGACTTAGGGAAGGTTTTGTGTATGAGAAAGGTTGGTTGACACTAGTGCCGTTTTGTGACTGGATCAAATGGGTTTTTGGAGAAGCGAGATTCCTTTGGTCTTCTTTTAGAATCCTAACTATGTGATCTACTGTGTGCCCTCTCGTCAGCGGTGGCTTATCCGGAGGTTGCTGGCTGCTGTGAATCATGTCTTTGCTACTATAGATGTTTTCCTCCAATTTTCTTATACTATCCTTGATTCTGTCTTTAACCTCAACTGGAGATAGATCCTTACTTCTGACAGAGTCAATCTCATCGACTAGAAGGGTCTTTTTAACGTCAGTTTTTCTCTTAGGCGTCTCAGTTATTTGAATTTCCTTGTCTTTTTCTGCTGATTTACCCCTTTTAGTTCTCACTGGTGGTTTTGGTTCTTTGTCTGGACTTTTGTATCTTGGAGGTTTTTCCACTGGGTTTACTTTCTTAGTATCTTTTAGATCATCAGATTTATTAACACTCTGCTGAGCTAACTTATTTTTCAAGAAAGTTTCTAAGGGTGGTGTCTTTTTGAAGTAGTCTTCCCTGGGTGAACTTTCTATTATAGGCGACAGTTGGGCCTTTTTATTCCTCAGTGACTTTAAGAATTCTTCAGACTCACTTCCCGATCGCTTCCGTATAGGTTTCGGCTGAGTGTTCAAAGAAGTATTCGATTTCAAGTCCGAAACATCACTTTTGCTCCTCTTGACTATCGTTACCGGCTTCGTCTTAGTCTCGACCACCACTTGAACCTCTGGAGTCTTTGTCTTTTGAGCTTTCCTAAAAAGCGTCGAGAGGGACGTTCGCTCTTTTTTCTTCTTCTGTCCTACGTCACTGGTGGAGCGCCCTAGAGGTTTCTTCTCATCCGCAGTTGCGTCGTCACTGTTTCGTCTATCCACTTGCTCTTTGAACTTTCTTCTGTGGGGTAGAGAGAAGAACTTCTCTGGTGGGTGGTCTGTGGTGCAGGTGACGTTCTTGGCCTGGGCTAGGACCTTGTTGGCCTCATCTATGAGCTGTTGCTCCGACAGGTGGGTGAAGTGCTCCTTTCTAGTTGGTGGTTGTTTCTCGCTTGAGGCACTGCGCGACTCTCGCGGCTTACCTGGAAAAGGGCAAAGTGAGTGTGCTGTTAAGATTTGTTAAGGTTAATTTAAATTACAGTTGTAATTAATTTATAGTACAGTGAGCGCCTCGCTATGAATACCCCATGGTAGCTCTTATGGATAGCAGCATCAGTGCTTCACTTGCGTCAATAAAAAGTCCTGGCCGCTAACTGCACCATTTCGGCTCGTTATTCGTTAATTGTTTTGTTTGTTATTTGTTTGTATTTTGCAGTAATTTACTTCAATGAAAGTACGAAACAATGTTGTTTATTTTTTGACTTTAACCTCGGTGCTTTAACCCATTACGAAAAATGAGCATACCACGATCTGCAGTAATTTACTTCAATGAAAGTCCAAAAAAATTTTGTTTTCTTTTTTACTTTAACCCATTACGAAAAATGAGCAAACCGCGATCTGTTTTCCTAGAAAAGAGTAAATAAAATATGTTTAGTGACAGTAATAAATACAAATAATTTGCCAAATCAAAAGGCTAGCTTCACTTTTGAAGCCGGTTGGACTTGGACCACGTGGCCGAAGGGAATAAAATAGCTCAACCGAAGAACCTACGTCAATATTAGGCAACTAGTGATCCTCGTGTACCTAAGGCCTAGATCAATTCCTATTATATCCTATTTGCTTTAAATTTGTTAATCTAAATCGAAGCTAGGGTCGATTTCAACTTTTTCTTTCATACCCTTGCCTTTTCTGTTACTACAATCGGCCGATTTTTTCGTTATGTTTTTTGGTGCAGTTAAAAAAGCAATAAGAAGCACCTATTAGTAGTTAGCGATTTCAAATTGCAGATTTTAATATTATCAAATTAGTAAAGTCAAAAAACCAAAACCCTTTAGCTTTTATTATGAGTAAATAATAAAAAAATCTATGTGTCGTTGACCGTAGGTAGAAACATCATTATGCCATGAACTGTTCTTCTGGTGTAATCTTTCTTTGAGTTTTATGACGCCAATCCAGTCGGACAGATCGGACCCAGAAGAAAAAAAAAACTGTTAATTAATCAGCTTGTCACACACTTCTCACGGGTTTTTGTTGGAGCGCTTTTTGTTCCATTCGGGTTTCGAATTTGTGTCAAAACATACGATTTTTGCTTCTGAGCTTCTGAAAAAAACTAGTTTTGGTAATAACCTACTGGTAAGTAAAGTGGGTACCTATAAAGCTTTGAGAAATTTCGTAATAATAGCATATTGTGTCTTCTTTTAGCACTCACAAAGGCTACCTAAAAATTATTTTTTAGTGCCTCTTTAATAATTAGAGTCGAATTGAAAAAAAAAACATTAGAAAAAAAAAACAGTTTAGGATTACAAAATGCTGTTTTGAAAAACACCGATTCAAACATAGATTGTAGAGCTATGCATGTATTGTATAGACTCCGTCCCTTTTGGCGACTTAGGTCTATCAGGAAAAACGACTAGGTATAAAAATGTCTACAGGGTGCACTCTAAGTCGATAGCGGAACTTTAAGTAGGCTGTTTACTGATCAATACAAACAACTTCTACTAGGTGGCGACAAAAATGGAGCGAAAAAAATATCAGCTGTTTCATACATTTGGCGCAGTACTGAGTCGACCTTTTGTATGAAACAGATGATATTTTTTTCTCTCCATTTTTTTCACCACCTAGTAGAAGTTGTTTGTATTGATCAGTAGATAGCCCACTTAAAGTTCCGCTATCGACTAAGGGTGTACCCTGTAGAACGTGACATTGCCAAGAAAGAAAATTGGAGAGATGTATTATTATTATCTATCCTGTTTACTTCTCTACAAGGTCTATATCAGAGTGATTCGATCTAATTCTCCCCATATTCAGGTATACCTAAATAACTTTAAAGGATGCTTGACTCACCCACTCACTCACTCCTCTACCCTTGACGCATTTTTCCAATACGGCCGCAATATGGCGCAATAAAAATAAAAAAATACATATTAAGACGCATTTTGTGTTTTTTTGAATAAAACAGCCTTACCTTTGAATAAAAATTACAAAGTATTTAAAATCAAAGCATTACTATGCGAATTCAACGATAAATTAATTTTAAAACTTTTTCAATTTGATCGCAATAGCGTCAAAGGTGCTGCAATGTGCTGTACCATCATAATTATTTTTAGCTTAAACTTTTTCGAGACTTCTTTGGGTTCATTTTTGCGGCTTGCGACTTTTTGCCTTTTCTTTAATGTTTATTTTAGGGTTATGAAACTTGAGAGTTTGGAACTTGATACGGCTGCTTTTTATGGCCTCATAAGGTTTACTTTTGCCCCTGTTTTTTTTGGTGAAGTTAATCAGCACTTGTGATGTGGATGATGTCACTTTGCCAACCAAACATACCGCAAATCATGATAATATATCACTGTAAACGTACCTGTGATGTGACGAGACAACTGAGACAATTTACGAGCCAAGTTGCAGTACCTACTACTAAAAAGGAAATTTTTGTTTTGGCTGAGCCGGCTTAACAAAAATTATTGCCCTCTATTTTCTTTGTTTGTAAACAAAGAAAATAGAGGACAATTTTTAAATAGCTTATTTCCTGAAACGCGTCAACTTCTAAATGTGATTTCAAAAATCTTTTGTTCTCCCATTTTGGTGAAGCGCAATTTCATTTTACCATACAAAAGATTTTTTTTTCCAAAAGATTTTTTTATGGGCTATATTTTCACAATCCGTGTCATATAAACGCAACCTTAGGACGAATGGTATCATTGAGCAAAGTGTATTGACACAGGTCTCAAAGAGGTGACTAACTAGCGTGGGTGGAGCATGGCGGGTGATGTAATCGTTTAGCTAAGTTGGACATTTCGGTTAGCTTTAATTGCCATCAAAACCACCTTCACCCCTACACCGGGTACAGTAATAATTATTATAGTATGGCACACTAACTAGAGCGATTTCGTAGCTCTATAAATTACCCGTGCATTTACGTAGCAAGCTCTCTGTCTATAAATGGCAATGGAATTTTGAAAAACGAACACAGCCCTTAACACGATATACAGGGTTTAAAAAAGGTCAGTGAACTGATAAATGCTAGCAACTTTTACCATGGCGCCAACCCTGAATTAAAAATACTTACCAGTTGCCCCAGCGAAAGGAAAACATTCTGTGCTCCTATATCCACTTGTTTATCTATAGAGAACGATTTACGAGCTCTGGTGCTTAAGATTTTTCCTTTTTTCTAGTTTTCCATCATTTTGTAAAAGTGAAGTTATGCCCTTTGTTCCTAAGCTCCTCAATTTATATCAAGATGTCATCTTTATTTATAAGCATTCTCAGTTTAGATCCAAACGGTAACTCGAGAAACGATTAACATAAAGCTTTCCGCTTTTGGTCTGGGACTAGTTTAAACTGTACCTACGAGCCTACGACTAGGCTAGACTATTAACAGGCTAAACCGTTACAAAACATGCCAGTTTTTAAGGTTAAATAAATAATATATTATCACTTTTCAACAAACACTAAGCTAGGCTAGGCTTCGAAGGTCCGATACAGGATGTTTTGGAAAATACATATTTAATATTTATACAAGGTGTTACAAAAGAACCTAATTATTTTTACTAATAAATATTTTTAACTTAGGATCGTTCTAGGAACTCGATTTAAAGTCAGCGGTAGAAACAAACCACTCGGATCTTGACTTTTTAATAAATGTAAATACATCAGCCATGAGAATTTACTTTATTTCCTAGAATATACTAAGATTGTCCACCTTTGATATACGAACACGTTTCTTGTTTTTCAAACATTAAATGAAATAAAATAAAAAATCCACAGACTCACTTTGAAGAAATCACTTCCACTGCGCCCCGTGAAACTACTCGCGTATAACTGAAATGGAATCATTCAGAGCGAAATATGCTTCAGCAGACACAACAAAAGCAAATAAATAAATATTATCATGTCCTTGTTTAGTGTCATTAAATATTGGAAGCACTTGTGTCAATAACTGTACTGTTAACAGGACAAGTTGTGTTGTGTTGTGTGTGTGTGTATAATATACATAGATCAGTTGGATACTGACAAGCTGCGCTTTTTTATACAATCGACATGTCATTTCGATCATTTTTACCGTGAATTTTACTGTAATTTTAATTGAATTGTAATGTCAAGTGGAATGAAAAATGTTCGTCTCTAAGTACCAACTGCTTTATTATACAGGATATTTAAATACTAACGTAAGGTTGCCTATTGGTATCTAAACGACTCAATGAATGATCTTCTCTTCTGGGTATTGCCACTTGTTTTCAACTCAAGGGGACTCCTATGGCCTTTACTCTACAACAGTACCTACTGTGACGTCATCAAGTCTCATAAGGCCACTGCCAATGAGGTTGAAGCCTATTCCTCTACTGCCGGAATCAGGTTCATGAGCGGGATGAGCCAAAAAACCTAAAGCTCTAGCTATGTAGGGTTAATTTTGAGGAGGCCAACCTATGTTAGTTCATCTATTATACAGGGTAATTTTTAAATAGCTTTATTACTGTAACACGTCAACGTCTAAATGTGATTTCCAACAACTTTTGTTCTGCGACTTTTCGAATAGCTCGATACTTTTTATTTTTTGAACATTTCTATTACTTATTTAAAAGTTAGTATTTGTACCATTTCAGCGCTGCCTGCGCGAAACCGTTCACACTGAAGCTGTCAGAGCGCGGAGTTCTCATCAAGCAAATCTGAGAACTCTGATCGCGGAACGGGGGCAGTGTGTCCGGCGCCTAAGACTTCTTATACTGAACCCAGAAGTATGTAAAGGCTGATTAATTTATTTAAAACCAATTGCCATCTCGATGACGTCAGGGCTTACTCTGACCAATGACAGAGCCATAAAAGAAATATCTATTCCATAATCGATCATGACAATCAGCCTACGCCTGAAATTCTCTGCGTTGACCTTGATGGCAAGGTACAGTGGCAGAGCAGTGGGTGGCTTATCAACGGAGAGGTTACAGCTTCAATATCTTTTCTGTGGGCTAGGCTAAGTAAAACTCCAGGGAATGGACGGAGATAGTCAGCGTCGAACATCTACGAGTATACGAGTACGAGCAAGGAACAGGAAAGAATAGAAGAGCTGACGGCCAACCTTCCTAGAGGCACGCTACGAAGAACGTAGGTAGGGAAACGTATGAAGTAGTGGCCACCCCTGTTGACAGTTTTTGGGCCGCCCAAAGGGTCTCGATTGTTAGTAATTAACAACCAACGGTTTAACGTGCCAAGAAGAAGAAGGAAAAGGCTAGCTATATTAAGGTGAGAGGGTGGTGTAGTGAAGCTGCAGTCCTTTGAATCTAAGTCGTTGAGTCTTGGCTTGGGTCTTCATGTTCGATGTTTTATGGCCCTACAAATAAAATGAATAAAAGAGTAATGCGGAACTCGCGGCGCGCCAACTTCAGAGATGTTTAGCGAGAACTATACCTAACTATTGCGTAGTGTGAGGCACTGGAAGATAGTATAAAATATGCAATAATTTGTGCAAAAACGGCCGTGCAAAAACGACCAGCAGCCAATGCGTCAATCGATCAAAAAGGGGTATCCTAGGGTGTAGCTGACTGTACCTAAGCGTGAGACTTGGAAGTCCAATCCATAAGTGTTAGTCTACCATGCTATAGTTCTAGGAAGGCAGTGCGTGCGAGGGAAGGAATGTAAAGGCTGCATGAATAAACATTGCATTCATGAGAATTTATTTAGCGTCTTTTGTTAAATGTGGAAGCTACGCGTGCTAAGTAACGAAGGTTATTTCCTGACGTTTGTGCTTCAAAGAGGAAGATATCTAATATTCACTGGTTCAGGTGAAATCACACATTCAGGTGAAATCGCACCAATTTTGGTGGTAAAACGAATTAACCTTAGCGAAATACTGCAATAAGTGCATAAAGGACCTAGTTCATTTTATCACCCTTATAACAGCAATACATAGAATTGGTGTAGTAAGTAGTACCCAATTTCGATCCCAAAAATGCGATGTTTATTATGGTAGAATTTAGTAGACTTTTATAATTTTGCGACTCACAATAAAGTCTTTTTTTAAATAACTAAATCCTTTGTGTTTAATAGATGTAAACGCCTAAGCATAAGATTACTATTGTATTTTTGTATAACACAAAAAAAAAACGCAGACAATCGATTGGTAGCCAGCGATCCTTGAAGGCTTCCGTTTGAACAAAAATGTCGGCTATGTACTGACCCGATCAAAAGTGATACGTAGAGTTGATCTAACAAAACTAAACCAACCCCCGATAAAAGCTGCATAGCACTGTTCTAAATTAATAAATAAAAAATGGTTTTAATTCTCAGCTTCTTTACACTAATCAAATTCGCTATCATCATCCATCATCAAAAAAATACTTGTTATTATTTAGGCGTTTATTACCACTTTATAACTCCTCACATATTCAATTTGATACACTTAAAAGTTGATCCCACAAGTAATCAACCGGCGAATGAACATTAGGAACCTTCGGAACATACCTACAGAGTATTACATACAGAGCGTCAAATTACGACATTAAACTTTTATTAAGTACTAGCTTTTGCCCGCGACTTCGTCCGGCAAGACTTTTTTTTTCTCGTGAGTTTTTTCGTTGTTTTAATGGTTATTCTGCTATTCGGGGCGGAAAGAAATCCAAAAAAACAAAAATCATAAAAATCGGTCCACCTGTTCTTAAGTTATAAATGGTGTAACTAACACGACTTTGGTTTATACATTATTAAGATTAGAGTAAGATTATTTATTGTAATTTTGGGTTCCGTACATTAAAAAACTGGATAGGTAATTATTGCGCTCTATCCCCATCGATCTAAATACAATTTATACAATAAATATTTAGACCGATGTCTCCCCTCCGTTTCAATATAATAAATGATTAATTTGAAATAGATTGAATATAATACAAGGTGTTACAACCTCTTTTTACAGGTTAAAAGCACCCGTTGATAGGGATCAGAAGATCATATCACACTTTATTTTTTGCTCTACGACGTCCCATCTAATCCACCAGTAGGTTACACCCTGTAAAAAAAAGCTGTCAAAGCTCTAAGTATAATATGGTAGAATTATAACTAATTATTAAAAATTAAAAACGCATGCATATCGAATCACCCGTTTAGGAGCTACGGTGCGACAGACAGACAGACACACACAGATAGGCACACATACACACAAAGCGGTCAAACTTATAACACCGCTCTTTTTGTATCGGGGGTTAAAAATGCAGATCAACAAAAGACATTTCAATCTTTTTCATTTAACATTTCTTGACGGAACCCAAAAAAACATACTTACAACAGCGGCCCAAAACTACTGCCTTGCGGCGCCCATTAAGATTTGCGGACGCGGGGGCGCGAACTCACTTACTCACTCACTTATTTTAATGCTGATGATAAAGTTGTATAAACTGCCGACTACGGTATTGTGTAAAATAAACAAAACTTAGGAGATTACAAAACATCGACGTCCGTCCTCCTCCACAAACACTGGATGGGGGAATCGGACATGTTTTAGGATGAGTAGCTTTGCCTAGCACCTATACAGGGTGTTAAAAGACCGCCAACAGACCCGAAAGGTAAGCAAGTAGACACCAAAACAAAGGACTTTTTTCCATAAATTTATTGCTGGGAAATTATTTTGGTTTTTTAGCTTATAATTTTCTTAATATTTTACGTAATGAAAATGTAACGTAGAGAGTCATATTGCGCAAGCGTTGACATAAATTTCTGCTACTTGCGCTCGAGGTGCCGATGTTTAGAATACATTGTGGGATGCAATGTTAGCGTCGTTTTTTGTAAGAAATATTTAAAATTTCTGATTCCTTGAGAAGAAATGTTAAGTAAAAAAATTTATAAGTCCGACTTTGAACCTTATTATCTTTATTATCTTGGAAACCGTTGATTTCCCATAGGCGTAGTTCCTTGGGCAAAAATGTTCGTTATGATGAGGAAAATACCTGGTTTCCCGCATTGTTGGCGGTCTTTTAACACCCTGTATAATCTCCTTAGTTGACCACAGGAAAATCGGATTTCATAATTATTCGATGGCTTCTTTCCTGTCTGTTGTGACTTTGTGAGTGACATCTCTCCTCCACGATTAAGGTCTCCGAATGAGAACAGAAACTAGTCGGCTACCACGACATCAAAAAAAGTAAGATAAAAATGATTCAAAATATAACGTTTTGGGGCAGTCAGGAAAGTTTGTGGTGAATACGCGAAAAAAACGCACAAGTATCTCGTCCATTGGCATTGACCCGTAGTGCCTTATTCGGCAAACGGTGACGAAAGCAAGAAAGAAAACACGTCTTTTAAATTCGTCCTTTTGCCGGTTTTGTAATTACTTCTTTGATAATACCTACCGGAGCTGGCTTCTGAAAGCGGTTTTATCCTTTTAAAGGTTTTTCAGGGTCACATTGTCATCAGACTTTTTACTGTACATTCAGCAACACGATAGGTTCCCCCTTTTATTTGATTGAGGAAAGACGAAATGCGGGTAGTCGCTGCTCCATACAAAAAGGGATGGATAATTATTTTAGAAAAAATATGTTTATGCCATTCAATTAAATAATTAAAATTTTTAAATAATTAAAATAAGAATCTTTGCCCTGTAGTGGGACACTATACAGGCGACATAAAAAAAAAGGAAGAAAAAAAGGAACACAGAGGGACATGGCAGAGGTTCATATAAATTGAATGGCATAAACATTTTTTTTTTTCTACAGTAATTCTCCAGGGAGCAAACAGGTCTTCCTTTTTGTATTGATTAGCGGCTACCCGCGTTTCCTCTTAAGAAGAGGGTACTGCTACTGCTGTCCGGCTGTGGAATAATCTGCCGTTACCTATAAGGCGCTCTCCCACCCCAACCATTTTTAAAAGTAAATTGAAATCGTATTATCTGTCTCTATAATATTATTATTCTATTATCTAGATTGTATGTTCCTCCTTTATTAATATTTAGGTATATTTTCATAATAGTCCTTCTCGCTTTGAATTTATAATATGTTTATGTATGTGTATTTTTTTTTTTTTTTTTTTTGTCTTTATGTATGATCTATGTATGTTTATGATTACTTTTAAGTAGTTTATATTCATGATTGCACCAACTACCCGTCACTCAACTCCCTAGCATTTTGTCTCCATCAGTGGTTGCCTGGAAGAAATTGCTGTAAGCAATAAGGCCGCCAATTGTACCTTTTTTTAGTTAAGTAACTTTTTTCCTGTCTGTATATGTTTCTTGGTGTACAATAAAGAATATTTTATCTTTATCTTAAAGTCTTTTCATTTGCGGCGCTAGTGTGCCCCGACAAGAGCTACAAATTACAATGCATCGGGGTAACCGTATCACTGATCGTACTTTTACTTTACGTTGATTTTGTTTTGACGGGTTGAAAATCCTTTGAAATGGAGGAAGTTATTTTTAACGACTGTTTCAAGGTCTTATTAAAAGTTATTTTCAAGTGTTGCTCTTTCTTAATTGATAATGTTTTTGCATTAAGGTTCAACGAAAGTAGTGTGGCGGGGAAACACAAATATACATTTTGTTAAATGTCGTATCTAAGCTGAGATATTTTAGTTCAGCAATTTTTGTTTCACGACAATAAAATAGTATTCTTTTAATTATTCTAAACTATAATTAAGCTGATTGGTTTTTTTGCTCAAAAAACCAGTGGTAGGTATGTACATACTCGTACTTACAGCCCAAAAAAATAGTAGTTTTAGCCAATCTCATAATCAGCTGTTTTTGTTTTCTTGCTAAGAATAATGAAAATAATACTGTTTTATACTGAAATACAGAAATCACTGAACAAACTTAGCACAGTTTAGCTACAACATTGAAAAAAAAAACTGTAAAAATTTTGCATTTCTCTCCACGCTATTGTAGTAGAACCTTTACTTCAGCCGTCTACGTCTACTACCTACTAATATATATAATTATATAAAAAAGTATATGACATAGTCACAGTTACCTACAAGTATATTTCATAAGTGTTTAATGCTTATCGATTCACAATATTGATCTATTTTACATAATTTGTATCTAAATCATGTGGCAATAGGTGTATGGATATCATTTGCAATTTTTACAGTTGTGAAATGTGATTTATCTACTGTCGTACATAATTAATTAGGCATTCAAGTATTCAAGATTAAACTTTAAAACCTAAGGTGACATTGCTACCTATACCAATGAAATAATATTCATAATTTTATTTCATAAACGTTGCAAATTGCAATACGTTACTTCTCCGTTACTACAAACATACTCGAAAACTTTCATATAAATCGAAATCCTAGTAAGCAGAGGACGTACTTACACCTGGCATGAAACGTTGTCTATTCTTGGGTTCTAAATAGTATTATTATACTCTGACATATACCTAAAGCTGATTAAAGCTATTTTTGATTAATATTTTTTTTATGTGTGTTTTTATTATTTTTTTTAATGTTTTTTTGGTAAGCCCGTTTTTAGTATTTGTTACCCAACTTTTTGACGAAACTTTGTGTGTATTTTAGAATTTAAAATTTGCATGTAATAATGTTTTGACAAATAAATAAGCTTAGGATTAACATTTTGTTTTTCCAAAAGTGGTTTTCCACTTTTTGCAAAACGGTTATCATTGATCTAATAATTGTTTTCCCTCAATGACAATATTTTAGTTACAACTTACCACACCGGGGTTCTAAACTAACTTTAAGAACACCGTTACCTAGATTAATTTAATTTAAGATGTTGATTGTATAATTTTCCCTCGGGCTTTTTGAGTAGAAAGCTTGTAGAGTTGCTTAACATTGTAACATACTTGTATGTAACACATTATAAGTGCAATGTATCGGCCGATAGACTGACTGACACACTTGTGTCGTAAAGTTTGACCGATTATAACACCTAAATGTAACCTCGGGTCTAATTATCCGACTTTAACATCTATCGCAAGCCCTTTCAATATAAAATAAAGATTTTTTTTTGTCAAATTCCAAAACGCATTTATTTGACACGAGCTTTTATTTTCATGTGAATGATGGTGGTTATCAATTTGGCGTTTTGACCCATTCACTAACAAGTGATTGTAATCGAATCTCTTTTTGTACCTAAGTTTATCAAAGTAACTGACAACCGTCAACACTTTGTTTACAGTTTTTGGTGTTCGAAAAACCAGGGATATGACAATAATTTTATTCTAAATCTTCGATCGCGATCACAATCGATAGATGCTGATCATATTAGACAATTAGATCCCTGAGGGGCATAGGTTCATGCCTCGCAGCCTTTACATTAACTAAGTAGTGTGAACTTGCAAGTTCTTGTCCGAGTGTCGAAATGTGCATAAGACCTTTTATGTTATATAGCGTGATCAGCGGAGTCTAACAACCAGCTGCCAAGTACGACGACAAAAAAACTCAACCCAAACATTTACACTTTCAAAGTAAAAAATCGATCTTACAACCGCGGCCGGCCAAAAGTATGAATTTTCGTGATAAGCGGAGTTAAAAGAAATCTAGCATTGTACACACGACAGCACGTCGAACCTTACACGCTAGCACTCTACTCGGTTACGTTACGGGCGACTTTACAACAAAAGTGTACACTCTGACGTGCTGTCGTGTTACTACAAAGCTTAGTTAGTCAGCCTAGCTCACGGAGGCAAATACTTTACAATATAGTATAAGTATGTGTTGGCTGGCTTGCAAGTTTTGGTCCGTGAGTGTCGAAATGCGCAACCGCCACATCAGAGCTAACTGCCTATCTAACACGTTTCTGTAAAGGAAATGCTAACCAGTTATCCCAGATCGAGTATTGGTTTTCTGAAGCAATTTCGATTTGCTATTTTCGTTTCTTAACCCTTAATTGGTCGGGCTATTTCACAATGCATGGCTCCGCACGTATATATTCTTTTCTGAGGGCTAGGCCGCAGGAAGAGCTGGGCAGGCCTACTCCATATAAACATAATATCCCAGGCACTGCAGCGTCCGAGTGGTAGCTTCACCCATCTAGTGTGAGTGAAGGTGCCACTCTGTAGAAATCATCTCATTACCTATGTAGATGCAACGGCCAAAGTTTTAACAATGCGTAGTTTTTAATTGCGTTCGTTCGTCCGGCTCCGCACGTAACAAGCAAGCCTACTCCATCTTAACATTTCCATACAGCAACTGAACAATTACCTAAGGGTGGCATTAATAGTCGTCGACTCAAGATCGAACTCAAGTAGGTGATCTCAGAAAAGTCAAATGCAAATGTCAAGCCTTGGCTAATGTGAACGTCAATCTTAAGATAGTGGGCGGGTTTCTGAATTGAGAATTTAACTAAGTAAATACTTAAGTATCGTAATGTCACTTCTTTTGTGAGAAATCTGCAGAGATAGAACGATAGATGCTTAAGTGCTTGCTTAGCGAATTGCTCAATTTAGAAATCGGCTGTGTCCATTAATATGCTGACAGCTACTCAAGTTTGACATTAGCCAAGGTTTGACGTTAGCATTTGACTTTTCTGACTTTACCTACTTGAGATTCATCTCCCAGGCGCTGTTACTTTAACATGTTATTTTTGTTCTGGTACGGTCGGCCACAGTCACAGATACTCCACAGCAGCCCTTACCGCGCGCGCGGGCGCCAATCGAACAAAAATGGGTATCCTAGCGTGTGGTCGACTGTACATAACCCTTTGTGTTTGTACAGTAGCCTTTTTAATATCTATATCGATGGTATCTGGTAGAAATATCAACCATTTGTATTTCAAAACCTTTACAAAAAGAAATACACGATCGCATCTATCATTTATTAAAATGTCAATTAACATTATCGCACTAGCTGGGTATCGTTTAAATCTAACTTTATAATTGTTAAGCGTTACCTACCATTTAATAATTTACACCGGACGAATCATAACACTTTCATAATTTTATGAAGCTTTGGAAATGTGGAAGGATGAGTTGAGTTGAGTCCATAAAATCACTAGAGAGGAATTTCTGCGACGGGCTTGCAAATCCCGTCGCTCTACGGCGCTCTAACCTCTAAGGCGGACTTGCGTCAGTCAGGGTTAGCCAACTAACTGAGTTAATTTGACATTTACAAACAATTGTTGACGTTAACTCAGAGTTAACTGGCTAACCCTGGTTGACGCAAGTGGACCTAAGAAGAACATAAATTAGTTAGGGAAGGTGGCATTATTTAGGGTAGAGGCACCGGCAGAATAAGAAAGTCTTGGCTACAAAACATCAAAGATTGGACAGGAAGATTTGTTTCATCTGGCCAAACTAACGGCCAACCTCAAGTAGTGGAGAGGCACTAACTAGAAGAAGATGGACAATAATATCTGTGGGTGGGTACGGTATTCGCAAGGACAGAGTAGGTAGGTGATTCGCTCGCGAGGTCTAAACACACCTCAATATCGCATTGTCATTTTATAAATTCGTGGCCATTTCGACCTTCATAGATGTAGATTCCGTTTAGACTATTACTTTTTCCCTTTTAGGCTTTGGTCTTTTAGCGGTGTATTCGAAAATATTAAGAGATTTTGTGGGAAAAGGTATCGCGCTTCCGGTTGTCATAAAATGTTCCTATCATACCATACACGAAAGCATATTTTACTATGAGACGGAAAAAACAGCTGTTCTATACTAAAAACGCTCAATTGTATGAACCAGCTGATATATTTTGAGATTTCGCAGTTGGCCCCAAAAATTTTAAACCAAAATCAGTTCAGCCGATGTCAATGATTCAATCAGCCTAACGATGGATCTCAATTCGGGACTATTCGTCTTAAAGTTTGTATTCAGTGCATGGATAGAAAACGTATCACGATTTGAGTTTGAAACAAGTTTAGTAAGTTTGTTTATTTTTTTGGTTATTAACACAGTCATAAATATGAATCAATGTAATACATACGGTTAGTTGTATTACAAGTTAGTGTGTTACATAAATCCAGTTAACTTAGTGCATATTAATGTCCAATTTGAGCCAATTTTAATTGTTTTGTCCCCAAAAGTAAATTTTGTTACATGGTGCTGTTAAAATGGAGAATTAGTAAAGGTAGAGTCACACATGGGGCTTTCTTTCACAGAATAAATTTAACGACTTAAGGTTCAACTAATTCAACTAAAGTAGCGTGGCGGGAAAGTCAAAATTTTCAGAGTTTTTTTTAACTTTTTAGATAACCTGAGATATTTTTGTGTAGCGATTTTTTTGATATTTTTTTTCATTATTCTAAGCAAAGCAACAGAACAACAATAATTAAGCTCATTTGCTTTTCTGGTCGACAAACCAGTGTTACTGCCCAAAAAACTAGAAGTTCGAGCCAATTTCATAATCAGCTGTAATATTGTTGTTTTTTTGTTAATAATAATGAAAACAATACTATTTTATTGTCGTGAAACAAACATCGTTAAGCAAAAATTGCTCAGTTTAGCTACAAAATTGAAAACACTGTGATGTGGATTTTACGCCACGCTACTTTAGAGGAAACGCGGGTAGCCGCTGCTCCATACAAAAAGGGAGACCTGTTTTCTCCCTGGATGATTATTAAAAAAAATATATGTTTATGCCATTCAATTTACCACTGCCATGTCGATATGTTTTCCTTTTTTCTTTTTTTTATAATTTTTATAAAATTTAAAACATAGGGACATGGCAGAGGTACATATAAATTGAATGGTATAGACATATTTTTTCAAAAATAATTATCCAGGGTGGAAACAGGTCTACCTTTTTGTGTGGAGCAGTGGCTACCCGCGTTTCCTCTTAAGCCGTGTATTCATGGTCTTAGAGCGTTCTGACGAATCTACTAAAATGACAACGAAGATGCTTCTGATTGGTCGTTTACATTCGAGAGCACTAAAATGGCCCAACCACACGCTAGGATACCCTTTTTTGCTTGATTGGCGCCCTTATGCTCCTAGACTGTGGCCGACCGTATAGGCACGGCCATTTTAGTGCAAATCTTAGTATTAATTTTAGTTGACTCGCTCAGTCGGAGCATACTAAGACCGCCAAAATGCTGAGTTTTTTGACAGTGATTTTTATTTAACAAAGTTGTTTTCAAGCATTTTTTTTTAGTTTTCACATGGTATAAAAGCGCATTTCACAAAGACAAGTTTACCTTTTTTTTTAAATGTCGCTAATAGTTTAATTATTTCAAAATAATGAGAACGAACTTTTGTGAACATATACATCCTGTTTTTGTAATTTTTGTCCGTAAAATGTTTCAAAAATAAGTTGAAGATGTACTTTAAAACTATTGTGTTTTTAACACTGTGTTTTTTTTTAAAATCAAATTTAAAAAAATAACTGTAAATAGCCCCACGTGTGCGTCCACCTCAATTTTATTGATTGTCAAACGAGTGTTCGAAATTCAAAATGTTCCGATTCTTACCGAACCGCTTGACGTGAACGTCTCGGTTGAACGAAACCGATTTCGGTTCCTTAGCTTCTCTCTCTTTCTCTCTCGTTTCGTTTTCGTTTACGTTATCGCCATCTCTTTCTGTCTTGGGGTCGTTTTCATCGGACATGTTACACTTTCGGACCGGGTGTTGCGATCTAGTGCTTTTTCCACTTTTTCATCTGTAAAGATGATTCTTTTCAGTGGAAGTTTCAGGAGAAAAATTGTGGGGGAAATTGCCTACAGAAGAGGTAAATATGAAACGTTTTCGATGTTACAATATTTTAAACTGATCACAGGCTCTGTTTTTCTTTTATTGTAATAAAAAAACCAGAGCATGTGATCATGTAGAGCATGATCTTTGATAACATAGGGTGTCCCAATAAGAGTGCCCGATTTAAATTTGGCGCCATTTTTTTTCTATGCAAGTGGCAGCTCTAAAATTGACTGCTGTCATCTATGATTGTTTTGATTATTAAATATGGAGCGCTACACAAAAGAACGACGCGTTATCATTACAAAAACCCATGAAAACCCATTACAAAAATGGAAAAAAGCTACGCTAAAACCGCTCGCAAACGAAATTCCGATGTCAACTAGCCACCGAGATCTTGCGATTTAACGCCTTGCGACTTTTTCCTTTGGGGTTTTGTTAAATCTCGGGTCTATGCGAATAAACCACGAAAAATTCCCGAGGTAAAGGCCGAGATCCAACGCGTCATCGGTGAGATAGAGCCGCCACTGTGTGAAAAAGTCATCGAAAATTTCATGAAAAGAGCAAGGGTCTGCCGCCACCAGAGCCGTGGGGGCCATATGCAGATAAAATATCACCACTCGCTCAAAAAAATATGTGTTTTTTCTTTAAATTAAATCGGGCACTCTTATTGGGACACCTTTATTTAAAGAGTTTTATTTTTAGAACACATACCTACCTCCAATTATTCAGGCCAAGCATTGTGCCCTTCCGTGCTTGTATCTATCCTTACGCTAGTCTTGAATGGGGTAGAATAGACATGTTGACATTATCTGAAACAATACAAAATGATTGATAAAGTAAAAAAAAACGTATTTGTTGTCTGGGACACCATTTCCATGTTCAGTGCGTATTATTTGTGGGGATATCTATCTCTACTAATTTGTAAACTTTTAACTGCCGTCCTATTAAGGTTGCAAATATAGAGACTTTTAAAGCTAGTTCGGACAGACGGACGGACAGAAAAACAGCATCTTTATATTTTTTATATGATTACATGGGAAACCCTTTCAAACAAAACAATAATCATCAAAATTGGTTCACGTTAAGACCTAACATACATAAAAAAACATAGGTACGGGCTGAATTGAGTAGGTACCTCCTCCTTTTTTAATTCGGTTAAAAAGTGTCCCGTTTGGCACCCTTTCGGTACGGAACCCTAAAAAGCCAGCGCAGCCAGCTGCTGTCTCCTTTGCATTGCAGACATTAAGGAATTAAGATAGTTACCAAATATTGGACATTATAATTCAATAAAACCAGACGATTAATCAATATATCAACTAGCGGCTAGTTGATCTGGTTTTATTGAACGGGCCTATGCGAATACGTTTGGTATGTAATAGGTACCTAAAGGCCGACTTACACGTTAAAAATATTACTCATACACATGTGTGTGAGTGACCGGTATAACATAAAGTGGTCACAGTTTGTGATTCCATCATGAAGTGCAGGCCTTAGCATGACCGCCATATCGACTTATTACGCAGTAGTAGTACGCGAATGGTTAGAAGTTAGGGCCCATGCACACGGGCGTCAACGCGCATTTTTTGTATTTCGTTGTGAAAGAATAAACCTTCATACTTCTGCTACTATTGTAGTATAGTTGATCGAGTTTCGTATCGCGCGTTTTGAATGCCAATTTGTCACGGATAGAACGCTCGTGTAAGGGGACCTTTACACCTTCCCAAATAAGGATTTTTTTAACTCTATTATCTCATTTGAATCAATATGCAGCACACATCTTTTAGTTAACTGCTACTGTAGGCGTCGATCGTAGGTTAAACCCCAATTTACATGGGTCAAGGATAGTAGCGAGTAGCAAGTGTAAGTAAGATCATTGACTTCCTTAGCAGAGCCAGTAAAAAGGCGCCAGATTCCATTGAACACGTTTGTGTGACCTGCGACGCTCTTGCTGGAAAACGAACAAGTCTTCTTGGGACATCATTTCCTAGAACGGAAGGATTTAGAGTCCTTCAACTTGGTAATGTTCTGAAGCTTATGACCTTATGTCTTAAGGAGGAATAAGAATGGAGTGACACAAAAAATCTTACGGGTTCAAAGTGTCCCGGGAGAAGAGAACAATGACTGCAGTGTTGTAGTATTTTGATTTAAACTACCATACTTTGAGATAATTAAAGTTTATTTTGGAGCACAGACTTGAGTGTAGGTACATTGAAGGGAAAATAGTGGGCAAGAAAAGAGTGTTTTCCATTTGTAATCTAAATTGTTTTGGGTGGTAAGCCTGGTCCAAAATTCATAAAACAAGGCACAGACTATGTAATTGTTACTACGTTAACCATCCCGGCTAGTAAGCCAGGCCGTGACGCGAGTTTTATCTACGCTTGCACGCGAGATACTCCTTCTGTCGACTCAAGTCTACAGTAGTTTGCGTAGTATTCGCCACTGTCCTTGACCAATGTAAACGAGGCTTCAGTCACATTGCCAAACGCTGTGTGGGCGCGGCCAAGGTACTCACCTCAAACCAAGCAAATACTGACAATAAAACAGTTTCCTTTATTTATATTGTTGTGTGATAGAAGCTGGCTTAGCTTCTTGCCTTGTTGGGAAGATTGAGGTTCTATGTGGTATGCAGGGTGACTTTGAATTGAATTTGAATTTTTATGTTTCTGCAAGCACTAGGTATCATAAAAATGAAAATATTTACACTTTTAACGAATTTATAGTGATGCATCAGTTAAAAGTTTTGTTTAATACCTTTGAATTGAAAGGTATCCTATACAGAATAACTTTCAATACCTATACGTATAAGTACTTTCAATATCCAAACCTATATTTCTATACCTACCAATACGGATTGAAATTAATTATGTTACTCGTAGTTAGCTTGTCTGAGTCACCAAGCAAATTTTGAAGGGTATTTCGACTCATCCACACAAATGCAACAAAAACGAAAAAATTGTACATAAGCCAAATCGGTCAAGGGGTTGCAAATAAATGCATCGCGAGTTCACATTTCGGGGTGAAGTACGAGTTGATGGTTTCTGAATTTGTGTTCAACGAGTCCGCCACAAACAAGCCATATAAGACCACGGCCAGTGTCCTACATACACGGGCCAACCAAGTGACGTCATTAAGGCTCCGTTTGGTGACAAATTGACAATTGAAGGCGCCAAGATGACGTCACTGAGGTTAGTCAGTCGGTTGGCTTCGTGAGTCAAAGACGGACATCATGACTTAGGTACTTAGATAGAACAATGTTTATTATACGAGTACATTAAGGGTGGACGATAGCAACGTGGCGGGAAATTCAAAATGTTCACAGTTTTTGGCATAATCGGCTGAATTATTGTTGTTCTGTTGTTTACAATAATGAAAAGAATACTATGTTATTGCCGCGAACGAAAAATCGCTTGACAAAAATAGCTCAGTTTAGCTACAAAATGTAAAAAAACTGTGAAAATTTTTATTTTCCCGACATGCTGCTACTTTTTAGCCTTAAGGGTCCATAAAAAACAGTGTGGCGGAAAAGCCCAATTTTCAGAGTTTTTTTTTTAGCTACTTTGAAATATTTTTTTCAGTATTCATTATTCTAAATAAGAGAATAACAATAATTACTTATTGGTACTGCCAAAAAAACTAGAAGTTCGAGCAAATCTCATAATTATTAGCTAAATAATTATCATTGTTTTTTGTTTTTTCTAAAGCACTAACCCGTGCTAGGGAATAATTTAAACATTTATAATAAGTTGAAAAAATTCACTCGGGACAGGACTTGAACCCGCAACGGTATGCGGAAGGTTGCGGGTTCAAGTCCTGTCCCGAGTGAATTTTTTCAACTTATTATAAATGTTTATATCATTGTTTTGTTAGAATAAACAACATTCACGCAGCTTTTACTATGGGGCCAAGTGCGAAATCGCGAAAAACACATCAGCTGCTCTATACATTTAGTAAGTATCGAATATTTGTATGAGATTTTGCTCTTGGTCACATAGTTTGTAAAAGTTGCTTGTATTGGTGAGATCAGCGACCTCTTTCAGTGTCATAGGACCTTTATGAAACACCCTGTTGATGCTCATTAACTTTTATACTGACAGAAAACGTTAAATAAATATTTAATTTTAAAGGTTTCGTTTCTTTCTGCGCCTTTTTTTTTAATTTTGCAATCGATTTAAAGTTTACTATGACCCCCCAATATCAAAGAGAAAAATCCCCTGAACAGTATCTGCTGCCTAAAAGATTTTATTTCAGTGTTATTTTCGTGTAGGTACGAACAGTTTTTGTTTTCATGAAAGTTCCATTATAGGCGATCAGATACTGCTTTACACGAGCGAGGTAAATGCTTTTGATTTTAAAACAAGAATTTTTACCCAAAATACAAACATAATATCATTCAAATATAGCGTAAAACTTGCCATTCGAGATATAGATAGACCCTCATTATTTATTTGCGTAATTTATTGACAGAAGTTTTTTTTTTAACTAACGCGCCACCTGTAAGTTCTGGTTTTGGAATGTTTCCCTCCGTTGCGAATTTTATCTGTGGTGTTTCGTTCGTGGCGTGCGTGGGGTGCATGTTGGTGTGTGTTGATGAGTCTGTGACTTTGACAGCTGACAGCTTCACTATTCTGTTCACACGGCTCACCACAGAGTTCGCCATTTTGTCAGTGTGGAGTGTGTGTTGCATTCCAATAAAATCAAAACATTTTATACATGGAACCAGATAAAGATATTGAGGAGTGGTTGTTAAAATATGGTATATAATTTAAATAATAGTCTATCTTTTCTGGTCCTTGTTTAATTTCAGTCTTAGCCTGAGCCCCATACTATTGAGAAACAACACCTTTATTCCACTTTTAGATACAAACTAGTTATGGCCGTGTGTCAATTTATGATTTCAAAATGTACCGGCGCTAAAAAAGCGAGTTTCTGAAGCGAAATAAATCAGCTTGCTTATCTATGGACGAGATGGGGTACAGTACAGACGATAACACAAATATAAAGCACGCCAATGAATAAATGTTACATAGTAATCTGAACTATATTTTTTCAAACAATATTCAAATCCAAAATTTCAACAAAAATATGTATTTGTAGTAACACTTTTTAAATGTTTTAAACTTTAGTAAAATTTTTGAACGGGTGTATGTTTTATCTTTTATCCTAATTTGTATTTGTTGTGATTCGATGTTGCATCGTGAGGAAACCCGCGGCTTAGTTGGCTCCGCACGTATTGACCTTGTCTTTTCTGTGAGCTTGGCCGACTAAGCTGTCAGGATGGTACAGGTGCTGGGCAAGCCTCCATCTAAGACCCAGGGAATGCAGCATCCGAGTGGCCTCTTCACCCATCTAGTGTGGTGTAAGGGTGCCACTGGAAGTAATGAGAATGAGATCATTTAAAGAGCGTCTAGTGGCAACTTCTAGATGGGTTAAGTGATATCTCGGCCGCTGCAATAACTTAGACATTAAGGCTAGGCCGACTAAGCTGAGAAGATGGTATAGGTGCTGGGCGAGGCATCTAAAAAAAAACATTTTAGACGACGACGAATTAAGTTATTTCACTTTTTACCCCACCTGTACAGTACCTAGCCAAGTATTTTTATTAAAGGGCGCCCATTTAAAATAGCGTTTTAACTGAAATTTATTCGCTAACATAGCTTATCGATACCTAACTTGTTACGAGCATCCCGCGCCCGCGGCAATCTATCGATGTTTTTAATTGCGAACACGGTACATCACTATCTTATGGACGTTAGTGATGGGAGAATATACGTGATCAAGAATTGAATAGAATAATTTATTTACAACAAACATGATAAAAGGTGCAAGACAAGGAAAAATAACTTAGGCCTTTTCATCTACGTAACAAAATGATTTATTACACGTCTAGTTGTGCAGTGGCACCTTCACTCAGACTAGATAAGTAAAGCGACTTCTCGGATGCAAGTAGGCTTGCCCAGCCCCATATACTATCATTTCTGCTTAGTCGGCCTAGCCCACAGGAAAGACAAGGTCAATACGTAGGAAGCCAACTAAGCCCGAGGAAACCCGCGTTCCTCACTATGTTTTTCTTCACAGTTAGCAAATAACTTTGGTATTATAGTGAAGATTAATCCAACTTTTGGAGGCTCATTTACTTACTTACCTACACGAGTATTAGGGCCATCCTAACAACGTAGATGGCATAATGGACAAGGATAACATCGTGAGTAAATGTGTGGCTTGTTTGACTCCGAAATAAGGGTCAGTGACCTTATGTAGAAGCTCTACCTTATTTTGACCTCCCAAAGAAAAAAGGTCAAAATGACCTTTGTGTGTGGTACAATCAACGGCACGTAGACCATTACACTTTCGTTGCATAGTCGCCCGTAACGTTACTGAATAGAGTGCACGCGTGTAAGGGTCTACGTGCTTTCGACTGTACATTTCGTTTGTGCGTGGAAAGAAAAACATGCAAATTAAAATTTCAAATTCGTTCGAATTTCAAATTGACTCACTTACGAGTACAAACAAGGCCCGTTTTCGATGCTGGCTGCATTTTTATTTGGCCATTGTCTTCTTTTGTTCGGTATACAGGGTGTTAAAAGACCGCCAACAAAGCGGGAAACAACGGATAGGCCTCATCATACTGAACATTTTTGCCCATGGAACTATACCTGGGAAATCAACGGTTTCCTAAATAATGAGGTTCAAAGTCGGACTTTTCAAACTTTTTTTATTGCAGAAATTTGCTCAGTATTGAGTACTTAACATTTCTTCTCAAGAAGCCATATCAAAATTTTGAATATTTCTTGCTTTACACGACGTTACAATTGCAACCCGCAATGTATTCTAAACATCGGCACTTCGAGCGTAAGTAACACAACTTTATGTCAACGCTTGTGCAATATGACTTCTTTGCGTTACACTTCCATTGCGTGATAAAATATTTTCCAAAATTATAACCTAAAAAACCAAAATCAGTTCCCGGCAATAATTTATCGAAAAAGTACTTTATTTTGGTGTCTAGTATGAGTACCTTTCGGGTCTGTCGGCGGTCTTTTAACACCCTGTATAGCAGCGATTTATTGCTCAGTTTTCGGTACAATAACCATGTAGGGCCCTCATAGCAAGCTTGGAGTCTCGAAAACATGTTTGTTTTTATTTTTCTTTAAAATATTGGGCAAAAAGAAACCAACCGGATATTATCTTGGTAATTTCCCACTTACTGGGCAACAATAGTCATTTGTAATGCAATGATGGAAAACTATTGCTTGCAGCGAATGCTTGTATTCAAAAGCATGAGACGCAAATCATATTGCATTCGTGCAAAACATAAAATTTTTCATCTCACAGAGCGAGGAAATATTATGTTAGATGACCCAAAAACAATAGACAGAAAAGTACATAAAGGGTAGTGAAATGAGTTTCCTTCTTTGCAAGTGACAGATAAGTCAAGTGGGTTCATTATTTTTTGTATACACCATGGCGTCGCGTTCAAATTTCGAAGCGCGCAAAAATGACTTTTGCCTCATTGTATGATATAAAGTTACAGCATACTTTCCGAGCCTGGAAGATGAAAATAGTTATTTGTTATGCAAGAATGCAAAATTATTGTTTGCGGCGAGTGCTTGTATTGAATACCGAGCTAAAAAAAGAAACCTGAGCGTAGCGAGATATTCAGAAGCACGAGACGCAAATAATATTGCATTCGTGCGAAGCACAAAACTTTTCATCTCACAGAAGCGAGGAAATGATTTTGTTTGCCATGCGGGAAAAACTTTATAGACAACTACTTACAGGCAAAACAGGTGATTCAAATAAGTTCCTTTTAAAAGCATATTTTACTGTAGTTACGGCTGCCGCATTAAAGTTTTTAGCTTCGTTGGTATTAAAACTATTCGTTTTATTAATAATTTCCTGAAAATTATACAACGTGTTTTTTATATGTAAAATTATCAAATAAGTGCATTTTTGGTGACCATTGACATACAATTTTACCTGTTAGGCGGGAATTCTAGAAAATTTTAATATTATGTTGCTATTTGATTTTCTCGTAGAGTCTTTTTACAGGCAAAAAAAAGTTGAAATACACAACTTTTTTTTTTATAACCTCAAAATTGTAAAATTATCAAAACTTCTTTGTTTTTGGATTTAGCCCCAATTAAAAAATATGGTTGTTTGCTTAGCTGTATTTTAATAGCTTCAGGCTGTTAAAACATAGTGAAAGTCTATGGAAACAGTATTTTAAAAATACTTTTCTCCCGTCACAGCGCTTACATTTTAATTATTTAAAAATCAACGGAACGTCATAGAGCTAAAAAAATATTTTGGTTATGATCCGCATCATCAGGTACCATGACCATGTAAAAAGAGTTAGCATCTTTTGTAACACCTTGTATTTATCCACCCACAAAAATAATGTAAATAAAAGAATGTTTTTTTTTGCGGGTGCATTCTGAACTTTTACATCGTTTGTGAAAATGTATTTAACAAACCAACCCATAATTTATTATCTATTTTATAAAACAGAAGCGGAGCATTTTTTTAATTTACTGTTATTAAAAATAAATATAGTATACAAAGTATTAAAAAGACTGTAAGAAGAAACCGCGTTTCTGAATGTTCTATTTCGTGACTTTAGATGCCTAAGCCTCATTTGCATTCACAGTTTTGTATAGAAAATGGGCACTTTCGTGGAGAGTCGCGTCTAAACGAGGCTCTTCTTTCTGAAGCTTTTATGAACTTATATGGCATCTAGTGAAACGGCCAGTGTTTTTTCTTTGTCTACACCATGGGGCGGGCAGAAAAAGGGCGTTCAAATTTCGAAGTGCACAAAAATGCAGATTGGTTAAATTCGGGTTTTACACGGTATTTATTTTTGGTATATTTGGTGTAAAAACTGAAGATAATCTAAGATAAGGTACAAAGTTGAAAAGATACAATTAGTGCTGAGTACCATCAAACTTTCCGAGCATGGGAGATAAAAACATATTTTGATAACTGGAATTTGGACTCAGTGGCTTTTTAGGGAGAAGGCGCTGTGGTCTATATTTGCCTTGCCAAGTTGTCAGGTAACGTGCCAGCCTAGCTCATTAATTGCCAAACCACCTTTAACAGGAAATATTCTGGTTTATGGCCTAATGACACGGTAAGTTTTACTCGCGGTCCTAAATCATGCGCTGCTTTTACGACCACGAAATTAAAAAATAAATAAAAACCGAGCCTATCTTTATGGGTTCACTAAACTTGCGCTTTGGAAATTACCAGTTGGCGAGCAAATTCAATCAATGCAAGGAAACAACATCACTATTTTACACACGCGACACTATATGACGTAAATGAATCGTAATATTTCGCAGATATCTGAGGCATACCTATAGCGAAAATCGCCAATCCGCAGTGGGGACGCGTGGTGATTTGCCCAGCTAGTGGGACATGTACAGTCGGCCACACGCTAGAATACCCCGTTTTGTTCGATTGGCGCCCATATGCCGCGCGTGGTAAGAGCTGCCATCCCCAATGGCAGCTCTGTGATTGTGGTCTATCTGTGTCTGTGGCCGACCTTACCTACGTAAATTAGTTTACGGGCTCTCTATCCGTCCCTTCTGCAGATTGCCAACTTAGGCCTTTACACTCTGAAAATCAAAAGCTACTCCACTTTTACAAAACGTTGGAAAACTAGAAAAAAGGAAAATAAAACTTGAGAAGGATTATTATCAATGGATTTGATTTGACCCTAGGTGAGAGGTGGCGCTGGGAGAAAAAGGCCTATACCCAACAGTGGGCAGAGGTGGGCTGATGATGATGAATGACGATGATGATCGAAGAATCTACTTTGAAGTAAGAAAACAATTCTGGGTCATGTCAACAGTTCGAAATATTTCCTTACCTTTGAGATTTTCTTCGACACTTAGGTACATTTCCGAGAACTGGCCCCCTAAACGTAAAAGTTCCCAGTCTAAGTTTAGCACGAAACTAAAAAGATACAGTTCTCTCGACGAAGTAACTGTACCTATTTAAGTAGGTATTGCTAATTCCAAGAATCAATAAAAATAAAGTCAACATCCTTGGCCGCCATTTTCCTGATCGCGTGCTGTGAGTAATTTTAGACTCTTGCGCATATTTAGCGAGCAGTTTTGTTTGTTCGATTTTTGGTTAGACTACCAAAACTAAATTATTTAGAGGTTCGCCGTCAGCCTTTCCATACACTTCTCTTTTTCTCGCAATACAAAACTTCTTTTAGGTTGGCTATACAGGGCAATTTTAAATAGCTTTATTCCTGAAGCACGTCAATTTCTAAAAGTGATTTCCAACAACTTTTGTTAGACGACTTTGTGCGACTTACGTATAGTGGGATGGATAGAGTAATATACCCATAGATACGTTCTAACGCATTCTTGTGCTACGGATGCGGTTTTTTTTTCACAGCAAAAGGTTTGAATCTCGCCATACTTTAGTTTACCTCCAAAGTTATATAGGTACTTATCTATGTATTTGTAGTGGCAAAACCACTCGCTAATGGAAAAACCACCGGCTCCTGTGGATTAGGCCGACAAAAGTAAGAAGATGTCCTCCCAGATGAAGGGACCACTCAAACATTTTATTTTGGTAGGAAGTTGCTTATGTAACTATTATGTAACCATTTTCAAAAATGGTTTCTCTGCAGACTCATTTAAGTTTTTAATAAATTAATGAATATTCGCCATCCACCAATCACTTTCTTGTTTTTAAACTTTATTCAACTTCAATGAATGCATGTGGTAATAAATACACTTTTCATCTCCCACGCTCGGAAATATTGCTGTTACTAGTAACTTACGATCGTGTAAAGGCCGGATTTAAACTATCTGAACTTTTGTGCGCTTCGAAATTTGAACGCGACGCCGGGACAGTCTTTCCCGCGCCCTATGGTTTTGAAAAAGAAAAAAACACTGGCCGTTTAAGTAGATGCCAGATCCCGATGGAAAATAAAACCTCATTCATAGTTCGTTTAAACGCGTATTTCAGCGAAAGCGATTGTTCGTGCCCATTCTCTATACAAAACTGTGAATGTAAATGGTGCATAAGCATCTTTTAAAAAGGTAAAGTCACGGAATAGAACATTCAGAAACGCGGTTTCTTCTTATAGTCTTTTCAATATTTTGTACACATATTTATTTTTAAATACCAGTAAATAAAAAAAATGCTGCGCTTCTGTTTTATAAAATAGATAATTATGTTTTGGTTTGTTAAATACATTTTTTCAAACGATATTACTAATTTCATTTTTTATCTCCTAGAAATTTTTAATTTATATGGTAAAAGTTCAGAATGCACCCGGAAAAAAAAACATTCTTTTATTTACATAATTTTTGTGTCTGGATAAATAAACTTCAGGAAATTATTAATAAAACGAATGGTTTTAATACCAACGAAGCTCAAAACTTTAGTGCGGCAGCCGTAACTACAGTAAAATATGCTTTTAAAAGGAACTTATTTGACTCACCTGTTTTGCCTGTAAGTAGTTGTCTATAGAGTTTGTCCCGCTTGGCTAACAAAGTCATTTCCTCGCTTCTGTGAGATGAAAAGTTTTGTGTTTCGCACGAATGCAATATTATTTGCGTCTCGTGCTTCTGAATACCTCGCTACGCTCAGGTTTCTTTTTTTGAACCACTCGCTACGCTCGTGGCTCAATTTTAGAAACCTTCGCTAGCTCGGTTTCCAATACAAGCACTCGCCGCAAACAATAATTTTGCATTCTTGCATAACAAATAACTATTTCATCTCCCATGCTCGGAAAGTACGCTGTTACTTTAAACATGCGATCGTAGAAGATCCTTTTTTAAACCGCTTTGTATATTTGTGCGCTTCGAAATTTGAACTCGACGCCCTAATAAAAAAATATAAGGAACTCCTTCAACTTGTAGCATTGCCTAGCCGTTGGTTGTTGATTTTATGACACTTCAATAAGACACGACTTGTAATCAACAACCCGTTGCTAGGCAACGCCACATACTCCTTTGTGAAGAAACCAAAAATAAGGAAACTCGTTTCACTAACCTCTATGGTAGGTACCTACCTACCTATGTCTATTGTTTGTCACGCTTGGCTAACAAAATCATTTCCTCGCTTCTGTGAGATGAAAAGTTTTGTGTTTCGCACGAATGCAATATTATTTGCGTCTCGAGCTTCTGAATGCCTCGCTACGCTCAGGTTTCTTTTTTTGAACCACTCGCTACGCTCGTGGCTCAATTTTAGAAACCTTCGCTAGCTCGGTATTCAATACAAGCACTCGCCGCAAACAATAATTTTGCATTCTTGCATAACAAATAACTATTTCATCTCCCATGCTCGGAAAGTACGCTGTTACTTTTTAAACCACTTTGTATTTTTGTGCGCTTCGAAATTTGAACTCGACGCCCTAATAAGAAAAAGGAACTCCTTCAACATGTAGCGTTGCCTAGCAACGGGTTGTTGATTTTATGACACTTCAAGAAGACACGATTTGTAATCAGCAACCCGTTGCTAGGCAACGCCACATACTCCTTTGTGAAGTGAAGAAGCAAAGAAGAAGGAAACTCATTTCACTAAACTCTATGTAGGTACCTACCTACCTATGTCTATTGTTTGTCACCCTTGGCTAACAAAATCATTTCCTCGCTTCTGTGAGATGAAAAGTTGTGTGTTTCGCAGGAATGCAATATTATTTGCGTCTCGAGCTTCTGAATACCTCGCTAAGCTCAGGTTACTTTTTTTGAACCACTCGCTACGCTCGTGGCTCAATTTTAGAAACCTTCGCTAGCTCGGTATTCTATACAAGCACTCGCCGCAAACAATAATTTTGCATTCTCGCATAAAAAATAACTATTGTTGTTCTGTTTTTAAGGGCCTGCCTGTCGGTGTATAGACGACTAGTCCTGTCATATTTAAGAGGATAACAGCTAAACTCATCAACCAAAGCACAAAAACCACAGCGATTAGACCCGTTTCGAATGAAAATAACCTCATAAAGACTAAAAAGCCAGATGTTCCATAAATAAAATTTACATGAATTTATGGTGGTCTTATCGCTAAGAGCGATCACTTCCAGGCAGTCTTTGGGTGACAGAAAAAAAGGCATTGGATATTTTAAAACGGGCGTAAAACTTTGCTCCAAATAACTCGAGCACATTGTAACCTTGTGTTGCGTCTATTTGATTAGAGAGATTTGATAGACCGGTCCATTGATATGCGAAGACGTGATGTCAAACAGTGTATTGTTAGTTTAATTGAAACGTAGGGCGGCTATGGCTTGGGAATTAGTCATTCAACATTATACACATAGTTCAATTGGCAATCATTATTATAATACCACCCCGCGTACGCTTGCCTTCATCCGCTCAGACTTACATAAAAAGTTGCCTATTTTTTCTCCTTCAGCGATGTCAGAGCGGATGAAGTCACAGGAAAAGCTAGTAATTTAGAGCCAGCCTAATAATTTAGAGAATCCTATCCTATTACTTTAAACGAGCTAATCTTGTATATTTCTATATATACAGGGCGTCCCACGGCTATGCCACATGGAGGGAAAGTACCTTAAATATTGTAGATGGAACATTTTACTGAAAGAAGACATTATTTTAATTTAAAAAACAATTTAAACTGCATTCATAGATATTTAAATAATTACATGGTTGAACCGGGAATCGAACCCGTTACATGAGAAAAATAGTAACCCTGTAGTTTTATCATACCGATCGAAAGGCTTCATCATAAGGATTATTTTTTGCTAAATAACATAGTGTCAGAAATAAAAGGAAGACCATGAATTTTAACATTTTTAATACAACATTAATCAATTTATCAATGAAAATCACAGTAACAAAAGAATAAAAGTATGAAAATGAAACACATTTTTGAATTATTTCTTTATAATCAGCCAGCCGCGTTGCGATGGACACATTTTACGCGTCTTTCGGCTCAGGATACGGCTTGATTTGTTGCATACTACCAGGTTATGTTAAAATTCATGGTCTTCCTTTTATTTCAGACACTATGTTATTTAACAAAAAATTATCCTTATCATGAAGCCTTTCGATCGGTATGATAAAACTACAGGGTATTTTTTTTTTCTCATGTAACGGGTTCGATTCCCGTTTCAACCACGTAATTATTTAAATATCTATGAATGCAGTTTAAATTGTTTTTTAAATTAAAATAATGTCTTCTTTCAGTAAAATGTTCCATCTACAATATTTAAGGTACTTTCCCTCCATGTGGCATAGCCGTGGGACGCCCTGTATATACATATATATATACAACGTGTTACAAAACATCCTAACTCTTTTTACAGGGTGTAACCTAGTGGTCAACAGGTGGCCAAATCTGTTAAAAAAAGTTGAAAAAAACAATTTTTATTTTATAACCTCAAAATTGAAAAAGTTTCATAACTTTTTAGTTTTTTGTATTAGCTCAAATTTTAAAATATGTTTGTGTGTATATATAAATATACAAGATTAGCTCGTTTAAAGTAATAAATAAATAAATAAATAATAATATAATATACCTACAAGGTGTTACAAAAGTACCTAACTCTTTTTATAGGGTAATAGCACCCGGTGATAGGGATCACAACCTAAATATTTTTTTTGCTCTATGACGTTCCGTTGATTTTTAAATTAATAAAATGTGAACGCTGTGGCGGGAGAAAAGTATTTTTTAAATAATATTTTCATTGACTTTCACAATGTTTAAACAACTCAAAGCTATGTATATGCACCTACACACACAAACATATTTTAAAATATATATATAAACGGGGGATCTCGAAAACGGCTCTAACGATTTGGATGAAATTTGGAATGGAGATAGCTTAGACATAAAAAAAACACATAGGCTATAGCCTATCACGCTGGTTTACTTAGGGGCAAAGGAAACCAATAAAGATCAACGTAAATTGGCTATTTGTACTGAAGTGAATGTCAAAACCATTTACCGGAGACCCTGTCATCACGTAGCGTTGAGCTTTTGACTTTACTTTATCTAACAAAACTGAGTTTTCGTAACTTTTTGGAAGGTTTTTCACCTACCAAAAAGTTACGAAAGTAAGCTTTAAACTCAAACGTTGAACAACATTTATAAAGTCGTTTCAAAATCGCTGTCATCGGAAACTGTCACAATAATGTAATCAACAATGCATGAGCAAAGTTTTATTTATTGAAACCTTAGCAAGATAACATACTTTTAGTTATAGTTATTACCAACAGTCTGAAAGAACCAATGACTCTATCCATACTTAAAGGCAGCATCTATCAAGCTCTTTGAAAAATTACGGTGACGAGATGGAACTTTCATTTGGCGCATTTTATTGATACTGCATGGAAGGCTGGTCGAAAACAATAAAGCGGCAACCAACACGAAAAGAAGAAGCAGAAATTAAAGGATAGAAGGCAACAGAACTCCAGGAAAAATATAGATACGATGGCCTGAATAAATAAAGTTCACTGTGTGCACTGTTTGTTTACCTTTCCTTTGGTGTTACCTTCATTACAAAATGAGTGCTATCATATACCTATAGAATACTTACTATACCTAAGTTAACATTCATAGTCCCTCATACGTTTTGTCCATAAAATAAAATGACTCCATACGATATTCTTCAAACCAATCCAATACAGGTTTGACATTGTTGTGACTTTCGAATGGCAAGACGCCATAGATTATTATTTTATTTCAATTTATAGTAATAAGGTCGAGTTACAATTTTTCTGCTTCGTAGTCAGTGCCATCTGTTGTTGAAAAGCTAGATAGACAGTTGCATCAAAAGCGTACCACATTTTTATGAAATATTTTATCGCATTTTCAGCATGAAACAGATGAACATAAACAAACTAAAAAACAAAAAAAATACTTCTGCTTATACAGAGTTATAAGGTCACCAAAGACCAGCTGCGCACAGCAGACGGGGGGGTTGGGGGGGCGGAGCCCCCCCCCCCTACAAAACAAAAAATATACTTCTGCTTACACAGAGTTATAAGGTCACCAAAGACCAGCTTCGCATAGCACACGGGGGTAAAAAACAAAAAATATACTTCTGCTTACACAGAGTTATAAGGTCACCAGAGGCCAGCTGCACACAGTAGACGGGGGGTTGGGGGGGGCGGAGCCCCCCCCCCTAATAAACAAAAAATATACTTCTGCTTACACAGAGTTATAAGGTCACAAAAAGTCAGCTGCGTACAGCAGACGGGGGGTTGGGTTAGCCCCCTAATAAACATAAAAATATACTCCTGTTTTCACCGAGTTATAAGGTCACCAAAGGCCAGCTACGCACAGCAGACGGGGTTTGGGGGGGCGGAGCCCGCCCCTACAAAACAAAAAATATACTTCTGCTTACACAGAGTTATAAGGTCACCAAAGACCAGCTTCGCATAGCACACGGGGGTAAAAAACCAAAAATATACTTCTGCTTACACAGAGTTATAAGGTCACAAAAAGTCAGCTGCGTACAGCAGACGGGGGGTTGGGTTAGCCCCCTAATAAACATAAAATATACTCCTGCTTACACACAGTTATAAGATCACCAAAGGCCAGCTACGCACAGCAGACGGGGGGTTGGGGGGGCGGAGCCCCCCCCTACAAAACAAAAAATATACTTCTGCTTACACAGAGTTATAAGGTCACCAAAGACCAGCTGCGCACAGCAGACGGGGGGTTGGAGGGGCGGAGACCCCCCTAAAAACAAAAAAAAAATACTTCTGCTTACACAGAGTTATAAGGTCACCAAAAACCAGCTTCGCACAGCACACGGGGATAAAAAACAAAAAATATACTTCTGCTTACACAGAGTTCTAAGGTCACCAGAGGCCAGCTGCGCACAGTAGACGGGGGGTTGGGTTAGCCCCCTAATAAACATAAAATATACTCCTGCTTACACACAGTTATAAGGTCACCAAAGGCCAGCTACGCACAGCAGACGGGGGGTTGGGGGGGCGGAGCCCCCCCTTTAACAAACATAAAATATACTCCTGCTTACATAGTTATAAGGTCACCAAGGGCCAGCTGCCCACATCAGACGGGGTGTTGGGGGGGCGGAGCCCCCCCTAATAAACAAAAAATATACTTCTGCTTACACAGAGTTATAAGGTCACAAAAAGCCAGCTGCGTACAGCAGACGGGGGGTTGGGGGGGCGGAGCCCCCCCTTTAACAAACATAAAATATACTCCTGCTTACATAGTTATAAGGTCACCAAAGGCCAGCTGCGTACAGCAGACGGGGGGTTGAAGGGGCGGAACCCCCCCTAAAAAACAAAAAATATACTTCTGCTTCAACAGAGTTATAAGGTCACCAAAGGCCAGCTGCCCACATCAGACGGGGGTTGGGAGGGCATAGCCCCCCCTAAAAACAAAAAATATACTTCTGCTTACACAGAGTTACAAGGTCACCAAAGACCAGCTGCGCACAGCAGACGGGGGGTTAAGGGGGGGCGGAGCCCCCCTCTAAAAACAAAATATACTTCTGCTTACACAGAGTTATAAGGTCACCAGAGGCCAGCTGCGCACAGCAGACGGGGGGTTGGGGGGGCGGAGCCCCCCCTAATATTTATTGATACTCGTTATTGAGTTATTGATTCTCGTAGTTTCATTCAAACGCTATTATGCAAAAAAAACTACTACTAAGGTACTGCTAAGTAATACGTCATATCAAGCAGTGACATAAAATATTCACTAAAAATTAACACTCACTAATAAAACACATTAAAATAATAAGAATATTGAATCGCACAAAAAATATGCATTCCAAATAAATGTCAACCGCATATTTCGGTACATTATTGAAGTGAGTAGTTCGCTTTACTTAAAATAATAGCATGCATGGTCACCCCACTGAATGTTAAATTAAGTTATGAGCAGTAAAAATAAAACAGAAGGTGCAACGGTGGTGGTGTCGAGGTAGGTACGTAAGGTTCAAATAGCGTAGCTTCAAATAATAGCATATCTCATAAACGGCTGAAGCGATCCAAATCGGTTTACCCGTTTAAGAGCTACGTACGGTGCCACAGACAGATACAAATACAAAAACGTTCAACCCTCATCTATAACCTCAACTTCATTTTGGGTTTAAAAAATCCGTCTTGGTGAGGCCGTGCAGGAGAATTTATTGTACTTATACGCTTCACCTTTACCAACCACTTTTGTTCTCCGACTTTTTGAAAAGGTCGATACTTTTTATTTATTGAACGTTTCTTTTTCTTTAAAAGTGTGCATTTTTACCATTCTCTCTACCACCTTTCCAGCCTCTCTTGCTCCTATTCATTACTCTGCGCAAAAAAAAACACATTTTTTTTTGTACTGATATTCGTAGATCAAAAGTGGTTCAAAATAACATTTAGAAGTTGGGGTCTTTGAGGAAAATTGCTATTTAAAAATTGCCCTGCATAGCACGTCAACGTGTAAATATTTGTCGAGAAAGATACAAACAGTGTGTTTTGCCACCTATACGTGGGCTAGCACGCTACCAAAGTTAACCTTCTACGTTGCAAGTTTGTAGTGAGGCCACTGCAGGAATTTTATAATGCCTGTTATTATTATGCATTAGTTAGAAGAACGTATAAGGTTCGTTCGTGAAATAATTTCAGTAGATGTGGCATTTATAAGTGCTTTTAGTTAGAGGTTCGTCTACACAGGTTATCGTAATAGTTTGTTGACATGAATCTGTTTGAGTTATGAGGATTATTTGCACGTGCAGTGGAACCTTTAAGGTGATGGTAAAGGCATGATAAAGGCGTATCCATGTAGGAATGGCGCTCATGCTTCGCCCCTCAAATCTGTACCGCATTGGTGTTTCGATAGGTTCACACTTGTTAGCACAAAACACAGAGATTATAATTATCGAAGCCTACAACGCTGAACCTATCGAGACAACTGCGTTACAGACTTAAGGCCTGCTGGCTTAGTATAAAAACAAGTTAGACCGTATAAATCTATCTATCCGATTCTACGTAGATCAAAATAGTTAGATATAATTTTAAACCTATTATAATTCTCATCCATTCTTGTGCTAAGCCAGCTGGTCGTCCGCGTTTGCTCGTGGAGATAAATGATCATAAAACGACTTTGTCTCAATCGCGGAAGCACCATCGACCTGTTTATAGATTTATTAAAGCAGAGACGGGTTCCCAACTAGTTTAGAGCGAGTATTCACTTACGAACGTTCTCCGGAGAAATAAGTCAATAGAAAACTCTGTGAGAATTTTTGTTTGTAGGATACATTCCAGGGGGCTAGTTCCCAGGAATCTCGCATTTGACACATTTCGAAGGAAAAATGTCATGTCATTTGGATCTCGACTACTCCCGACCACTCGAGTCATGACGAGCGAAAAAGGCAAACAACTCGCTGAAATCTCGTACCCTTTGTCGAGGATGACTTCGTGAGAATAGGAGATGTGACATTTGCCGCAAAATGGGATTTTTCTATCGAAATGTGTCGAATGCGAGATTCCCGAGAATAAGCCCCGAGATTGGACCTGGGCCATTAGCCTGTAACACAATGGTGCCAAAATGGGCTGTCAGGTGACGACTTCAATTACGATTTGCTAACGCTGTCTGTCCTTTTAATGTTTTTGTAGTACAGCAAAGAATATTTTGATTCTAATTCTAGAGGTTTAGTTCTCTGGTTGTAGGAGAAAAACGAGGAGAGCCCGGTTTTGTCCTTCTGCCGGGACGCCATTGACCCGCCATTGCGTTACAGGCTAAGGGCCCTGGCCAATTTTGACAAGTGTTTCAATCAAATGATTACTGTTATCTGTGACTGTCTTTGGAACGAAGTAAGTCTTCTTCATCGATTCCTCATAGTTGAGGATAGCGACCATGTCGTATTCGCTTCCATAAGGAACGGTCTTCCGGTGAATTCTACCTCCAGTCGCTGCCTTTATCGCTTCAGACCACCTGGTTGGAGCCCTTTCCTAGCTCGTTTGCCGTTCATCTGACTTCTCTAGTCTATGTCGAGGTACGTAGCCAAACGAAGTGCTGTCGACAACAGATACAGAGCTTCTGGAGTTGGACGTCCCAAGTATCTATTGTTGGATTGACAAAGTATTAAAAGCCTTGCGCGAACTTTGAAGAGAAGTGGCGCATGACGGAGAGATATGAAGTCTTTTGGTTGCAGAGGCCAAGATCTACCATGGGGTATGATGAGAGGATACAAAATGTTACCTTAATTGGATTAAAAATAAACACTTTGAATAAAAAATAAACGGTCGCTGAGCAAGGGTAGTAAGTGAGTAAGTACAGACAAACACCATTTCCTGCTCGCGGTGCATACGTTACTCAAACAACTGCGCTCAGCCAGGGGACAAGCTTTGTAAATGTCATTACGAAGTATATTTTATGACAGTGGGAAATGAAGAGTTGATTTCGAGTTGCATAATTTACATTATTATTATCACTTTTATGTTTATTTGTAGACCAGTTTTCTGTCAAGTGAATGGTCATGTTTTAATGTTTATTCGATGAGGGGGTTTTCTTGCGTATAGCATTACAGATAGGTATTTAATACAGAGTTAATGGTTTGTTGGTATCTTCTTATCTTATGAATTCGGGGCCAGGCTACGAATGCTTATAACGAATTTTGCCATCCCCGTCGCTTTCCACCGGGGCGTCGCATTCTTTCTGCATCGTCTTTGGGTCTCTTCGACCCCGTCTCCTTCCTCAGAATGCCTATTCGCTAAAAATTCACTCCCGTTGTAAATAAATATATATTACTAAGCCATTTAGTAAGGAAGGGTGAAAAAAGAAGCAATTTTTACACAGAAAATTTTGAAAAAGTTTGAGGTTGAACGTTTCTGAATACTTTCACTTCTACAAGCTCCGTCAAAAAGCGTTGACAAGTGGTCAACAGTTAATTACCTGCAACAAGGGATTAATTTATACTCCACTCCAATACGCCGCGGCAAGGTCAGCGCCTGCGCCTGCTAGCCGGAGCAAAGTAAAGAGTAGGTACATAGAACAGAAATGATCAGATTTCTGGTATCGCCATGGTAAACGGGTCTCTACTTCTATTATTTCTTCTATTTAGTAGGCAAGAAGTGCATAGGCAATCGAAGTGACATTGTAAACGTCGATGCATGACCTTCGGAGTTATGCCATGCGACATTGTTTTAAGTATGAATGTACTTTGTTTTGTGTACGGAATGCGTACGTGGGTCGGACATGGAAATCAATATTGGAACTGCGAGGATCTGCGAGGTGCAAAGTGTTGTCAAAGTATTGTGTTACCAAATGTATGAAATATGTAAAGTGTGGTAGGCAGGCATTACGCTATAAAACGCTGTCTGTCTGTCCGTTTATATCTTTGGAACTATAATAAGAACTTTAAGTAGTTGAAATTTAACAGAATATTTGTGTTATTATTGTGGATTATACATAGTTAGTGCGCGAGTCTGACTCGCACTGACTCGCCCGATTGCAATATTTGTAACCTACCTTGCCAAGTTGCGGATAGATATGATTCGCACCATAACTACAATCATCAAAAATGTCTGAGTAATAGATGTCCCTAAAAAGTGTCCCCTCTTCAATGAATTGGGTCTCTCTACTTATCCTTTCAGGGACTTATGGGCCTGAAGGTACGTCAGTGCGTCGAACGAGGAAGTCTGGCAAGTACCTAGGGGCGGCTAATGGTTTACAAACAAGCCTTAGCTCGTACAATGGAAGCATTAGTCGCTCTCAGCATTCTATAGCCGCGCGTGTGGCCTGCCTGCATATGTATAGGCTCGAGAGATCAATATGCAGGCTTGTAAGTTAAGAGGATGATTGTAGGTAGGTACTGCAGAAGCGAAGATGGAAATTACGTTTATATTGATTACCTGCAAACAATGTGACACCTTATAAAAAATCCATTAAGGTTTAAAGTATTTATTTCCATAAAAGAATATACATATAAATACACTTACTTGAGAAATATAGAATAGAATATATAGGATAGTTAAGTAGGTAAATAATACAATATCGACAGGCAATTATTGAGATAAGAGGTATTAAACAAAATAACAGGTTAGTCGATTCGTTTTATATTGGTTCCATATATTCCATTCGATAAATAGGTACTTAATCCAAGTAATTCGATTAAATAAATTTTGAGGCCTCAACAATGTAGTGTGCGGTTTTTGTTTACCAACGACAATCGACATGATTCGTTCGAGACATAAATAACCCTGCACTAGTTACCGGCGACCCGCGGTTTCGTTCAAAACACTTGAGGACGAAGGCGACCGGAGGCGCCAGAGTGTTTGTTCTAGTGATCGACAGCGCAAGGCTGTGCGCGCGCGCAGTCAATCAGTCAATGGTGCAGAAACGTAGATCTTTACCTACATTAGACAAAAAAGTTTTAGAGCTAGTGAAGCTGGTCAAAAAGGAAGTAGCTAGATATGCTAGTAGATAGTAATATTAATGATTTTTTTATCCTTCTGAATTAATTTTAACATTACAAGGATTTTTTTATTCTACTTGATTTGATTTGATTTTATACTTAGCTCGTAGTTAGTGCGTCTTGTGAAGTTGTGACTAATGGGCCGGTCGAAAAATGTCTAGGTATAATGACAAAAAAAAAATCTATGGAGGATCTATTTGGCAAGCAAGAAGATTAAATATTAAACGCAGTACTACTTCGCCATTACTTCGCTAAAAGCAATTTCTTTCATACACTAATGGTCAGAACAAGACTGTCACATTGACGGATAACTAAATTGTATTGTGAATAACTAGTAGTTCGCCCCGAACTGTGAACTCGCGACCCCATAATATCTCGTCAACCCTTCGACCAATTTGGCTCATGTTCGAACTTCAAAAAAATATATTTGCCTCATGTACCCGCCTACCAAACAAGTTACCGTCTTTCATACATACAAACATACATTCAAGCTTGTTCAAGATTGTTCTGTTACATACCAGATTGTTCTGTTCAAGTAGACTCGGAGAACTTCTCTCGCTTCGCCAGCTCGTTCAATAATGGCGATTGAAGAGGTAAATAAAATCCAACACCAACTCAGTTGAAGGCACAATAAACAATCGTCCCCCGCAAATAAGCGAGCAGGTTGGTTGGCTGCAGGCTGCGTGGGCACAGCAAGGTGACACGAGCATGACGTCACCGCAACCTGCGCGTGCGACACAACACTATACAATCTAATTTCTATACAACGTGTTACAAAACATCCTAACTCTTTTTACAGGGTGTAACCTACTGGTCAACAGGATGCCAATTCGTTAAAAAAAAGTTGAAAAAAAACAATCTTTATTTTATAACCTCAAAATAGAAAATTTTTCATAACTTTTTTGTTCTTGGTATTAGCTCAAATACAAAAAATGTGATTGTGGGTTTAGGTGCATTTGCATAGATTTGAGTTGTTGAAACATTGCGAAAGTCAATGAAAACAATATTTAAAAAATACTTTTTCCCGCCACAGCGTTCACATTTTATTGATTTAAAAATCAACGGCACGTCATAGAGCAAAACAAAAATTTTTGGTTGTGATCCCTGTCACTGGGTGCTATTACAATGTAAAAAGAGTTAGCATCTTTTGTAACACCTTGTATTTGTCACTGACATCAAAGTGTTAGTTGCTTAGTTGGCTTGGCTCTGCATGTATTGACATTGTCTTTCCTGTGGGATAGGCCGGCCAATGTGAGAGGATGGTATAGGTAAGTAGGTACTGGGCAACTCTGCTATATCAAAAATTCTTAACACGGCCAGTCACTGCACCGTCCGAGTGGTCACTTCAATTTAGTGTAAGTAAAGGTGTCACTGACCTTGTGTAAGTCATCAAGGCATTATTTGCCTACGTTCGATGGAGAATTCGGTGAATTCGATGGTCAATAAAGTAGGCTGGTGACAGGCAGAAAAACGGATTCATGCATAGAAGCCCAGACTTCAAGAACATATTGTATTCTTGTACTCCAGCATCACACGGTAAGTACTAAACTAAAGTAGGTAAGTGTGGAAAGAAAGTCTTGAAGAGCTCTATAAAGTTTCATTTAGATGCTCTTGCGGAGAGGATATGAATGAATATAGAGAATATGCTGTTACGAGTACCTCCTTAAGTTTGGTTAATACGACGATGAGCTATAATATGTTACTGTCCTCGCGACACGCATCAATTGTCACTGAAACCATGAAACACAGCTACAGCAAATCGGTTAGCCACGCCATTTTGGCGGACGTACCACTGCAAAGACCTCTTAGGGTGGTATCCTAGAACGCTACTTAAACTCAGTTTAAACAGAGTTCAGACTGTCGATAAAGCAGTGCATGTTTTGATATGAAGGGAGGGATATTCAAATCAAAACATGCACTGTTTTATCGACAGTCGATACTACTAAACTCTACTTAAACTGAGTTTAAACAGAGTTCAAGGAGTTTTCTAGTTTGAACTGAGTTTAAACAGAGTTTAAGTAGCGTTCTAGTTTGAACTGAGTTTAAGTAGCGTTCTAGAATACCACCCTTAGACCCCAACTGTTCGAGAACCAAAGCAGACCTCCAGAAATAACAGCTCGGTATTTGTACGGTTAGCGACACGGTAGTTTACCTTATGATGGCTCTTATCGCTCACGGCATAAGTGCGACAATCGAACAAAAAGGGGTTTCATAGCGTATCGTGGACTGTACGGGCGTGTCGAGCGAGACAAAAGGTAAGTATGTTGCGTTTGTCGTGACTTTTGTGGTGCTGTTTGGGCTGGAGAGATATACTTGGTGGATTAACTTGCTCTAGTGAGGTGAGGTCACTCGATGCACTTTTTGGCCCTCGAGTTTTACAGATTATAAGAAGCATTGACATCAATAAATGTAGACAACGTGTAAGTTTCGCACTACGAGTATGTTGACAGATGACTTTACTTTTGTTGGTAGATCAAAGCACAAAAGATGAAGCCAGTTTTGTGAAGGTTTAGGTACTACTCGAAATAGGTAAAACTTCAAACCTGTAAAATTTCTATATAAATAACTAGCTTTTGCCCGCGACTTCATCTGCGCAGACTTTTTTTTTCTCGTGAGTTTTTCCGTTGATTTATGGTATTCTGCTATTCGGGGCGGAGACAAATCCAACAAAACAAAAATCATAAAAATCGGACCCGTTCTCGAGTTATAAATGGTGTAACTAACACAGTTTTGTTTTAGAGATTTAAGGTATTTTTCCTCCCTACACTACCTTGGTTAAAACGATGGTTACAAACATTATACAATTTTGAATAAACCCCGCTGTGCGATGTTGAAATAGGTAGACAAAAATCATTACATGGCTTACATTCAAAGTCAACTAACATGCACTTAATGCATTCTGTTCTAGGGCCAGATTGCCAGAAGAAGATCCACTCACTGCCTCATGTGGTTCGTGACACAACACTTGCAGTGTGTGCCAACATAACTGGACCGCACAAAGGCTTAGGTTGCGCAATGCAGGCATTAAGCTAATGTTTCTACTTATTGGTTAGCGCGCGGAGCGTGTAGACCTCTTATTCTTGTTGTGACGTCCTATATCGGAGGTTGGCAATCAGGGCCCTTAGCCTGTAACACAATGGTGCCAAAATGGGCTGTCAGGTGACGACTTCAATTACGATTTGCTAACGCTGTCTGTCCTTTTAATGTTTTTGTAGTACAGCAAATAATATTTTGATTCTAATTCTAGAGGATTAGTTCTCTGGTTACGAGGAACGAGGAGAGCCCGGTTTTGTCCTTCTGCCGGGAAGCCATTGACCCGCCATTGCGTTACAGGCTAAGGGCCCTGTTCGGCGATTTATACCTTTGAGGCTGGCAAACGGAACAATGAGGTCGTGGATTGCTGGAACCAATGACGAAGGTTCTCAAGCCATAATATTTTGGGTCTTCAGGTCTCCTGCCGGGAATCTTTCCTTGGATGATAAGTTGAAGGCGTCCATACTTGGTGTTGCACATTATATGGTCAAAATACTCAAGTTTTCGGTTCCTTGATAGTCTTCGTTTCTCATCCTCTGGAGCACGTTGGTATTGCGGACTTTTTGGACCCAGGAGTTTTTGAGCATTCGTCTGTATAACCAGAACTCAAACGCATCTATACCCTTGGACATATTTTGATTAAATGACCTCTCCGCAACATCCAGATCTACAGTGTAGACCTCTATGCAAGTTTATTGTCAGCTTGGCTGAGTATTATGGGCAGTATCGAGGTTTGCAGTTCGATAAACCTATATGGAGAGCAGCTAGGGAAGCACAATTTCACGATAAAAGTTTTATCCCAGTATCGGCTATCGCCATCTTGCTTTATTTCACCGCGTGAAGCGAGTTGCCGCTACCCGATAGTGGGATAAAACTATTATCTTGAAGTTGTGCTTTCCTGCCTGGTGACCATCTTTTATGCTTTGCTTACGACAGGTTTAGTTGAAGAAGTTCAGAGTTTACCCTGCCCCACTAGCAATACTAGTTACAAGATAGAGTGACACAGTGTTCTGTCTGTTCACTGCGCGTGAGTGAAGTGGGGACACCTGCCGAGTCTTGCTGCTCTCGAATCGAAGGCTGAGTTGCGACATTTTCGTGTGTTTGCGGACGTCTAGCACTTTGTGTTTGCTTTGCATCTGGTTTTCTTTCTTTGGGTGTCACAAGAACTTCAAATAGTTGTTTTTAATTTACAGAACTTGTATTCTATTGTAGTGGCCACTACCCTGTATGATTAACTAGCTAACTACCGCACCGCTGCTTGCCAAAATGACCAAACTCATTTAAAACCGATTTTGATGAAATCTAACTAAACACACGCTCGTTTAAGTCACCTTTTAAACAAAAATAAAACAAAATCGGTTTACCTGGTTCGGGAACTACGATGGCACAGACAGACCTACAAATACACAAGCCACAAATACACAGATACACACTTCAAACTTATAACACCCATTTTTTAGAAAGGGGTTTAAATACCTTTCTTGTCACAGAAAGTGGCGCCCGGAGTAGGGTGGCCAAGCTCGAACTCAAGTAGGTGATTTAGAAAAGTCAAATGCTAATGTCAAGCCTTGGCGATTATCAATGTCAATCCAATAAGACAGCTACTCATGTTTGACAGCTTGATCTCAAATGCGTGATCTCAGACGACTATTAATGCATCCCTTTAGATTACTTTTAAGGCTCCCCCATACAGGTACGTTATTGCGTTTGCGTTATTGCGATATCTGTTTTCAGTACTTTTTGTATTGGGATCGCCGTGGAGTTACACACTGCTGAGGTAAGAACGCCGCAACGTTACAAAATGTACTGATAACAGATATATATCGCAGGAACGCCAGCGCAATAACGCGCCTGAGTGGGGGAGCCTTTAAAATCGGGAACGCCAGGATTATTCAATGTTGCTCAATCTCAAGAGACTGAGGAATTTTAGAATTATATTTTCCCGAAGAAGGTGTAGACAAACAAGAGTTCTATCTATTGGCTCTTTGTTTGAGTGAGAAAACAAGCCATTAAATCCGGATAAAACTGCAATTAGCTTTTGTATCTTTAGCAAAAAGACTGCAATTAGCTTTCATATAATATCACAACCATGTAAGTAGGTAGATATTTATGCCATGTTTTTACCTGTTGTGGATGCACGTGTCTTAATTACGACGTGGATATCTCCATCGGCGCGTGAGTGTGTTTGCTATGTGTAGTGTTAGTAACATTTAGAGATGACCGACTACATAATATTGTCTTAGGTTTCAGCAGCTACCCCTCGACCGATTTGGCTCATGTTCGCACTTAAAATTCATTTAATTCCATTTTCCCTCCTACAAAATTTACTCAAGTTATCGTTGAAAAAACATCATACAAACAAACAAACATACAAACGCCGGATTGTTCCAGTAGATTCGGAGAACATTGTCTCGCTTCGCTCGCTCGTTCAATTAACATTTATATTTTCCCAACGTTTCGAGAACTTTGCCCGACGAGGTAGCAGACTGAGGTGACAGCTGTCTTGAAACACTTAAATTATGTAAAAGTTGATTTATATAATCAAACTGAGTTTTAAATCCGTTTCTTGTATTTCATCGATTTAACGTTGTAATGTAACCTTGTTGGACGCACCTTGGAGATGAACGCAAGTTTAGGTCGATCTGCAAAAATGATCAACAATTTGCACGAACACATTTAATTTTATTCTTAATTCAGACGTGCTTTCGCAATTCCATTTGTCGCGGTATTTTGATGACATTCAAGTTTCAGACCTTTTCAACGTTGGCCAAAAGTCGTGAAAACTACTATCACTTAAAAACAAACGTACATTGGACAATGGACATGGGCAGTAATGATACATGATTCTCAATGCTGTCTCTAAGCTTGGTGAATTCGTTTTTAAAGTTACTGTAAACTCTGCTATTAAAATATTTTAAAAAGGCCCTCGTCTATAAAATGTAAAGTGATTTGCAACGCTTCGCCAGTGAAACCCGAAAAAAGCGCCGTTGAAAACGCTGCTTGTACCTAATCAATGCAATAAATTATTTATTTATACAAATGTGAATAAATAATGCATTCGAAGAAACAAGCGCTGTCTGGGCAGTGAAACCTGTCCCAAAATGTTATCGACCGACTGTTGCTATATTTGAATAGCATGCGATATATTTCACACTAATAAGTTACTAAGGCTGGTATTAATAGTCCTCTGAGATCACCTACTTGAGATCGGTCTCAAGTAGGTGAACTCAGAAAACAAAAATCACCTACTTGAGACATTGGCTTATTAATAAACCTATCTTAGGCGCGAACTTGAGTCCTCGATTTGAGTAAAGAATGAACTATTTGAACGAATGATACCATTTAAAGTTCAAAATGTGGTCAAAAAGCTTAAACCCAACTGAAAAGTACTAGGCGCCCATACATTATAAAGATACTATTCGAAAAGGCACAACCTGAGATGGGCCTCCTTTTGGTCCATAAAATTGTCCATGGTCAGGTGTTATTCAGTTGTCAACTTGTCTTTTCTATAATAGTCCAGGATTCCACAAACATAAAAGTGATGTTACAAGATATAACACGAACTCTACTCCAAATAGGTACTCGATTATAATAAATAGTAGTTCACCCCGAACTGTGAACTCAGGATAACTAACTTTTTGCTAACCCCATATCCACTCTTCGTCCGATTTGGATTTGGATGTTAGAATTTTAAAAATCTTTTAATTCCATTAAGTCGCCTTTATATTTTTATGACGACACAATCATTCATACATACAAACATACAAACATACTTCGATCGCTCGTTCAATATGACGACACAATTTTGTAGCGGCACCCTGGTCTAGACAAAAAGGAACAGATCTGACTCGCTTCAGCCATTTTTATTCAGCATTGTTATTCGTTACTTTGGCAACAGAGAGCTTGATCTTGAGTGAGTAACTCAGCATATTAATAAAGCAGCGCTTACTTGAGACCGATCTCAAGTCCTCGACTTGAGTCAAGAATGAACTATTTCAACGCTTGAGTAAAGAATGTACTAGGCTACCATACATTAGAAAGAGGCTAGCCACAACCTCAGTTTGACCTTCAAAGAGGTTCGTAAGGTGAACAACTTTTTTCACGGTTTTCAGAACTGTCGAATAAAAGAAAAAACTTTTTCTACTGTCAAACATCAGTCAAACTACGAAAATAATTATTATAAAAATGTCTCGTAAATTCTTGTGATTTTCAGTATATTGAACGTTTTAGTCGGTTATGGATAATAAGTGGCGCCAGAGAGGTTATTTTCAATATTTTGGCCGAAAAATATCATGCCGGAAACTTCCAACAGAGAGCTTCAGTTCATTCGAGCTTTTGTTATTCGAGCTTCCGTTTTCGAGCTTCAGTACCTAGCGGACCCAGTTGGATGACCTCTACAAACGAGTTGCTGACAAGACAGGTATTTATTCACTATAATTGTATAAAATATACATAGTTCATGATACAAGTTACAGATATCGTCAGTTAGGTCTTTAAAATACCCCATCATCAACGTTTTTTGCGCATTTAATATAACTTTAGAGGTTATGTTTACGTAGAGAAAGTAGTAATTTGCCAAGCGAATTTATAATAAATTATAGAGCGACTGCAAACCTAACGTTTGATCGTTGCGCACATCATTCTACTACATTAATGTTTTATTTTGATTCCAGGAAAATCAGAAAGTACCTACTGTCCGACGCATAATCAACGAAGTTAGGGCGTTATGATAGGAGGGCTAAAAACCAAGGCAATTTTAAAACACCAGCATTGGTCCCGAAACCTGGAATAATGTGTGGAGAATGAACACATAAAATGAGGGGAAGAATACTCGACTCAGCGCAAATTCATGTCAGGTGTAGAAATTTTAGATGATGATTAGGAAACAATATTGTATTAATAAATATGTTACAACTCTCCCAGGCTTGTTTATTTTCCAATTAGAAAAAAATTTTGATAAATGTAACATTAATGAAGGTCTTCCCTATTCAGATTTATCTTCAAGAATCAACTTAATTTACTGAATACCTACTACTCGTATGAATGATACCACACCCTCAAGTTTTTCCTACTATATCCGCTTTATATTTTATGCATGCCTAGTAACCTCTATGGTCCAACTGGGCTTTGAAGGCCGGCAAATTGTCTTAAAAAAACTAGGTACGAGTAAAGAGGTTTGAATCGTGTGTTGTGCTGCCATCTACATGATATGTATCATACTACATGAAACTTTCTGTCACCAATCGCCTTAGAAGAGATTCCGGATGTTTATGCACGCCTAATACCTTCAGACCATTGACATGACGTCATTCACGTTACAGCACTCAAATTCTATTGTACACACGACAGCACGTCAAAGTGTACACTTTTGTTGTAAAGTCGCCCGTAACGTAACCGAGTAGAGTACTAGCGTGTAAAGGTCGACGTGTTGTCGTGTGTACGTGCGTTTCACGAAATAATTCCCTTGGATTGTACAAAAATAGTCCCTATTACATCGTAAGTAAGGAAAGAGTTGAAATATACTTTCTGCCTTTTTATTAGTGTGTGGTGTAGTTTCTTACAAGATTATGGGAGCCTGCAAATAGTAGTATTTCTTTGAAATTAAAACTTAATTTTGACAACACTTCTGTATTTGACCAAGTACAAGCTCGTAGCTTCTGATTCTACCATGCCTTTATAGGTAGTATTTGAGTTTTAGATGGTGACGCGGTGGTGGCATAATGGGTAGAACAATGGACTCGGAATCGAGGGATCCTGGTTCGAGTCCCGATGAGGGCATGTACCCTACCCATGACATTAATTTATTTCAAAGTCGCATACATAACACTCCCTGACTGCGAAGGAAAACATCGTGAGGAAACCGGAGCGTCTGAGGCTATATACCAAACTAAACTCAAACTTAGTACCAGCTTATTTTTTTGAACCTCAGCTCTTCGGAGTTCTTTCTTGGTAATATGACTGTGGGGCTCTGAACTGCTGGAGTTTTGCAGCTCGAAGAACTCGGGCTGGTAGAAACACTTTTCTGGCTAGTCATAGCGATGTGGTAGAGGTGCCGGTCGAATGACGACAAATTATTTCACACCACAAGGTCCCTTTACACGTAACTTCCGATATCGACGATGGTCCTAAGTATATTGTTAAGCTGCAACTTCTTGCGGTAGGTTCACTTTGGATGCGCGCTGACTAAACATCATTTTTGTATATTAATTATCAAAGAAAATAACTCCCCTTCTTGCTTTGCGTAGTCGGGTGATGAAAAACACGAACTTGAGTCGGCTATCGCCTGCACTTGGAAATGACAGTCGCAAGTCTGGTCTCAAGTAGGTGAACTCACGTAAGATTGTGTCTATTAATATGCCAGCGACTCCGGTCTCAAGTAAGTGATGTTACAGCTTCTTAACATTTTATGCATGCCTAGTACTCTAAACCACGTTGTATTGAAATTGAGACGTCACAGACTGTCAAAAGATGAATGACTCACTCAATTCAGAGCTCAAGTCGGCTCTATTAATATGGCGTCGACTCAAGTAAGTCGACTCACTCAAGTAAGTCGGCTAATGTCAATGTCAATCTCAAGATCGTGACTATTAATAAGCAGACAGCTACTCAAGTTTGACATTACCCAAGGCTTGACATTTACCTCCTTGAGATCGATCTCAAGTAGGTGAACTCAGACGACTATTAATACCACCCTAAATGTTTTTAAATACTTTTCTTTAGGGGATGGTGTTAAAGAAACTCCAAGGATCACAGCTTTTGCTCGTTAAGGGTCAATGAAAGTAGCGTGAAGTGAAATGCACAATTTTCACGTTTTTTTTTTATTTGGTAGCTAAACAGAGCAATTTTTGTTAGATGATTTTTGTTTCATGACAGTAAAATAGCATTGTTTTCATTATCCTAAGCTACAAAACCACGATAATTCGCAACTTTCGCGTTAATAATTATAAGTGTGATGGATGACGGTTGATATGATAATGTATGATAATATGATAATGTACATTTTGGGATATGTTATTTTTGTGTTTTATTTATGACTTAACTACCAGTTTCAGTGAAAAAGAGTAACAATAGTACACTCTATGATAGAACAATGATAGAGACTCTCTGTCGGTAAACTGGTTCACCTCTAAATACGTCTTGAGGCTTGCGGTGTATAATATACATTGTGGAAAACGCATCGTAAACGGTCTGCTTATTGTTTTAAAGAGCATCCCGCAAACCACGTTTTTTTGGTCGCGGAGTCGCGAAACTTTTTGGATGAGGTACTTTAATCAGAAAAGTGGTTATCTGACTCAGAATTTCATGAAGTGCGCATGCGTGCGATCTATTGAACGATCGTGCCTAACTATTTCGGAATCAGCGATTAAACTCTGAGATTCCGGATTTTACCAGCGAGACCCGGATTATGGATCAAAAGTTCTTTTTGTTATTTTTTAAATTTCAAATTTTTATGATAATCAGATATCGATTATTATCTGAACAAAAGTTTGACACCAAAATCAATCAATGAAATCGGGCAATGCGGTTTCAGTTCAATGTAGCGCGCTTGCATGTGCGAATCCGGGCTGCTAGAGGAAACGTGGGTAGCAGCTGCTCCTTACAAAAAGGGAGACCTGTTTCCTCCTTTGCTAATTATTTTAGAAAAAAATATGTTCAAGCCATTCAATTTATATGTACCTCTGCCAAAAAAAGAAAACATAGGGACATGGCAGACGTACATATAAATTGAAAGGCATAAACAATTAATATTTTTTTCTAAAATAATTATCCAGGGCGGAAACAGGTCTCCCTTCTTGTATGGAGCAGCGGCTACCCGCGTTTCCTCTTAAGACCAAAATTTTACTGTCTTTCAGGATTATTATTAGTTACGTCAATTATATTGCCGCTGATACAAAACGAAAGTTACTTGCATCGTACCTCCATGGTACGTCAGATGTAAACTCCAAAGGTCACGTCTGATTCGCTCTTTGTTTTCTCCTTTATTGTGAACTTTAATATTTTTATCGTTAGCTTAGTTGTGCGGTGGAAATCTCACTTTTATTATGGTTTTAGTTTCTGTATGAGGGTTTTGTTTGCAATGTTTGCAAACTATCTAAGTACTTCTTATCAAGTGCTTAAGTAAGTTGTAGCCGTAGCTTTTGCATGTCCCACTAGCTGAGCATAGGCCTGTCTTGGGTAAAATAGATAGCATTTTCAGAATATAATATACCTAATTTATTTATTGAATACTGAAAAACTGAGTTTGGGTTTTGAGTTTATAATATTCTCAAAATAATATAAGTGCGTGTTATAAAGGTATTTTAATAGCATCATGATTTTTATGTTCAAACTTAAATAGTCAAATACATATACCTATTGAAAGAAAAAAAAAATCCTTCAAACCTACGCAGGGCCCATTAAAGTTTAAAAAAAGTGACAAGTCATGTGAACAAATGGCCACAAAACTCGACAAAGACCATTCATAAATCACTCAATCAATTTGTTCGTTATAAAAATTACGTTTGATTGTACAAAGTTCATATTGCGTCGTAATAAAAAGATTTGTCGTAACTTTGGCTTTGACGATAAAAAGAAAGTTCAACGACACGCGTTTATGTCTTTTGTATGGGAAGGGCCCGTGAGGTAATGCGCTAAAAAAAAATTATTTGTACGTTTTACGTTATCACGGTGAATTCAATGAACATTTTCAAGCCTTTCTTCTTCTTAATCATTCCTCCACCTCTTATAAATTGTCGGAAGAAAATATAGATTTGCTTTTTAAAAAGCCCATAACCTTTCCGCTAGTCGAACAAAAGTGGCAAAGCTACTTAATCTTTAATTAGTACTGCAAATCTTGATTTCACGGTAAGTCATTTCCTAAAATCCTCTACCACTACATAGGTAAATCATACCAACCTTCTTTGTAACGCTATCTCAACTTTATTAATATGTGATCAATTGATCATGTATCGACTATCGACTTTATTACGAATATATTTATGGTTTTTAGGAGGGTTTCCGGAAAAAGCTTACAAAAGTTAAGTATCATCGAGTGGCATTAATAATCGTCGACCCAAGATCGAACTCAAGTATGTGATCTCAGAAAAGTCAAATGCTAATGTCAATATCAATCTCAAGATAGAGTCTATTAATATGCTGACAGCTACTCAAATTTGCCAAGGCTTGACATTATCATTTGACTTTTCTGATTTCACCTACTTGAGATCGATCTCAAGTAGGTGATCTCAGACGACTATTAATACCACCCTTAGAAAGAAATCTTTTTTTTTCTTTTTAGTGCGTACTTGAAGTCGGTTTTAATATTTGTTTTTTTTTTTATTTTGTTTCACACTTAATTGTGATTTGATTTATTGATTGGTCATGATTTGCAATCACTGGTGAAAAGGTACACTGTTATAAACTATTGCATTCCGAGTGATTTGCTGCTGTCCGTTGAGGAGTTCCGTTCTCTATCTCCTAAGTTCTTCATCAGATCTTCACCATTTGTTATGGGACCACATGCAAAGTACACCCTTTCAAACACAAAAAGAATCATAAAAATCGGTTCACCTATAAAAAAGTTCTGAGGAAACACACATAAAAAAAAATACGGATCAAATCCTCTCCTCCTTTTTTTGGAGTCGGTTAAAAATATCTTCTCGTGAAGGTTTCCCCACCGTGCGAGCTCACGCCATTGATATCCGCCCACAGATCGGCTCGTAATTGCTTAGTTAGCATAAACGATGAACCTGCGCGCGCGCATCTTCTAAATCGATTCGGCTAATTATCTCCAAAGTCCAAACTGAACGTCTTTAATCTATGATCGTGATCTTTGGGGAGGGCGGTTCTGCTAAATTACGTTTACTAAAAATAAAATAACGTTATTTCGTTCTCAAGCGAGAAAACCCAACATAATAGTTGGAGAGCTGGTGACCAATCGAGATATTTTTTCGTACAAGGCTGGGAGTTGGTAAGCTGATAGAGTAGACTTCGCTGAGTCTGGGAAAAATAATTTTTTGGCCCGGTCGCGGTTGAAAGTTAGATTTTTTCGACTTTGAAAGTTTAAATGTATGGGTTGAGTCATTTCTTTTTTGTCTACAAGGCTGGGAGGTTCTAGGCTGCCTTTTTAGTCTCCGCTGATCACAAAATCACTATTTGTTACTAGCCGAACGCGGTAGAAATATTGTTTTTTATAACCTAATAGTGTGAATTTTTGGGTTATAAAAATCAAACTTTCAACCACGTTCGGCCAAAAAAAAAAATATTTTCTTGTTCAACGGAGACTCAACAACTAACCTAGAAGTTCCTAGCCTTGAACAACAAAAAAATTATACTGAATCCATACATTTAAACTTTTAAAGTGGAAAAAATCTAACTTTCAACCGCGACCGGGCAAAAAAAATATTTTTCCCAGACTCAGCGAAGTCTACTCTATCAGCCTACCAACTCCCAGCCTTGTACGAAAAAATATCTCGATTGGTCACCATACAACGTCCAGTGGCATCTTCTCTCATTTGGTTGAAGTGACCACTTAGACGTTCTGTTTTAGTCATTGTTCGCTAAATAAAACGGGCTAATAAACAAATAAAATAAACTCTAGTTCACTACCTGTGGTGGCATTTGTGAATTTAAAGGAGCAATAAAAAGGGAGTCATTTGAGTAAATCTGCATTATCCAAACATATCCCAGTAGAAGTGCCACTGGACGCGGTTTCCTTCCAAAGTAGACGTGACGGGCGGGAATAAACCGCAACCTCCGGATCATCGCAATCTTTCTATAGAGAAAAACTTAGAAAACAAGTTGTAAGACTAACTTCTTCCAGAAAATCTTGGCAAACAATTCAAAGAGCAAAACACAGAAGGAAATTACACGTAGCACCTTATACACATTAGCATCTTTAGACCACAACAGCGCCCCCAATGATCTCATTAGCAGAGCCGCAGGCTGCGCGGGCGGCGGGGGAGGCGTGGGCGGCAGGAAGCGCGGGGCGGGGGCGGGTGACGTCACAGCGTCGAGGACTCGCGCGCGCCGATGACAGTGGAGGAAGGATGTAGACAAATGCGGTACAGTGGACAACTGGACAACTCATGCGGCTCGGTAGGTCTTAGCATCTACTCGTACACACCACAGCACGTCGACCTTTACACGCTAGCACTCTACTCGGTTACGTAACGGGCGACTTTGCAACAAAAGGGTACAGTCCGACTTGTGTGTACATACACGCTACAAAAATATTCATTTTCTAAACTCTATTTTTTTACCCCCTTGATAAATGGCCATGGGGGTGTTATAAGTTTGACCACTATGTGTGTGTGTGTGTGTGTCTGTCTGTGTTACCGTAGGCACCGTAGCTCTCAAACGGGCGAACCGATTTGGATGTGGTCTTTTTATTTGAAAGCTGGTATTCTAGGAAGTGTACCTTAGATACTTATGTTTAATAAAAATCGGTTCAGCCGTTTATGAGCTTATTTGAAGCTAAAATGTGGGGGGTATTTTACATTTTTAATTTTGTAGTTAATAGCAATAAAACGTATCCAACCTTTTCAGATACAGATTTCGATTTTACGACATTCAGGATAAAGACTTTCGGCAATATACAAAGGGAACTCTTTATCCCTTTAACCCTTTAAAGATATTTTATACAAAGGTCTATGCTTATTTCTTATCTTAATTATGGACTCTGCTAATTGAAGCTGAGTTTACGACGTATTTTTTTAATCGGTATCAACGTTATCAATTCAATAAATAAAATAAAACGTTTATACTTAGGTATCTTCGAAAGGTCGTGATATTCTAAAAACTCATCAACACATCTTAATTCCTGTTTGCATATTTTATTAAATGGATCGGTCTTAAAGATTTTTAATCTGGTTTCTTTCAGAACGAAAAGCCGTGTCCTTGAAATGATTACCCAGTACCTACACCCGCAACAGAAAAAACAAGTTATGTTCTACAATCGACATAATTTTAGGGAAATCTAACGCCCCCCCCCCCCCCCCCCCCGCGATCACCATGCATAGCATCAGCACGACTCTCAATACAAATTTCCTACTATTTTATTCTACATAGAGCTATACCTACAGACATTGGTATAGTACTTAGTTGTATCTGGCTGTAAAGTTATGGCGGCGATGCAACGCCTACTCATAGTTTAAAATTCCATAGCGCAAAGATTATGTGTACGTTTCCATCGGTCTGAGCGTACTTAAATCTCAGACCACAAAATGCGCAATAGTTAGATAGAACGATACGTACGCCCTATAGTGGACTATTGCACTATTGCCATTTACGTAATGGAACTTTGAGATAAAGTGCTACAAAGTAGTATACTATGATGTCGGTAAATACTTATTTCAAATAGTTTACTTGAAGTATGATATCGATAGTTGCATGTGTACTAAATCGGGATAAAACTTCAAAAAGACGCTCATTATCTTACATGGTGTTTAAAAAGCTAAGAAATGTTTCACCTACAGAGTGTTTCAGAAAAGTCCTGGGACCAAGTGCGAAATCTCGAAAAAAAATATCAGCCATACAACAATTCGAAACCTACTGCATCAAATGTAGGTATGGAGCAGCTGATATTTATTTTCAGGTTTCGCAGTTGGGCCCATAGTAAAAGTTGCTTGTATTGGTGAGTTAAGCGACCCCTTTAAGTGTCACAGGACCTTATGAAACACCCTCTATAAATATTTTTTCATAAGTAAGGCACTTTACGCGCTAGCATGTACAGTCGGCCACACCCTAGGATACCCCTTTTTGTTCGATTGGCGCCCTTATGCCGCGCGCGGTAAGAGCTGCCATGGGGTATCTGAGACTGTGGCCGACCGTACCTAAATGATTAACAAAGTTTTATAACTTTGTCAAGACAAGACGCGTCAAGTTGAGTACCTATTAATACTAATAATGATTCTAAGCACTCACCAGAAAAAAGAATTCCTTTTTGGGCAAACGAGTTCTTGATACTTAATTCGAGCTAAGGACAAATAAGGAAAAAAACCCCAGTTTGAATGAGAAAAGTTGCAACACAAATCACAATTCGCAATCTTAACCTTTTTTTTTATTCGTCGAGAAGCACAGCAAAAGCGACTCGCTGAAAAGGGCAACACTGCACAAAAATACTGGCCACTGAAAAAAGCACTAGCTCGATATTGGCGCGCAGATTGACTGTTGGAAATAAAAGATGGCGGCGCGACCGCTCTCCTCAATATACCGAGGTCGACTGCTTGATCGTAAGACTGCAAGCCTTAAATTGGCAAAACAGAAGCCTTCACCGAACTGGTGATCCCAGACACTATGCTACACATTCGACTAGCTAAACCACCAGGGTGTTTGGTAAGTACTAAGTTAAAGAGTCGATGGTAAGTATTGCTTAGAACCTTTGCTGTTGATGAATGCCTTATTAAAATAGCTATAGAGGCTAAGCTTGCCAGGTTGAGAAGAGAATAGGTATTTGTCAATTATGTTTTGACCGCGGCTCCGATAAAAAAAAAACTTTTCCCCTTTTTTGACACTTAGTTTTTGTAGTATGATGTAAAGCAAAGGCCTTCTCTCAGAGAGAGTTCAGTACCTACCTAGTACCTAATTAAGGATAGAGATATATGTACATATAGATACCTCTTATTGTATCGTACGCATAACAATATTTAATGATTTTTTCCTACTCTATTTCTGCACACACACTGAAAGTTTCATATCCCCAGCATGAAATAGCGATAAAAAAATGACTGATTGAAAGACCTCATGATCGTCGATTCCTCATGTGTTTGAGGATCGTGACTAGAAATTAAGAGCATTCGTTACCGCGCTCACTCCCATACAAACCAAGTGACAGTTTTGCTACCCCTAATTAATAATATGAATTGATTTTGGTGTCAATAAGTGTCAAGTTCTATGTCTGTACCTTTCCCTTTTTAGGGTTTTAGCAACACCTTGACTTATTGGCGAAGGTTAGTACGTTGATCCGAAAAAAAAAAACGAAATACAAACAAACATACTTGACAATAATTTTATTATAGGTTGCTCGCATGTAGAGTTGTCCACATGGCTTCGAATTAACAAAACCGGGGGCGGCGAAAAAAAGGTTAGCATTTTCCTTAAAAGCCTAGACTGTTGCAAGGATATTTAACCGGTGGCCATTGCTCGTTTACCTTATTAAGTAAGTAGCTTCGTGATTTGGCAAAAGAGTGGCGACATAATTTTTATGTCGAAAGTGTGACCTTTGGTATTTATTGTCTTTTATCTTGCATGAGAGCCATACGTTTCTGCGTCACTAGATATCTCTTTACCACTCTTTTGATGGTTTCTGATCGGACGTTTTTGTAGGGAAAATCAATGAGCCGTTTTCAAAGCACAAATTCACAGCACGACTATTAATTTTGACAGTCGCGTTCCGGTTGCTCTATGGCCACGTCTGTCAGCGCCATCTATGATCTGATTTGAATTTGTGCTTTAATCATCATCATCCCGACGCGACGTTTCTACCCGTTTCGAATATCCCGAGTCTACATATAAAAGTTAACATGGCTCATCATGCTGATGTTAATGTATTAATACTGTATGTCCTTAAAATGTTTTCCAGTACAATAAAGAATATTCTATTCTATTCTAAGCCATCTTTTTTGGTCTCTCTTACCATAAGACTCTCCACAGACTCTATATCCTCGGATTTCTGAATTAGGAATTTCACTAACCAAATGCTTAAGTAGGTATCGTTCTGTCTCTGCACATGTCACACAAAAGAATGTGACAGAACGATACTTGAGTATTTGATTAGTGAAATTCCCAATTCAGAAACCGGGCCTATGTCCAGTATCCATCTTTATTGGAGCTCTTTAAACAATTTGGTACATACTTAAACATGATTTTTTCTAATAAATAATTAGAAGAGGTACGTACGTAGGTAGGCAGGTAGGTATCTATAGCTAGTCATAGACTTGCTAGGATAACCCATTTTGCTCCATTGACGCACTTATGCGGCACGCTTGCACGCGATAAGAGCTGGATACCATTGGGGTATCCTAGCATGTAGCTAACCGTAGGTACCTCCTTACTTACCAGTTATTATAAACTTAGATCAATATCTTTAACTTTCCTCTATACAGCGTGTTACAACATTTACAAAATGTAATACCGAAAACAATAAAAGAAACTTACCATGGGACCAAGAGCGAAGTCTCGAAAATATTTTCATCTGTTCCATACTAAAATTAGATACCACCTACTTACTTTATGCGGCATGAATTGTATTTTTTTTTGATATTGCAAATTGTTCTCTTCCTTTCGTAAAAGTTGCTCTCATTGATTAGTATTTTACCCCCAGTATAGGTACATATTGTCAGGATGTTTCTGTAGCACCCTGTATTAGGCTCATTTGCTTTTACTATTATGCCTGCTCGTGGTATTTGAATGCTTAATCCAGGAGTCAAGGCTTTCTAAAGCAAGTATAATTAGCATTAAGAACCAGTGCTTAGGTAAAAGCCAAGAATGGTGTAGGTAGGTACCTAAGTGGTAAAAGCTTGGGCATGCGGTGCTTATTATGCTAATGATTACCTACAAGCATAGTGATTTCATATTCTGCAAAAGCTAAGATTTCAACATCGATCATCCATCATCAATCACACGCGCTACCCGCATTAGACAAGTTCTGTTTATCGTTTATTTTTTCCTTGTAAAGAAAGTGTTACCCTTGACGCTATTGCGATCAAATTGAAAAAGTTTTAAAATTAATTTTCTCTTTGAATTCGCATAGTAATGCTTAGATTTTAAACACTTTCTAATGTTTATTCAAAGGTAAGGCGGTTTTATTCAATAAAAACACAAAATGCGTCTTAAGTAATTTGTAAAATATTAAATTTTGTAGATTGCGCCATATTGCGGCCGTGCTGAAAAAATGCGTCAAGGGTAGAGGGGCTGATCGGTTGGGAGACCACCAGCCCATGGTCCGATGACATAGCCCAAGTAGCAGGAAAGCAGTGGTTTGGTTGCGTCTGGCACAGGATCGTGAGCGGTGGATGGCGTGAGCATGAAGACGCTTTACTCAGCAGTGGGCTGATGATGATTGGTGATGGATGTTGTAAGAAACTAAAAGTTTATAAGTTAATAAATGACGGAATTTATAGTTTTCTCCTTGGCTAGGATCAAGTCTACCACCTACCCATCCAACCTGCAATAGAATTTTATACAATATATTTTTTTACCCTAATAAATGTAGAGTTAGCAGACGAGGCCGGCCGAGAAGAAGATGGCGACACGATCTCAACAAATATTTGCCCGAGTGCAATGGTCAGGGCCCTTAGCCTGTAACACAATGGTGCCAAAATGGGCTTCCGGTTGACGGTTTTAATTACGATATATTAATGCTATCAGTCCAGTGTCGGTCTTTTTAATGTTATTGTAGTACAGCAAAGAATATTATATAAGAGTCTAATTCTAGAGGATTAGTTCGCTGGTTGTAGGAGAACAACGAAAAAATCCCGGTTTTGTCCTTCTACCTAGGACGCCATTGATACGCCATTGTGTTACAGGCTAACGCCCGGTGGCTCAGCGCCGTGGCGTGCCATGCATGCCACGGCATTATTATGCTGAGCGGCTACCTTTTGGTGCAACTGATAATAATTGTATTTTAATTGATTTATTGTAATTGTAATTGTTATGTGCTTGTACCAAATAAAGATTTTTATATTTCTATTTCTATTAAGTGTGCCTTAGAAGATAACATACGTGTGCCGTCTCTTTGCTTAGCATTTTTGCAAACATGTGGCGCCATCTTGCAGCGAGTAGCGTAACCAAAACTTTAATTTTACAGGAATGAACCTTGGCGCGAGTTCAAAAAATAAAACTCGCGCATTGCTCCGCCAAATTACGAAGACATAGAAATAAAACTTAGTGCGTTAACATACGTCGTAATTCAATTTAGTAGGATTACTATGAATAGCTGAGGTGACACCTCTGTCTGGAAGATTTGTTGCCGAAAAACTGCCATCACTGACCTAAAATCGAAGTATTTTACGAAAAGAAAAATATTTACTCAGTTTTTTCCATATTTCTGAATGCTAGTGTTTCTTTTTTTGGTGTTAAAATGTAAAGATTAATTGTTCGCAAATTATACTAGCGATAAAAGGCTTAAGGGGGTCTAAATTAAATTATGTTTATTTAAAGTGTTGTATTTTCAAGTGTGTATTTTATTTAGATTATCCAAAATATATATTTTCGCGTGATTTTTATATCTCTACACTTATCACTAGCAGAAAAAAAAACTTACTTACCCAAAAAATAAAATTATTTTGGATAAAACAATCCCTATAAATAAATTAAAATGTCTTTTGTGAAGTGTTGTTTTGAAGCAGGGGAGGCTCATGATTTTTTCGACACTTTATTCCAAAAATGCACGGACCCAGGATGTAAGTATTTAAATATTTTTTTAAAGATCCTTAGTATGAGCTAGTACAATAGGTATTTTGCTACTGTAAATTATATTTGCTCGGTGGTATAATATAATGAAGCAATTTATTCAAGGTTAAATTTAGTTATTATCGTCACCATTTCGTTGGCCATCTGGGTGGCGGGCAAACGTTCAAGATTACAATCTGCTAATTTGCATTATTGATTAGTTTTGCTGTCCGTATCTGGCGGCAAGTTCAGTCACCTTCCGCTTTCAATTTCGAGCTTTTACGGAACGCAAACAATCGTAATCTGTGTTATTTTAAAATCTAGTCTGTGGTATGAGTGGGCAACACCGATTGATTCATAAAAAAAACTAACGCCCAATTTTCTCTAAAAAGCGAAAAAATTGTGTGTTGTTTTTCCTGAAACTTATAGGGAGTGAAGACTTATCAACAATGTTGGCGGGTAAGACTTAATTCTACATGAAGCTACTGTAATTCATTACATTTTCGCTAAGATAATCCAATATTTACTTTGACATCTGTGCACTTCCTGGGCGCCATCTTGAAATATGGCCGTCACATTCATTTTGATCACGCATTTTTTGTTACGTCGTTCGCGATATTTTCCGAAAAATTAGTTATTTTCACTGCAAATGAAGTGAAAGTGTGATAAGAACCGAACATTCCACAAGATCCACCTAAAACGTCGGTGCAAGTGAGTGATCGTGAAAAAAGCCGAAATGTCTGCCGTCCAGACGCAAAATAAAACTTCGACCACAACGGCGCCCACCAAGCCTCAAAAGAATTACGGGAAGATCGTCCTGACCCTCTACAACTGTTTGCTGCCCGAAAATGTGTTCAAGGAGACCCCCAGCCAGGCCGACGGCCTTGACATAGAGACAGAGACGGACCTCCGCATCCTCGGCTGTGAGATGATTCAGACCGCGGGAATCCTGCTCAAACTGCCTCAGGTCGCCATGGCAACGGGCCAGATATACCTCCAGAGGTTTTACTACGCTAAATCCTTTGTCCGATACCCCATGGAGACAATGGCCATGGGCAGCATTTACCTAGCTTCCAAGGTCGAAGAAAAACCCTGCAGAATACGTGACGTCATCAACGTCTTTCATCACATCAAGCAGGTTCGGCTGCAGAAGAACATAAGCCCTCTGATAGTTGACCAGAACTACATAGAACTGAAAAACCAAGTCATAAAGGCTGAGCGACGAATACTGAAGGAATTAGGCTTCTGTGTTCACGTCAAACATCCACACAAGCTCATTGTCGTCTACCTGCAGCTTCTCACATACGAGAAGAACCGTCAACTCATGCAAATGGCCTGGAACTATATGAATGATGCACTGAGAACTGATGTCTTCATGAGATTCCCCCCAGAAACCATTGCTTGTGCCTGCATTTACTTAACGGCACGCAAAATTGGCCTGCCACTACCAAATAACCCTCATTGGTTTCTACTTTTCAAAGTCACCGAAGAGGATATCAGGGAAGTCTCCATACGCATCCTACAGCTTTATAAAAGAGCCAAAGTGAACCCAGAAGAGATGGAACGTAAAGTTGAATCGCTGAAACGTGTCTACCAAGCTAACAAATTCATTCAAGCTCAAAAAGAACGAGACGCCAAGGCCGATGAGAAAAAGCCAGAATCACCATCTGCATCAACATCCAAAGACTTAAAACGTGATAGCAAGAAAGATAAATCACCAAAAACGCCTCCGCTGTCCTCTAAGTACCACAGCGCTCATAAGGCCAAAAGAGACAGGCGTTCAAGGTCTCCATATGACCGTAAAAGAGAATACTCGAGCAAACGGCACAAGTCCCGGTCTCGTGAAAGAGATGTAGACCGTTCTAGAGAAAGAAGGAATGACGATAAACGGAGCCGTGTCTCATCAAGAAAGTATGATGATTATGACAACCGTTCTAAGTCCCGGGATAGTCGTGATGATAAGAGGAAGTACTAGAGTAAACAGGATTGTAGTTTGTAAGGCTTACTTTTATGTGACTGAAATAAAATATTTCTGAACTAATTTTATTCTGATCTCTTGTTTTCATTTTTTTCCTGAAACTTCAACTTGATTAATTCTGTCTGAAGCTTCAATCTGAAAGGTTAAAATGCTGCATGCAGAACCTTGAATTCAGTTCCAATACATTTGACAATTATAATTTAATTAGAGATGACACATCCAATCGCCGCATCCAATAACTTATCTATCTAAACTCTAATTTTTAATTCGAGTCCACGGAATGACAGTTGCTAGTATGCTACTGTCAGATAAAGCCTTTATAGCAACTGTCATTCCGTGGACTCGAATTAAAAATTAGAGTTTATGTATAGTATCACCACCAAAAATAATTACTCACCTGAGCTTTCTTCTAAATGAATCATAAAAAAGCTTCAATTTTCCTATGAGTATCTTCGAGTAAACAAAGTCCCAAGCACTGCAGCGTCTGAGTAGTCACTTCACCCATCTATTGTGAGTGAAGGTGCCACTGGACGCTGTATAAATCTCATGACATGTGTTTATTTATGAGCCTCTAGTCTTTCAAAGCAAGCGTAACACACAAACAGCCCTTTTGAAACTTACATACTGTATTCTATTTGCGTCACTGAACTCTCACTCAACATTTTATATTTAGATGCGATATTTTGTTTGCCCTCCCGTCGCGATCAGTTGATGCGCGGTTCTTGCTCGAGAATGGACCTATCCTATTGTGTTTAATTTCAAACCCTAAATACAGAATAATAGTGCAGTTCCATAGTGGTGTTTTACCTACAGACGATGGCGACCTTTACCAAACTGCTAAACGACATAGGAAAGGTGTTTTCAAACATGTGACACGTTTATAGAAGTCGGTCGAATGTGTCCTAATTCTATGGTCGAATGTATGAGAAGTTGAGAACACATTTCACTTTGGTGATTGAAGGAAGGAGGGAGTAGGTACTTTGGGCCGTCGGATCTACTCGTAGAATGACTTATGTTCATAAATGAACTAAAGTTATTCAATGCGATCATATTTTAATCGGATGCAAGCAATCGGCCAAGGGTCCGATTAAAATATGATCGCATTTATGACATACGTGATAAGAGCTTCCAAATTATGCTTAGTAATGTCGATATATGTGAAAATAACTACTTACCGGCTATTTACTGCGAGTCTGCGACGACGTCGTCGTCACCTATAAACGCTAGCTTTACAATCGCATAATCATAGAAATAGCATCGTAGCTGGGTGTAATAAATAGCCATACTTAACTTTCATTGGTATTATTAGCTAAAAAATATACCTAGCGAGAATGACTTATAGTCCAGCCCTTCTACTCTCGAAGATAATGTTCAATATTGTGTCAATATCGACCACCTTTAATTCAGACAGGATATTCTTTATGTTTTTATGACAGAAGAAGTTTCAGTACAATACAAACAACTCTGTGTGAAATTTAATCACTGTAAACATGATTTTTGCAAATTTATTATTTACCTACTTACTGGTTTTTGCCAGCGACTTTGTCCGCTCAGGCTTTTTTTTTTTTTTTGAAACTTTTCCATGGTTCTACTCTCCGCGGGGGTGGAGGTGTCTAAGCATACCAAACATTTTTGCTCTAGTGCCAAGGAAATCGGGGACTGTTTGTATGGGGAAAACACTACTGTGATATCCTCTTAACCCTTATAATACCTACTCCTCCACACTCCCAGATGGGCTTATCATCACCTAACTGTCAGCTGTTATCAAAGCAATAGAACTCTTATCAGTGACTTGTAGTATAGTAATCGACTTCGCACCGACACACAGACCGAAGTACTTAGCTAGTTATTAAAAATAAAAAATAAATAAATTAAGTGTCATCCTAGACCTAGATGGTTTTAATAACTTAGGCAATGTTCTCAAGTTTGTGTAAGAGTTAAATAAACTGGATCGAAATTCGAAACTAAATTAAAAGTGAAGTGTTGATTGGTATTGTTTATTTGCCCTGATAGTGTTGTGTTAGAAAACCGAAACTATGTTGAGATTGAGGAAAATTAGCCACCGGGCGTGCTTCTTCGTGAGCAGGACTGTTTATATGACATGTAAGTTAAACTTAGGTCTTTGGACTGTACCTACCTATAAAATACGTAATACATATATGTAGACAAGAGACATAATTATACGATTTGCCTATAGCTTGCGCCTAGCGTTTCCATATCTCAGGATTTTTAGATTCTTCAGGATTCCGGCCGGTTTTTGGAAATCTCAGGGAATCTCAGTTTTTTTTTAATTATCAGTAAAGTATTTTTCTATTAAAATGGTAGAGATATTTAAAGAACATCTGGATTTATCTCCGGACTTTTATTTTTTTGATCTAGTAGGTAACTCTACTGCGCCTACCTTGTGCTTTTGGATTGAACTTTCCCTTCGAATTATGTACCCAATCCTGCACTTTCGTGAGGGAGGATTCCGAGGATTTCTAATTTAGGGAGCCGCCTAAAGATATCTAATCAGTTGGACAACGTCCTAAGGATTACAAATTATAGGCAGGTAGTACCTACCTATCATCAAGTATAGCAGAGGCACGTAACTGGGCTTTAATCTAAATCATGATTAAAACGATGAAACGAGGTTATCTCTAATCTTAACGAAATATTTGAATACTTATCTAGCATCTAATTTAGGTAAGTACCTATTAAGTACGTAGGTACCTACCTAGACACTGACCTGATTACTAACATACCTAGAATATTTTGCACAAACTCTACTCTACTTTAGGTATATATCTTTATGTAACTTTATTATTTCGATTTCCTGATAATCTGCTGGTTTGACCATTATTTGGTATATCGTCGATGTTTTAAGCGCGATGGTGGCCTAGTGGTAGAAAATTGGACTCGGAATCGAGAGACCCAGGTTTGATTCCCAGCGCAGGCATGTACCTTGACCCATGACTTTGTTTCTTTTCAAAGTTATACCTAAATACATTAAATTTGTGAATTTGAAGTAGCTAATCCACTCTCTATAACTGTGAAGGAAACATCGTGTGGAAACCCACGGCTTAGTTGGCTCCACACGTATTGACTTGTCATTCCTGTGGGCTAGGCTGACTAAGCTGTCAGGAAGGTACTCTCTGTCTACTCCATCTAAAACAATGTCCCACTGCAGCGCCACTGGGCCCCAGTCGTGTTTCAATAGGTTTACTTTAAAACTCTTTTACCCTAACAGATGTGAAAATATAGCAAAACTACTGTCTTACAGACAGAGTACTAAAATTTGATACCTACCGCAACAAATGGAAAGGCTGATATTTTTTTAGAGATTTTGCACTTTGCCCCATAGTGAAAGTTGCTTGTATTCGTGAGATAAGCGACCCCTCTCAGTGTTACAGGACCTTTCCGAATCACCCTGTATACTCTGTCTGTAAGGCAGTAATAGTTTTGCTATATTTTCACAGCTATCAAAAGTAAGATGTAGCCTGTACAATTGTACGTGTCCCACTAGCTGGGCAAGCTCTCAGAGAGAGAGAGAGAGAGAGAGAGAGAGAGAGAGAGAGCTTAATCACCACGCGTGCTCAATGCGGTTTGGCGATTTTTGTGTTGAGGGTATAATGCTTTAAACAGCTATTAAATAAAATAAGATAAAAGAGTTTTTTTTGTGTTGGTGACAAACCCCTTTCAGTCTACAGGACCTTTCTGAAACACCCTGTATAAGGGCCCTGATTTTGGTTTTTCGATATATTTCTTCCTCTCACATTAGGTACATTTCTTCCCCCAGGCTGCTGCGGATGCTGCTCGGCCCTACGGCCGCGCTACAAGCGGCTGGTGGACAACATATTCCCCGCATCACCTCAGGACGGGCTGGTCAAGTCCAATATGGAGAAATTGATCTTCTACAGCCTCTCCAGCCCGGAGAAGTTGGACCGCATCGGGGAATACCTTTTCCAGAAGGCCTCGAGGGACATTTACCGGCGTCGGCACGGGTTAGTAACCACCGTTCCCCCTGAGCCAGTATTTTCTTTAACCCCCGACCCAAAAAGAGGGGCGCCCCGTACCAATGGGTAAAACGGGACTCTATTACTAAGACTCCGCTGTCCGTCCATGGCGCGTAGAGTAAAAAACCGGCCAACTGCGAGTCGGACACGCGCACGAAGGGTTTCGTAACATAAATTATTATCTATAAAAACGGCAAAAAAATTAACGTTTGTTGTATGCGAGCCCCCTAAATATTTGTTTTATTAAATTTTGTAGTATTTGTTGTTATAGCGGCAACAGAAATACATCATCTGTGGAAATTTAAACTGTCTAACTATCATGGTTCATGAGATACAGCCTGGTGACATACGGCGCAACATTGCGCCGAAGCGCACAGGTTGGGCAAACTATTCCCAGTATTGGTGGGCAAATGTGGGTCAATAATAATGAGTGTTTTTTTCCCGTTCCAGGTTCGTAATAATCGCGATGGAGGCAATGGACGCGCTCCTTATGGCGTGTCACGCACAGACTTTGAACCTGTTTGTGGAGAGCTTCCTCAAGATGGTTCAGAAACTGCTCGAGTCCACCGATCCGCAGCTGCAGATCCTCGCCACACAGAGCGTGAGTACAATATTAGTTTGGAGATGATCCGCGACAGAATACGGAATTCAGTGATACGCCAACGCACCAAAGTGGCCGACATCGGCAAACGGATAGCGCGCCTTAAATGGTAGTGGGCAGGACACGTATGTCGCTGAGAGGATGGCAGGTGGAGCCGAAGAGTCCTGTCATGGAGGCCGCGTCCAGGAACGAGAATTGTGGGTAGACCAGCTGCACGATTACGGAATACGTAATTCAGTGATACGCTGTAGACATCAAGGCCGCAGGGGACTCAGGCTGGACCACAGCTGCAGACCGGCTAAAATAGAAGAAACATGAAGAGGCATACGTCCAGCAGTGGACAAAATAAATGCTGAAGAAGAAAAAGAAGAAGACGTTTATTGCCGCCATATTGGAGCGGCCATTTTTAAACAAATATGGCCGTCACAGGAGAACGTAACTCATCCTCCTTTGCCAAACAGAGCGTAGGTACTCCTCTACTAGAGCTCGCGCCATCAAAGAAGTCCCTCCGTAAAGTCCTTAAATCTATCGCTCGAGGAACCAACATGTTGACAAGCTTCAGACATTTTGTGAGACTAATTTTTGACGAATATTGGGTGAAATCGAAATCCTTCCTCTTGCTCAATATTCTTCAATTTTTACGATATTTCGCTAGAGATTATGATTTTAAGGTTCTTTGCGTATCGATGGCAGACAATATCATGATCAGAGATGGATCATTGTTTCACACATATTGTTAAACTTGCCGCCATCCGAGAATCCCACCTGGCCATATTGTAAGCTTAGTCAGTTTCATTCTAAAGATGATAACTTTGAAAGAGATCGTCATTCGTGATTGATGTGGAAGTTGTTGGTTACAAACTCTTGAACCATCTAGTAGTCAAATACGTATTTTTTTCCGTTCTAGTTCGTCCGCTTCGCCAACATCGAAGAAGACACTCCGTCCTACCACCGCCGCTACGACTTCTTCGTGAGCAAGTTCTCAGCCATGTGTCACAGTAACCACACGGATAGCGGGACCCGGGACAAGATACGACTAGCCGGCATCACGGGACTTCAGGTCAGTTTTACAACAACAAAAAATAAATAAATAGTGAGTTGCTTAATGGTAGCAGAGCGTGGTTCCTTCAGTTTGGAACTATAACTAGTAAAATCAAAAATTATAAAAACCCCGTGACGTATTCTGTTTCAGGGTGTGATAAGGAAGACTGTGTCTGACGATCTTGTGGAAAATATCTGGGAGGCGCAACATATGGACAAGATTGTTCCCTCGCTGCTTTACAATATGCAGGTAAAACTTAGTTATGCTTGACATTATAGACATTTATTTTGTGGCTAGATTGACTTGCCACTAGTACAGTTAAGGAATATAACGCCCTGCATTTCTCGTTTCTATGTGACTACACCATTAGCTAAATTGTATTTTCTCTTTCAGAGCGCAGAAAAGTACGAGACCCTCTCGTGTATGGAATCGGAGGCGCGCGACGGCGGCGACGAACCGCCGCGCCTCGCCGAGGGCTGTCTGCGGGAGTTGGTGGGCCGCGCCAGCTTTGGGCACATCAGGAGCGTCCTGCGACCGGTTCTGACGTGAGTTGAACTGCTATACTCAAAGGCATACATGGTGGTAAAAGACTGCTGCCCTACCAAAGGCACGCATACTAGACTCGAAAACAAAAGTAGTTTCTCCATGATCGTTACGTGCTTTTCCGCTCCGTTCGTCTTTGAACACCCTGTGTACAGAACCACTGCGCCTCGTACGTTCCGCAATCGCCGTGGGAATCGGCCTTCGGATTCGTTAAAGCAAGGCCTTCAGCCAAAAGAAATCATAAATCGAACGCTCGAAGCGTTCTTTATTTTACTGCCATGATCATATTTAACTAACTGTGCCTATGTTTTATTTCAGTCACTTCGATCGACACGACCTGTGGATTCCGAACGACTTCGCCGTGCACACTTTCAAAATCATCATGTTTTCGATTCAGGTGAAATCAATTTCCTTTACTCAAATAACTATACACAAATGATTTGTTAGTGGGATGGGCCTTAACTTTTAGGGTCTTACCTTTCGTTCCCCTTCATTTGAGATCCATGGGGTTTATTTAAAAGTAGGAGTTTCACAAGGCTCTAGTTTAGGCCTTATACTTTTCTTTTTTTTACAAATGTATTCTTATTGATTAAAGTAATTTATCGAAGTTAAAGATATAACATTTTTTATGTATTATTGTTTCCCCTCAGGCCCAATACTCGTACAGCGTGGTCGAGGCACTAATGCAGCACTTAGAGGCCCCGAGTGGCACAGGTGTGAACCGCGGCAGAGTTCGCGCGGCGAGAGCTTTGGTGCTGAGCAATATTGTGGCCATAGCGGCGGGTGATAGCGTTGGTGAGTTTTGTCCCTTACTTTAAAGGTTCATGTGGTATCTGAAGACGCCTAGTCGAAGCCGAGTGGCACCAGGGGACTCCAAGTGGACATGAATACTCGGAATCTTTTAAATACGCATTTTTTTGTATTTTTGGAATGTCCAGCTCTTGTTAGTTTATCGAAAAAATCTAAAGTCACGAAAGAGGCATATGGAGGTTCCACATGGCACCAGGAAGCTCCAAGTGGCATCTAGAAACTCATATTGGAGATTTTTTGATATAATTTTATTTTTGCAGGACCATCTGTGTTGGAGATCATCAACAATTTGCTGACAAACCTGAGGGCTTCAGTGGCTAGAGATTCTGAAGTAAGTTCCTCAAAATAAAGTCTTGCGTTACATAATGAAACGAAACAAAATGGCGCTATTCGATAGCGATATACATACGTTTATAGACGCGTAGAGCTTCCGAGACCCGTTATTAAAAAGTCAATTTTGTAACCTATTCCAATTCAATTCAACAACGAATGTATTTCATCAAAAACTTAGTTTTTTTTTAGTAAACGGTTTTAATTATACAGGGTGTTAAAAGACCGCCAACAAAGCGGGAAACCACGTATTGTCCTCATCATAATAAACATTTTTGCCAAAGGAACTATGCCTGGGAAATCAACGGTTTCCGAGATAATGAGGTTCAAAGTCGGACTTTTCAAAACTTTTTTTTTGCTGAAATGTATTCAGTATCTAGTTCTTAACATATCCTCTCAAGAAGCCATATCAAAATTATGAATATTTCTTACAAAAAACGACGTTAAAATTGCAACCCGCAATGTATTCTAAACATCTGCACTTCAAGGTTAAGTAACATAATCTTATATCCACGCTTGCGCAATATGACTTCTGTGCGTTACACGTCCATTGCGTAATAAAATATTTTTCAAAATTATAACCTAAAAAACCAAAATCATTTCCCAGCAATAATTTATCGAAAAAGTACTTTGTTTTGGTGTCTAGTATCCGTGGCTTTCGGGTCTGTTGGCGGTCTTTTAACACCCTGTATACTGTTGGTGCAGCTCAGTGCACTTTTTAATGCAGTGATTACGTTTATATCTGTCGTTAAAACATGCAATCTTTCCGTTTATTTTACAGAAAGAGACCGACGAAAAGCTATACCAGGAGGCGCTGATTAACGCTCTCGGCGAGTTCGCAGACCATTTGCCGGACTATCAGAAGATCGACATAATGATGTTTATAGTGAGCAAGATACCCACCAGCCAACGCAGCCAGGGGAAGGGCAGCAAACCTGATGCCATGCTGCAGAGTATACTGCTCAAGTCACTGCTGAAGGTATGGCGGTTTTGATCACTTTTGTTCATTGCAAAAAAGTTATTAAAATATGTCCTCATGGCCATCTTCTTCTCTCAATTCACTGTTGAAGGTATGTAGCTTTTGTTCAGTTTTGTTCATAGTGATAAAAATAGTTCTCATTTCCCACTCCTTTGCTCAAGTAACTGTTGAAGGTAGGTCAGTGTTAGTTCACTTTGGTTCGTTCTGAAAGGCATAATGATGTTAATTGTGAGCAAGATACCCACCTGCCAACGCAGCTAGGTTTTAACCTGATGCCATGCTGCAGAGTATACTGCTGAAATCATTGTTGAATGTATGTTGATTTGGTTCATTGTAAAAAAAACTTATTTAATAAGTCCCCAATTTTTCATGGCCCATCTTTGGTCAATTCACTGTTAAAAATATGTATCTCGCTTTTGTTCAGTTTGGTTCATAGTGAACAAAATAGTTATAAGATGTTGTCATTTCCATCGGCTTTGATGAAGTAACTATTGAAGATATGTCATTTATTGTTCGCTTCGGTTCATTGTGAACAAGATAGACATAATCATGTTCATAGTGAGCATGATACCCACCAGCCAACTCGGCCACAGCGCTTCTACCTCACAAGAAAGTGGTGGTTTCAACCTTCCATCCGTCTTTACAGGTCGGCACAACCTACAAGACCACTGAGCTAAGCAAAGCCTTCCCCGGCGCCTTCCTAGATGCTCTGCTCCGACTGTCTGGCGCAGCGCAGCCACACACCAGGGCATTGCTGCAGCGAATCCTGCACACCCTGCTAGATCGACGTAGGAACGCGCCCGCCTTGCAACAACCCACGTGAGTGCATTGCTTCAGTCATTCGTTCGTTCATTCATTGGTTCATTCACTCTTACTCAGTTACCCAAAGTGGCTAAAGCGGATCCTGCACACCCTGCTAGATCGACGTAGGAACGCGCCCGCCTTGCAACAACCCACGTGAGCGCATTGCTTCGTCATTCGTTCGTTCATTCATTCATTCATTCACTCTTACTCAGTGACCCAAAGTGGCTACGGCGGATCCTGCACACCCTGCTAGATCGGTGTAGGAACGCGCCCGCTTTGCAACAACCCACGTGAGTGCATTGCTTCAGTCATTCGTTCGTTCATTCATTGGTTCAATCACTCTTACTCAGTGACCCAAAGAGGCTACAGCGGATCCTGCACACCCTGCTAGATCGACGTAGGAACGCGCCCGCCTTGCAACAACCCACGTGAGTGCATTGCTTCAGTCATTCGTTCGTTCATTCATTGGTTCAATCACTCTTACTCAGTTACCCAAAGTGGCTAAAGCGGATCCTGCACACCCTGCTAGATCGACGTAGGAACGCGCCCGCCTTGCAACAACCCACGTGAGTGCATTGCTTCAGTCATTCGTTCGTTCATTCATTGGTTCATTCACTCTTACTCAGTGACCCAAAGTGGCTACAGCGGATCCTGCACACCCTGCTAGATCGACGTAGGAACGGGCCCGCCTTGCAACAACCCACGTGAGTGCATTGCTTCGTCATTCGTTCGTTCGTTCATTCATTCATAAACTCTTACTCAGTGACCCAAAGTGGCTACGGCGAATCCTGCACACCCTGCTAGATCGGTGTAGGAACGCGCCCGCTTTGCAACAACCCACGTGAGTGCATTGCTTCACTCATTCGTTCGTTCACTCATTCATTCATTCACTCTTACTCAGTTACCCAAAGTGGCTAAAGCGGATCCTGCACACCCTGCTAGATCGACGTAGGAACGCGCCCGCCTTGCAACAACACACGTGAGTACATTGCTTCGTCATTTGTTCGTTTGTTCATTAATTAATTAATTCATTCATTCACTCTTACTCAGTGACCCAAAGTGGCTACAGCGGATCCTGCACACCCTGCTAGATCGATGTAGGAACGCGCCTTGCAACAACCCACGTGAGTGTGATAAGGCTATATGATTATACAAGGGAAGATACCATACAGAAGGAGCCAAGATATCCTACAAATAGAATAGAAACCGAGTGAAATTCGTGTTTTACTTTCATTCATCATCCATAATGAATGATTGAATGAATGCATGGCGGAATTAATGAAAGAATATATGACATTTCAATCAATCAATAATTCATTCTAAAAATGGACGCTGTCTACCTTCAAACTTCAATCTGGACCAATCCTAAGGCTAGAAATCCTTAGCTAAAGACAGAAACCGACGCGACTATATCACTTTCATTTAGTATCCATTCATACATCTCAGAGTTTGGAAATAAAACGAGAACACATGTTTCCGAAAGATAAAACTGTCTCACAGCAATGGTTAAGTAGGACAATAACAGTTTCTCACAAACTAATCTCGGGGATTACAAAATATAAACGACATTATTCTAATTAAAAATAAACCCGCGTAGCCGATCCACTAACTAACATTTTAAAGACCTCGCGATTCACAAGCGCCTCTGGCGGCGAATTCCTTCCATACACGCGATAAGCTATCGCCTATAAGCTATATTTAAATTAGGTCTATCAGCTTTTTTCTTTCTTACGAATTTATCCCATCAAAAAACTGATTATTTTCTTTATTGGCAAGGCGATAAGGTCCACATTGTAACCGTTAAATCTTAAATTAAATGTTTTTCGTTGCAGAGTGGAGTTTGCGGAGCTGGGGCTGACTGTAGAAAAGTGTTCGCGGCCCGATCTGATCTTTATCAACAAACACGGATTCGCTATCTACAACTCGCTGTATGAAGGTAAAGACATACGGGTTTTCCATTTGATATTGTCACTAGCAGTCACCCATCCATGAACTGACCGCGCCCGATGTTGCTTAACTTTGCCAATCGATTAAGAATGGCTAGTCCAATTTGAGCGCTTCCGTGCTTCGGAAGGCACGTGAAACCGTTGGTTGGATAACAATCGTAAAACTATCTCAGAGGCCCTTGGGCGGCGTATAAACTCTGACACCAGGGGTGGCCACTACCTCAGTCGATTACCTTCCTACTATTAAATATTGTGTCTATTACACCCATCATCTAACCCATGGTAAAAAAAAAGTTTCTTGCACGTCACGATATATTTTTTTTTTTAGGACCTAAGTGCAGTGTAGAAAATTTAACATTTTGATTTGACGTGTATCTTGGCCATCTATCTCCTCCCTCAAATCTATTGATTGATTTGATTTATTTATTTTTTATTATTAAAGTTCTTTATTGATATAAAATACTTACAAAACATGCAGGAGCTGACACAGTCAACACATACACTATACAATGTACAGTTAGTTTTATGAGGTTAAATCACCTTTCAAAACCGTCAAAACATGAGTGGTAAAATAATTATTACACTGGGATGATCACTACATTCGTTTTGTTACAAACTTGAGGAGTTGCGTATTGGTTGCAGAAACATAAACTATTGGTTTTCTGAGATACTGAAAAACCCTCTTGTTTTGCAGGGCTTCAGCTGGAGTCCAACAGTACGGAAAATACCTGTTGCATCTTCACAACGCTGGCTCTGCTGTGTTGCGAACTAGCCTGTGATGAAGCTGCGCCCGATTTACTACAGCTTATTGTCTCGTGAGTTACGGAATTGCATCTGATCTGCGATCGTGTACAGAATCGCACTTTTAATCCATCGATTATTGGTGACTGTCACCGTCATTTATAGATTTTTAAAACCAAGCTTATGTAAGAGTTCACTTACTTCTAGTTCAAACATGTAAACTTTGTAGAACAATTAAAGAAAACATTACATCTCATTTCATATTTTCAGGATCCAGCAGTCGGCCCTTAGCAACCCGGTGTTAACACGTACTCAGAAGTGTCACCTGCACGCCATTGTCATCTCGCTGCTGTGTCTACTGACTCACGTGATGCATCTGCCGCGGTTGGCCGAGTACGCTAATAAGGTAACTTCATCTCTAGTACGCTAATAAAGTAACTTCATCTCTAGTACGCTAATAAGGTAACTTCATCTCTAGAACGCTAATAAAGTAAATTCATCTATAGCACGCTAATAAGGTAACTTCATATCTGGTACGCCAATAAGGTATCTTTATCTCTAGTACGCTAATAAGGTAACTTCATCTCTAGTACGCTTATAAGGTAACTTCATCTCTAGTAATCTGTAGAAGTAGTTTTTTAAATAAAAAAATCTTATCTTAATAAAAGATCTTCTCTCAACAGATCGTAGAGGCTCGCAAGGAAGAGGCTTACTATCTGCTTCCTCCGCTGCTTGATGACTATGAAGACTCCCAATCACCAGCTCGGATGCCCTACCTTATGGTGGATCAGGTAACAATAATGGAAACATTTCTATGAGGTAGTCGCCAAAAGGGTCCTGGAGCTCTGCAGTCCTCTCGCTCGCACTTTTCAACATTTAAATTGATTGTCAGAGAATGATTCAACTTTGGACGATGAAAATATAGTTCCAGACATAGATAATGAAGCTATCGACACACGTTTAATTTCACATTTACTGAACTACTACTTTTAACCGAAGTTCATTGATATTTTTTTTATTACTAGGAATATGAAATCAAAAGTGTGTCCTACTATATTTTATCATCCAAAGTTGATAAGTGTACTTTTTCACCAGTGACTTTTTATCTTGTATAATATTAAAAGTTATTGACGAGTTTTTCTTTCCCACCAGATGGCAGTGTGCGAGTGTCTGAAGGCGTCGGGCGTCGACCCGCTCCGTCTATCTGCCCCTTCACCGTACGCGCCCGGGGCCGCCACCGGCCTGGCCCACAGGCACAGCTGGCTCGAAGCTGGTAAGTTGCAAACAGCTGGCTCGAAGCTGGTAAGTTGAAAACAGCTGGCACGAAGCTGGTAAGTTGCAAACAGCTGGCACGAAGCTGGTAAGTTGCAAACAGCTGGCTCGAAGCTGGTAAGTTACAAACAGCTGGCTCGAAGCTGGTACCTAAGTCACAAAGAGAACAAACTTCTAAGGCTCAATTCACACTGGCGCACAAACTTCTAAGGCTCAATTCACACTGGCGCAGAGTCGAAGCGATGCGAAGCGACGCGACGCGAAATAATTAGTGACCCTTGCAGGCGAAGACGCAAGGCGAAGACGCGAGGCGAAGACGCGAGGCGAAGACGTGAGGCGAACGCGCGCATCCGCGCGTCGCTGAGCGTTTTCAAATTTCGCAACACAAATTCGTACCGTATTTAAATAGAAATAGAGATGATGAAAAACGTGCGCTTCGCTTCGCTTCGACTCTGCGCCAGTGTGAATTGAGCCTAACGCGTCAGGCGTCGACCCGCTCCGTCTGTACAGTACGCGCCCGGGGCCGCCACCGGCCTGGCCCACAGGCACAGCTGGCTCGAGGCTGGTAAGTCACAAAGAGAACAAACTTCTTCACCAGCTTCAGCAGCATGACACCGCGACAATACTATAGGCACAACTAGCGCCGCCAATGGAACAAACATCATATCTTCTTTTTGGATGCGTTTTTTGCTAAAATCGAAGCATAAGGTTCTCAACGCGAGGCTTAATTATTTTTAGGACCTAAGGTTAAGTAAGTAAGTAACTCTTTAGGCGGACTTGCGTCAATCAGGGTTAGCCAACTAACTCTGAGTTAATTTGACATTTCCATACAATTATTGACGTTAACTCAGAGTTAACTGGCTAACCCTGGCTGACGCAAGTGGGCCTTATTATTATTGTACCAAAGAAATAATTTTACATGTTAGGTCAAGAGTTGTTGTAGAATAAAAGTACAAATGGCGCTAAAAGCGATAAGGTTAGGACCTAATTTATAGTAAAGTAACTTTTAAAATACTTTTATTCCTATCACGTTTCAGGTGCCACGCAAGGTCGCGACAGCCTGGCCGATATAACAGCTATGCCTGTCACTGAGTTGGACAGCGCTAACAGCTCACCTCGCGTACAGAGGGTAAGCGAATGTTCATTCTACAATAGATATTTATAGCCTAGTTGAGTTCGACTAGGACTAGTAAATTTGGTCGGATCGTCATGTATAGAATAGAATAGAATAGAAGATGTTTATTCATTTCCACAAATAAAATTTACATTTTCACTTATACTAAACACGAACATAGTACTCACAAATACAGTAATATTTTATGTGGAAACAAAAGGGCATATGTCTCGGCTTGTAACTAATGTGCATCCGTAGGTGCAATCAGTTGCCGGTTTTCGGACATAGCCTGAACTAACCTAAAATATACCTCACTAACTAACCTAAAATATACCTAGGTATAATTGCTGGAATGTTTGGTGGGCGGGTTAATTAAAAAAAAATTCAAGTTCGAATATGAGCCAAATCGGTCAAGGTGTTGCTGAGATATGGTGTTGTAAAGTTTACATGCAATGCGCGCGCCTGCGCGAATGGTGCCAGCAAAAAATTGCGCATCGCTAGTTCACAGTTCGGGGCGAACTACTAGTATTTTTACAACTTCCTAAGTTTGGTCTCCCTAACCTATCCACTCCCCTCATAGCGTCAAGACGCCCAGTTCGACGCGCTGGACGAAGAATACCGGATGTTCATGGAAAAATACAACCACAACCACCGGCCGGTTATGCCCAACTTTGGACAATACGTATGCGTTTTACTGACATTCACTGTTTTTAACTGCAACATCTCCATATTTTGAGTGAAAAAACGATCCTTTGGAAAGCGATCTCTAGGTAGCTTCGGGGTTTTTTTCAAAACCCTTTCCTAACCATTCCCATCCTCACAGTATCTCTCCCTATACTATAGCTGTACGACAGTGACTTCTGGGTGTGGGATCACTCAGGCACGGACATGGACACATCAGCCTCACATCGGAGCATCCCTCCCTATCTCACATTATCTGTGGGAACCCTATTTCACAGTATCCCTCCCTATCTCACAGTATCCCTTTCTATCTCACAGTATCCCTCCTTATCTTACAGTATCCCTCCCTATCTCACAGTATGCCTCCCTATCTTACAGTATCCCTCCCTATCTCACAGTATCCCTCCCTATCTCCCAGTGTCCCTCCCTATCTCCCAGTGTCCCTCCCTATCTCAGAGTATCCCTCCCTATCTTACAGTATCCCTCCCTATCTTACAGTATCCCTTTCTATCTCACAGTATCCCTCCTTATCTTACAGTATCCCTCCCTATCTCACAGTATGCCTCCCTATCTTACAGTATCCCTCCCTATCTCACAGTATCCCTCCCTATCTCCCAGTGTCCCTCCCTATCTCCCAGTGTCCCTCCCTATCTCAGAGTATCCCTCCCTATTTTACAGTATCCCTCCCTATCTTACAGTATCCCTCCCTATCTCACAGTATCCCTCCCTACCCTATAGCTGTACGACAGTGACTTCTGGGTGTGGGATCACTCAGGCACGGATATGGCGGTTCGTAGCCACATCAGCCTCACATCGGAGCACCGGCGCCGCGAGCGTCGCCCGCCGCCCGGCCGCGTCTGCGTCGACTGCCATCACTGCCTCTTGGTTACGTTTAGTTTGAAATGCATTTTAGTTGTGAAGTTGTTTGTAGACGTACCACTGACTATGAAGGAATCGTCGTGAGTCTGAGCGTCTGAGGTCTCTATGACTTTTTGAAAAATTGCGTTTTGTGCCCTCATGATTTTTCTCTGAGCCCTATCAACGCTGCGACCAAAGCATATACTGTATGTTTGTCCTACTATACTATGAAGGGGACGATCTGGGCACATTCGTGTTTATGTGTTTTTATTTTACGTTTTTACGTTTTCGGCACCCACGCCTTCGCTTTCTGTGTGTGACGAACTTTAGTGACTCGCGATATTCACTAATAATTTACTTCGAAACGGATCGAACTGCGGTAACTTATTGGACGAAATTAGAAGTGTAATTATCTCGGGTATAAAAAGGGATTGTTCGGGGTTCAGCAACAAACTTGTTCGCCGATATTTACTAACTAGAAACTGTTTCTCCTCGCCCACAGCATCCGATCCCATCCGAGTGCGTATCTCTGGAGGCGCTGCGGCGCGCCGCGGGCGGTCCATCGGAGGCCGAGAGACGAGAGGCCGAACGACACCGGGCCACTCTCAACAACACCTTCCGCAGCGCACCCTTCGACCGGCTAGTGCAGCTTACACAGCCCAAGGTATGGCATCTGTACATACTGTAGACCTCAGAGGTGAAGGAAAATGTTCCTTTCCATCAGAGGTGAAGGAAAATGTTCCTTTCCGTCAGAGGTGAAGGAAAATGTCACTTTCCATCTGAGGTAAAGGAAAATGTTCCTTGCCCCAGAGGTGAAGGAAAATATTCCTTTCCATCAGAGGTGAAGGAAAATGTTCATTTCCCTCAGAGGTAAAGGAAAATGATAATTTCCATCAGAGGTGAAGGAAAATGTCCCTTTCAATCAAAGGAAGGAAAACGTTCCTTCCCTCAGAGGAGAAGGTAAATGTTCTTTTCCCTCAGAAGGGAAGGAAAATGTTCCTATCCCTCAGAAGGGAAGGAAAATGTTTCTTTCTCTCAGAAGTGAAGGAAAACGTTTCTTTCCCTCAGAAGTGAAGGAAAATGTTCCTTTCCCTCAGAAGTGAAGGAAAAGGTTCCTTTCCCTCAGAGGTTCTCCACTCAAGTCCCGACTCGGGTAACACAAACCTTTTTTTTTACAACCGTATTATGTCGCTTATCCACAGTACGAGCTAAAAGAGAAGCTTGAGGAGATATTCAAGAGTATCTCAGAGACGCCGCTGCTGCCCGCCTCGCCGCAAGCGCCGAAACAACCGCCGCCCTACCAGAAATACTTCCCGGAGTTGTTCCTTTACTGAGGTGCGTAGATACTTCCCGGAGTTGTTGCTTTACTGAGGTTGGTAGATACTTCCCGGAGTTGTTCCTGTAGATAATTCCCGGAGTTGTGCCTTTACTGAGGTTGGTAGATACTTCCCGGAGTTGTTCCTGTAGATACTTCCCGGAGTTGTGCCTTTACTGAGGTGGGTAGATACTTCCCGGAGTTGTTCCTTTACTGAGGTGGGTAGATACTTCCCGGAGTTGTTCCTTTACTGAGGTGGGTAGATACTTCCCGGAGTTGTTCCTTTACTGAGGTGGGTAGATACTTCCCGGAGTTGTTCCTTTACTGAGGTGGGTAGATACTTCCCGAGGTTGTTCCTTTACGAGGTGGGTAGAAACTTTATGTAGTTGTTCCTTTACTGAGGTGGGTAGATACTAGATAGATAAAGAAATTAGAGCGAGGTGTTTTTTGCCTTTTTCGCGCCGAAAAAGGGGTTACTTTCAGCTGTTATTTACTTACATTATTACACTGTCGATTGGAGTCTAACTACCTTGGAAACCTCAATAATGTATTGTACTTGTCAGAAAAAAAAAAGATTTTCAAATAGCTAATAAAATGTAAAAATGGCAGCTGAACTACGAAAATATTTGGGAAAATAGATCAATCACATTACAATAAGATTATTAAGATTTTTAATGACAATGCCAATGCATTGAGCTTCTTTAGAGCTGGGAACTCATAGTACGTTTTATGTCTTTGCAGGTGGTGGTATTTATCGAGTTACATCATAAAGGGATGCGGAATTGAACTTTGTTTTTTTTTTAAATTTTATATTATGCATTATTTGTACCGGTCTACGTTTACAATAATAAAAGTCGACCCTAACCTAAGGTTAAACACATGATTGGTTATTCTGACACGAAGAATCGCAAAAGTAAAACCAGTTTTTATCCCACTTCTATGTAACGATGGATAAAAGGCATGAAAAAGAGCATAGCTGGGCATAAAAGGTTGACAACACCCAGGCGATGGTCAAGGCACATTAGCGCTGCCAATGAAAAAAAAAAACATATCCTCTTTTTGGATGCGTTTTTGCTAAAAACGGGACGTCAAATGAGAAACCCTAGGCTCAACTATTTTTAGGACCGTCAAGTCAATAGTGGCCGTTTTTTTCTTGTGCGGGATTTATTGGTAGGTTCTAGGATCTGGAATCTAGGCCTTAGGTCCTAAACATAGTTAAGCCTAGGGATTCTCATTTGACGTCCCGTTATTAAGCAAAAAACGCACGCAAAATGAAGGTATAACTTTTTTTTTCATTGGCGGTGGTAGTGGTGCACTGTATTTGGTTACATTTTGGGTGCAGTTGACACAAACTTATGAAGTGCATAAAAAACTATTGTAATAAAATATGACTTTCCACTTGTGTTCATCCACTTAGGGTGGTATTCTAGAACGCTACTTAAACTCAGTTTAAACAGAGTTCAGACCGTCGATAAAACAGTGCATGTTTTTATATGAAGGGAGGGATATTCAAATCAAAACATGCACTGTTTTATCGACAGTCGACACTACTAAACTCTACTTAAACTGAGTTTAAACAGAGTTCAAGGAGCTTTCTAGTTTGAACTGAGTTTAAACAGAGTTTAAGAAGCGTTCTAGTTTGAACTGAGTTTAAGTAGCGTTCTATAATACCACCCTTAGAGCCTCGTAAGCTAAAAGTATACTCTTGCTTTGTTGGCTTAGGGCTTTTTATCTCCGGTTTAAGTAGGCATTTTGGTGCAAGTGGGGGTAATTAGATTAATTATTTTATTCAGTAGTGGTAGCTTGTGCGTGAAATAATTGTAGAAACTTACTCTAACTGCCAGTTTTCTTATACAGGGTGATTCGGAAAGGTCCTGCAGGTTTTACTATGGAGTCAAGTGCGAAATCTCGAAAAAATATCAGCTGCTCCATACATTTGGTACAGTAGGTATCGAATTTTAGTATGGAACAGCTGATTTTTTTTCGAGATTTCACACTTTTCCCCAAAAGTTGGTGTATTGGATAAGCGATCCCTTTCAGTGTCACGGGACCTTTTTGAAACACCCTGTAGGTTGTGTATTGTATTTTTATCACATTCCAGTTAAATCTTTGACCAATTAATTTTAGTATGATTTTTAAAATAATATTAATTATGGAATCTCAATGATTAAACTTAATCTGAAACGTATTTTTGACTAATGTTATTAATAATAATAATAATAATCGTTTATTTCAGGCAAAATAAAACCCATATCGTAAAAAATAATTAACTAATCAACAACAATAAAAATTAAATAAAATATAATACAGACCTGCTTACATTGTCACAAAATGATCTTTACTAACTTATTACCTAATGTTATTTATTATGTATCAACATAATGTTATTAAAGTTTAATTCATTTTACTTAGGTATCTACCTACTAGTTAACAAGTTGGGCAGAAATTATAAGTGGGAAGATTGTTTTATCTGGCCAAGAACAGAGTGCTTATTTTGTAAAAAAAAACAGTTGCTAGTCCTCAAAACCGGTTTATATACGGGAAAATATAAATAAAATCTTATTTTCGACAAATTATACGTATTATTTAACCCAAAAAACAAACAAAAAAACTTTAATTCGATAAGAGCAATTTTCCCGAAATTAAACCGGTTTTGAGGCCTAGCAACTGTGCGGATTTTTTTACAGAATAAGCCCACTGAACGGGCTATGAAGAGTTGACGGCCAAGCTCCAATAGTGGAGACGCACCAGAAGAAGAATGTTTCATGCAAATATCAGGCTTCTCTATTTTGACTCGTCAATTGCTGCGAAAATATCTAAAATGTATATCAAATGTTATTTAATTGTAATCTACGTGTATTTAAGGCTAGGTATGGTAGCCGTTATTGTGTGATGAAGTTAGTGTTGTCTATGTACCAAAATTACACCTAGCGCGGTCAGTGGGCCATTTCATAAAACTGACCACTCTCGGAATTCCGACGCCAATTAAAGTTACTTCCTATAAGGATGCGGCGTGATCTGCATATGCTGACATTACTCTACAACATCCTGAGGAACCCTAGTGCCCCTGCATACCTCCGTGAGAGATTCTCGCTGCTGCCACGAATCAGACCACAGAGAGCGTGTGATTTGAGGTCTTTGCACGTCCCAGCCTGCAAAACGGAATTCTACTCTAACTCGTTCTCTGTGAGTGCCGCTCGCTTATGGAACACTCTTCCTCAAGCCATTAGGGACTGTCCGACTGTGGCATTGTTTAGGTCTAAGATGAAAGAACACTTCCTTTTCAAAGTCTAATATTATATATCTACTCGTAAGTTTAAGTAGTGTATTTAATAACTCGTTTGTAAGTCTATTATTTTGTCTGCACATATTGTTTAGTCTATTAGTATTCGTTAGGTTTAATACTTGTATTAGGGTGTATATATTAGTGTGTACGTCTATGTTGATATAATATATATTTAATGTTAGTGCTTTATTCTGCCCTTCCCGCTCTCAACATCTTTCGTTTTTTACCAGGGCTGGCTGGAAGAAATTTCTTTAGAAATAAGTCCGCCCTTGTACACGTTTTCTCACTATAATGTTTTTTTTATTTTTGTGTGCAATAAACTGTATCAAACAAACAACGACAATTTACTATGACTATTCGATGTACACTGCGGAGCCGATTAGGCAAGGTTTAAAAAAAGGTTGGGTTACGAACCGGCTACTCAATGTATATCGAATTGTCATAATAAACTATGATTGTAGTTTTATGAAATGGCCCTCTGGTGGCCGAAATGCGCCGGATTTCTGCATGAGCGATCAATGCAACAGATAGTTCATCTCATGTCAAATTCCTTTCAGAAAATCACGTGCCGCTATTTTGAATTAATCTTCCATTAATCATCTGTTACATTTGATCGCTCTTAACATCATTATATACTTTACATTGACAATGGGTAGGAGATGGGCCTAGTCCCGATTAAATTCCTTAAAACGTCAGTTATAGTTGAACAAAATGAGGTACATAACGGCTGGTGAGGCGCATGTTGCTATATTTATTAGAAACATAACAATAAATAGGTAATAGTAGATTTTATGACGATTGCTGTAATATAAATAATTTATTTAGTCTTGTTCCGAAAATGCACTGATTTTGTCGTCAAGCAATATTACTGTTGATTTTTGTTGAAAAGAGCTAACGTATGATACTTTATAACACTGTCTTACTCTACCGTAGATAATTGTCTCGTCGCAATGAATATAGCACAGCGTAACTAAACGAAGCTCCACAATTTAATGACTTGTATCGACCTCAAAAGCGTGACAAAACCACAGGCACACTAGCCAGCACTAAAATCATATCGTCTTTTTGTAAAGACTTAAATTGAGACCTTAACGGTCCGTTTTTTGCAAAAAAACGGATCCAGAACAGGTTTTTTTTGCATTGGCGGCGCTAGTGTGCTATTGCCCTTCATCGAGAATTTTAAAAAGGGCTTAATATTTATTGCTAATATTTATGCGTACTCTGTTCCTTGTGATAAGGTCATTGTTGGAAGGTTGTGGTGCCTATAGATTTCGTTGCAAATAAATGTGGTAAATCGGTAATAACCATATTGTGTTTTATTATTTATTTGTTCTCTCTGAGCAAGCAACTTCCCCTCCCTCCCCCCTCAATCTGCCGGAAGTTTAAGTAGGCTGTCTACTGATCACTACAAACAACTTGTATTATAGGTGGCGAAAGAAATTGAGCGAAAAAAAAAATCTGCTGTTACATACATTTCGCGCAGTACGGAGTCGACCTTTTGTATGGAACAGCAGATTTTTTTTTCGCTCCATTTTTTTTAGCCACCTGGTACAAGTTGTTTGTATTGATCATTAGACAGCCTACTTAAAGTTCCGCTATCGACTTAGAGTGCACCCTGTAGGGGTAATGAAAGAAACGAGTATTAAAAAACAAAACATTTATTTTTATAAATATCTATCTAGTTACAATATTCCGTGGACACATAGTTTTAACAATAGGTAAAGTTTCGACGTCAAACTAGCTTGATGTAGATTTTCTGTAAATTTCAGCCTATTTACTCTAATAAGTTTTAATTATTTTTAAACTCTGGTTACTTGGAAACACTTAGTAAAATGTAGATTTTTTAATGATTCAAAATTTAGGGTACCAGGTATTAAAATTTCCTGTTTCCCGTATAATAACAAGCGGTTAACAAGATGTTGACGGTTGTCAGTTAGTTCTTTGTCACTTTGTCATACTTACAACAAAGTAACTGACATCCAGGGGTAAGAAACATGTCCACGGTCAATAGTGCGCTCGTCCGTTAACTAAAATAACACCTAAGATGCTTCTGTGTGCTTATTCTGTGTGCTGCATCCCCTGCGTTAAGATGAAATACGTCTCACAACTGGCGTCGCCAATGGAAAAGAAAACATATATTTTTTTGGATGCGTGTTTAGCAAACAACGCTCCTGCGATTTCTCAACGCGAGGCTTAACTATTTTTAGGACCTAAGGTTTGGATTCTAGGATTTTTTCTCCATTGGCGGCGCTAGTTGTGAGACGTACGGCGTCTTAATAAACCGCAAATAAACTAGTTTTGAGTATAACGATGTGCAGTTTAAAAAAATATAAGCACACTGATTGGCCGTTTCCATCTAAGTGCACTAAAATGGCCGGTGTTCACGATTCGAGTAGCATCTTAGTGGTAGGTAATTTAAGTTGACTCGGTCCAAGCGCACTGCCGATTTCTGAATTGAGAAATTCACTAAGCAAATACCTATAACCCGTGTCATTAAAGAAAACATTTAGGATGAACTTCAAAACACTCGCCCTCTCGCTCTTATTAATACAGTCAAAGCGAGACAACGCTAGGTTTTTTTTTAACTCCGCCCTAAATGTTTTCTTTAATGACACGGGTTATAAATATCGTTCTGTCTCTGCAGATTTCTGAGACAAGAGCGTGACAGAACTATACTTAAGTATTCACTCAGTAAAATTGACAATTAAGAAACCGGGCCTTAGACATGTAAATGTGGGTTTAGAAAAAGCCTTTTTTATTGACGAGTTTGTGACAAAAAGTGGACGATTACTTACAAGTACGTCGTACAATAGTAATTCATTTTGGCGTTCAATGACTTATATCTTAGCATATTTGTAAGAATCCGTAAAGATAGATGAATAAAACATTTTTAATAGCAAATCTTTGTACATAACACACTCATCCAAATCTCTATGCTCAGTACTAAAATAGTACAAAGTTAAAACTCTTCATAATGTTCTAAGTTCTACTTATAAGTAATAAAATATAAATATTTCCAAATATTGTGAGAAATTATTTCATCATTTTCCAGGAGCTTAAGTCTGTAACGCAATGGCGTGTCGATGGCGTCCCAGTGGAGGACAAAACCGGGTTTTCCTCGTTTTGCTCGTACAGCCAGCGAACTAATCCTCTAGAATTAGAATCAGAATATTCTTTGTTGTATGTACCACAAACACAGGAAAAGGACTGACAGCACGAATAAATCGTAATTGAAGCCGTCAATTGGGTGCCTATTTTGGCACCATTGCGTTACAGACTCAGGCCCCACGTGGAAATGGCACGACCAATTTAATATTTTTCGAGTAAGTACTGTAACGAGGCAAACCTCCAATTAGGCTGTCGAAACCGAAATTGGAAGGCGATCAAGAAGCGCAGACGTTTTGTGGTAAAATCGATAGTCTAATGTTAGGTAGGGGCCGACACGGTCAATGAGAAATATAAATTATCCAAAAGATTCAAGTATTTTATATTAATAGTTAGAGTGTAGGCTCTACAGTACTTACTATTCGACTGCCATATTTTTATTTGTGTTACTTTAGTAATATTAATTATTATAGGTTCACGAGACAACACGTAGACGCTTACAATTTCGTTGCAGAGTCGCCCTCCGCTCGCTGCCCGCACGTAACTGAATAGAGTGCACGCGTGTAAGCGTCTTCGTGCTGTCTTGTGTACACACGAAAGCACGTCGACTGTACACTTTTGTTGTAAAGTCGCCCCTAACGTAACTGAGTAGAGTGCAAGTATATAAGCGTCGACGTGCTGTCTTGTGTACATGTAAGTATTAAATTGTCTACTAAAACTAAACTAATAATTTACTGTTAGGAACACGTACAATATTTTAAGTTACATATACTCCGTGCAATTTTAGTGGTTTTAAAGCCGAAGGTATTTTGTTGCACTGGTTTGATTCTGAGCCAAATTACAAAATTTCATAACAAAACGCGCGAAAAAAAATATCACTTCTCCATACAATTAATGGTGTCGATTGGCAGTGTTTTATTTTTCGCTCGGTTTGAAGTAAAATTTTGGAATTTGGCTCAGAATAACGAGTGCAACTAAATACCTTCGGCTTTAAAATGTGTATATAACAATGCACTGAGGCGTCGTCGTTCCTAACCCCCAACCCCGACTCAAAGAGAGGGGTGTTATAAGTTTGACCGCTATTGTGTGAGTGTGTGTGAGGGTGTCAGGTTCTGTGTGTGTTTATGAGGGAGGGAGGGTGTGTGTGCGTGTGTCTGTCTGTGGCACCGTAGCTCTGGAACGGGTGAACCGATTTGTAAGCAGTTTTTTTATTTGATAGCAGGTTTTCTAGCGATTGTTCTTACATAATGTTTTATCAAAACGGTTCAGCCGTTTATCAGATATGCTTATTTGCAGGAAAAATGCCGGGTGTATTTTAATTTTGAATTTAGTAGTTATTACAATGCCACTAGGTAGATACCTAGACAGGCAGCAGTGTCCTAAGCTGTCAGTGCCAGTGATAACGTAGCTAACAATTTTATTTCATCTACATTTGATACTAAAGCTCTTATAGGAACGCAATAGAGCAGCAAGGGCTTCGAACCTGGGTCTAGGGGCAGCCTAAACCGTCCAGTGTACTAGGGGAACCGAATGACTGTCGTCCCGATGCTGTCTTCGCTACACGCGTGCGCCAGGGCCGTCTCGAAGTCCTGTGGTAGGTATACCTGGAGGGAAAACGATGATTAACATTTGGTTAAAACAGAAGGAAAACAAAACGTGTCTAGTTAGCGGAACGCCAGTAGCCCTTTTTGTTCCAAAACAATGAGGAGCTAAGACACCGTCGTCCACTAGTTTGCTGAGCGCTTCAAGCCCTTCGGTGAATCTGTGCGAGTCATCTACCATCCACTGATGATGATAGTACCTCGCCTTCGTCCACTAGCTTGCTGATAATGTCATGATGATAGTACCTACCTTATCTAGAACAGGAGCCAAGACGCCGTCGTCCACTAGTTTGCTGAGCGCTTCAAGCCCTTCGGTGAATCTGTGCGAGTCATCTACCATCCACTGATGATTATGATGATAGTACAGTCGGTCACACGCAAGGATACCCCTTTTTGTTCGAAAGGCGCCCTTATGCCGCGCGCGGTAAGAGCTGCCATGGGGTATCGATGACTGTGGTCGACCGTACCTCGCCTTCATCCACTAGCTTGCTGATAATGACATGATGATGATGATGTTAGTACCTTATCTAGAACAGGAGCCAAGACGCCGTCGTCCACTAGTTTGCTGAGCGCTTCGAGCCCGTCCGCGAGTCTGTGCGAGTCTTCGAGCCAGTCTGTGTGCGAGCCGAGGCCGACCAGCCACTGGAAATGGACAGAATATAGTTATTTGTTATGCAAGGATGCAAAATTATTGTTTGAAACGAGTGCTTGTGTTGAAAACCGAGCAAGCGAAGGTTTCTAAAATAGAGCCACGAGCGTAGCGAGTGTTGTAGTAACTATTGCAAGTGGCAAACTGTAAGGAAGCAAGGGGTGTGAGAGCGGCAAACTTCAAGCTTCTTCTTCTTCATGCTTTTTCTCTAAGATCGGGGCAGCCGGTCCGATATTAGTGCATGAGGACGGAGATCGACCTCAGAGTTTAGAGCACATTTCTTTACAGTAGTTTAAAAGTCGTACAAACACTAGCACACAAATTCTTGCTTTACAGACACGAACACCCCCCATCTCAGACGCACAAACACACCCTCACACGCACAAACACACCCTCACCCACACTCACACACACACATACACACCCTCATCCCCACATACGGAATTCCTTCTAATTTTAGATTTTTTGTCTCCTTTGAGACTATGCTTTCTTTTATTTTAATTTAGTTTGATATAACTTTTTTGCTTAGAAACTGTTATCCAAGATCAAAAGCTTCATAACGACCTTGATACTTTAACAAATCATAGGGAGAGCACGGCTTATACTATTCTACAGGTTTTTACCTTTTTAGGGAGCAGGGTACCTTTATCTTAGTACTAGCTTTTGCTCGCGTCTTCGTCCGCGCAGACTTATTTATTTTCAAGTGCGTTTTTCCGTTGTTTTAATGGTTATTCTGCTATTCGAGATAAATCCAACAAATTAAAAAACCTTAAAAATCGGACCACCGTTCTCGAGTTATAAATGGTGTAACTAACACGACTTTGTTTTACATTTAAGTTTTTCTTTGTCTTAAAACTTAAACTTTCGTAATCACTGCACATTTTTATATCGATTTAACGGTTTCACTTACTTTTATAAGGTCTGTTAAGTAAAAAAAAATATTCTGAAATAAATCTTATCTTATCTTAAACTTACCCTCAAAATCCTAAAGGTGTAGAAGGAGGCAGCGAATAGAACTGCCAGGGGGGCGGGCAGCCGGTCGGATATCAGTGCATGGGGACGGAGGTCGACCACAGCGTTACGAGGGGCCGTCGCTCTGTGAAAGAAAAAAAAAACTGTGTGTGTAGTTGGGTACTCCCTTTTTTTTTGACAAGCACTAACCCGGCCGGCACTGTTTGATTGGAAATTGAGGGTTCAAGTCCTGTTTCGAGCGAATTGTTTAGTGTGAATATTAGTTTGACCGCTGTATGAGAGGGTGTATCTGTCTGTGGCACCGTACGCAGCTCTTAAACGGGTGAACCGATTTGGATGCGGTTTTTTATCGAGTATTCTTATAAGTGTTCAGCTGTTTATCAAAATCGGTTCAGCCGTTTATGAGATTTGCTTATTAGAAGGTAAAATGTTGGCGGTATTTTATTTTTTTACTTATTATTAGTCATACCTTGATTTTGCTTGTGCCATCATCCATGCACGGATATCGATAGCGGGGGACTTGTTGTTTTCCCCCGCTATCGAAAAAGTCGTGGGAATAAGCTAGTAATTTATAGCTATGTGTTATATATTGGTGTGTAGGTGAGCTATCTTCATACCAAATATCCATATAGCAACGATTAAAACATATATACAAACTATTAGTGTGCCAGACGTTTAACTGGGCAGGGCACATGCCATGCCATTTAAGTAAATAATGTATTCGGTGTTTACAATACGTAGATGTAGGTATTAAAGGCTCAAAATTGTTAGTCTCGGTTCGCTCTTCCAGTGTGAATGGACGAGCTATTTGCAGATTTCTCAAAAGTTAACGATACATACTTAAGTATTTTTCTTAGTGACATTATCAATTGAACCCGTTAATTTTTTTTTTAAAAGAAAGCACAGGATCAGCGCCTCTATTATCTAAGAAATCTACTCAACCTTTGAGCATCAAAACACTCAAAAATAACCCTTATTAACATGAAAATGACCAATCGTTTTTTTTTTTACATTTAAAAACGGTTATTTTTACTGTGGGTATTTAGAGAATAAAGAGGCAGTTCTGTATTACTAACTTCAACAACGCGCGAATCCCTCGACAGTCGGTAGATGGGCACCCTGCGCCGGCGCATAGGAGCAGTGCGTCCCACGGGCCGGCTGTGTGCGCGTGCGCTGATACCGATGTCCATGACGACACGCCGTGCGCGTTCGACGTCGGCTCGATAAGGTCGTGGGCGCCTGTGCACGTTTAGATTAGATTAGAATATTCTTTATTGTACTACAAATCATATAAGGCTGCTGTACACGGGTAGAGTAAGCGGTAGAGTAGAGCGGTAGAGTACTAACTGAGACATAAAAGCAAAGGCAGCAACATCAATTGGTGCCCTCTATTTTGTTTACTCTACCCGTGTACAGCAGCCAATAAGGACAGAAAGAATTAATAAAATAAGTACTGAGGTATAAACATAAAAAATACGGGTTGAATTGAGTACCTCCTCGTTTTTTGAAGTCAATTAAAAATTAAATATGTAGCAGTTTCCTTTGCGGCCGATAGGGGTCGCTCTATAGGTTAATAAGCCTCACCTAAGTCCTGAAAAGCCATGACTTACCCTTGTCCTGAATCAGGCTCACTTAGGTCCTGAATCAGACTCATCTAAGTCCTGAATTAGACTCACCTAAGTCCGGAGTGTCTTGGCGCGCTGACCATGATGTGAGTCTCGTATGAAGCTAGTATAGGAACTGTATATGCTATTGAACCAGACTCATCTAAGTCCTAAATCAGACTCGTCTAATTCCTAAATCGGACTCACCTAAGCCCTGAATGAGACTCACCTAAGTCCTGAATCAGACTCACCTAAGCGCTGACAGTGATGTGGGTCCCGTATGATGCTAGGAGCTACTTTAACTATTGCATCAGAACCTCCTAGGTCTTGAAACAGAGTCACCTAAGTCCTAAAGCGTATTAGTGATAGAATCAGACTCACGTAAGTCCTGAATCGGACTCACCTAAGCGCCGACCGTGATGTGGGTCCCGTGTGATGCTAGGAGCTACATTAACTATTGCATCAGGACCACATAAGTGCTGAACCAAAGTCACCTAAGTCCTAAAGCGTATTAATGATAGAATCAGACTCACCTAAGTCCTGAACCAGAGTCACCCAAGTCCTAAAGCGTATTAGTGATTGAATCGGACTCATATAAGTCCTGAATCGGACTCACCTAAGCGCTGACCGTGATGTGGTTCCCGTATGACGCTAGTTAACTATTGCATCAGAACCACATAATTCCTGAATCAGAGTCACCTAAGTCCTAAAGCCATAGAATCAGACTCACCTAAGTCCTGAAGCGCCATGACGGAGTGTCTTGGCGCGCTAACGGTGATGTGAGTCCCGTATGATGCTAGAAGCTGTATGAGGGCGCAACCTTCGCCGCTCGCCGCTCCGCAGACTAGTACCCTGAATATAGAGAAGATGGGAAGATGAGATTCAAAACTTTACCGGACGTAGAATATTTCCATGTCGTCATGCGATGGCCAGGCAAGGTGGAAATGCTTCGTTATTTTTGCAGCTCTAAGAACGCACGTACTTTTGAATCTGTAGCGATCCCTTTCAAATGGTTGTTTGAATGGTGTTGACGAACTTCAGACTGCATTTATTTGACACAAACTGTCATTGAAAGCGATTGGTATGGGGATAGGGATTGCGAGTAGATTTTGAAGCATATTGAGTGAATAAAATAGAGATAAAGGAAATAAAGAAAAATCGTTCACTCAATATCATTCAATTTGTATGGCATTTCGATTGATCGGCTCTGTTAGCGATTGTGTTTTAAATCTTAGACAATTCAATTCTAAAGTCGCAATTGCAATTGAAAGGGATTGCGATGGATTCAAAAGTTAGACAATTAAGCCCCCATTCTGTTAGCGATTGTGATTTAAAACTTAGGCAATTCTATTCTAACCTCACCATCACAATCATAATACCTTTGAAAGGAATCGCGATGGATTTAAAAGCCCCTGCATCTTCGCCTAGCTTGTGTGTATACAAGGTGTTACAAAAGTACCTAACTCTTTTTATTGCTCTATGACGTTCCGTTAATTTTTAAATTAATAAAATTTGAACGATGTGGCGGGAGAAAAGTATTTTTTAAATATTGTTTTCATTGACTTTCACAATGTTTTAACAACTCAAAGCTATGTAAATGCACCTACACGCACAAACATATTTTTAAATTTGAGCTAATAACAAAAACAAAAAAGTTATGAAAAAATTTCAATTTCGAGGTTATAAAATAAAAATTGTTTTTTTCAACTTTTTTTTACAGATTCGTCATTCTGTTGACCAGTAGGTTACACCCTGTAAAAAGAGTTAGGTACTTTTGTAACACCTTGTAGCTTACCGTTTCCCCTTGCAGTTCTCCTCGTTAAACTGCAAGCGATGTAGCGCTTCAAGCGCCATCGCGCCGGCCCACGGGAGTGAGGCCGCGTTGTCAGCCGCCATGCCGCGAGGCCGCTTGCTGATCCGAGTGCTGCGAAGGGAAGGAGATAACAAATAACAAGTGTTAAGAGGGAACGCGGGTAACTTCAACTCCATACATAAGGGGAGACCCGTTTCCTCCCTGGATAATTGTTTTAGAAAAAATATGTTTATGCCATTCACTCTGTATTTAAGATAAGATAAAAAGTATTTATTTAAAAACCACACATAAATTATACAGACAGTTACAGTTTCGGAGATTGTAAAAATGGTTAGAGTGCAGAACAGGTAGGTACCTAATGATTTTTCCGTTGGACTCCACGCTAGATTTACATCTGTGTTGTGGAGGCCGAGATTGACGAAATTCTAAGTTAGGTTTAGAGGTCAACGCTGAGATTTAGTACATTTTATCAAAATAATTAAAATAATAAAAAAAGGAAAACATAGGGACATGAAAGAGGTACATATAAATTGATAGCATACATTTTTTTTTTCTAAAATAATTATCCAGGGAGGAAACAGGTCTCCCTTTTTGTATTTTTTGTATGGAGCAGCCGGCTACCCGCGTTCCGTCTTAAGGTTGGACGATACCAACGTGGCGGGAAATTCAAAATTTTCACAGTTTTTTACATTTTGTAGCTGAACTGAGCTATTTTTGTTCGGCGATTTTTCGTTCGCGGAAATAACATAGTATTCTTTTCATTATTGTAAACAACAGAACAATAATAATTCAGCCGATTGTGTGTTCTGGTCTACGACAAGTTTTTTGGGCAGTGCCACTGCTTCGTAGACCAGAACACATAATTAATACTGCCATTAGAGGTCATCTATTCATGATGATGATGATGATGACCGCTGCCGATGTTGCATAACTTTGCCAATCGGTAGGTAAGAATATCTTTTTTTTTGTTTTTCCTTCCTTTGCAATCAGTCCGTAGGCTATAAGCAGATGTGCGGGCGTCTTAAGTTGAGCAGAGTTTGATCCTCCTTTGAGGATCTCTCTTAAGTTTGAGTAGTTTATAAACTACTGAGGTCCATAGTATCACGCCTTTTCATGACGTCTTATGTGGTAAGAATATCTGATACTTTTATCAGGTAGCCAGTCGCATAAGCTATGCGCAGTGTTGGTGGTAAGTGGTAAAAGCTAGTACCTTCTAACGGTGAGCAGTTCACTAGCAGCGCCCCCACTCCATTCGCTGAGGCATCCCCACACCTCGTCACCGAGTTCTAACGCGTTCACACCGGGGCCGACGTCTAGCACCACTCCTGTGGAAGTAAACAATAAGACTAGTAGTTCGCCCCGAACTGTAAACTTATTGCTAGCACCTTTGTGCGCGCGCCTGTCATATTATTAAAAACTTTATCTACACTCATGTCGTAAGATTCGAATTATGATATTAAAAGTTGACACATAAGACTGAGTATTATTTCACAGACAACTGTAAAAATAAAAAAATATACATTATGATACAAGTTTTGTATGAGATTTTTTTCCAACCTGTATCGTAAAATAACTTTTTGTTATTACGATACACTTCCGGTGTAAATTCTCCTTGCTGATACACTTCCGGTTAAAATTCTCCTTGCAGTAAATTATTCTGTGAATCGAACACTGGCTGTACGTAAGTATGACTTCTTTGCCTCTATACCAAATGGAACAAATAAAAAAAAAGCGGCCGCTTTCTTTTTCTTTTTTTTTGTGACATTTGTGTTTACTTTGGATTTGTTTTGCCGCCATTATCAGTTTACTTTTTTTTTCTGTGCGGTTCCGTGAAAATTAAACTAAAAAAAATGGAAAATGATAAATGAGTGAAGATAAAGTAGTGTATGCAACTGCACATAAGACGATATTAGAATACTCGTGTGATACTATTATCATCTCTGCTTCGCCTCGTATGATAAACCCACACTCGTATTCTAAGAATCTCTATTATATGACAGTTGCATAAACTACTATTACAACCCCGTAACTCGGCAACCCCTCGACCAATGAGCCGTTTTCACGCCTGTCAAATTTAACTTTTTCTGAAGATATTATTAATCTGTGTAAGCGAAATTTGACAGCCACTTCCTGGTTCTTGCATAGCCAAGCCTATGAGCGCCTCTACCAAGGGATCTGAATTCAGGTTTTAAGACGCCATACGTCTCAACGTCATACAACTAGCGCCGCCAATGGAAAAAAAATAATATCTTTTTTTTGGATGCGTTTTTAGCAAAAAACGCTCCTGCGATTTCTCAACGCGAGGCTTAACTATTTTTAGGATCTAAGGTTTGGATTCCAGATCCTAGAACTTAGATTCCTACATTCGTAGGAAATCCAATCCTGGAATCCAAACCTTAGGTCCTAAAAATTGTTAAGCCTCGCGTTGAGAAATTTTTTGCTGCAAAAAAAAGATATATTTTTTTTTCATTGGCGGCGCTAGTTGTGAGACGTATTTCATCTTAACTGTCAGTTGAAAAATGTTCGAACCTTAAAATTATTTTAATTTCATTTACCCGCCTACCAAACATGACCCACCAACCAAATTTACTCAAGTTATCGTCGAACGAACATTCATACATACATACAAACGAACATTCATACATACATACAAACGCCGGATTGTTCCAGTAGACTCGGAGAACTTCTCTCGCTTCGCTCGCTCGCTTATAGCAAATAAACTCACCGGCGAACCCTCTCCCTACACAGAGCGGTGTGAGGGACAGTAATGTCCTCAGGGTGGCGGCGTGTCCTCTCAACACGTTTCTGTCCCGCCAGCACACGCTGAAGGCTTGCACACGAACCAACACCTCACCGGCGCGGACGGCTGCGAAGAGGAAAAGAGTGACAGTTAATAAATAGTTAAGAGGATATTATTATAGGTAACAGAGGCCTTAGCCTGTAACGCAAAGGTGCCAAAATGGGCTCCCAGTTGACAGCTTCAATTACGATGTATTAATGCTGTTGGTCCTTTTATTTTTTTTTGTAGTACAGCAAAGAATATTCTGATTCTATTTCTAGAGGATTAGTTCGCTGGTTGTAGGAGAAAAACGAGGAAACCCCGGTTTTGTCCTTCTGCTACGTCGTCATCGATACGCCATTGCGTTACAGGCTAAGGCCCAAGTAGTGCTTTCTCCATACAAACGTAGGCCCCGATTTTCTCCCTGGATAATGGCACTAGAGCATACATTTTTGGTATGCTGGGACTAGTCCATCCCTGGCATGTCGGACCGTTTTGATTGTTTCGAGACACTATCGTTAACAGGACAATACTAAATAAATGGGCGCCTGTGCGCCAAACAGCTTAACAGCCTAGTCCTGTCTAGCATGCAATACCCGCACAAAATTAAGAAACCCCGATTAGTCTCAGACTGCTTCTCGGAGCCTTATCCGCAATCAGCTTGGACCCTGTCCACTTTTTCTTTGTTAGCCTGGATTTTCTTGTCCCACTGCTGTCTGTCTACGAGTACCATGCAAAAAAGAGACCCCGACTAATTTCAGACTTCATCGTGAATCCTTACTGGCGCCTGCGCATCCTCGATCAGCATGACAGCCTGGTCCTGTGTGGCGTGCAATGCCCGCGCAAAATTAAGAAACCCGACTAGTTTCGGACTTCATCTTGGAGCCTCACAGCCTTACCCGGCGCCTGAGCATCCTCGATCAGCATGACATCCTGGTCCTGTGTGGCGTGCAATGCTCGCGAAAAATTAAGAAACCCGACTAGTTTCGGACTTCATCTTGGAGCCTTATAGCCTTACCCGGCGCCTGCGCATCCTCGATCAGCATGACAGCCTGGTCCTGCGTGGCGTGCAAGGCGCGCACCGGCGGCCCGGCCGGCCCGCGCACGCCCGTCCGTGCTCCCACGCATAGACCGCCCAGCGCGCCAATCGTGACGCCGCTCAGGAAGATTATCATACTCTTGCGCCACACTGGGGAGGAGAATGACATGATGGATGAAGTGTAGGGCCCTGCTCTTGGCTTTTTTGAGGGGTTGGGACTAAGAGTTATCGAAAAATAATAATATGAGAAATTGTATTGGAATTGTTGAATGTTGAAAATAGTATTGTATCACCCTCTCTGCGGTGAAAAGTACCTCTATCTCTGAACAGTACCTCTAACTGTGAAAAGTACCTCTAACTCTGGACAGTACTTCATCTCTGAACAGTACCTCTATCTCAGAACAGTGCCTTCAGCTCCTCGTAAAGAAGCATGGGGGAAAGCGGTGATGCCCCTTCCTTGATCCTCCGCACTGTCTCTGCATTAACAGTACCCCTATCTCTGAAAAATACCTCTAACTCTGAACAGTACCTCTATCTCTGAACAGAGTTTTCAGCTCCTCGTAAAGAAGTATGGGGGAAAGCGGTGGTGCCTCTTCCTTGATCCTCCGCACCGTCTGCATGAACAGTACCCCTCTATCTTTGCTTTGGACAATACCTCTATCTCTGAATAGTACCTGTATCTCTGAACAACGTTTTCAGCTCCTCATAAAGCAGCATGGGGAAAAGCGGTGGTGCCTCTTCCTTGATCCTCCGCACCGTCTCTGCATTAACAGTACCCCTATCTCTGTACAGTACCTCTATCTCTCAATAGTACCTCTATCTCTGAACAGCGTCTTCAGCTCCTCATAAAGCAGCATGGGGCAAAGCAGTGGTGCCCCTTCCTTGATCCTCCGCACCGTCTCTGCATTAACAGTACCCCTATCTCTGTACAGTACCTTTATCTCTCAATAGTACCTATATCTCTGAACAGCGTCTTCAGCTCCTCATAAAGCAGCATGGGGAAAAGCGGTGGTGCCTCTTCCTTGATCCTCCGCACCGTCTCTGCATTAACAGTACCCCTAACTCTGTACAGTACCTCTATCTCTCAATAGTACCTCTATCTCTGAACAGCGTCTTCAGCTCCTCATAAAGCAGCATGGGGGAAAGCGGTGGTGCCCCTTCCTTGATCCTCCGCACCGTCTCGGCAGTGAAGGCGGTGACGCGGCGGCGGCTCTCTACCACCAGCTCGTGTTGCCATATCTCGTTGAAGGCCTCTCGGATCTGGGGAAGATAGAGGGTGAACTTTGACTGCTTCTGTTGATTATTTTATTTCCTTTTGCACCTAAGGATCAGCAAGTTGTCCGATTTGCAATCTCGATTGTCGCTTTTGCGTTCATATTGACAAAGTAACATCGACAACTTTTTGAGATACTCAATAAGCTACATCTTTTTGAGATATGAACTGCATTCACAGATGTTGGGAAAAAATGTCCAGAGGGCAAAAAAAATGCTAAAATACCAATTTATTAAAATGGTATTTTAGCATTTTTGCATTGATCCTCTTTCATGTAGGGATCAAAAGACTCTAAGGAGCCAACTGAGGTTTGAGTGCTAGAAATGACAGAAATCGGCAAAAACATTCGCCAGTACAAAATGTATGTGAGAAGGTTATTGCGATTTCTTAAATTTTTGGCAATCAAACCTCAGTTGGCAGCCATGGAATGAATGTGGATGTTTGGCTGACTCACTCTTTGTACAGCTTCCGATGTATGTTGATACACATCTTCAACCTTTGACCTTCCATTGCCGGCTGCTGATTTGGCTGCTACCTGTAAATAATGTTTTCAATATTTGGCTATAGATATTAGTTGCGGTGGTGGCCTAGTGGTAGAATGATGGAATCGGAAATGACCAGGTTCAATTCCCGGTGCGGGCACGTACCTATGACTTTAATTTATTTCAAAGTTACGAACATTTCTAAATTTGTAGTGGCAATACCACTGGCTAAGGGTGAAGGAAAAACATTGTGAGGAAACCTGAGCATATGAAGCATTATACCTTTAATGCGAAAATCGCCAATCTGCATTGAGCATGCGTGGTGATTTAGCTCAGCTCTCTCTCTGAGAGAAGGCCTTTGCCCAGCTAGTGGGACATGAACAATTGTACAGGCTACATCTAAAAGATATTAATGGATAAGGGCAGCAACAGAGTGTCTGTGAGCTGGATAGCAGTTGGTGGGCAGACCAGCAGCCTGATGGTCGGACAATAATTGTTGTGTCAGTGGAGTATTAGATAGAAAGGGACTGTGAGAGGTGGGGAGAGGGGAAAAGGCCTATATTGGGCAGAGGGGGGCAGATGGTGATGATGAAGATATTTATTGGAATCTGGGAATCCTCAAATGCCAGATTGGAATATTAGTTTGTCACAATCAGTTTATATGCAATGTCAAACCATAAAAACAGAAGCTTATTCTTAAAGAGTGAGAGAGTCAGGGGCTTAGCCAATCGCTGAATATTTGTAGATGAAATATTATTGGACACATATTTTCACTTTCACCCACAAGTAGAGGAAGTTTTGGTCCGATCACTTTTATAACTTTGGACATATCACACAAAAAATAACATATATTTACTTTTTACTACGGATTTTATAATTCAACTGCATTTTGCAGACAAATAAAATAAATCAGTAGACTGGCTAAGTAAGAACTCACTTAGTTTCTAATGTATTCATGGTCAAAAGATCACACATTGCAGGTATAAAAGTGTACAATTTATAATGCATTATGTAATCCCAGGGCCGTCGGCTAATTGGGCATAAAACACTTTCAAAACAAAAAACCTGTTTGAAAAACAATAATAAAAGACCACAGACTCTCTTTGATTTTAGATCTCTTGGAGATTTAGTGGGAGCTAGTCAAGAAAATTTTGTTTTCTTTTGCTCTTTTGCAAATAAAAGTTTGTTTCATTCGCTGGTTGGTTAGAATTTATTTATAATTTTAAGCATAATGCAGTCTACAAAATTGCTGCGATATGATAATTAATTTGTGTTTATTGTAGTAAAATTATATTTAAAACTGAGGCGTGTCGATTTTTTTTTTCGGTATTTTAGTGGTAAAATGGTAAAAACTTAGTCAAAATACTTACATGTAAAGCCTCGAATTTTTCACCAGCTTTGAACTTTAGATCATCCATTTTATACGGTTTTCGCGGGCAAGGGCTCGCCTTAACCGAATTATGTCTCAAACAAACGGCTAGGCCTTCACCTTTGGACAGTATTTGTTACAAATTTCTTGGCTACGAAATAGAGGGCAAACGTCGGTGAATTTCACTTCAAATTAACTTGAAAATTTGAATTATCACATTGTGGACCGAAACTAGTAATTTTGATAGACTATTGGTGTAAATAACATTGAGGTTGGGCCAAAAAAGCTACGAAAAATTCAAGATTTTAGCTCTTAAAAATAAACAACATAACCTAAAATTTTGTGACAGTAGGAAAAAGAGAGACAGCTGACTGTGATCTGTGACTTGTGAGTCTGTGTGACACACCAAACGTCAAAATAAGGATGCGTTCAGAGAAAAAAAAACCTGTTGCCGGATGTTGCGTTCAGAAAAACAGACGATTAATTTTACTCGCTTTACGCGAATGCATCAGCCAAGCAAGCAGGGTACATTTTTAAGTAGATAAACCTTATCCCTCGATCAGCAAACGGAAAAGTTCGCTGCCCTCAATAGATAAAACCTGTTATCCTAGCATGTTGCTCTTTAACTATGAACATGGCATGCCAGATTTAAATAATAATTGGATTGTATGCAGGGAGGTTATTTTTAGTTTATTTCTGCTGGACTGCTGTCCAGCAGAAATAAATAGTTTACCTACCTACTTACCAACAGTAAGTAGTTAATTAAGTATGAGTAAACAGCAGCACCCTATGAAAAAAGACAAAACGAAATCAAATCGACCAAAACCTATTGTCCGTATTTAGGGCACCTAGAAACGAGATACATTACCTATCTAGGAACCACTATTCAGTAAAGTCCATTGACATCCATCCCGACCGGGATTATAAACTTATAATGGAGAATGCCATTGAACTAGGTAGGTAAGTACATACATAACAAAGGCTAATAGCTTTACGGCACAAATGGCATATAGAGCTAGGCTGCTAAAGGCTTCCAATACAATACAACGGGCACCTAAAAGGGGATCCGTTGCTGAAGGCAACGGCAAGGCAAACACTAGTTGTTCGCTTGTTTTAACTAGGTACAGTACCTACGTCATTTAGGTATCTATCACCTAACTTAATACCTGAGATAAGAGGTTCTGTACCAGCACCTCACCACATCCACACCTCAAAAACAAAGTCAAACCTACTTAACTTTGACTCCTTAGAGATACTAAATAGAATAATGAAGTTGACTTGTTGCTATACGTTTGTAACAGGCGTTTACTATTAACTTATCTATGAATATTTCGGTGTGGTCTCAAAATAAAATTCTGTACAGTCCGTATTTTTCCCCTGTCTGGTTTCTGCCATGACAAAAAACCTAGTAATCTTATTTAACAGACAAAAAAAACGAAACTCTTGGAAAGTTACACACGACAGGTCGACAGCACGTCGACTTACTATACGCTAGCAATCTACTCGGTTACGTTACGGGCGACTTTACAACAAGTGTACACTCTGCCGTGCTGTCATGTGTACCTATGCCAGTCCGTGGATACCTATGATGTGGGACGAAAAATAATTGCTCTAGGATACGATACGGCGAATATTTTAAGGAGATCAGTCGGCTAATAATACGAAACCCTGAGAAAACTCCCTGTCTTCATTATTATAAGCCACAATACTTACATGCTAATGAGGGAGGTAGGGCCTACCCTACCTCCCTCATTAGCATGTAAGTAGTACGATACTACCTATAGTATCGCTTGCCAATAGGGGAACCTACTTACGAAAAATACATAATATCTATGTTAATCCACGGTACGCGCTGGCTGGTATGGCAGTCATTTATCATCATCATCACTGAAGCGGCGAATGATGGGGGGACGGGGGACGGGACGTATTTGGGGCACGCGACTGGTTTCTACTGTAAGCTATAATACTATATTGGTATAATGTTCACTATGATGGTCTCTGGCATACCGAGCATGAGTCGAGGCAAGGTTTATCGCTCGTTATAGCTCTATTTACTTACATAAAAATAGCCATAGGCCCGGTTTCTGAATTGAGAATTTAAGTGTCGTTTTGTCACGCTCTTTTGTGAGAAGTTTGCAGAGACAGAACGATACTTAAGTAGGTATTTTCATAGTGAATTTCTCAATTCAGAAATCGGCAGTTAGCCTACGTTGACGACGCGCTCCATCATAGTGTAGGTACACACGACAGCACGTCAGACTGTACACTTTTGTTGTAAAGTCGCCCGAAACTTAACCGAGTAGAGTGCTAGCGTGTAAGGGTCGACGTGCTGTGGTGTGTACTAAGACCGTGAAAACGCGGCTTTACTAGCTATTTGACTATCTGCCGGTTTCTGAATTGAGAAATTCGCTGAGGAAGTGGGTAAGTATCGTCCTGTCTCTGCAGATTTCTCACAAAAGGGGGTGACAGAACGATAGTTAAGTATTTGCTTTGCAACATTCTCAATTCAGAAACCGGGCCTATATATAGCTAGCAGTGTAAGTACTGTCTTATCTCTAATTGAACAATATCTCCCGTTTCAGCGGAATGTCGCTCTAATATAATTTATTAACGCGATCTCTAGCTAGGTAGGCACTGTATTACGAGGTAAATTACAATTTTAAATGGGTAGCACATTTCCTCAACGTCTCACTCAAGTCAAGGGATTTTTGTAGGCTCCTATATCTTTGCATAAGTATACAATAACAATACCCTGGGCCCTTAGCCTGTAACGCAATGGTGCCAAAATGGGCTCCCGGTTGACGGATTTAATTACGATTTATTAATGCTGTACGTCCAGTGTCGGTCCTTTTAATGTTTTCGTAGTATAGGAAAGAATATTATGAGTCTAATTCTAGAGGATTAGTTCGCTGGTTGTAGGAGAACAACGAAAAAATCCCGGTTTTGTCCTTCTACCTGGGACGCCATTGATACGCCATTGTGTTACAGGCTAAGGCCCCTGTATATCTACCTACTTAGTTCTGGATTTCAGGCCGGGTTGTCTACACTATCTACGCTAATATTATAAAGATGGTTGGTTCTAGGAGTATGTAGAGTAGGGGTAATCTTCAAAACTACTTAGCCGATTTTTTTATTTTTTTCAGTAATGGGAAGCTACGTTATCGCCATATAATTTTTTAAAGCGATCTCTAATTAGGTAGATAGGTACTGTATTGCGAGGTAAATTACAATTTTAAATGGTTAGCACATTTCCCTAAAGTCTAACTCAAGTCAAGGGATGTTTTGTAGGCTTCTATCAACAGGGTGCACTCTAAGTCGATAGCGGAACTTTAAGTAGGCTGTCTACTGATCAATACAAACAACTTATACTAGGTGGCGAAAAAAATACAGCGAAAAAAAAAAATCTGCTGGTCATACATTTGGTGCAGTACTGAGTCGACCTTTTGTATAGAACAGCTGATATTTTTTTCACTCCATTTTTTTCGCCACCTAGACACACGACAGCACGTTGAGGCTTACACGCTAGCACTCTACTCCGTTACATTACGGGCGACTTTTCAACAAAAGTGTACAGTCTGACGTGCTGTCGTGTGTACAAGTTGTTTGTATTGATCAGTAGATAGCCCACTTAAAGTTCCGCTATCGACTTAAAGTGCACTCTGTATAAGTATCTTCTGGTTTTCAGGCCGGGTTTTAATTTATATGAAAGCAAATTAATGGCACAAAACGTTAACCTATAGGTAGTTATTTTAGGCTGTTCTATTCTTCAGTAAACATTCTCAGCATTTTTTCCACCTGTCGAATCCCCAATTTTATCTATCGGAAACAATCCATCAGCAGTTCAGCACCCATTGTTTACGCTCTCTTCAGAGCTATTGTCTCGGACCAACTTTTCTATTTTCATCCTTACCGATACAATGGAGGGTCCAACTTGTTTTTTTCCGTTTCATTGTGCCCGAAAGAAAGCTCGAATTTAACATCTACAATGCTTACTTTATTCACTTTATTGCTAGTTAACGTTGAAATAACTTGCCAATTTGACTGTATAGTTTTCTGCTAAACGCGTGCGCAAATGTTTATTTATATAGTTTATTAAAAAAATACTGCATGATTTATTTTTCTGCAGGAAATAGGAATTATTTTCAGTCCTTTAGGTTGTCTTTAACAATGTTAATACGTGTAATTATACTTCTGCTAGTAGTAAAACTGTCCTTAGAATCCAGTGAATCCAGCTCCAGTGGCTCTGAAAGTGTGAACTCCGCATCCAACGAAGTCTCGAACGATTTCGGTAACAGAAAAACGACGACGAAGAAACCGTCTCACTTCCTTGACGAATTAGAAGAAGAAGACGAAGTAATAAGACAAAGGGTGAAGGTGAGACCTACTTCAGAGAAGCCAATGGCAACATCCGATGAAGACTTTGAATCAGCTACTTCAGAAATGCCAGTGACGTTTGGTGATGAACTATTTGAAGATGAAGAGACTGAAGCGACTAAGTTGAAAGAAACCACGACAAAATCTGCAAGAAGGTTCCATAGGAAGTTTTTTAAGAGTAGGTACAGTGGATCTTGAGACTAATACAGTCTTTGACCCGTGTCATTAAAGAAAACATTTAGGACGGAGTTAAAAACCTAGCGTTGTCTCGCTTTGACTGTATTAATTAGAGCGAGAGGGCGAGTGTTTTGAAGTTCATCCTAAATGTTTTCTTTAATGACACGGGTTATAGTATTCTATTCCTAAGTGCCTACCTCCAAGTTAGCGTTCCTCCGTATTTGCTAAAGGGTGTATTAATAGAGGCACCACCCTAATTTAATTTTATACTTTCCAAAAGTACCATCCCTACTATTTCGATCCAGAGCAGCTACCACGAGTGCTTACTGTCACTGTCACTGAAAGTGATAAGTTGGATAAACAACCTTAATACTACAGTAATAGGATACATGACAGACGTCCGGCAGACGTCCGGCACAGCTTTTTCGCACTCGTGGTAGCTACTCAGAACATACAAATTAGCTTAAACTAAATACACTTATTTACTGATACATCGTTCACACTTTCTAAATCTATACATATACCTAACGTATAACAACTCTACTTATAAAAATATACATAATTCAGGTTCAAACTACTTATTATCTTAGTTAAATTGATACAAACTAAAGCAATTTGTAGCATAGTAGAATGGCGGGAGAGCCCTTTACGGTTTTTTAAAATTTTTAGTGCTACTGAGCTTTCATGAAAATATTTTTTTTTTTGTTGAATTATTGTTGCTTTATCGTTTATAATAATAAACATAATATTATTTTCTGGCATGAAACAAAAATTGATCAGTTTTCCTACAAAATTTAAAAAATCTGTGAAAATTGTACATTTTACGCCACGCTACTTTAGTTGAACCTTAACCACAAAATTGTTGTTTCTCTACAATATTTTATGTAACCACACTGAGGCCTCAAGCCAAGTGTATTCAAACATCGCAAATAGGGTGAACATTGCAAACATTGTGCTAATAATCTGTAGTCATATTTTTTTTCTGAATGCTTAGCATAAGGCTGGGTTAGTGAGTACCCATAGGTCCACAGCACAATTCCACAGGCTTATAACTCAGTCTATACCGCTCTACGTAGAACAAAAGAGTGACATTACCTTACCATAACCCAGCCTTATTTCTCTTTGTTTCTCGCGAGACGAAATAACTGGGGCCTTAGCCTGTAACACAATGGCGTATCAATAGCGTCCCACGTAGAAGGATCTTTTCGCGATTTTTTCGTTGTTCTCCTACAACCAGCGAACTAATCCTCTAGAATTAGACTCATAATATTCTTTGCTGTACCTACTACAAAAACATTAAAAGGACCGACACTGGACCGACAGCAAATTGAAACCGTCAACCGGGAGCCCATTTTGGCACCATTGCGTTACAGGCTAAGGGCCCTGGGCAGTAGTGGGCAGCACTCGTGATCCCAGTCCACTCCCTAATTCTTAGCCAGGCTTTCCTCGTCCAGCCGACGCGTCTCTTACCCCAGCGACTTTTCACATCATCTGAACGTGAAAAGTCGCTTCACAGCGTCTGAACACCTAAGTGTGCAACCTTTCTGCTTTTGATGGTGTTCCATAACTTAACTTATAAGTAGGAATTTCTCGTTCGTAACCTTTTGGGTCCAACACATTTTTAGTATCCGTCTTTAAAACCACATCTCGAATTCTTCCAATGCGTACTAGGTATACAGGGTGGCCCAAACATAGACTTCAAGCGAGAAAATCTAGATAGCTGACACCGAGGGCTACCCGAATCACTCACATGTATGTTCGTTTAAAAAAAAAAACCTAACATTCGATTTTATTTTGTAACTTTTTTTTATTTTTTCCCATTACCAACAATTTCAGTGATGTTTTCTCGAAAACAACATTTTTGGACTTTGGATCAAAATTGCGGTATCTTCTAAAAGTCCATAGCTGATGATTATTTTTTTGGTGATAGATAATTGAACGAGCGAGCGAAGCGAGCGAAGTTCTCCGAGTCTACTGGAATAACCCGGCGTTTGTATGTATGTATGTATGTATGTATGTATGTATGTTTGTATGTTTGTATGTATGAATGTTCGTTCGACGATAACTTGAGTAAATTTGTATGAAATTTGGTAGGCGGGTAAACGAAATTAAAAGAATTTTTAAGTTCGAACATGAGCCAAATCGGTCGAGGGATTGCCGAGATATAGGGTTATATAGTTTATATGCAAAGCGCGCGCGCCTGCGCGAATGGCGTAAGCAAAGTTATACATCTGTAACTGGGGTCGCGAGTTCATAGTTCGGAGCGAACCACTAGTCTATCTGAAACCCTAAAAAATAAAAAAAATTGCTGAAAAGACGAAAGAAAAAAAAGTTACAAAATAAAATCGAATGCTATGTAATTTTTTTCAAAAAAACCTTAAATGCCTCATAACTTCTAAACGACAAAAAATGGCCGAACATACATGGGGGTGATTCGGGTAGCCCTCGCTGTCAGCTATCTAGATTTTCTCGCTTGACGTCTATGTTTGGGCCACCCTGTATATGCATTGTACTACACACTGAATGGACACTGTATACAAGGTGTTACAAAAGTACCTAACTCTTTTTACAGGGTGTAACATACTGGTCAACAGGATGTCTAAATTGTAAAAAAAAAGTTGAAAAAAATTATTTTTATTTTATAACCTCAAAATTGAAAAATTGTCATAAATTTTTCGTTTTTGTTATTAGCTCAAATTTAAAAATATGTTTGTGCGTTTAGGTGCATTTACATAGCTTTGAGTTGTTAAAACATTGTGAAAGTCAATGAAAACAATATTTAAAAAATACTTTTCTCCCGCCACATCGTTCACATTTTATTAATTAAAAAATTAACGGAACGTCAAAGAGTTCGTCGGAAGAGTAAAAAAAATATTTGGGTTGTGATCCCTATCACCGGGTGCTATTACCCTCTGAAAAGAGTTAGGTACTTTTGTAACACCTTGTATATTTTTTTCTGTAGATGCCAATCAAAGCCCACCAAAGATTGAAGACTGCAAGGAGCTCTACGTAGCCCAGTCAGCTGTTGAGAAGGCCTACGCGCAGATTAGACGTCCCTTCGCAGTTTCTATACACAAGAAGGGCGCTTTCTACGCGACAGGAGCCCTTCTGGACCACAGCTGGATACTGACCTCGGCTGGAGACTTCTACCAGTGAGTCAGAATATCATAAAACATTGAATTCGCAATCGAACACATGGGATCTAAGTTGCCGGAGGGCGCACGACTCTACATCATGCACACAATATGACAGCTGCACTTGTGGTAAGAATCGTCAGACATGCAAAATCATGAACAAACTTGCATTAGGATTTACCCAATCCTACAAATCAAGAGAAAACTTATTAGAATAAAGATCGCAAAGGGGTATTTAATGCTCACTGTAGGAAGTTCCTTTTTGCGCCATTACCTTGGTCAGACTGCATTTTGTTGTTATTATTTTAACACGCTTTTATAAGCTTGGCCTGTATGTATGTATGTATGTAACGGAATCTTTGAGCATAATTTTTACCAATTTCCAGAAGTCTGATTAATTTGAAACTTTGCATACGTATCAAGGACCAATGACAATGCAATAATTTGATAACAGTTTCCCATTATACCCCTACAGTGCCATTATACAGGGTGGATTTTTGAGACATTTTTTTGTAAATTTCTGACATTTCTAGAACTCAAACCTCAGTTGGCTCCTTAGAGTCTTTTGATCCCTACATAAAAGAGAATCGATTGGCATAAAAAAAAAATTTTTGGTATTTTAGCATTTTTTTGGTGACCGTACATTTTTTTTATTAAGTATCGTCCCGCTGTCTTCACTACCGGGTAATTCGTGAAAAACGTCAACTTCTAAAATGTTATTTCCGTCCGTTATCAAGACTTCTTGTGATTAAAAGTTGAAACAGCAGCTGTTTCCTCCCTGGATAATTTATTTTAGAAAAAATATGTCTATGCCATTCAATCTATACTAACCTCTGCCATGTCCCTATGTTTTCCTTTTTTCTTACTTTAATTATTTAAATAAATTTCATTAAAATAATAAAAAAGGAAAACATAGGGACATGGCAGAGGTACATATATAAATTGAATGGCATAAACATATTTTTTCCAAAATTATTATCCAGGGAGGAAACAGGTCTCCCTTTTTGATTTTTTTGTATGGAGCAGCCGGCTACCCGCGTTTCGTCTTAACCGTCACAAAACCCTTGTTTCAGTGTGCGCGAATCGACGCGACTTTTCAAGGCACGTCTTGGCTCATTCGACTGCAAGCGCGGAGGCACTTTGGTGTCGATCAAGTCCATTTATATACATCCACAGTTCGTCCTGGTTAGTTTCACTATACTCATCATCAGTATCAGAAAGTAGTTGCAAGTAGTTTCTCCTTGCAATCAGTTTCTAATTTATTGATTTACTGTTAATACACACTGATTCCGAGTGATTTGTTGCTGTTCGTTGAGGAGTTCCATTCTCCGTCTCCGAAGATCAATTATTTTGCTTATTAGCCCTTCGAATAATAATAATAATCATTTATTTCACTTCGAAAAGTCCTAATAGTACATGGGCTGGGACCTCCTAGTAAGTAAATAATTACCTGTGTCAGGAGGCCCCGCTCCTTCTCTTTACAATCTGTTTTACTACTTACATATTTTTTTTTATTTAATTTAATTAATTTGATATTATTATTTAATTTAATTTTTTTCGCTGTTGCCCAATAAAGCAAAGAGCCTGTCGGTACTTAGCTGAAACCATTGGCCTAGGTTTTAAAGCCATGCATGATGTCTTGGGTATTCAGTCTCCTTACTTAATTCACCTGTTTCATTCTGTTCAGGGCCAGCCGAGCTTCGACGTGGCGTTACTACGGATAGCCACGCCGGTCATCTACAGTTGCACCATCGTACCTACGCCATTGACGAATACTCGGGCCGGAGTTGTGAAGGCCAGGTTCATGGTCGCATACTGGCCGAAGCTTATCGTGAGTGTTGGTTCATATCTATTCAGGGGCCTTAGCCTGTAACACAATGGCGTATCAATGGCGTCCCAGGTAGACGGACAAAACCGGGATTTTTTCGTTGTTCTTCTACAACCAGCGAACTAACTAATCCTTTAGAATTAGACTCTTACCCCCTTACTAATAAACGTGGAATAAACGTTATACCAAGGATAAATGTATGGTTAAACCTCGTTATAACTTTTATTCCACGTTTATTAGTAAGGGGGGTTAGTATTCTTTGCTGTGCTACAAAAGTATTAAGAGGACCGACAGCATTAATAAATCGTAATTGAAACCGTCAACCGGGAGCCCATTTTGGCACCATTGCGTTACAGGCTAAGGGCCCTGTTTGCTTTGCCTATATACGGTCTGCCATCCAAAATACGAGTACCTCAGCTTCTTTTGACACAATATTGTGGTCTTTTGGGTAAGCTCTGATTCAGGATCAGGTCAAAAATAAAAGCCTTTGCATCTACGTAATGAGACGATTTAACAGCGTCCAGTGGTACATATCTTCACTCACACTAGATGGGTGAAGAGACAACTCGGCGCTACATTCCCTGGGACATTGTTTTATATGGAGTAGGCTTGCCCAGCACCTACTTATACCAACCATCCGGACAGCTTAGTCGGCCTAGCCCACAGGAAAGACCAGTCAATACGTGTGGAGCCAGCTAAACCGCGGGTTTCCTCACGATGATTTCATGGGGAAAAGTTCATAGGTTCATTTGTTCATAGGTACATGTTAGCTTCGGGAATCGAACCAGGATCTCTCGCTTCCCAGTCCAATGTTCTACCACTAGACCATGGTGGCTTTACCAGGTCAGGTCAGGAACGTTGATATAGGAGGAAACCAACCAGATTGTCTGATTCGATTAAGGCATAGGCTGGATGAAGTATTTAACGGGCATTATGGAAGCGATAATATCTACCTACGATTTGGTCTGCCCACCAAAGATCACTTACTTTAGCCTTTCATTATGTGTTTTGTGACCTCAACCCTAATTTACAGGTGAAAGGCAGCCCACTACCGCTGAACGCTCGCGAGCGGTTCAAGCACCAGTACATGCGGGTTACGCTGCAGAACCTGATGCCATGGGACGAGTGCTTCAAGCACTTGAAGGTGGTTGGTGTTACGCTCTCGGAGTCCAGTTTGTGTCTGCGGCCGATTTACTCGCATCATAGCCCTTGCATGGTGAGAGGATATCCTCTTCTCTGCTACCCTGTGTTATTTTTCTTTTTTTAACCCCCGACCCAAAAAGAGGGGTGTTATAAGTTTGACCGCTTTGTTTGTGAGAGGGCGTGTGTGTGTATGAGGCTGTGTGAGTGTATGTGTGAGGGTATGTATGTGTGTGTATGAGGGTATGTGTGTGTGTAAGGGTACGTGTGTGTGTGTGTGGGGGGGGGGATGCATGTGTGTGTATAGTTTTTTTACATTGTAAATGTCATCCTATTGACCAGTAGGTTACACCCTGAGAAAGAGAGTTAGTACCTTTTGTAAGACGTTGTTATATCATCCTTTTAACAGCCTGACAGCGGCGCCCCGGTCCTGGCTCCAGACAAGCTGTGGGGAGTCACCTCCGGCTGGACCTCAGCCAACTGCTCGAGGTCCCAAAGCCCCACTGTCATCACGCGCGCCTCTTCACCAGATGTGAGGGTTTGGTTGGAAGCCCACGTAGCACTGCGTTTGGAAAAGGATTGGGATGCGATGGAAGGAGTACCTAATAGGATAAGATAGGAGATAAGCTAGAATACATTATTGTAATACGAACCCTTTTAGTTTGATAATAAAGTACTTTTATTTTCGTCAAAACTAGCCTACAGAGGGTCTACCAGGAGTGCGTTTGGACAGACGTCCGGCAGACGTCCGGCAGACGACCACGCGACGTGAAAACAAATGAAAGTGTGCTGCCAACTTGACCATATACTTGCCAGAATTGACATAAGTCATGCGTCACTCACTTTCACTCAAGAGAAAACCTGGAAAATCTTTTGGAAATGAAACCAAACTAAATTATGTATTTACAGCCGTAGTACTTCTCGGCAGATGGTTACTCAGGTTCAAGTTTACGCAGATAATAATTATCCAACCTCAAACAAATCCATTGAGTCGATCATACAATGCGCCTTTAGTGCAGTGCTGTGGGCATGAATATATGGCACAAATCCAGCTAAATATAGAGGGAGAAGACAAGGAAACCTAACCCTGCCAAGAAGCGGGGCTAAAAACACAAGCATAATCTACTCTGGCTCTTACAAATAATGTCAAGCAAGTCATTAAGCTACAAAGATATTTTATGGCTTGTAGCTTAAATTACCAAATGAATAAAGATATCCAAAAGCACCCGCATGAGCCACATAACCCTCCGATGACTTGATAGTGCCGTGATGTGATACCGCAGTGACAGAACTCAATGGAGACTCCAATGAGGAAATAAACGACTGGATGCCGCTGCGACCTGCAACTAAGTACTGCATCCTGAAATTGGTCCGTCAAGGTCAATGCACGTGCTCGCTGGCCAGGCTCTGTGCATGATAGTTTTTCTCATTGTACACGCAATGGGAGAATGGATGGAGGCCATTTCCAGACGCGATTATTTTGGGCGACAGTGGAAACGGCCTTCGACAGTGGCTGATTATTCCAATCTTATAAACCACGTTGGATAACCTGGAGAAAAACATGATTCCAGTATTTTTGATTTCTAAAATGTATGCAGGGACTTGCGTTCGTGACTTTGTAGGTACCTATTGTAAGTATAATAAATTAAAGGAATCTGTACTTAAAAAATGCTTTTATTTCTTCATAGATACCTAATAAGGTCTTATGTTGAGAAGTTAGAACCACAACAAAACAACAACAACAACAACGCACTTACAAACTTTTCCTTTTTATAATATTAGTGTAGAAGTGTAGATTAGTGTAACGGATCCACTAAACTAAGCGAGAAAGTGCTGCTGCACTAAAAAAAAAATTAGGTGATTTGTTGCACAAAACGAACTTTATTCTTAACTATTTTTAGGAATAGAGCTAATAATAATAATAAGCTAATCACTATTTCACTTTATACTGGTTTTTCTAAAACTAAACGTCTCTGTTTTAGTTGACTTCACTTTCCACTGTTGGTAAATTGAACAATTTTACTGATTCTGCTGATGGAGGCCATCCAAGCGTTCTGTTCGGGTCTCGCCCCCTGCTACTCTAAGTTCTCTTTTTATATAGGGCTTGTCATCATCATTATAAACGTATTTAAGAGTTATCCTCTTGTCGGTGCATCATTCTCCATGAACTTCAGTTACAGGCCAGTTCCTTCGCAGCCTGGTACGTCTAGACCACAGCCTTCTCTTAAATTTGATCAAAATACCTTCGCCGTGGCCTTCTTCTACCTCTCTTACCTTCTACCCTTCTTTCTATCACGTGTTAGCAATGATGATAATTATATAGTTCTTGTCAGGCCAACAAAGCCCTTCTTTCTATCACGTGTTAGCAATGATGATATATAGTTCTTGTCAGGCCAACAAAGTGTTCTTGTTTCCCAACCGTTTTTAGGGTTCCGGACCTAAAAAGTAAAAACGGAACCATTATAGGATTACTTTGTGGTCGGTCTGTCTGTCGGTAAAGACCTTTCTCTCAAGAACGCGTGGAGGTATCAGGTTAAATTTTATATTGATATCAAAATACTCAGGTCTGCAGTCTCTTTGAGCCTTAAAAAAATCAAGCTTCTAAGTCACTGAACAGAATCAAAAGATACTACAAAAAATGGGGTCTCTAGAAATGTAACATGACATAGAAACTAGCGCTCTCTATATTAGTTACAAATAGCTAGAGCGCGATGGATGTTTTTTTTTCTTCCAATTAAATTAAGAGAATGATGGTACGAAACCCTCGGTGCGCGAGTGCCAGTTGCACTTGGCCGGTTTTTTTAATAGTAGTTTTTCGTCGTCGAATGATGATTCATTATTTTTGAGTTATCTCGTCTGATTGACTATTTTATTTTATTTATTAAGGAAAACAAACAGCAGTACAAAGGAGTGTTAAATTTAAAGATTAAGGGTAGACGATAGCAAGGTGGCGGGAAATTCAAAATTCTCAGTTTAGCTACAAAATGTAAAAAACTGTGAAAATTTTGAATTTCCCGTAACACTACTATCTTCCAGCCTTAAATATTAAATACATACGTTGTGTTAATTAATTGTACAACCAGCATCGTAATCCACAGCATTTTATAGGTAAGTATACCAAATTTATATTTTTTTAAGGTTGGTGGTTTTAAAGGTTTTAAAGGTTGGTGGCGGTGAGAGAGAGAGAGAGAGAGAGAGAGAACACTTGGTGGTAGAGGTGGTGGTAGTGGAGGAAGGTTTTATTGTGGTATTGTTATTACCTTCGACTCCGGGGCTGGCAACCCTAGGTTTGGTGAGCCTACACTACACCAATAATTTTAAATATAATTTTGTCTTCTTCATAAAATATGCAGGATGTGACCCCACCGGAGACCGTCCGTCTTCTCTTCTCTTTTTTTCTGAAACAGTAGGTAAGTAGTTATTCGTTATGCAAGGCTGTAAAACTATTATTAGGTGCAAGTGATTGTATAGAAAACCGAGCAAAAGAAGGATGAACCAAAGCATAGCAAGGGACAGGCATGAAACGAAAATAATTATTGAGCCAACATCAGCACCATCTCTACTATTTTTATTATAGTGGCCCTTTTACCGACAGCTTAGGTCACGAAACACTCACTCACTCGAGTGTACCTAATAAGAGTACCTTTAAACAAGTACCTTTGAACAGGATTTACCGTCGGTCACAGTCTAAGATACCCTTACCGCGCGCGGCTTAAGGGCGCCAATAAACAAAAAGGAGTAGGTATACGAGCGTGTGGCTGACTGTACCTATGATTCCACCTGTAGGTAGGTACTTAGTTTCTCACTAGGAAGTAAGTAGGTACTTACCGTCGTTCTTTTTTTCCAGTTTTTCTGTATCTCGCAAAGACTTCCAGTCTTTGTGGAGTAGGCCTAAGGTCAGCCACGTTTTTCCATGCTATAACTTTAGGTCGCGGGATAAAGTATAGGAAAATCTTCCAAATAATATATATTATGTCGTTTTTCTTCTTTTATGAGAGTCAGAATTTCCATTTTCCTATCATTGACATTGACATAAAGTACAGATCAATAATTTTTCGTTACGCAAAAAAGAAGTTCTGAAAAAAAGTTTTCTTAAGAACCGAAACCTATTTATGAGGATTTGTAGTTTTATGAACCGTGGCTGGGTCGGTCAAAAGTGATCAGACAATCGAATCGGATGGACGGCAATACACGTACGATTTTTTCGTCCGAGTTTTTCTGACCTCAGTCGTTCTCGAGCTATCATCCCGATGGTTGCATACGGAGCGGAAGGATGAAACTGTTCCTTATTGCATAAGCGGCGGTAGCATAGTTAGCAATTGACTGGACTTTAAACTGAGATACCTATGACGGACTATTTTCAAAGTTACCTACGTAAATTTGTGAATTTGTAGTATCAATACTACAGGGTGCACTCTAAGTCGATAGCGGAACTTTAAGTAGGCTGTCTACTGATGGAACAGCTGATATTTTTTTAGCTCCATTTTTTTCACCACCTAGTACAAGTTGTTTATATTGATCAGTAGACAGCCTACTTAAAGTTCCGCTATCGACGTAGAGTGCACCCTGTTGGTACTCGCTTACCATCGTGACAAAACCCGCGGATTCGTTGGCTCTGACTAAGATGTCAGGCAGGATGGTATAAGTAGGTGCTTGGCAAGCCTACTACATCGTAACAATGTCCCAGGCACTGCATAGTCCGAGTGGTCACTACATGCATCTAGTGTGAGTGAAGGTGCTACTTGACGCTATATAAATCATATCATTACTTTAAATTCAAAGGCATAAGTATTATTTGAATATTCCGTGCATGTGTCCGTTCAGTGTCACGAACGATATACAACGAGTTACAAAACATCCTAACTCTTTTTACAGGGTGTAACCTACTGGTCAGGCCTACTCAACAGGATGTAAATTCTATTAAAAAAAGTTGAAAAAATCGACCGTTATTTTATAACCTCAAAATTGAAAATTTTGCATATAACCCGTGTCATTAAAGAAAACATTTAGGACGGAGTTAAAAACCTAGCGTTGTCTCGCTTTGACTGTATTAATTAGAGCGAGAGGGCGAGTGTTTTGAAGTCCATCCTAAATGTTTTCTTTAATGACACGGGTTATACCTTTTTTGTTTTTGGTATTGGTAATTTTGGTTGTGATCCCTATCACCGGGTGCTATTGCCCTGTAAAAAGAGTTAGGATCTTTGGTAACACCTTGTAGAGCCAAAATGGCAAATCGGACGAAAAAAATCGGACGTGTATTGTGTCTCTATGCAGAAGTATGCAGACCGCGCCTTCAGACAATCGGATCGGCCATAAAATCGTACGCTGTTTCCGAGTCGGACGTACGATCAGACTATCGGATCGGACGTGTATTGCCTGTCCATAGAAATGTAGTCTGATCAGACAATCGGATGGAAAAATCGGACGTGCATTGCCGTCCTTATGCTAAGCTTGCAGACTGATATAGAGTTTTTGTTAAAAAGTATTACAACATAACATACCTCCTTGGTATCAGGACAAGCGTGAGTGTTTGGCTCGCGTACCATGCCGGACCTATGTGTAGCGGCATCATAATATGTCGTAGGTACGCTGCTCACCGGAAGTTGCAAAATCATTGACCAATTTTCCAAGTAACCATTGGACAGGCTGAGGGGTGATGGCGTGTCACTTTGTTGATTTCTCCGGAATTGAAGAACACAAGTCAATGGATTGAAGTATTGATTGAACGAGCGAGCGAAGCGAGCGAAGTTCTCCGAGTCTACTTGAACAATCCGGCGTTTGTATGTATGTATGTATGTTTGTATGTATATATGTATGAATGTTCGTTCGACGATAACTTGAGTAAATTTAGTCGGATCGTTATGAAATTTGGTAGGCGGATAAATGAAATTAAAAGAATTTTTAAGTTTGAACATGAGCCAAATCGATCGAGGGGTTGCCGAGATATGGGGTTGTATAGTTTATACAAGGTGTTGCAAAAGTACCTAACTCCTTTTACAGGGTAATAGCACCCGGTGATAGGGATCACAACCTAATTTTTTTTTTGCTCTATGATGTTCCGTTAATTTTTAAATTAATAAAATGTGAACGATGTGGCGGGAGAAAAGTATTTTTTAAATATAGTTTAAATTGACTTTTACAATGTTTCAACAACTCAAAGCTATGTAAATGCACCTACACACAAATAGCTTGTCCATTTGTTCACTGCAAGTCTGTGACTTAAATCCAAAAGCGCTATTCAATGTAAAATAATACCTATTAGCTTACATTAAGGTTACTAAATCAAACTAGTTAATCTAGGAAACACGTCACTGAAAGTGACAAGTTGGATAAACAACCTTACTACTAAAGAATTAGAATGCATTCTACATCAATAAGTGAGGCAGTTTAACCAACATTACAATACCATATTTTGACCAGACGTCCGGCAGACCCAGGACCGACAATATTAGCACTCGTGGTAGCTATGCTGATCGAATAATTTATCTACTATATTTACAAGTTTATTAATCTGCTTTTGCGGTGAATCCTATGCGGTACGGTACGATCGAACCGCCTGCCGTTGACAGAGCTGTTTTAATGTAAATACAGAACTAGAATCAGACGTAAACTAGAAGAGTTATCGGAGTTTTAGTAAAACTCGGTAAATGTATGCTCGGTAAATGAATTCTATGGAATTCTAATAGGCTGAAACATTATATCTATCTCACGGACGGACAGATAGCGCCATCATGCTCTGTTATTTTTCTCTGGCTTTCTCTCTCCCTCTATCTCTCTCTACCTTACTTTACATGGGCAGTTCAAGATAAATATATTCAGCCAATACCATTTCTTTACTCAGCCTGGATTTGTACAAATCCTGTTAGACACCGGCCTTGCTACATTTTTCAACCCTTTGCCATGGCAAGTGGTTAATAAACAGCTACCCCATTAAAAAATTCTAACGTACACTGGAAAGCTCCAGGAAACGGGTTAGGGAGAATGAAAAATTATGAAACCAAACCCTTCTAGCCGCAAGGGTGCTATAAACAACTCCAATGAAATCTGTTTTCTGAATGTGATTTATTTTCTCTACAGTCTAAGGGTTGCATTAATAGTCGTCGACTCAAGATTGAACTCAAGTAGGTGACCTCAGAAAAGTCAAATGCTAATGTCAAGTCTTGGCTAATGTCAATGTCAATCTCAAGATAGTGTCTATTTATATGCTGACAGCTACTCAAGATTAACACTAGACTAGGCTTGACAATAGCATTCGAATTTTCTGAGTTCACCTAATTGAGATCGAGCTCAAGTAGGTAATCTCAGACGACTATTAATACCACCCTTAAAGGTAAATACTTTGGAAAGCAGTGGGCGGCAGTACGTATAAGATTCATAAATACCCTAACTTTTATTAGTTGGTTACTAAGTAGATACTGTTACGCAAAACGTTTTTGTAGTGGGAAGGAAACCTGGCTAGACGCGCTGATGGTAGATGGACCAATTAGTCTACTGTGGAATGGCGATCCCGAGTGGTATAGAGATCGTTTGGCAGACCACCAGCCAGATGGTCCTACGCCATCCCAAGTAGCCGGAAAACAGTGGTTGCGTCTGGCATAGGATCGTCAGCGACGGCGTGAGCATGAAAAGACTGAGCAGTGGATTTCAACAGGCCACAGGCTGATGATGATGATGAATTACCTAATGTTAGTTTTGTGAAGGGACTAGTAACAATACATCACAACTAAAGCCTGGAGAAAACGAGTAGAGCCAGGGGTAGAGTCAACTAGCGTACCTACCTATTATTACTAGTGGCTCTGAGAGCATGGGCCTGAGTCTGTAACACAATGGTACCTCGATAGGCTAACAGTAGTAGGCTTCAATTACGATTTATTAATACTGTGTGTCCTTTTAATGTTTTTTTAGTACATCCAAGAATATTCCGATTCTAACTTTAGAGGATTATTAATTGTATTCGAAACGGGTCGAATCGCGATTGGTTTTTAGGCAAATTAATTACCTACCTTATTTATCCCGACGTTTCGGCCGCGTTACAGCTGCTGAGGTAGCGGGTAGACTGGATTTAGAGGATTAGTTCGCTGGTTGTAGGAGAAAAACGGGTTTTGTCCTTCTTCTGGAGACTTATCGTCACGCCATTGCGTTACAGACATAAGCCCTTGTAGACCTCGTCGAGTGTGCGATATTCGTTTTTTTAATTATTTTCCATCCCCTCATACCCTGCCCGGGTTCAGACCCATGGTTACACTGCTTTGTCTGGAATAAATCCCTCTTATCAATAATCTTGCCACACACACACCGGAGGTACACTAACTCGTTCTCTGGTAGCAATCGCTCTTATCAATAAGCTCGCATTGACTCGTTATCTGTAAGAAATCGTTCATATCAATAAGCTCGCCACACACATACCGGAGGTACGGTCGGCCACAATCTCAGATACCCCATGGCAGCTCTTATCGCGCGTGGCATAAGGGCGCCAATCGAACAAAAAGGGGTATCTGCAGCGAACTGGATTCCGCTCGCTGGGTATCTGAGACTGTGGCCGACTGTACACACGTCGACCCTTACACGCTAGCACTCTACTCGGTTACGTTACGGGCGACTTTACAACAAAAATGTACAGTCTGACGTGCTGTCGTGTGTACACATCTGTACTTGGCTAGAACATTTTCGTCCGCTCTATGGTGTGGGCGAAATAAGCGAGTGCAAGTAGTGCAACTGATCCGAAGAACCAATTTTCCGAGCGAGCCGAAGAAAAGTCTGATCCCACCAAAAACATTTTTATATAAAAATGTTCCCAAGACGAGACCATACACCTCGCACTGTCGAAAAGCTATCAGATCTCATGTAGAGCCAAGCTTCTACATGCCCTAACTTCACAAACTCTACACCTTAGTCAAAATATGTGGCTTGGTAGTTTCGTTACTACTGTATAGAACTTGTAGGTAATAACAGAAAAGTAATGAACAATGAATACATTTTCTACCTTACTCCCATAATATGACAGATATGTAAAGAACTACGTCTCTAATCTCAATTTTTCCCCGAATCCATAACAGATAAAAACAAAAAATTCCCGAAAATATTATGACTATATGTTTCACTCTGACCCCGAAATCCTCAGTTTTTCGCCGAATCCATAACAGATAACGGGCAGGAAATCCCGATGATAACTGCTTAAAAATCATGTGAACTGTCGTGTCGTGACCCCAACGTAAATACATCTTGTTATTTTGACTGTAATACTCCACAAAGTCAACGAGGCACCCAGTTTGTATCCAGCCGCATACAAACCGGGTGCCTATTTATTTTGCTACGGTGGCCTACTTGATAAATGCTCTTATCGGGATGATACCCCCTCCCAATCGACAGTGGACATTTAAATGATCGCGCATTTCTTGATGGACATTAATTTCTCATTTAATTGTCAATCGTAACAAGTGTTACACAGTGACAGGTTCCTCCGGTTACATACAAAATCTGAAAGTTATTTCTTTGTGTAGATTTTCAGTGGCATAATTAGAGTCATGGATAATAAGGTAAGCTTTACTTTTGACTCTATATTTTTTTGTGTTTGCTGTTCCTAGCCAATTTTTTGTGGTCCAAAATGTTTTTTTGCCTAGATGGCTTCGTTACTGATATTTCAGAAGAATGATGTTCTACCAAAATTTATATACAAAAGTACCTAGCTCTTTTTAGTGGTTCTTTCCGTATGAGTTCAATAATTGCTTTTGATTTTCGTAAAATCACTGTGAAATAAAAATACGGGTTCGTCCGCGAGTATCGTCCTTGAGGATCACGTCCGCGAGGATCACACTTTTATTTTCTCTCTCTAAAATAATAATAATGCCAATATTGCGTTGGTAAGAAAAGTGTTATGCTAACAAAAATCGGAAGCAAACTACTACTACATAATATTATAAATATGGGTGTTGGGAGTTGTAATAAGAAGTTAAATAATATAAGGTTTATCGTATATTTAAAAACGTTTCTTAAATGTTACGCATAATCACAGATTTTTCAAATTATTATAATTAGTGTACCGATTAAAATAAAATCATTGTCAAACAAATCTACGGTTTTGGTAACAATAAAGGCGAATAATGATTATTGTCACTGCAGGGAATTTGCTGATGTGCCTAAAATGTAGGTACACATGACATGTACCTACATTTATTGGACTAAAAATCATTAAGTACTTAGCTATTGACATCATAAAAATTTACATACTGTATTAAAATACATATTACTTAACTATGATGTGGAAATGCAGATAAAAACTTCAGATTGAAAGCTAATTTTGAATTACGATTGAGAGTTTTTATTTCGAGACTTATACGCATCAACAGTAAATTATTTCTTTTGTTTTTTTAAAGCAGTAACTCAGTTAATTTTGAAGATTTATTTATTTTTTGTTTGCGGTTTCAAGTACTCTCTAGCGATTTTTTAACCTTATAATAAATATTTTTAATCAGTATTTTTTATATGAATAATCGTTGCTAATCAACGCAATTGTAATGCAATTATCCAATATTTGGCAGGTGTCTGTGGGATTATAGCTTACAGGGGGTGACAAATTATACAAATAAATAAAAGAATAAATGTTCAAACAATAGCCCAAACAATAGGTTTAAAAACTGGTTTTGCGAACATATATTTTTTTTATACTATCATTTGGTACTGTGTGGGTACACCAAATCTAAATTGGCGACCTGAAAAGTGGGGGGGACAACTTTTGGTGGGCGAAAAACTTCGAAATTTTCGGATCTTTTCCAGTTTTTCGCTTATAACTCGAGCATGGTCCATATTTTGTGATAAATTGTTATGTAGCAAACAAAAATTCTCCAAAACCGGGTGAAAAACGACTGCATTTTTCTATTTTTTTCGATATAAACAAACAATTTATAAGTTTTTTCAAAAGTTTTTTTTATTGTGTTTTCCAGTTTTTCGCTTATAACTCGAGCATGGTCCATATTTTGTGATAAATTGTTATGTAGCAAACTAAACCGGTAAAATATTACGTCGATTAAAAAAAAAATACGATAATTGGTCCATTAGTTCGATTTTTATGGGGATGTAAACAACTGCATTTTTTTTAAAGATCCCTTTTTTATGTTTTTTGTGAATAATTCGAAAACTGCAGCATATAGCAAAGAATTACCAATTACTGAATTAATCTACATACAATTTTCTACAAAATAGTTTCATAACATTTTTCACTGGATCCATATTATATGGAAAAAAAGCGGGAAATTGAATTTTTTATCGCTTCGGTATAGGCCCGATTTTTAGCGAAAGTGAGACATCGCCGTTGTGTCGTGGGTTTTGGGACTACTTAGCTGATTGGGGTGTCAAAAGACACGTCTTGATAAGGGCTACCCAATAAAACACTTTTGAAAAAACTTAAAAATGGTTTGTTTTTCCCAAAAAAAATAGAAAAATGCAGTCGTTTTTCGTCCGGTTTTGTTGAGAATTTTTGTTTGCTACATAACAATTTTCCACAAAATACTTATGGACCATGCTCGAGTTATAAGCAAATAACTGGAAAATTTCGATGTTTTTTGCCCACCAAAAGTTGTTCCCCTCACTTTTCATGACGCAAATTTAAATTTGGTATACCCACACAGTACCAAACGATCCTATAAAAAGAAACGATCCTTTTGTCGCAATTAATGTTCGCAAAAAACCTCTATACCTACTATTGGGCTACAAGGACTAGGTATAGATTTTTTGGCCGAAGTTTACTCTACACACGTTGATGACTTCCGCTTGACCTACTTTTTATAATTTTTTTTTTTTGGGTCACCCTCTATTAACCTTTTCTTTTTTTTCAGACAATGCACTCTTGCTACCATGTTGTGGAGTTTTTGACATTGCCATATGCATCTATTGATAGATACGTATGTGTGCCGCATTCTTGGATAAGGCGTTGGCAAAGCATAAGTGAAGATGGGGAGACTATTGTTGTTGCCATTGCGTATCCCCATGAGTCCTCGACGGTGACAGACCATCTCGTTCGGTTGAACCAAACTTATTCTGATGTGTGGCGGTGGAATCGGTATCCTGCTTATTTGAGATACACAACTGGTGAGTCTGCAGTATAAGATGATCAAATGCTTTTTTAACCCTCGACCTAAAAAGAGGGGTGAAGTTTGACCGCTGTGTGGGGGTGTGTGTGCTGTCCGTCTGTGTGTCTGTCTGTGTGTCTCGGCTGCCCAATATTGCACCATTGCCAAATCACAACTACCTAAAGATGCGATGATGAAATCTTGGTTATTAAATATATCGGGGATATTTTAAATTAATTTAGTAGTCATTTAACCGTTGGTTTGATTTGATCCAAGATCTAGCGTCATGCAATGAGTTCCAAGTTAATTAATACCAAGTGGCCAAGTTTTTTTTACAATTAGAATTATTTTTTAAAATTATTATGCTACATAAGCCTTATTTCTTTCCAGATTCCTATGACAATGCAATGCATTTCATAAGGACGAGGAATCAAAATGGTAAGTGTTCAAATATTTTTAAACTGTGAAAGAAAACATTTTGAGGAAACCCGCGGCTTACACAATTAACTTATCTACTAAATTAAAAATTAATAAACCTCCAAAGTTTAGCTCCAAATCAGCATATTATCTCGTAAAAGGCTGAACAGATTTTGATAAACCATATCTAAGAAAACTCGCTAGAAAACCGGCTTACAAAATAAAATAAAAACACATCCAAATCGGTTCCCTGTTTATGAGCTACGGTGCCACAGACAGACACACAGACACACACAGGAACGTAGCGGTCAAACTTATAACAAAGAGGGGCTTGTTGGTTAAAAAGGGGTTGACAAAACCGAAGGGCAGCAATAAGCACGATAAGCGTGCGCGCGACAAGTGGTGTATTTAATTTAATTTGCTACGAAAAATAATCTCCCGACCGTAATAATAATCAAAGAAGCTCTATAAACCTGCTCTCTACAAAGTTAGATATTAAACTTTATTGCACACGAAACATAGACAGTAATATAATGGGCATCGTGAAATCCTATTTTTTATTCTATAAATCGAAAATATAGACAAATATAAGAAACTAATTTGAATATTTTCTTAATTTTTTATGTAAATATTTTTTATTAATTATTTAAAATTTCTAAAAGTTTTGTGTATGACGTCACCACTGGCATTATGTACTAAGTTCATTGCATTCATTCATGCTTTTAAAAAATAAAAATATGTTGACGTTTGACAAATGTCAGTGTCAAGTCAACAAGAAGGTTATTTTCTCAGTTATTTGACACTTTTGACAGTTGTTGTTGACGAATGTATATTTTTAAATATTTGTAGGCAATGGAACTACCGCATTAGAGGCTGTGATGACGTCATCGAAAGTAAAATGAAGTATAATGCGCGCGGGATGAGAATGGGATGGAACCTTGTCAAAGTCAATCGAAAACATACTGTATTTTACTTTGACAAGGTTGCATCGACGCGAGTTTGCTTACCGCGCGCGTCTCAGTTCCAAAAAGTCGCATCCCATTCTCATTCCGCGCGGGTTATAAACATTTTTGGCGATAAATATTAATAATCCGTTTTAATTTTACTTATTTAAACCCCTAATAGTAATCAGTATCTCTATTCCTCGAAATGGTTTTCAATTTACGACAATCGATGCCTCCCTGATCAATGCCCATTCAGTAAAAGTTTTGCCCACGCTCAGACTTATCATGCGCGGACTCTAGCACTCAGTAATAACTTTTCTTTACTCTATGAACTGTCGATGATTTTTGAATTAATGATATTTTAGCGCTGTAAGACTGAATATGCACATACAGTGTAAATTTCACTATTTTTTAAATTTTGAAGTATAAAAAAAAGTTACCCCGAATGGGAGGTGCGATGGTTCACGAAGGGTAATAATACTCAGTTTTTTTTTTGTTAAAAATGTGTGTTTTTCATTCAATATTTACAACAAAACGAAATAGAAGTTGTGTAATGACGTTTTTTTTGTTATATTTCATAACCATTTTTAGGGTTCCGTACCTCAAAAGGAAAAAACGGAAACATTATAGGATAATTTTGTCGTCCGTCTGTCTGTCAAGACCTTTTGCTCAAGAACACGTGGAGGTATCAGGTTGAAATGTATATAATAAATTGCAGGGCGCAAAAAAAATCAAGCTGAAACAGAAGAAACAAAACTATAATGGAAACAAAAGACACTACAAAAAATGGGGTCGCTGTACAATAAATGTAACATAACATAAAAACTAGCGATATCTATATTAGTTCAAACCGCAATACTATATGGCGCTCTCTACATTAGTTCCAAATATCAACGCTAAATGGCGCTGTATGGCCTTTTTTCCTCCAAATAAATGCATAGAATGGTGGTATGGAACTCACGGTGCGCGAGACCCACGCACACATGGCCGTTTTTAAAAAAATTAAGTATAGTTTAAATTAAATCTATCTATCAAACCAGCTCATAATGTCAACCACTGTTGGGCATAGGCTATGTCTCGCAGTCGCGCACCGTGAGTTCCATACCACCATTCTATGCATTTATTTGGAGGAAAAAACGGCATAGGCTATGCCCAACAGTGGTTGACATTATGAGCTGGTTTGATAGATAGATTTAATTTAAACTATACTTATTTTTTTTTAAAACGGTTAAGTGTGAGTGAAGAGGCCTATGCCGCATAGGCCTCTTCACTGTGTCGTGTCGCCCCAACCTCCCCGGTCCTTCCGGCCGACTTTTTGATGTCACCGAAACATCCGGTCGGCGGTCTGCCCACGTCGAGCAGGGCCCTTAGCCTGTAACACAATGGCGTATCAATGGCGTCTTAGGTAGAAGGACAAAACCGGGATTTTTTCGTTGTTCTCCTACAACCAGCGAACTAATTCTCTAGAATTAGACTCATAATATTATTTGCTGTACTACAATGACATTAAAAAGACCGACACTGGACCGACAGCATCAATAAATCGTAATTAAAACCGTCAACCGGAAGCCCATTTTGGCACCATTGTGTTACAGGCTAAGGGCCCAGTTCTAGGCCACAGTTTTTGAATTATCTTTGAGTCATTTGGTGCTACCATTTTTCAGATGCCGTCCGTTCAAGAACACATCAAGAATTACCCGGGTTTTCACCAACAACTTCATCGACTCCGGTCACGCCAGTTTCGCGAAAGCGACCATCTGCTGCGACTTTAGATCCAGAACATTATGAGAAACGCTCTACGGTGACATCTTCTAATGTTTCGCATCAGGTTACTAGTACGCCCCGTCAAACACGTCAATATTCAACTATTATAGGTGGGCAAAGCAGTAATGGTTATTCTGAATCTGATAGACCAAGACCGTCTTTTGAGGATCAAACTGAAAATTCCCAAGATTTAACTACAGAACTTACTAACCCAATTTTCAACGCATTCTGTGAGCAGCTGAATTTATTAAAACAGAATTTACGTAACAAAGGTGTCTATATTAACTCCTTACGAGAAAGTCACATTGAAGACGCTCGAATGTATAACATTTTAGTGGCAATAGTCCGCAAGTATTTTATGTCTCCTACAAATATATCTATGAGTGCGCCAACATTGCACAAACCAGCAGAAGTCCAAGTTATAAACGATGAAAATCCAACTATTCCGCTACGCAGATCTTCTCAGCTTAATATTTTGCCTCCCGAGTATGACCCTAACGATTCAAGATGGACCCTAAGATACCGTAAATTTTCAACGGGTCTCACCGAAATTCGGCTTTACACTCGTATTCATGTTAATTCTAAGAAATTAGCTGACTGCTACAAAGAATCGAGGGATTGTAAATCATTGGCACAAAAGTTAATGGTGTTAATTTTTAGTGACAATGCGCTCAAAGTGTGTGCTTTTGCTGATGGCAGAGGTATGAGACCCGGATTAGATGCACAAGCAAGATCGGTATTATACACTTTAGTGGAAGATTATGGACGCTATCGTAAATGGCCAGCTATCAGTAAGAGTTGCTTTAGACAGGCACTCGAAAGTAAACTTCAAGAATTTAGGCAATTTCACTAATGTCCAAAAGAAATCGATTCAGGGTAGGTATGTAGTAAATATGGCCAAAATACCGTCGCTATATTAATAAAGGTTCTTACCTAAGTACTTATCATCTGAAAAGTCGAAAAATCCCTATTAAAAATACCATGAGTATCAATAGCCAGAACTTATGAACAAAGTATGCCTTACTTAAGTGAGATATAAAACACATAAAATCTACTTATATTTATTCTTAAGTAGTTTTGTATCAATAAGTCCTACTTATTACCAGTATGTTATGTTATTTAATCTTATAATTAAACTAAGGCCTAAGGACCTCAGAGAAAAATTAGGGAGTAGGGTAAAGGAACCAGTAGTCGGCCACTTAGTGAAATGTGCAACTTCAAAGTCCATTATTTCTGTTGTTGGAGGTTCTAGAAGGACGTAACCAATATTAATTGAAGCTCCGGTTACTTAGGTTTCAGTAAATAAAACGATTATTCTTCCAATTTATACTGCGATGGAGAAAATTAGCGTTAAACAAAAAAACACCCATTTCTCTAGTACTCGGCCGCCTATCACCTAAAGTCGGCCATGAGGTAGCCAGTGGTCGGCCGCACCATATAAGGTATGAAAAAGCATTTGCTTGTGGCCGACTACTGGGTTGACAAAATTTCTTCGAGACTAAGTCCAAAAGTCGGCCACCTAATAGGCATTTTTTTTTGGTGGCCGAGTATTGGGTTGTTGCCAAAATAATATTCTCAATGCTTTGTGAACTCTATACAGAAGAAAAAGATATGTGCAACCTGTCAATTTGTGCTGCTTACGTGAAATTTACAGAAATTCCATAAGTCGGCCGGGGGGCCGAGTACTGGCATTTGTATGAAATTACTGATCCCAATAGTCGGCCCCCTGGTTTTTTAAATTGATATGACAAATAAGGGTTTATTCAGTTATCAAGAGGTCAACAATTAATTAAAGAATGAGAATAAAATAAAACATGGCATACCACAGTACAAAACACAGCGAAAATCTTAAAGATAAGAGACTCCCTTCAACTAGCAAAAAAAGATGGCGGACCGTGATTCTGAATCGCAAGTTATTAAAACGTGTTTTTTTAATAAACACAAAAAAGTATAAATTTAAAAAAATATTACAGGTATCGTTAATTAATCAATGAACCATAGAAAAATACAGATAAAGCTATATGTTACAAACTACACTAGTTATTGAACTTTAAACCCGCAATGGCCGACTACTGGGGGGTGGCTGACTTTAGGCGCCTCTACCCTACATCATCAACTTTTCTGTACCTACCATCTTTGTACAATAAAGATCTTTTTTACTTTTACTTTTACTTACTTTACTATTTGTAATTAATTTAATGTTGTTACTTTTAATACCTACTTAGTTTACTTTTACATACAATAATAATCGCATTAAATAAACGGATGACAATAATAAATACATGAGAATTGTTCACTGCTGTTTTTCTAAGCAACGATCTAGTTTATACCCTGGCAGCCTTCTCGCTTGCACTGTGTAACATTTTAATGATTGAAAAAGAATGATTCAACTTTTGACAAATTATGTGACTTCAAACGGACATACACGACACATAGCACGTCAGAGCGTCAGTATTTTTTTGTAAAGTTGCCCGTAACGTAACCGAGTACTGTAAGGGTTGGCGTGCTGTCTTGTGTACTATGGATAGCTTACAATACGAATTACAGATACTTTTTACGCTTTTCCCTCAACTTCGTCCGCGCTAATATTGATAACCGGGAAAAGAGGTAAAAAGGTGAAACCTAGGTAAAAAAACGGCCAAGCAAAAACCGCATCCAAAAAGTAGATTTATGATTACTTTTCATTGGCGCCGCTAGTGGACGGGGGACCCTAGTACTGTGTCTTTTTCCAAATAGTACCCGTGCGAAGTAGTCGAATCTCTACATTTACACTAATATTATAAAAAGGAAAGGTTTGTAAGTATGTATGTAGGTATTTGGGGGTAATCTCTACAACTACTCATTCTTTTACCAATGGGAAGCTACGTTATCGCTGAGTGCTATATAGGCTACTTTTTATTGTGATAACGGAATAAAAACTAAGTCTGCGCGGACGAAGTCGCGGGCAAAAGCTAGTGTAAAATAAAAAAAGTCGATTGCAGTTCTTCATAAAGTTTAATCTAAGTCTAAGGGAATCGCGTTCTCAACACTTTCCGCACTGTCTCTGTCCCTGTCTCTCTCCTTGTCTAGCAGATCGCCGCCCTGCTCCTCTTTCAGCAACGAGTCGATCCATGGTCGGCTGTAGGAGACCTGTGGACGAAAATAAAAGACGGTGAAACAATAAAATGGCTGTTTTGTAGCGCATATTTTTTTTTACATTCCACACATTAATATGTTAAATAACTGTATAGGTACTTCCAATGCACCAAAAGATATAATATGACCTGCGATCAAGGATAAAACTGATACTTATTTTCGAGCCTTCAGAATTCGCCCTATACCACCGAACTAAATCCCATAGAATCCGCATTACGTATAAACTCACAATAAAAACTTGTCCCCACAGAAACAAAAGATATCAGCAATAGAACAATACGAAACATCATTTCGACCATACGTCTAATATTAGAATGTCAACCTTATTGCATTAGTGTACAGTTTTACTTTAATTGCATGGACTGCGAGCAAATAAGCTCCCAAAGGCAATTTGGGCATCTATTTTTCCAGACACATTTCAGAGTTCTATGTTGTATCTAGTTTTATCCTTGATCGAAGCCCTATACCGACTAAGTCAAGGCTTACATACAATTCGATACGCATAGGCGCCGCCGCCGCTTTACATAATGCAGAATGTAAATCAAAAGAGTAAGTTCCTAGTAAAGTTCATTGACATTGTATGCCTGAACTCAAACCAAAACGTCAAAAAGGTTTTTGAGCTTTTTGGAGTTTTAGTCGGCTTACGGCTACACGGTCATAAATAAAAGGAAATGAAACCGGTTACTACTGAGGCATTTGCATCTACGTAATGAGATGCTTTATACAGCGTCCAGTGGCACCTTCACTCACACTAGATGGGTGAAGAGATGGCGCTGCAGTGCCTAGGACATTGTTTAAGATGGAGCAGGCTTGCCCAGCATCTATACCATCCCCTGACAGCTTAGTCGGCCTAGCCCACAGGAAAGACAATTCAATACGTGTGGAGCCGAAGCCGCGGGTTTCCGGTGAAACCGTTTACTAATAGCAATATTATACTTGAAGTTAAATTACCTTTGCAAACACGCCGGGTTTGGACTTGTAAGCGCACTCTTCAGTGCCAGAGAACAGAGCAATCCCGTAGAGGGTCCCGCCGCGGTTGAGGCCTGTGTAATGCACCATCGGGTCCCCTGTGTCACCCTGAAGACAACATTAAAAATCTAAATCTGCGCGGACGAAGTCACGGGCAAAAGCTTGTACATAATAATTAAAGAAACTGCCAAAGGAATTAAAACTTACAGCACAAAGCGCGATGCCGCGCACCTTGCTCTTCAAGCACATGTGATCGCGCTGTAGTTGGTAGTCGTTCCCGTAGAGGACCCTGCACTCCGCCTTGGCGACAGGATCCACGATCATCCGCCGCAGCTCCTGGTTCACGCCGTCCCGCAGCTGCCCCGTCACCTGTTGGAAGTCCTGAGTAATAAAGTGAAATGCCAAGGTGATAACCCCTAGGCGAAGTCTTACAAATTTCGCAGACATAGCCTCAGATGGGGCAAAGAGGTACTGAAATTCATAAAATCTGTTGAAGGGGCAAGCTGACAAGACAAGACCTCAGATACCAGCTGAAATCCAGAGTCAGAAAGAATCTAAAGCCCCACCCCAGACAGTGGAAGTTGAAAACCATGAAATGTCGCAGACAAGACCTCGGATGGGTCAAAAAGATTCTGAAGATCTAAACCATAAACTAAAGCTCGGAGAAGGTGGAAATGGGAAATACATTAATTTCACACGCAAAACCTCAGATGAGGCATTGGATCGGAAAACCACGGTGCAAAAATGTGGAAAGGTAACTGAGGAGATGGACTGAAAAATTATCCAAAGTTAGTTTATTACCACAGATCCGTATCCTGTGACGACCATCTCTCCGAAGGACGGCAGTCGGTCTCCGTTCGCTGCCGCCACGCTGACCGGCTGGATGCGGTTGTTCGGACTTATTGCTATGTTTACCTGGAACATAAGAAGCTGCACAATTTCATCATCATCATCAGCTCGTTGACAGCACATTGCTCATTATAGTAGTGCAAACAGTTTTTTGGTAAGTTAGAAGGCAGACAGGCGAGGGTCAAAACACCAATGCGCTGAATGCGGAAATCATCCAGCACGCACCCCATCGCGCCTATGACCGTTGTATATTTACGATCTTCAGAATAGAAGGACCACTTTAGAAGAAGAATTCTGGATATTTCGGGTATGTCGTTGGACCATCTGGCTTGTAGTCTGCCAACCGATATCTTCTTATTCTGAGATCCCAACTCCGCAATGGATTTCGTCCTTCAGTGACAATTTAGTTCAAAAGAGTGTATTTAATTTAAGACCTATTTATCGCTGATAATCAGTCTCATAAGCTTCAGCTATAGATGGAAGATTATTAGGAGCGCGGCAGGATCAAGTGAGATGACGTAAGTATCTATTTTGGTTGCGGAAGTCCAGATTCACTAGAAATTGTTAGCGTCTACTTATTTTTATGCCACCCTTTTGACCTGAACCTTGGTGAAAAATAGGGTCACGGATCTTACCTTCACCATAGCCAAGTTGTGTTCCGGGTAGTACTGATCCAACTTGTACTTGGGGTGCCGCTGGATGTCGATCACGGCCAGGATTCGGCCTCCAAAGTCCCGGAACACTGATCCCATTCGTACGGTCACCTCATCTTGGGACACGCTGTAGAATTTAAACCGTAATTAATTGAACGAGCGAGCGAAGCGAGCGAAGTTCTCCGAGTCTACTGGAACAATCCGGCGTTTGTATGTATGTATGTATGTATGTATGTATGTATGTATGTATGTATGTATGAATGTTCGTTCGACGATAACTTGAGTAAATTTAGTCGGATCGTCATGAAATTTGGTAGGCAGGTAAATGAGGCCAAGAGAATTTTTAAGTTCGAACATGAGCCAAATCGGTAGATGGGTTGCTAAGATATGGGGTTGTTAAGTTTATATGGGGTCGCGAGTTCATAGTTCGGGGCGAACCACTAGTTAATTTAATTTGACATCCATTTTTTACCTATTTAAATAAAGGTGGAGGTACATACGACAGCACGCCGATGCTTACACGCTAGCATTCTACGAGTACTCGGTTACGTTAGGGGCGACTTTACAACAAAAGGTCGTGTGTACCTGCTCAATTCGACCCTTATTTTTTTTAGGTGTGTTTCTTCAGAACTTTTTTCTACTTGAACCGATTTTAATGATTCCTTTTTTTTTTAACGGGTATACTTCCCATGTAGTACATAAAAATGGTGAAGATCTGATAAGAACTTTGGCGATGGAGAACGGAACTCCTCAACGGACAGCAGCAAATCACTCGGAATCAGTGCAATAGCTTAATAACAGTGTACTTTTTTTTCAGTGAAGTCGAAAACAATGTTTTTTTGGCATTGAATAGTGGGAATGTTTACGGTGCTTAGTTTAGGGCAGTGTTTCCCAATTAGTGGTACGCGTACCCCCAGGGGTACGCGAGGTTGCATGAAGGGGTACGCGCAGCAATATCTTAGCTAAGATATTAATTAAATAAGTAAAAACCAATTATGCCAACAAAAAAGGTAATATTTTTAAACCAACTTAACTGAAAAACTGATGTTCTCCGTAATTAGAAAAAAAAAACTGTATAATAGGTACGTCTGATTTATTTATTTATTTATTGTTAGTGCAATGAGGGGTACGCGAGTTTGAGGTCTTTCTTGGAATGGTACGTAGGAAAAACTAATTGGGAACCACTGGTTTAGGGTATTCGGGTATAGTATGCCTAAAGTCGTATTTTGCACTTGGTCACAGGACCATTCTGAAACGTAACTTACTGGCGATCTGGTATTGGCGGAAAACCCGTAAGTACTCACTAGTCAAAACATCTAGTATTGGCGGAAAACCCGTAAGTACTCACTAGTCAAAACATCTGGTATTGGCGGAAAACCCGCAAGTACTCACTAGTCAAAACATCTGGTATTGGCGGAAAACCCGTAAGTACTCACTAGTCAAAGCATTGGGCTGCGCTTAGTATCCATTGCTTTCCAACTATTGCACCGCCGCACCAGTGTTTTCCATGTAACCTGGACAACAGAAACAAATTTAATAGAAAACAAGGTAGGTATACTTACCTATTAGGTACTAGCAAATCCTGCAAGGTTTTAACCGTTCGGCAACTATTCATCATTGGTATAATACTAAAGCAGCACTCGCTCCTGCCTTTCAGCACTCAATATACTAACAAAAGGCGTAAGGATTTAGTTTTCAGTGGAAACAAAGTAAACCATCCCTTTAGAAGGTTTTTCTATTTTCTCGGACCACTTCTATACAAAAGAATAAATGCAAGCCTATAATATCATGTATCCATTACACATAATATTTGAGTGTAAAACTAAATTGAGCGACTTCCTACAGACCTTGAACTACAATGCTACAGAGGAGTTACTGACTATTGTAAGCTAATTGTATTTATTTAAGTACCAATCTAGTTTGTAAGTATATTGAAAAGAAGTTGAAAAAATAAATTTTTATTTTATAACCTCAAAATTGAAAAAATTTCATAACTTTTTTGTTTTTGTTATTAGCTCAAATTTAAAAATATGTTTGTGCGTGTAGGTGCATTTACATAGCTTTGAGTTGTTAAAACATTGTGAAAGTCAATGATAAAAATATTTAAAAAAATTCTTTTCTCCCGCCACATCGTTCACATTTTATTAATTAAAAAATTAATGGAACGGCAAAGAACAAAAAAAATATTTAGGTTGTGATCCCTATCACCGGGTGCAATTACCCTGTAAAAAGAGTTAGGTAGTTTAGTAACAACTTGTAGAAGCGAAAAACTTCGGCGGTTTTTTATCCCAATGTATTTACCTAATTGACACAGTGTAGGGGTAGTCCTCCAGGCAAACCAGACCCGTCTCCGTGGTGAGACGTTTGCGCCTAATATGCGTCAGATCCTCCTCAAGTTTTGGCGGGAACTCGCACTCCAATTCTGGCCTCAGTGACGTCGTAGCTGGAACAAATAAGGTTTTTACCCCCGACCAAAAAAGAAGGGTGTTATGTTTGACCGCTATGTGTGTGTGTGTGTCTGTGTGTGTATGTCTGTCTGTCTATGTGTCTGTCTGTGGCACCGTAGCCGTAGCTCTTAAGCGGGCGAACCAATTTGGATGCTGTTTTTTAAAAGCAGGTTTTTTAGCGAGTATGTTTTATCAAGATCGGTTCAGCCGTTTATGAGATATGCTTATTTAAAGCTAAGATGTCAGAAGTATTTTTAATTTGGTAGTTATGTAGCAATATTTATAACCACGGGCTATTATTTTGTGCCAAAACAAATAGAGCGTAGTAGACCTTTAGCACCGACTGGCAACCCACGGGGATGGAACTCTGAATTTGCGGTGACCGAAAGGTCATAATTTTTAGAAGTTTTTTGTACTCAACATTATGTAGGTATAAACAACTTTTAATATCGACACTAAAATCGCGAAATTATAAACACAGTTTCCTTTAATAGCGGTTATTTTTCGTGAATGCAAAAGTAAGATGGTTGATTGATAATACAACGACTCTCTAAAGCACTGTTTCTAAACCATTTTAAAATACACTGATCCCGAAGTTTGGGAAACGCTGCCCTAAAATATATTACTATTATACCTACCTTATACATTCGCACATATGTATGTACCTAATTCGAAAAAGAAAGTACCTATGCTACATAATAATATAAACCTGTGCAAACATAAGAAAAAACAAGTGTGTGAAAACCGCATGCGTAGGTACTTAGTTTACGAAGAGTTAACGGAAAAACAGACAGACAGACGCGGAATACAATTTTGTTTTATACTATGAAGCCTTTTATGTAAAAAATAATAAGTACATACCACATTCTACATTCAGCTCTCGAACTACACCTAAAACTATTAAAGCTACAACAGCACTAACAACAGCAAAACTGAATTTTTTCACCATTTTAACAGCGCCAAACTACCTATCTGTCAGAGTCCATTATATTCTTGATTCAGAAAAAAAAACGTTATCTAAAAAAAAAACAACCATGTATGTAACGTTTAGAGCCTACGACTAAGGTGCACTGAAAGGAAACTAGGAACTACTTGGACCAATAATAATAGGTAATAACTAGCTGTGCCCGCGACTTCGTATGCGTTTTTACACATGTGACATTTAATTTAAATTCGACTGTGGAGGAAAACTCAAAAGGAAGGTTTTTTTTAACCCCCGACCAACAAAGAGGGGTGTCATAAGTTTGATAGCTTTGTGTGTGTGTCTGTTTATGTGTTTATGAGGGTGTGCCTGCCTGTGTGTCTGTCTGTGTGTGTGTGTGCCCTAATCTAAACAATATATTTATGCACTTTTTGTTTTTTCTAAAGCACTAACCCGTGCTAGGGAATAATTTAAACATTTATAATAAGTTGAAAAAATTCACTCAAATGTTTCAAATATATTTATGATAAAATATGTTTTGTTTAGATTAGGTATCGCCCGTGTAAGATACCAGGAAGCTTAGCATAAGAATTGCCTGGGAAGTATGGGGGTTTATATGTATCTCCCTCGACGTAGAGTGGGATAGATAAAGTTATAAGCCCATAGATAAGGTCTTACCCATTCTCATGCTAAGCCAGCAAGCAAAGTATAAGGTTGGGTTAGAGCGTATCTACCGCAAATAACTCTGTCTATCCCGCTCTACGGCAAACAAAATATATTTTTTTAATATCAAGTTGGGCTCAGTAGAGTAAATATTTAAAAAAAAGCACAAAAAAAATTTCAATCTCGCGTGGGTTCAAATCCAGAACATTTCGACCGCGACGCAACAGTACTACATTTCTAACATCGATAAACTTTGTCCGACCTCCACCGAAAACCACTCACAATTCCCTCCAGCAAGCATCATAAGGCTGGGTTAGAGCGTATCTATGGCTCTGTCCAAGTCCATCCCGCTCTACGTCAAACAAAAGAGTGAGATACCTATTATTTTAAACCCATAGATACGCTCTAACCCGGCCTTATGCTACGCTTGTAGAACTAACATTTTCCGCCAAAATAAAATAAAAACAAATGCCGATTTTTCATTTACAATATGCGCCCCAAATGCCAAAAGTCGTAGCGTGCTATTATACAGAGTGTTAAAATAAATAAATAAAAGACCGCCAACAAAGCGGGAGACCACGTATACGTACGTATACGTATAGTCCTCATCATAACGAACATTTTTGCCCAAGGAACTATGCCTGGGAAATCAACGGTTTCCGAGATAATAAAGTAGGACTTTAATTTTTTTTTTTTTCAGAAATATGTTCAGTATCACGTTCTTAACATACCTTCTCAAGAAGCCATATCAAAATTATGGATATTTCTTACAAAAAATCAAGTTAAAATTGCAACCCGCAATGTAGGTTTTCGAGAGAATGTGGTTCAAAGTCGGACTTTTAATTATTTTTTTTGCACAAATATGTTCAGTATCACGTTCTTAACATACCTTCTCAAGAAGCCATATCCAAATTATGAATATTTCTTACAAAAAACGAAGTTAAAATTGCAACCCGCAATGTCAGTTTTATATTTGTTTTGTTATTATAAGTTAGTCTTAGTTTTATATGTAACTATTAACTTTCATTTTCTGTGTGTGTTTTGTTAATACAATAAACTTCTTATCTATCTATCTATCTATCTTATCTATTCTAAACATCGGATAGCCTAAGTTACTCCCAGAAACGTGAGTTACGACCATTTTAAGTTTGGTTGAAAACTATTCAGCGGTGTTCGCGTTTATCGTGTTCATACAGACAGACAGACAGACAGACAGACAGACAGACAGACAGACAGACAGACAGACATAAACCGTTTTTTTTGCATTTTTGGATTCAGTATAGTTTACTTAGTAACCCCTGCTAGTTTTTTTCTAAAAATATTCAATGTACAGAATTGACTTCGCTAGAGTTTTATTATAAGTATAGATTTTAAGTACGAGCAACATTGTTTTGAGGAAACATTTGTCGTGAGAACAATGGCCGGGGTTGCCAAAACATACCTACCGCTATTATATTGAGTTTTCATTTGCCTAGCCTGTTAGCTAAACTAGTACTTAGGTATTACAAACAAGTTCGTAATGTTTTTACTGATAAATAACCTAAGCCTTTACAATACTTTGCATCTACAGGGCATTTTTTAATAGCTTTATTTCTGAAACACGTCAACTTGTAAATTAATGTGATTTCCGACAACTTTTGTTCTACGACTTTGGTGAAAGCGCAATTTGATTTTGTCATAAAAAATAAGTACTTACCTAGTACACACGACAGCGCGTCGACACTTACACGCTAGCACTCTACATTCAGCTCACGCTAGCACTCTACTCGGTTACGTTAGGGCCGAATTTACAACAAAAGTGTACAGTCTGACGTGCTGTCGTGTGTACGGTCGGCCACAGTCACAAATACCCCATGGCAGCTCATACCGCGCGCGGCATAAGGGCGCCAATCGAACAAAAAGGGGTATCCTAGCGTGTGGCCGACTGTACACACAATTTTTTTTTCAAATTTTTATTTTTTACAAAATTTGTGGCGTGGAGTAACAAATACGAGAAGAAGAGGACAGGTGGTAGAGAGTGGAGGGGCTCGAAAGCGCGCCGCACAGGCAGTGCTGAAATGGTTTAAATGCAAACTTTTTAAGAATTAAACGTTCAATATAATAAAATAACTGAACCATTCGAAAAGTGGTAGAGACCAAAGTTGTTGGAAATTAAATTTAGAAGTTGACGTGGTTCAGGAATGTATTTAAAAATTACCTTTTATTTTTATTATTTTTTATGTAGCCTGTATTTTGTCCCACTGCTGGGCAAAGGCCTCCCCTTGTGTCCTCCACACTTTTCTATCCGGGGCCACCTCTTGCCACCCCGGTAAAAAGGTTTCGAGATCGTCCCGCCATCTCCGCCTTGGCCTGCCACGGCGCCGGTGTCCATTTTGAGGCAACCAGTCAGTGGCGATTTTCGCCCATCTGTCTGGACCCATGCGGCTTATGTGACCAGCCCAGTTCCACTTTAGCTTGGCAGTCGCAACTCCAACATCGGCGATTTTGGTTTTCGAGTGCAACGTGGTGTTTCGGATGCGGTCAATCCGTTTAAAACCCAATAAGCTGCGCTCCATCGCACGTTGGCAAACCTTGAGTTTGGACTTCTGAATTTCAGTCAAAGACCAGGTTTGAGCACCGTAGGTTAGGTTAGGCAGGATGCACATGTCGACGAGAACCCTTTATAGTTTATGTAAATAAATACCTAATCATCAAGAGCGAGCTTTTCAGACAAGCGAAGCAATCGAGATCATCTTTCTATAGGAATGTCATTGTTCTATCGGATAATTTATCATCACTGAAAACCATGGAACCCAATTTTCTGCATGTGAATATAAAACCCTATAGGCAAAGCATTTGTGAATTTGTATATATGAATTTGTACCTATATTGCATTAGCATTGTAGTGAGCACGCCGTGATGAAGCCCAAACTCTATCTTTTTAACAGACTTCAAAAAAGGAAGAGTACCTACTCAATTTGACCCGTACTTAATTTTTTTATGTTGGATACTTTATGATTAACAAAAAGTATAGGGAATTATGTCGTCCAGGCCGCTGCCCCAGACTGGGGACGTCCCCAGAATTTTGGCAGCGATGCCCCTTTGATTGACCAGGCTGATGCGCTGGCCAAGGTAGCTGCCGGCCCTAGGGTCACAGGGCGAGACAATGAGGCGCGTTGAAAGCTCTTTGAAGAGTATCCGCGCCTCTGGGCCCCACGGACCCATCGCTTCGACCCCAAACGTCGCAAATACGTAACCGTCCCCGAGGACAGCGAACTTGCGCCGCTTGCGGCTCTCCGATTTTTATTATTCTTTTTTTAGTTTGTAAGTGGCGAAGATCTTAGGAAGAACTTCGGAGATGGAGAACGGAGATCACTTGGAAACAGTGCAGTAACAGTGTACCTTTTCATCAGTGAATTCATTTATTTTTATTTTTTGTTAATTTTAGCTATCTCTGAGCGAAGGCCTGTGCCCCGCTAGGGTAACAAAAGCTTGTGCTGCAAGTTTTAATCTCTACCACGCTTTAGTTACACGTGTTAACATCCTGACATGGAGCGTGTACAGGATTATTCACATTGCATGTGACGTGCTTACTTCGAGTTGCATATTTTATTTAATTTTATGATGCTGCGAGCGACGTGACATCCAGATTGAGTTTTTTAGGGTTTTGGAATAATTAAAGGATAGGGTTTTAGGGTTTTAGATTTTTATTTTCTCATAAGATAAAATTTACATTTTGTTCACTTGCGATGAGAAAAACATTTCTTCAGATGGATTTTTTAAACGTACAACACTTTATACTTAATACTATTTTTATGCTAAACCTATATTTTTAGATTACAAATTTTCAAAGACGTGTGCTTTAAGACGAGATTTAAATATTGGTAGGGAGTCTCAATCTTTGATCTTTGAAGGATCACTCGTGTGTCTGTCTGTCTGTCCGTCTGTCACAGCCAATTTACTCCGAAACTACTGGACCGATCTTATTTTTGTTTCAAGCGTTACACAAAATCGTCTCTGAGTCGGATGTCACTGACCAAAACAACACCCTGTATAGTGGATGACCCAAACACAGACGTGTAATGTTTATAAATGAGGGGCCACTATTGGGGGGTAAATTGAAAAGTAAAAAAAAAAGTTTTGTAAAGAAGGAATACCCTGTGACACAAGAAATAAAAGGGCTTGTGGTGATCTCAATTATTTTTTCATAATTATTTTAAAGAAAATATTAACCATTCTCCCCCCTTATTTCCAAAACTACTGGACTTAAAATTTTGAAAATAAAAATACATAAAATACATCTTTATCTATAGATTACCTACAGAAAAACCTATAAATAGTCCATTAAAATAACATAGGAAAATAATAATATAGATTTTGTAGCATTCGTTTCCCAACTCGGCAACATGATGATGCTCTACACTCCTACAGTCCTACATCACGGATCGCGGTAGTTTGTTATGGTTTCGTTCGTTATGGTCAACATTTTCTACGTAAATAAACTCTCCACGCGAAAAACTCCTGTTTTTACCTAACCGACTATGGGTATATCATATCGCCATAAGACACGAGGACGACGAAGAAAATCGGATCGCAATTGACGAAGAAATACAGAAAGCATTAAAAACATACAATCGAACTGAACCTCCTTCTTTTTCGAAGTCGTTAAAAAAAAAGACATCATCATCATCATCATCAGCCCACCTCTGCCCACTGTTGGGTATAGGCCTTTTTCCCCTCGCGCCGCCTCTCACGGACATACCTAAATAATAATATAATTTATTGAAAATGTACTTTGTTTTGGTATCTAGTAAACGGTATAGTACTTTTCGGGTCTGTCGGCGGTTTTTTAACACCCTGTATTACATATAAAATTTATTTAGCACAAAAGGCACGGGAGCACGCTTTTAACTTTGAGGAGCTTACTCGTAAGCACACATTGTTTATCTGTATTGTGACATTGTTTTGTTTCGCAACAATTAATTAGAACAATTTCATTACTGAATTTGACGCGTTCGTAATACAGGATGAGCATGAGGAAGGGGCGGTAAGTAGACAAATGATCGTAAAGGCTGTGATGAATGACAAAATAAAAGATCGAGACTAGGGCGAGTCACGTCGGTTGCTGTCGTGTCTAGTCGGTATTTATGTCGCAGTGAATATGTAATATAGGTAAATTTGCAAGCGTTTACCTCTAATTTACATCTTTTGAGGAGGATGTTTGACTGAGGAAACTTGCGCAAGTATATCCACCTTTTGAGGAGGATATACTTGCGCAAGTTTAGACTTGCACAAGTAAATAGTTTGCAGAATGTTAGAAAATTGCACAATAATTTTCCAAACACGTTACTATAAACTTGTGCAAGTCTAAATTTGCGCAAGTATATCGTTACGTGTATGGCTGCCTTAATGAAATTCCACACAACTTTTCTGGCGCCTTATCAAAGCAGCCGGCAAGTTCGACTTTGCTCAAATTTTAAGTTTGTCCCATATTGACACATTACGAGCGTTTTTAAGAAAATATCAAATTGAAATTATCGTAGCATGAGTATATCCCTAGTGCAGTGGTCCTTAACCTTTTACTGATGGCGGACCATTTGCCAATATTACTGTCTTACCATGGACCACCAACTGTTTGAAACGAAAATTCACCGATGTTACCCTTGAGATTTGCTTGTTTGTAAATATGAAAAACGCGCCTAGTGTGCCCGAAAATTTCTCGATTATCCTAAAACTTTCTTTGAGATTACACTTGATATGTAATAAATTTAATAAGACTTTAATACCTACATTTTATTTGCAATGATAACCGAGACTATGTAAATAGGATAAATGCGCACTATATCGCATATTCGCAATTTCGCAATTCGGAACCCAAAGTTTTTTGTTCGAAAGTCCGTTATTGACTTATTCAAAGCTTTTGGCTATTATAAGAAACTAATTTCAATATTTTTTATTTTGGTTCAGTAGTGGATTTTACAACGTTTCAAAGATACAGTTTTATGACGTCATGCGACGGTCTGCATACTGTTGGCGGTCATAGGAACAAAACATTTTCCCTTAGGCCACGTGGTCCGACCGGCTTGTTCGATCGGTCGGACCACCAATATTTTTTTTGGGTATGATTTAAGCTATCATCAATTTATTATGTTTTGAATGTTTTAAATAATAAGGTTTGTCCGCAAAATAATAGATCTGTCATCAAAGTGTAGTCGCCAAACAATATAAAAACAATTTTATAATAAATCACATATAATCATCGGGATATTTTATCAAGTATCAAATAAATAGGTTTGTACTTATTTTAATAGGTTTGTCCTAATAACTGTATAATCAAATTAAGGAAAAACGGTCATCAAAGAAATGAAATATGTAACTTAAAAAAGTCATAAAGATCCAGAAAAATAATGTTTTTGTATCTATGAATTACCTACTATCTTACATTAGGTACTTGTATACTGGTTGTACACACGACAGCACGTCAGACAGTACATTTTTGTTGCAAAGTCACCAAAGTAAGTGAATAGAGTGCTCGCGTGTAAGGGTCGACGTGCTGTCGTGTGTACCTATTTTTGTACCGGCACTTTCTCCACTAGTGATTTCTCAACGAGCTATGATAACATTATTGGAGGAGTTAATGCATCATCTTCACCACAACTTGATGCCATGATAATATAAAGAAACTATTGGGAAATCCAAGTCATTGGGGAAATCAATTAAAACCAAAAACCCTAACGCAACCGAGTAGAGTGCTAGCGTGTAAAGGTCGACGTGCTGTCGTGTGTACGACCCATCGCTACGCATGATTGGTAAATTTTCATAGCGCGCCAATTTGGCTCCGCCCCTTTGATCATTTTTTAATAAAATTTATGAACTGAACTATTAAATTGGTAACGAATAGTATTATTTGGAGAATTGAACGAAATAATTTGTAACTACTGTACTGATGACAAAATGACAAATAAAAACAAGTCACAATCTGCGGACGATAATCAATTTATTTGATGACAGATCTACTATTCTGAATACGGAGCTGTTATTTTGGGAATAAACCTATTATTCTGAGAACAAAGTTTTTATTCAATGGATGCACTACAATTATATAGATAATTCATCTCTTTTTCTGCGAACAAATTGACATTAATTTGGTAATTTATACCTGGCGACACTTTTTATTTTTCTGAGAATGAAAATATTTCGTGGTGATAGATCTATTAATTTGATGATACAAGTTGATGACAAATATAAACTTTGATGACACAAAATATAGTTCCCATTTTTTTTTACTGATGGTTCGATTGTTCGAACTTCACGGAACTTCTAAGTTCTTGTAGTCCGAGTGTGGAACTACTAGGACTTTTACATTTCCTTGTTGTTCGATCGATCGGGCCATGAGGTCGGTTTTTTTTCCTGTTGGATCGATTTATCGAACCATAACGACTACACTATAGTTAGTCCCGGTCGGACCACGTGGCCTAAAGGGATTCAGATTCATTACTAAACCTCTTTATTACAGTTTAGCATTTGTTTATTTTTTTCTATATTCACACCTTTTAAAATAAATATGTCTCTTTATTATTTTCTGCGGTGTAAAAATTTGTATGGAGAAAATTTTTATTACTCTCAAATATTCACGAAATTTTAAGTTTATATTTTTCCATTATTTTAAGTGTTTCAGTGTTTCAAGCATGTAACGAAGTGGACCTATTCCCAATTGCGTACATACTCCGTGCAATTTTAGTGGTTTTAAAGCCGAAGCTATTTTGTTGCACTGGTGATTCTGAGCTAATTACAAAATTTCTTTCCAAAACGCGCGAAAAAAAAAATAACTTCTCGATAAATATGATGTCGATTGGCGATAGCCGTTTGTATTGGGAAGTGTTTTTTTTTTCGCTCGTTTTGAAGTAAAATTTTGGAATTTGGCTCAGAATCACCAGTGCAACTAAATACCTTCGGCTTTAAAACCACTAAAATTCCACGGTGCATAACGTATGCATAACGTCATGATTTTGTCGAAACATAACTTTTCCGTTATCAGTGTTTTAAAAGTACATATGGTTTATTAACCGGATTAGCGACGGAGAATATATTTCTTAATAGAAAGCCACTTATCAAAGTGGTCATCTACAGGGACCAAGATCTTATTCTTTGACTGGAAACTATTATTTCATATGTAGTGAAATAATGGACGGATAATTTATGGTTGGTTGCCCAATAATATTCCATCGTATCGATCGAACCATCAGGAAAAAATAAATTTGTCTGGTGTGGTCGGATGACGAGGATTTTTAAAGGTCTTATGGTTCGATCGATCGAACAACAAGGAAATGTAAAAGTCCTAGTAGTTCGACACTCGGACTACAAGAACTTAGAAGATCGACCGATCGAACAAGCCGGTCGGATCACGTGGCCTAAGGGAACATTTTAGCGCATAAAAACAAAACTACTGGACCAATATAAAAATATTTAAATTAGTTTCTCAATATTGTCTAGAGATAAGATTAAGCCCGAAATTCACCGATTGCATTTTAACCCAAACCACTGCCACCCATTTCAATTTACTGCCACCCAGTTCATTTTACTGCCACCCAGTTCATTTTTCATAAATCGAACTTCGATTTTCGCCAATGGTAATCAGCTTCGTCTTAGCCGGTAGACCCCCTGCTCCGCTAATCTTCACTGAAGCTCGATAGTGTGAGAGTAGGCCCAGAGTAGAGCTCCACAAAAACCGTCGAACACCAACGCCACGCCAGTGATATTCGACAGTCGAAATCTCGCCTCTGTCCTGATAACACCTCAATCTTAGCATCGCCCGGCAAATGCGCGCGATATTTTGAAAAAAAAAAACTCGTTTGATAATTTTTTTTATGCAGCAAGAAATAAGGTTACAGCAAAAAGTGCCAGTGTTTTTTTAAGCTTAAACATTTTCTACTGTTTCTAACTGTCAAGGTTTTTTAAATTGTTCTTGTAAACTTATTAAGAAAAAAAAATCTTCTTGCTTTGGAGTGCACCATCTTGTTGGTAAGTTTATCTTTGTTAGTTACACAAGTGCCACCTTGAAGTTTGAATTACTCGCTAGAGTCTAGCGGCCTAGCATCTAGCGGCTAGACGGAGTTACAGTAGGCATCAAAGTTATTGTTTTTCCTAAGCCGCTCTATACCTACAAGATCTCGTATTTTGTTTAAAAGAAAATTAATAATAATAAAATAACCAGGAAAGTAAGATTACTCTTCAAGCTAAATGAATTTCACGAAATTAAATAAATTATGCAAAAGCACGTGCAAATAAAAAGGCGTCGTATCATATGAACCATTTTGGGTTAAAAGGGTTTGATGATATAAGGGTCTTTCAAATTTCAAGGTTTTTTAGAATAATTACTTGTATAATATCTAACGTGAAAGTGTTGGTTTATCTGGAATATGTGCAAAATCAATGAAAATCTTTTAATTTGTAACAATCTTTTGGATGTTTTCAAGCAAGAAAAGTATTATAATAATATCTAATAGACCTACTAGGGTCATTCTTTTATCCTATGTTATTTTATGTTTCGACGTAGTCGCTTTTTAGGTCTACACACATAAATAAAGGCTTAGAGCATTAGCCTAGTTGGACTAGCCATTCTTAATTCGATTGGCAAAGTTAAGCAACAACGGCGCGCGCTTTGCTTAAAAACCGTATCCCATATCTCGGCAACCCCTCGACTGATTTGGCGTTTAGTCGGCTTGTTCAAATTTAATAGTTATTTGTTATGCGAGAATGCAAAATTATTGTTTGCGGCGAGTGCTTGTATTGAAAACCGAGCTAGCGAAGGTTTCTAAAATTGAGCCACGAGCGTAGCGAGTGGTTCAAAAAAATAAACCTGAGCGTAGCGAGGTATTCAGAAGCACGAGACGCAAATAATATTGCATTCGTGCGAAACACAAAACTTTTCATCTCACAGAAGCGAGGAAATTATTTTGTTAGCCAAGCGGGAAAAACTCAATAGACAACACCTACATGCAAAACAGGTGAGTCAAATACCTACGTTCCTTTTAAAAGCATATTTTACTGTAGTTACGGCTGCCGCACTAAAGTTTTGAGCTTCGTTGGTATTAAAACCATTCGTTTTATTAATAATTTCCTGAAGTTTATTTATCCAGACACAAAAATAATGTAAATAAAAGAATGTTTTTTTTTTCCGGGTGCATTCTGAACTTTTACCATATAAATTAAAAATTTCTAGGAGATAAAAAATGAAATTAGTAATATCGTTTGAAAAAATGTATTTATCAAACCAAAATATAATTATCTATTTGATAAAACAGAAGCGTAGCATTTTTTTTTTTATTTACTGGTATTATAAAATAAATATGTCTACAAAATATTGAAAAGACTATAAGAAGAAACCGCGTTTCTGAATGTTCTATTCCGCGACTTTACCTTTTTAAAAGATGCTCATGCACCATTTACATTCACAGTTTTATATAGAGAATGGGCATGAACAATCACTTTCGCTGAAATCGGTCATTCCTGAGAAAAGCGTTCTTCGCTGAGATCGGTGGCTTTTATTTTTTTTCAAGATAGGTGAAAACTAAAAATACACCGTAAAAGATGGCTTAAAAACTAGTCAATATGTCGATGAGGCACACCTGTAGGCTTTATAGATTAATGAAAAAAAAATCTTCTTTTTTGACAAGCCACCGATCTCAGCAAAAAGGCCACCGATCTCAGATAGTGTCTAAAATTATTATAAACAGTAATTACAGTGAATAATAAACTTTTTTTCTAAATTTAAACGTTACTCATGAACTGACACAGATAAAAGGGGGCTAAATTAAGTAAAACATTTCTATTAAACATCATAAAAATTATCAAAAAAATCATATCTTTATTTTCATAAAATCATTGTAAAAGATCAATTCCTAAGCTAAACATGCAAAATTATAGTCAACAAGCCTTCGCATCTATTTATACAGCGTCCAGTGGCACCTTCACTTACACTAGATGGGTGAAGAGACCAGTCGGCGCTGCAGTATCTGGGACATTGTTTTAGATGGAGTAGGCTTGCCCAGAACCTATACCATCCTGACAGCTTGGTCGGCCTAGCCCACAAGAGAAGTCATTACGTGTGGAGCCAACTAAGTTGCGGGTTTCATCACGATGTTTTTCCTCACTTTAGGGAGGGGTTTAGCTACTTCAAATTTACAAATTTATGTAACTTTGAAAAGAAACAAAGTCATGTTACATGCCTGCGCTGGGAATCGAACCTGTTTCTCTCGCATCGGCGACCAATGCTCTATTATATGTGTGACTGTAATAATTATACACTAAAATTGTCTGTCTATACGGATTTTGCTTTTTATTTGCGTGAAATTACATTTCCTTGCAAAAAACAGTACCTTAATAGCTTAAATGAAGTCTAAACTTTAGTCCATAGAAACAAACTGATAAATTTTGAATTAGTCATAGCATCTCGTTCGGTGTGGTATCTAAAGAATCTGTGAAATTGATACAATATGTTGAAAACTTCTTTGAGATCCTTGGCTAATAACTGAGATCGGTGGCTTAAATCCACCGATCTCAGTGCCACCGATCTCATAAATAACTAAAATGTAGCTATTTCTCTTAAACTATAGAAGCAATCGTATTTATTTTTACGACAATACCTACTCAGGGATATACGCATTCATGTACTTAGGACAGTTTAGTGTAGTCTTGTTTACTATACTAGCAAAACGTGCCACCACTTTCAGCTACCTTACCGAACCAAAGTTTAAAAAAAGTCAAGAACTTACGTAAAAGTTTAGGCATGAAAGATAGCGACACATACGAACCATAATAGTTGACAAGGACCATTTGACGATATTTTGCACCAGTAACTAGAAACTTGCCGCGTATTTAAGCTTGTATAAAAACATACTTTCGTTGCACGATTTAAACTTTGCTCGACGCGTGACATTTCTAGGAATGTCTACAGACACAAGAGTTTTCATTCTAATATAATGCTGGATATACGATTGGATAGAGGCACTCATTGGGCATTTAGAAAGGTATAAATTAGCATAGTAGTGGGCACATGAGTAAAACCACAAACAAAAACATACCAGGCCCACACGCGTGTGACATGCAAAATACTCGCAAAATCACCCATTTTTTGACCTTCAAAGGGATATTTAGGCAATTTCCTCTATAAAATATTGTTTTTATTTGATATGCCTCAATGGACCGTTAGTTAAGTAGACGATTAAGTGCTAATTTAGTACTGTGTGATGTATAGTTTAGTAGATACTAGGGTGTGACCAAATAAATCGACCTCTCAAAGAATGACCCAAATACGCGTGTAAACGAACCACGAATGAGGTTTTATTTTTCGTCGGGATCTGGGATCTACTTAAACGGCCAGTGTTTTTTTCTTTTTCAACACCATAGGGCGCGGGAAAGACTGTCCCGGCGTCGCGTTCAAATTTCGAAGCGCACAAAAATGCAGATAGTTTAAATCCGGCCTTTACACGATCGTAAGTTACTAGTAACAGCAAAAATATTTTAATTTCATTCACCCGCCTACCAAATTTCATAACGATCCGACCTTTACTCAAGTTATCGTAGAACGAACATTCATACATACAAAGGCCGGATTGTTCCAGTAGACTCGGAGAACTTAGCGAATGGTTTGAAATAAACTAATACCTACTGGGCTACCACTGCCCTAGCTCTAACTATTAATAGGACGTTTGATAAAATGACCCATTCGATGAAGTGTACACACGACAACACTGCATCGAATCCGCTTCGCTCACTGGTTCAATGATATATTTTTTCGTGGCCTGCATGGTTACCAAAAAAAGGTTACCAAATGTATGAACGATGGGCGATGTCCTTTATAACAGACATATCTAAGGGATTACCAACTGTGTATGTATAGGTGCTCTTAATTTTCAAGCGTGTCGCTTAAGTTTAATCCCACAAGGACTTGGATTGTGGAAATCGGGATGGATGGATATCGAGTGTTCTCAAAAGTTAGAGTTAGCCATCGATGTAAAACAAGTAGACGGGGCACCGAACACCCAAAAGTGGCTCAGGCGATTGAGGTACAACGTACGGTCGGCCACAGTCTTGGCTACCCCATGGTAGTTCTTACCGCGCGCGGCATAAGGGCGCCAATTGAACAAAACGGGGTATCCCCGGGGGAAACTGTGTATCACCTCAATCGCCTGAGCCAAAAAGGTGGCGCGCTGCGAAGATTGTGCTAGTCTCACTCTGGCGTCTGTCTTTCGCTTAAAGATCTATCTCCTTTCCCACGCGTCACTCAATGAGTTATTATAACTCCATTTTTCCTTTGCCACAACTACAAGAGCCTTGCCGTCGCTTCCTAATCGTTTACCTCAATGGGGGGTAGCCTAACTTGAATATACTTCTTTCTTACACAGAGCTCTGTAGATGGCGGATATTTGTTTTTAGTAAATAGGAAAAACGAGCTGGATCGTTAGACACTTTTGGTGTTCAATTCAAACACACGGTGCGTGGGTGTAATGGTATTTAAACAAAACAAACCACAAAGTTTAGAACAAAAATAGTGATTACAAAAACTTATGAATCTGCGGTCTAATTTTGGACCGCATAGTTAGTTTCCGTAATACATCATTCAAACTCATTGTGGGCACCAACTAACAATACAAGATTATGTAGAAGTACAGGTTTACAGATAAGCTTTTTTCGAGTTACCAACCAACAAAAATTATAATTGAACGAGCGAGCGAAGTTCTCCGAGTCTACTGGAACAATCCGGCGTTTGTATGTATGTATGTTTGTATGTATTTATGTATGTATTTTTGTATGTATGAAAGTTCGTTCGGCGATAACTTGAGTAAATTTAGTCGGATCGTCATGAAATTTGGTAGGCAGGTAAATGAGGCCAAGAGAATTTTTAAGTTCGTACATGAGCCAAATCGGTCGAGGGGTTGCTGAGATATGGGGTCGCGAGTTCATAGTTCGGGCGAACCACTAGTAATAATAGGTTTAAAATGAAATACTTACCATCGAACGAAGATTGTTTTTAAAGAAAAGTCACGAGAAAAAGGTTAGAATGGTTGTTAAAACTCTAATTTAAAATCCGAGTCCACGAAGTGACAGTTGCTACTGTCAGATAAAGCCGATCGGGTGACCAGTTTGGCTTTGTCTGACAGCAGCAACTGTCATTCCATGGACTCGGTTTTTAAATTAGAGGTGTTGCTGTTTCACAGAGTATTCTTTGTTATTTCGTTCGCGGAAATAACAAAGTATTCTTAACATTATTGTTAAGTATTCTTTACATTAATTCGGCCGTTTATGTGTTCTGGTCTACGACAATTTTTTTGGGCAGTGCCACTGCTTCTTAGACCAGAACACATAATCGACTGAATTATTGTTGTTCTATGGTTTACAATAATGAAAAGAATACTTTGTTATTTCCGCGAACGAAAAATCGCTGAACAAAAATAGCTCAGTTTAGCTACAAAATGTAAAAAACTGTGAAAATTTTTAATTTCCCGCCATGTTGCTATCATCCCACCTTAATTAATATTTATTACGTGGCAGGTATTGGATCACTCTCTGGAAACGATACGATAGTTTCTATTTTTTTTGCGAGTTTGAGAACACCCGTCCATCTGTTTTTCTATGTTCGTCCATTACAGCTGACCTAGAAAACGGAAAACAATGTTTTCACCAACTGATGTAATATTAATGTAAACAGATTCACGCCGCTCCATCGGACGCTTAGGCTATTTGCCATCAATATATTATCAATAAGGCTGTAAGGGGCTCGAAACACAATCTTCCAGAGCTCAAGCCAACCTCACCTGCACGCGGTACAGCCTGCTAGTTAACAAACGAGGCTCTGGCGCAAACCCCGCCAACACGCACTGGACCAGCGTGGCGGGTCAATGGTCCAAATCCCCCTCATGAACGACACAACTTTACCACGGCCCCTAGTTCCCGGCGTCTCCAGCGGTGACTCCGGCGACGACGGTAGTCGGAGGAGCCCTGGAGCATGGGGTGCGAACAATCCCCGGGCGAGATCGATCCCCCGTCAGACGACCACAGCAAAACAAACGGATTCCGATAAATTAAATATTCTAACCTACAATGCCCGTACCTTGTTAGCAGATGAACGGTTGGCTGAGCTGGAAAACGCACTCAAGTATATCAACTGGGATATTGTAGGCTTAGCTGAAGTTAGAAGAGAAGGTGAGGAAACGATAGAGACGGACATGAACATCTTCTACCACTTTGGTACCACCAGTGGCCTGTATGGAGTAGGTTTTATTGTGGCAAAGAAGTGGAAGAATAATATAGAGGAGTTCATTGGGTACTCAGACCGAATTGCCGTCCTAAAATTTCGACTTACGCCAAAACACAGATTGACCCTCATACAAGTACACGCACCAACTACTACACATAGCGACGAAGAGGTTGAGGAGTTTTACGACCTATTGAATAAGGCATGCGAGGAGCACAGAGGAACATGGACCATCGTACTCGGTGACTTTAATGCGAAAGTAGGCGTAAGGCAGCCGCTGGATAACGAGTCCATAGTCGGACCACATGGACTTGGAAGCCGAAATAATCGCGGCAGTCGTCTACTCCAGTTTGCCTTCGGCCAGAGCCTAAAGATTTGTAATAGCTTTTTCAAAAAACAACCTCAACGTCGCTGGACATGGGTCTCTCCTGGTGGTAAGACCAAAAATGAAATCGATTTCATGTTAAGTTCCGACGGCAATATCATCAAGGATGTGGGAGTTCTTAATAAATTCCAACATGGTTCTGATCACAGGCCAGTGCGGGCTAAGATATCTTTTAACTTTAGAATACATCGCAAACAGATATTTATCAAAAAAATCAGGAAGCTTAGCAAAAACATATTATTAGAGAACAAACAAAATTTTAATTTGGAACTTCATAACTACTTTAAAGATCTGGTAATAGATGGGGATGATACGGAAGGACAGTACACTCACATCAAAAGGGCAATAGACTCCGCCAGTAAAAAGATCAAACCAGATAGAAGGAACAAAAACAAATTTTCCCCGGAAACATTAAATATGATTCAACAAAGAGATACTTTAGATAGAGGAACACCACAATACAATATCAAAGATAAAGAAGTCAAACGTAATATTAGAAAAGATTTAAGATCATACAATACACAACTAGTTGAAAAAGCAATAGAGAGGAACGGCTCACTACGTGTCGCAAAACAAGGCATACACAGATCAAAAACATGGATCACGAGTCTCACGGACGCAAACGGCGTTAGGCAGGGAAGCCGAGACAGAGTTGTAGACATCTGTACAAAGTTCTACAAAGATCTTTACTCTGATCCTACAAAAACTAATAGTAATATTTACTCTCCCCTTGATATTAACCAAATTTCACCTATTACCGGTTTCGAGGTACACCTGGCTCTCAAGAGTATGAAGTACCACAAGAGTCCAGGAGAGGATGGCATCACTACAGAGGCACTAAAAATTGGTAAACACACCTTGTTACCCCGACTAGCAAACCTGTGCAACGCCATTCTCTATACCGGGAAACTCCCGGATAAGATCTGTCATTCGAACATCATTCTCCTCCACAAGAAAGGCAATAAAAGTGACATAGGAAACTATCGGCCAATTAGTTTAATTTCTCATATTTATAAAATTCTAATAATAATAGTTCAAAACCGTATAGCCCAACAACTTGACTCCCAGCAGCCACCAGAGCAGGCGGGCTTCCGTCCTGGCTTTTCAACTACAGATCACCTTCATACTCTTAACCAAATCATTGAGAAGGTCAACGAGTACAACATACCTCTCTATGTTGCATTCGTTGACTATTCAAAAGCGTTTGACAGTCTCTCCCATAAATCCATTTTCACCGCACTCCATAGCCAAAATATAGAACCCTCCTACATCAATCTCTTAGAACATATTTACAACAGTAGCACAGCTGACATTAAATTGCATAAGCCTGGTCCATCTTTTCACATCGAAAGAGGAGTAAAACAGGGAGACCCGTTGTCTCCGAAACTTTTTACTAGCACCTTAGAAGAAGTTTTCAAGAGTCTGGCGGTGCCGTGGAATAACAGTGGCATTGACATCGGTGGCAGGAAGAAGCTCACAAACCTCCGCTTCGCCGATGACATTGTCCTGTTTGCCCCAACGGCCCCGGCACTTCAGCAAATGCTACAAGACCTTAGCACCGCAAGCCTTGAGGTTGGACTGAAGATGAATAGGTCAAAGACTCAGTGTATGTCTAATAGCACGAAACGTAGGTTCGAGGTAGATGGGCAGGAGATACAATACGTTGACGAGTATACTTACTTGGGCCAGATAGTTTCCTTCGAAAACAGGCAGGATAGAGAGATCGATCGTCGTATCGACAATGCCTGGAAGAGCTACTGGTCCATGAAAGAGCTAATGAAGGGCAATCTTCCACTTGCCCTGAAGCGTAAACTCGTCGACATGTGCATCCTGCCTATCCTAACCTACGGTGCTCAAACCTGGTCTTTGACTGAAATTCAGAAGTCCAAACTCAAGGTTTGCCAACGTGCGATGGAGCGCAGCTTATTGGGTTTTAAACGGATTGACCGCATCCGAAACACCACGTTGCGCTCGAAAACCAAAATCGCCGATGTTGGAGTTGCGACTGCCAAGCTAAAGTGGAACTGGGCTGGTCACATAAGCCGCATGGGTCCAGACAGATGGGCGAAAATCGCCACTGACTGGTTGCCTCAAAATGGACACCGGCGCCGTGGCAGGCCAAGGCGGAGATGGCGAGACGATCTCGAAACCTTTTTATCGGGGTGGCAAGAGGTGGCCCCAGATAGAAAAGTGTGGAGGACACAAGGGGAGGCCTTTGCCCAGCAGTGGGACACATTACAGGCTACATAAAAAAAAAAAAAAAAAAATATTATCAATATCCATCAAACAAGCAATGGTGGCCCAGTGCGTAGAACATCTTTCTCTCACAATAGGAAGGTCCCAGGTTTAAATTCCGGTGGTGGCATGTACAGTTAACACTAAAATTTAATTGTTTAGGTACTTACTTTAACTTTGCTTTTAGGTCGGGGGTTAAAAAAAGTGGAGAAAAGTGTGGAAGTTCACGCTGAAACTGTAATATAATTTAAAACAGAGATAGCTCACCAGATGGGATATAATTTATAAAGATTTATTAAGTACTTAAAGACGCGTTTTCACGGCCAAAGTCAACTTTAATGGGCAGAGCACGGTCAAAGTTGAAGTTTTCATCCTATCAAAGTGCACTTTGTTGAAAACGGCCAATCAGAAGCTTAAGCTGACTTTGTCGTGAAGAGTCCAGAGTAAGTAAGTAAATCAGTAACCGACAAAGTCACGAACAAAAGATAGTTTGATACCTACTTCCGAAACGTTATATTGTAAGAGTGCGAAGTCTCATAATACAGCAATTTTCCTAATATAAGATAGTAGGTATACCATTTAAATTAGGGCTACCGTTTTATTGCCCACAAGTTACTGTGGGCGCCACTGTCGAATAAGCCATGTAGTCTTACAGTTAGATATTTCTTAAAGTCAGTACATTAAGAAAGATTACTTACATTAAAATCATATGTAATACCTTAAAAAAAAAACAGATCAAGAAATCTCCGTTTTGTTTGAAAATAATAAATAGAACACAATTTTTCGAAAGATAAAACAGTAGCGGGACAACAACTATTTGCCAAAACTTTTCACAGTATTATTCTAATCTATTCTATCTATCTATCTTATCTTATGTATATAAAAATGAATCGCCGTGCATTAGTCTCGCTAAAACTAAGAAACGGCTTGACCGATTTGCATATTTACTGTTTTGTTTAGTTCACCATAGTTCAGGGTAGGTTTAAAAGCAAAGAAATATGGGAAAAGCTATAGGATTAGCTGAAAAACGGAAGAAATAAAAATTTGACCATTTGTATTGGAATCGCCATTTTTGACGCGGAGAGTCAAACTATTTCAGGTGATACGAAGTTCACCGGGTCAGCTAGTTAGAAATAAACCCGCGTATAATCCATGCGGAATCAGAATGGGATAATAGCTTTTGGAACTGAATCGAAAATGACAGTTCTCGAGTAGCGTCAGTAAAAAAATTGTTAGTTCTACGTTCTATCATAGGGTTATGAAATTGGAAATACACAAAAATGTTTAATTGTTGTAATCTAAAAGGATTCAATGTTATTGCATAAAACGTTATTAATTGAATAAAACGTGATAAAACTCGAGCAGACACCCACGCGCACAGAAAACACAAGCAAGTTTCGACGCGAGTTTGCCATAGACAACTAGAGTTTGCCAAAATGCTGACGCTACAGGACCGCGTGCTTCTCAGTTCCAAAAGGTATTATCCCATTCTGATCCCACACGGATTATAGCCCATACAGTAACATTTTTGGACCCTTGAGCGCGGCTAGCCCTCATTCTCTCATCAAACGCGCGCGCTTCCGGATCCCGAATCGATAGCGGATAGCCAATCAAGTTGTCTACATTTCACTAGAGGAAGGCCACCTTATATGGCCCGTTTACATGCGGTCGAGTAAAGGAGCGAGTAAAATTTAAAACTTGAGTTGAGGTGATGGTCACAGCACACTAGCACACTATCACCGCCAATGAACACAAAATCATTTGTCTTCTTTTAAGATGCGTTTAAAATAAATAAGTCTGCGCGGACGAAGTCGCGGGCAAAAGCTGGTAATTACATTTTACTTTAGCGAAGGAAAACATAATGTGAATTGAAACATGACGAACGTGTCTTTCAGAAACTAGTAGAACTCTCCTAGGGGAGGGCCTTTATTAAGGAATTCAGTAGGGCGTCATTTCTGAGTTGAGAATTTTACTAAGCACATACTTACGTATCGCTCTGTCACGCTCTTTTGTGAGAAATCTGCAGAGACAGGACGATACTTACCCATTTGCTTAGTAAAATTCTCAACTCCGAAACCGGGCCTTAAGCTGATATGTTACTTAAGCTTGAAGTGCCGATGTTTCGAATACATTGCGGATTGCAATTTTAACGTCGTTTTTTGTGAGAAATATTCATAATTTTGATATAGCTTCTTGAGAAGGTATGTTTTGAACTAGATACTGAATACGTTTCCGTAAAAAAAGTTTTGAAAAGTCCGACTTTGAACCTCGTTGTCTCGGAAACCGTTGATTGCCCAGGCATAGTTCCTTGTTCCTTATGATGAGGACAATACGTGGTTTCCCGCTTTGTTGGGGGCCTTTTAACACCCTGTATTTCAAAAACAAGCAGTTAGCAATTTTAACTGTCATAACAACAGATAAGAGAGACGCGGAGCCTACACAAATACAAATTGTCGCCCGCTCCTTCAAAGGGCACGATTGTGATGGGATGGGATGGGTTTTGAGTTTGTTTGAGCCTATTCACGCGGGAGTCACGCCGTGTAAAAAAGTTCACGGCGTGACTGTGTAGAGGCCTCAAGAAAGTTAATCAGAACTAATTATGCTTTATGCTGTAATATGCTGTAAAAAGAATCAGAGAATTGACTGACGTCGCAACTGCTAGGCTTGTCTACTTTAGTTACTTCCATAGTATTATGTCATATGGCTTACTACTATGGGGTCGGGCAGCAGATATTGAGAGCATCTTCATCTTGCAGAAGAGAGCCATCCGATTTATCTATAGACTAGGTAGTAGAGTGTCGTTAAAGGAACTTTTCAAAGAAATTGACATTCTGACAGTTGCAAGTCAATACATCTACGCCAACATTGTTTATGCTAAGAAATATATTGCAGAGTTCGATACATTAGGTAGCCATCATAATATAAATACTAGGAATAAGCACAAGCCTACAATTCCAACTCTTAGGCTTAAGAAGGCTAGAAGCTCATTACTCGGCAACTGTATACGCTTCTATAATAAGATCTCAACAGATATCCTAAATTTACCAGAGGCCCGATTAAAAAAATGTGCCAAAAGGCATATTACAGAATAGATGATTATCTAAATGACAAAGAAGTCTGGCACTAAACCAGTTCAGCGCACGATCACCACACTTACCAATGTGTTATTTTTTAAGTAGCTACCTGCATTACAAAATGTATTATTTTTTTTAAGCACGAGATCCTTGGAGTTTCTTTACCATGCTTCTTCTCCAAGAACGATCAGAGCTAGTGAAGCTGGAGAAAAAAAAGTAGCTAGATACTTATTATTAGATAGTAATAAGTATCTGATTTATGTACATTTTTTACTTTAGATAATATTTTGACGTTCAATGTAAATAATTTATTTATGGCATATTGAATAAAAACATTTGAATCTTGAATCTTGAAATTAATGAACTAAACGTAAATCTTAACTTAGGTTTTTCCTCTATTCTCAAATAGTGATAATTAAAGTGTTATAATATTAACTCCAGAGAACAGTGTGTCGGATGCCGAGCCGACGCTAAATTATTCGTAAGTTCCAGTCACTTATTTTCTCATAGAGGGTGATAAAAAGAAGAGTGTTCACCTCGGTAACAACACTTTTTAAAGCTCGAGTACTTTGAATCCCTTGCTGCGCTCAGGATTCTACTTTAGAATCCTTCGCTCCACTCTGGATTCAAAGAAACTCTCTCGCCTTAAAAATTGTGTTTTAGTCCCTCGGGTAACAATCTACTGTTGTATTTGTATTTGTATTCTATACCGGCGGGACTAGCCCACAGGAAAGCCGCCTGAGCGGGGATCGAGGGGGAACGGGGTAAAAGCAAGAGACACATTCAACCAATCAGCGATCACCTCGCATTCGTCGGATCTGGGGCCCGCCAAGACGAGCAGCGAAGCTCAAGGGGACACTACTACCTTTTCTCGAAGCGCTTCGTCGTTTTTTTGAACCCTCATAACTTGGGTTTGGATTATAACACATCAACAAAATTCTCGGGAAATGATGTCTAGGACAATGTCATTACACTTAAAAAGTTAACTTTAGCCATAGCTGTTATACTTTAGATTTTATTGACTTCTAAAAAACCTCCATTTCGTCACTGACTCACTGAAGATTACCATAAATAACTACTACGACTTAGAGGAGCTACGCCTAGTCAAATTATGTGGCTTGGCCATTTCGGTACAGTCATATTATGGCCGTGAGGTGAAACATGTTGTATTCACTGTTCAATCTACTTCTACTTTTCTATTATACAATAGTTCGTTTAGTAGGTAACGAAACGGCCAAGCCACATATTTTGACTGAGGTGTAGAGTTTATGAAGTTAGGGCTTGTAGAGTTAGTGCGTTTAGAGCTAGAAGCTTGGCTCTAAATGAGATCTGGTAACTTTTTGACAGTGCGGGGTCTCGTCTTGGCAACATTTTACATGAAAATGTTTTTGGTGGGATCATTTTACGGCGATACGCCATAAATTGATCAACTATTGGAAATGTATGCGTTAAATAATACGTCGTCGCGAGGGCCGTCTCAGCTCCATGATTAAGGTCTCCGAATGAGAACCGAAAATAGTCGGCTAGACCGACATAATACAAGTAAGTTTAACCGTTTACGAAATACAAAATTAAATAATACATTTCAACTACCGTTTATGATTTCCCGATAGTTGATAAACTACCTAGAAAAATTATCAACTTACGGTTTTTGTTATTTTCCGGTGACAGATACATCATAAAATAATGTGCAAGTTTACTGGAATACCTACTCTGTGTGTAGAGTGAGTGAGTGAATGAGGTGATTAAGCCGTCGATAAATGTCCTAATCGGAGGTGGAATAGATCCTCGGCTCCTAAATGGAATTGCCTCGTCAAAACTGGCCTTTGAAGTCGGGGAAGTGATGACATAATAATAGGAAAGGTCGTAACGGGGAAAATTTGAATTTTCTGCGGTGAGGAAAATAGGAGTAGAGAAAAGCTCAAAGCTTTAAATTACTAGAAGAGTTAATTCATTATTATACTCTTTGAATTTATTATTACTAAAAAACAATTTAAATATTTCCCTAAGAGGAAAATTTCCAAAATACTAAAAAGCTCCAACACGTGATGAGACGTGTTGTTCTGAATAATAATGAGCATTCACACAGTAGGTAGGTACAGTCAGCCACACGTTAGGATACCCCTTTTTAGGGTTCCTTAACCGAAGGGTGCCAAACGGGACCCTATTACTAGGACTCCGCTTTCCGTCCGTCTGTATATCTGTCTGTCTGTCTGTCTGTCCGTCCGTCTGTCATCAAGACGTGTCCGTCTGTCCTCGGGTGGTGTAGATAACTTTACTATTACACTAGATGCCGCCCCAAAGTCCGTACACGAGTATCAAATCAATGAGGTTAGAAAATTCGCATCGACATTACTTGACTCGGTAGCTCAATGGGCATTGTCAAATCCTATTTTTTATTCTACCTCTATAAATCGAAAATATAGACAAATATAAGAAACTAATTTGAATATTTTCTTACTTTTTAATGTAACTATTTTTTTAATTAATTATTTAAAATTTCTAAAAGTTTTGTGTATGACGTCACCACTGGCATTATGTACTAAAAAAAAAAATATATACCACTTTGCTTAAAACTCTGCAGTAGATGTAACTTAAGTTAAAAAGGGTAACTTATACCCTGTGCTTGTAAGTAGCTTACCCCTCTTAAATTTAAATTAATTTAACTTTTTTTTATTTTCAGTGCATGTTAATACACATTAATTTTATCTTTAAGTGCATGCTAATACACTGACGCGTTAAGAGTCAACCTACCAAATGTCACTCAGAGAATGTCGTGCCCACCTGTAATTGGCTAACATGTTAGAACAAACCCAAACTGCCATATTTATTTTAAAAAAAAACTATATTTAACAATATTTGAGGAAAATCTAACTACTAACTTGTATGGATGTAGATTGTAGACGATATTATAGCGTAGTTTTTGAGATTGTGTTCTATAAATAGGGGCATAAGCCTTCATACTGTGTATATGTTATCTGTTGGTGTGCCTAAATAAAATATAAAATATAAGTTCATTGCATTTATTCATGATTATAAAAAATAAAAATATGTCGACGTTTGACAAATGTCAGTGTCAAGTCAGGTTAGTTTCTCAGTTATTTGACACTTTTGACAGTTGCTGTTGTTGGCGAATGTATTTTTTTAAATATTTGCAGGTAATGGAACTACCGCATCTCGCACTTGGCCGGTTTCTCTTTTTACTGGCAGAATAATAATGGCTTTGTGCAAGAAACAAGGAAAGATGAAAATAAAATAAGAATTAATCCTAAGTATCGGATTTTACTCTATCCAACGAGATTTAATGAGTTAAGGCGCCATGCATAGTGAATAGCCCGCGCGCCAAGTAAAAGGCACAAAATCGAGTCCTGTATCTAACACTAAACAAATCGAATATTTTCATATATCAAACCCTAGAATTAGGTGAGACCTATCTAACACAGCCAGTTTCGCGTTGAGATTCATAAACGTTTTGAAGATATTTTGGATGAAAAAAAAACGGCAGAGTACTTTTTTTCAGACAAAATATCTTTCAATCTGTTAAGGATATCAACACAAAACTGGCTGTTATAGATAGCTCTCACCTAATTCTAGGGTTTGATATGTGAACATTTTCGATTTTTTTAGTTTATCTAACTTAAGGCGCTGGGCATAGTGAATTAGCCCGCGCGCAAATAAAAATGCACTAAATCGATTCCTGTATCAAACACACTAAAAAAATCAAAATTTTTTTAAGCAAAATATCTTTAAATTTTAATGAATGTCAACACGAAACTGGCTGTTTTAGATAGGTCTCACCTAATTCTAGGGTTTGATATGTGAACATTTTCAATTTGTTTAGTGTATTTGATACAGGAATCGATTATGTGCATTATTCTTTGCGCGCGTGCCATTTACTATGCCCAGCGCCATAACGAGAAAACCGAAACTAAGAGCCCTTTCTGAAAGAGGTTTAGTCGCAATTCGAAACATGTATTTGATACAGGAATCGATTATGTGCATTTTTCTTTGCGCCCGGGCCATTCACTATGCCCAGCGCCTTAACGAGAAAACCGAAACTAAGAGCCCTTACTGAAAGAGGTTTAGTCGCAACTCGAAACATGTATTTGATACAGGAATCGATTATGTGCATTTTTCTTTGCGCCCGGGCCATTCACTATGCCCAGCGCCTTAACGAGAAAACCGAAACTAAGAGCCCTTACTGAAAGAGGTTTAGTCGCAACTCGAAACATTTTCGGCCAATTTACTTTTGAGATGATTATGTGACGTCACGTGATTTAGATCAGTATATTAAGGTCATTTTTCCAACTAATTTATTTTATTCTGAGTGAAGGCATCAATGAGCAATAATTTATTAACTAGGTACCAAGAAAAGTGCACATGGCCGTTAATTAATTGCGGCTTAGGTAGATCAATTTTCGTTGCAGGATAATATGTTTCATTCGCATTTTGGCCAATGCACTTTTTATTTTACACAATTTACAGGTTGCTATCAGCAAAAATGATAATTTTCGCGGACATAATAAGCAAGATGGTAGGTAATCATATGAGTTAGTGACCACCCCTGGTGTCAGAGTTTTTAGGCCGCCCAAAGGGCCTCTGACATGGGTTAGTGATTGTTTTAATCAACAACAACCGGGGTTGTTTTTTTCCATATTAATACTCGTAAGATTTGACGCTGGCAGACTCTGGCAGTGCAACACATTGATTTAGATTTAGATTTAGAAATGGTTTATTGCCACAAAATTAACACAAAAAACTTATACATATAAAATTATCATCCGCGGTTGTGGCAAATGGCATTGACAGGCATTTTCGGATGGCGTCGAGTTTCGCTATCTTGCTTGAAGCGGTCACAGCCTAGTTGGACTAGCCTTTTCGATTGCAACAAAGGCAATAATATCTAAGCGCTACCATTTATCCCGGAGGTCTACCGGCTAAGACGAAACCGATTACCGTTGGCGAAAATCGAAGTACGATTTATGAAAAATTAACTGCGTGGCAGTAAAATTAACTGGGTTCCTTGCTTACTCGCTTCATAATGCATATAATTTAGAAGCAATTAAACAACTTGATCGCCTGAGCAAAATAAATCACCTCGACTTCAAAGCAATTGGGAAATGTTTACCTAAGGTCAACTAACATAAATCGACCGATGACTCAAGCAAGATTAGCTTTCAAAGTCTTAGTAATAAGGGTCTTATGAAGGGTCAATACTTAATGGTTTTATCGGTCAGTGTTGCGAAACTGACACCTGACATGGGTCCTTTGCGAGACCTCCGGGTGCTATACGGTAGCTTTGGTATAGGTGGACGTAGACTTTGGTATGGTTCCCATTTACACCAGTGGAGGTTTTCTTTTAAAACTTAGGGACGGCTTTTGAATCACCGGATAGGCGATAACTATAAAATGTAGAACTGTTTTCCAGTTCGCTGTGTAGAGCTAAATCAGCATAGTTTACAGAAAAAAAAATGGAAGCGGAAAAAAAAAGTTGGGGAGTTTTCCAAGATTTTAGGTATTATTTTTGGCAAACCTACTAGGTGTACATAGAGTAGAGTATATGTCGTGAGTTAATGTGCCATTGGACCGTGCATAAATCTTCTTGTAACTTAACTTATCTTAGCTTAACTTATCGAACCTTAAATTATAATGGACGGACAATAAAAACTTCCTCCTTGAACTCTTAGAAAAAAATTTGATTCATTAAAAAGTCCCGGCTGACTGACTCTACGAAAAAGTTTGGGCCCATTTTAATACACCGTTGGTTTTGTCCATTATAAAAAAAACATAGGAAAGGGAATTGCCGCCCTGCCCGCTTGCATTTATCCATATCTTTATTTTCTACTTAGTGGTTCGGTCCGAACTGACTTTGACTTAGAACTGTGAACGCGCGACCCCATATCTCGGCAACCCTTAGACCGATTTGGCTCATGTAGGAACAAATGGTTCAACATTACATTATTTTTTCTTTTCAATTGTTTATTTTGAATTGTTCTCAAGTTCATTTTAAACATGACGAGCCGATAAAAGATGCACAAATTATCGTCGAGAGAACATTCATACAAACATACCAACGCTGCATTGTTCAAGAAGAAGAATTTTCTTCCGCTTCGCTCGCTCGTTCAAATTATGTTCCTTTTTAACGCCCGGAAAATGGTCACGGGGATGAAATAGCGTGGGAAGGCTAACTAAGTATATTTCAGGTACAAGTGGGACTAAAAACAGATATTTGTAATTCAAATTTGTTGTGCCTGAAGGCTTTGCGGCGTCCGTCCCGATTGGATGCCCGCCTGTGCGGTGCCGCAGACGGAGCTTTGGGATACTTTACTTGTAATATAGTTCATTTGTTACCCTTTCGTATAAGCTATCGTAACCGTATGTGTATAAACTATTTGCATTTCAATCATCATCATCATCAGCCCACCTCTGCCCACTGTTGGGTATAGTCATTTTCCCCTCGCGCCTCTCACGGTCCCTCGCCATCCGCATCAATGGACCCTACGCCATCCGACCATCGAGCTGCTGTTCTTCCCACCGACCGCCATTCCATTAGGAGCCTCCACTCTGCCACTGCCCTTGTCCATCGGCCATCCTCCCGCCTGGCCAGGTGTCCTGCCCATTTCCACTACCTTTCTTTGACGATGGACATTTGGTACTCGATCCACGAGTCTGAGGCCTAGCAAATTGCATCTAAATCTAAAGTGTAAATATTATTCTTAGTCCAGCCGTTTCAGCGTGAAAGGCTATAATGATACACACCCACAGATCACCCACACCACACACCCAACAGACACACCCTCAGACAGGCACACACCCAGACAGACACACTGACAGACAGATAGACACATATTATAGTTACCCCGCCCGCTCGGGGAGGCTTTAACGCGACGCGGAAAACGCGAAAAATGGAGTTTCCACCGTTGACAAAATCTCTTATATCTCCGCACCTACTCAACCAAATGTTATGAAATAAGGAGTAATCTTTTATTTAGAAACGACATTATTTGAGGTAGGTACGAAAATATATGGTTCTACGTTAAAAAAGTCTTAATTCTCTGTGCAAAATGAAAATGTAGGCAAAAATACCAGATTTGTGGAATAAATTGTCTATTAAGGAAAAAATACAAACCTTAAGGAACTGAAATTGTATCTAAGCCAATGTTGAATAAATGCCTAGTAAACATAAGTGGTTTTTTTTCATTCTACACCATTCAAAAACCTAAGAAAAAAATACACAACAATCGATGCAAATTCCAGCGGCCGAACGAAGTTGACGCGTGACTTGTCAGTGTCAAAATCTTTTGTTGTTTTCTTCGATATTTGGTATCAAATCATAGAGAATTTTATGCTCTGTGATTCGTCTATACACGATCAGACCTTCAGTTTAAGACGTGACGCAATATCCGGTAGAAACCATAGAGTGGGCGAACATTCAGAAATCGTTACCGACTTCTGTAACATGATGAATTTATACTGTAAAATGCAAGTTTTTCTTATGAAGTAAGGACATTCATAGACCTAAAGAACCAAAGAATAACGTAAATCAACGTAAATTACTTACCTTTCGTACAATTTTCAAAACAACTGTGTGTGTCAGCTCCGCGCGACGGCTTTTTATGATTTCTGAATGTTTTAGAATAAAAAAAACCTTTTGTTTTTTTCTTACAGTGTGACCAGTGTTTGGTATCAATAAAGAGATAATTTTATGCTCTGTATTTCGTTTATAGACGATCACGCTCTACGGTTTATGCCTGACTCAGTAACCGGCAGAAAGTAAAAGCGCGCGATGACCTTGGCGCAAACGTACACATGTGTACGATAATCCAGCGGGCGGAATACATACACCCTCACGGTCCTCTCAGCGGTCAAACTTATCTCTTTTTAGGTCGGGAGTTAATAAAATATGACTAGCGCTAACTGTGAAGAAAAACATCGTGGGGTTAGTTGGCTCTACACGTATTGACTTGTCTTCTGTGGGCTAAGCCGACTTAGCTGTCAGGATGGTATAGGTGCTGGGCAAGCCTACTCCATCTGAAACAATGTCCCAGGCACCGCAGCGCCGAGTGGTCTCTTCACCCATCTAGTGTGAGTGATGATGCCACTGGACGCTGTATAAATCATCTCAATACAAAAGGCCTTAGTAGCGAGGGCTAGAGTGAGTGGACCGCACTTAGAACGTAGCGCCAGAACTTTTCAGTATTTTTTCGCGTTCTGTGAGTTTACGTTTCAATTATAAACATTTTAAAGCCCATTAATAACCGTCGGTTAGTGTAAACATCAACACGTTTTTCTCTCGGCTCTGTTTACATGTGCCGTCGAAGAATCGTGTGGTTGACCGCACTGATTGAGGCCGGCCTTTATTTGTTTCAGGAGAAAAAAAGTTTACTCACAAGGAGTCATGCTAGGGTTCCGTACCAAAATGTAGAGTCAACCTAATCTATAACATCTGAGCGCTTCCGTGCTTCGGAAGGCACGTTAAACCGTTGGTCCCGGTTGTTGTTGATTAATAACAATCCTTAAGCCATGTCAGAGGCCCTTTGGGAGGCCTAAAAACTCTGACACCAGGGCCGCCACTACCTCAAACGATTACCTATCCTACAGTCAACCTGTGGCTTAATTCTGTAACGCAATGGCGTGTCGATAACACTATATCATATCATTGTATTATGTATAGGTGCTACAAAAAATCGACTAAAATGATAATTAGAATCTTATTTGTTATTATAACATGCTTCAACTTTTGTTCCGCTCTTTTTACTCAAATTAGATTAATTTAGTATAGTTTTCTTTCTATTTCCCATTAATGTAAATTTAAATATATTTACCCATAAATTAGTTTATTTCACAATATAAAAAATTAAATTTACAAAAATAATTCCGACATTTTACCTTCAAATTAGCATATCTCATGAACGGCTAAAAGAACACTCGCCAGATGACCTGCTTTAAAAAAAAAACCGTCATAATCGCTTAACACTACATACGTACGGTGCCACAGACACACAAAGGCCCGGTTTCTGAATTGAGAATTGTACTAAGTAAATACTTATCTATATTTAAGTGCTTGCTTAGCGAATTTCTCAAATCAGAAACCGGCAGAAAAAGAGCTTTCTATCTATCTAGCGCTTAGGCGATACTGATCAATTTAACCGCTGTCTCCGAAGCTATGAATATTTTGGCGTAGGCGGAGTAATTTCGCCATATTACTTTATTAAGGTATTTATCATTCTGTGGATGTACGAAAAGGAATCTGGTATGGAGGTTCGTTAGGAGATGAAATATATACGGAAAATATTTATTTTATGCTTCGCAGATAATTACAAAAAGTACCTACTGCGAGTACCAACGTTTGATTTTGTAATCATGCATTTTTGACTTCGTTAACGTAGTTGTTATATCTTGGCCAAGACAAAAAAAAATGTTTCTCGACAGCTCGCACTGTCAAAAAGCTATCAGCTCTCATGTAGAGCCAAGCTTCTAACTCTACAAGCCCTAACTTCACAAACTTTACACCTTAGTCAAAATATGTGGCTCGATGTGGTAAGCGGATTTGAATTAAAATATTTTTTGAGTTCGAACATGAGCCAAATTGCTCGAGGGGTTACCGAGTTATGGGGTTGTAAAGTTTATACAAGGTGTTACAAAAGTACCTAACTCTTTTTACAGGGTAATAGCACCCGGTGATAGGGATCACAACCTAAATATTTTTTTTGCTCTGTGACGTCCGGTGATTTTTAAATTAATAAAATGTGAACGCTGTGCCGGGAGAAAAGTATTTTTTAAATATTGTTATCATTGATTTTCACAATGTCTTAACAACTAGCTATGTAAAAGCTATGTAAAATTGTAAATGCACCTACATAAACAATAATATTTTAAAATTTAAGCTAATACCAATGGCCCATTTATTAAACAATGGGTCGAAATTCATATAAGAAGAAATAAATAGGCTACGTGGGTGTGTGCGTGCGTTATGTGTTACTCACAATAATGCACAGTTAAACTTTGCGAGCTTATTTATTTCTGAAATATTGCCTACTTATAAACTATTATTTATTTTATTTTAGACTAGTCTGTAACTCAATGGATCCCAGTTATCTGAATATATAAAGATATTATTATTATGTTGGTATACTTTTCAGATTCACGGGTCCATGGGGACCCGGTCCTTTGAGGCTTGCGTGGGGCCGAAGCCAACAGCACAGAGGCCTTTTAAATACCATTTACTCTAAATGTGATAGGTGTATCTGCCGGATCTTATCTCTGGATAAATACAAGTATCTACCCAGAGACAATCTCCGTCAGATACAAGGACTATTGCAAAATAAAAGAAAAGAAAAATCTGGGCTATGAGAGAGTCAGGATAAATGGATTGGGTGCCGGGTTATTTTGAGACTACTATTGACGTCTGCCACGGAAAATGTCTCAAGGGGTTCATCATTGGCAGACGTATGACTTATTATTATTATTAAAACAAAAAAGTTATGTTTTTTTTCTATTTTGAGGTTATAAAATAATAATAAAAAATCAAATTTTTTTACAGATTTGACATCCTGTTGACCACTAGGTTACACCCTGTAAAAAGAGTTAGGTACTTTTGTAACACCTTGTATAATCTCAACTCTTGAAATCACCAAGGATGTTTTGTAACACGTTGTATTAATAGGCGACGCTCGCGCCTGTGCTAGTAGTGTATTTTGACTATGAAAACGCGGCTTTAGCTTTTACCCCACGCAGTTGGTTTTGGAAGACTCTCGTAGCTCGTAGCACAAAATCGTAGCACACACTTTCTGAAGAACCGAAGCGCTTAGTTATGATTTGGCCACACTAGAGTTCACCCATCCATAGTTTATGAGCACTTCTCTAGATGCATTGTTTGAGCTCTTATCTGAGCCTAATTTTTAATTTCGTTTTATTACGGAGCTCCGCTTATCGCGATATCGAGAGCGCACTAAGTGGTTACCTAACTGCTCTACAGGGCGTCCCACGGCTATGCCACATGGAGGGAAAGTACCTTGCATATTGTTGATGGAACATTTTACGGAAAGAAGACATTATTTTAATTTAAAAAACAATTTAAACTGCATTCATAGATATTGAAATAATTACATGGTTGAACCGGGAATCGAACCCGTTACATGAGAAATATAATGACACTGTAGTTTTATCATACCGATCGAAAGGCTTCATGATAAGGATTATTTTTTTACTAAATAACATAGTGTCAGAAATAAAAGGAAGACCATGAATTTTAACATTTACCTGGTAGTATGCAACAAATCGAGCCGTATCCTGAGCCGAAAGACGCGTTAAATTTTGTCCATCGCAATGCGGCTGGCTGATTATAAAGAAATAATTCAAAAATGTGTTTCATTTTCATACTTGAAAAATTGATTATTGTGGTATTAAAAATGTTAAAATTCATGGTCTTCCTTTTATTTCTGACACTATGTTATTTAGCAAAAAATAATCCTTATGATGAAGCCTTTCGATCGGTATGATAAAAACTACAAGGTAATTATTTTTCTCATGGAGCGGGTTCGATTCCCGCTTCAACCATGTAATTATTTAGATATCTATGTAAAAAAGTAAGATTTCGCCTGTACAAATGTACATGTCCCACTAGCTGGGCAAAGGCCTTCTCCCAGAGAGAGAGTTCAAGCTTAATCACCACATTTACGTACATTTGTGAATTTGTAGTAGCAATATCACTCGCTGACGGTGAAGGAAAACATCGTGAGGAAAACCTGAGCGTTTGAGGCATTATAGCCTCAACGCAAAAATCGCCAACCCGCATTGAGATATCTATGAATGCAGTTTAAATTGTTTTTTTAAATTCAAATAATGTCTTCTTTCAGTAAAATGTTCCATCTACAATATTCAAGGTACTTTCCCTCCATGTGGCATAGCCGTGGGACGCCCTGTATATTATATTGATACTATACTTAATGACGTCCACACCACGCAATCTGCAGAGCTCTAGCGTGACCGACGACCATACGGGGTGTTGTTTTGGTCAGTAGACATTCATCACGAATATAAGAACATATAAAAAAAAAAATCTATAAGGTAAAAACATAATAAACCCTCCTTTTGTGCTTCAGAGAAGTCACTTATATGTAATCTCATGGCTTGAGAACGGCTCGACTAATGTGCCTAATTATTTTTGTTGTTATTTTTGCAAGATATTTTGCTTGAAAAAAAGTGCGCCGCCTATTTTTTTTCAAGCTAAATATCTTTAAAACGTTTATTAATGTCAACACGAAACTGACTGTTTTAAATAGGTCTCACCTAATAATTCTAGGGTTTGATATGTGAAAATTTTCGTTTTTTTTTGTGTTTTTGATACAAGACTCGATTTTGTGCATTTTTCTTGGCGCGCGGGCTATTTACTATGCACCGCGCCTTAAGTCTGTAACGCAATGGGGCGTGTCGATAGGTTCCCAGTAGAAGGACAAAACCGGGTTTTCCTCGATTTTTTACTACAACCAGCGAACTAGAATTATCTAAGAACCTATGACTCCATCCATACTTGAAGGCAGCGTGTATCAAGCTCTATAATTATAAAATTACGGTGACGAGATGGAACTTTCGTTTAGCGCATTTTATTGATAATGCATGAAAGGATGGTCGAAAGTAATAAAACTGCAACCATCAACAAGGAAAGAAGATGAAGCAGAAAAGCATAGAAGGCACCAGAACTCCGGGAAAACTATAGATACGATGGCCTGAATAAATAAAGTTCACTGTGTGCACTGTTTGTTTACCTTTCCTTTGGTGTTACCTTCAACACAAACTGAGTGCTATCGTATACCTATAGAATACTTACTATACCTAAGTTAACATTCGTAGTCCCTCATACGTTTTGTCCATAAAATAAGATGCCTTTATACGAAATTCTTCAAAAATTCATTCCAATACAGCTTTGACATTGTTGTGACTTTAGATTGGCAAGACGCCATAGATTATTATAGGTTGAATTTAAAAAAAACTGCTTCGTAGTCAGTGCCATCTGTTGTTGAAAAGCTAGATAGATAGATGCATCAAAAGCGTACAAGATTTTTTTGAAATATTTTATAGCGTTTTCGGCATGAAACAGACGAACATAAACTTGGTAAATATACTTCTGCTTCTGCTTAAGGTCACCAAAGACCTGCGCACGGCAGACGGGGGGTTTGGGGGGCGGAGCCGCCCCCTAAAAACAAAAAATATAGTTCTGCTTACACGTCCTAAAGGACTTCACCAAGGCCCCTTGGTTCACCAAAATACCAGAGATCCACGAATACATCGAAATGCCTACAGTAAAGGAAGAACTAAAAGAACGCTCAACAAGATACAAAAAACGACTTGATCAACATCCTAATCCACTGGCAACAGAACTTCTAAATCCCACCACCTCCAGACTTAAACGGAGAATGATTTTTGAAACAACCCTATGATACAAGGGTTCATGAAAGGGTAGTAGCGTCAATGGATGCTGAACCTGAAATGTGACTTAAACCCTCATCTGATAAAAGTCGACGACTGATGGCAGATAAAAAATGAACAAAAAAAAAAAAAGTTCTGCTTACACAGAGTTATAAGGTTACCAAAGGCCAGCTGCGCACAGAAGATGGAGGGTTGTTAAAATTAGTTCTGCTGGATTTATAAAGCTATAAGTTATAAAGCAAAGATCAGCTGGGTTGAGGGGGTGGAGACCCCCCCCCCCCCCTCCCTAAAAATATTGTACTGTTTCAAGTTTTTTTCATATTATGATTCATTTTGATAGTTTTATTCAAACGCTGTTTTGCAAAAAAATATATTAGAGGCGCCACTTAGCATTCGAGCGAAGCTCGGTCGCCCAGGTACTGAAGATTTATTTAGGAAACTCCACCGGGAAAGCCGAAAATTCGAATGGTGATATTCTACCCCTGCAAAGAAGATTAGTTGCAGGAACATAAATCGTGAAGGTAGATACTTATAGTTAAAATGAAAAGCGCTGTAAAAAAACATTGGATATTACCTACTAAATAAAATAAAATATATCCCCGTCATTTTAGTCTCAAATTAGCATATCTCCATATACGGCTGAACCGATTTTGAACAGCTGAATCCTATCTAAGAACACTCGCTTTCACCCGTACGGAAGAGCTACAGTGCCACAGACACTCACAGACATAGCAGTCAAACTTATAACACCCCTCTTTTTGGTAATTAAAAATAAAAGGAGAAAAATTTAAAGCAAGATTAAGTGACATAAAGAGATGAGGAATGTTTGGCAATAAAAAATAATGCGAGACTCCCGAACAAAGAGTTAAACTGGCGAAATGAAGAAACGACGACAAACTTCATGTCAGACTTACGTTTAATATCTTTCATTCCAGAGTAAATTGAAACCGTCTAATGAATTACTTTTTCAAACTCGACGCAAAGGTGATGAAAAAAAAGAATAGTTATTTGTTATGCAAGAATGCAAAATTATTGTTTGCGGCGAGTGCTTGTATTGAAAACCGAGCTAGCGAAGGTTTCTAAAATTGAGCCACGAGCGTAGCGAGTGGTTCAAAAAAAGAAACCTGAGCGTAGCGAGGTATTCAGAAGCACGAGACGCAAATAATATTGCATTCGTGCGAAACACAAAACTTTTCATCTCACAGAAGCGAGGAAATGACTTTGTTAGCCAAGCGGGACAAACTCTATAGACAACTACTTACAGGCAAAACAGCTGAGTCAAATAAGTTCCTTTTAAAAGCATATTTTACTGTAGTTACGGCTGCCGCACTAAAGTTTTGAGCTTCGTTGGTATTAAAACCATTCGTTTTATTAATAATTTCCTGAAGTTTATTTATCCAGACACAAAAATAATGTAAATAAAAGAATGTTTTTTTTTCCGGGTGCATTCTGAACTTATACCATATAAATTAAAAATTTGTAGGAGATAAAAAATTAAATTAGTAATATCGTTTGAAAAAATGTATTTAACAAACCAAAACATAATTATCTATTTGATAAAACAGAAGCGCAGCATTTTTTTTATTTACTGGTATTTAAAAATAAATATGTGTACAAAATATTGAAAAGACTATAAGAAGAAACCGCGTTTCTGAATGTTCTATTTCGTGACTTTACCTTTTTAAAAGATGCTTATGCACCATTTACATTCACAGTTTTGTATAGAGAATGGGCACGAACAATCGCTTTTGCTGAAATATGCGTTTAAACGAACTATGAATGAGGTTTTATTTTCCATCGGGATCTGGCATCTGCTTAAACGGCCAGTGTTTTTTTCTTTTTCAAAACCATAGGGCGCGGGAAAGACTGTCCCGGCGTCGCGTTCAAATTTCGAAGCGCACAAAAGTTCAGATAGTTTAAATCCGGCCTTTACACGATCGTAAGTTACTAGTAACAGCAAACTTTCCGAGCGTGGGAGATGAAAAGATAATTGTTAGTTGACAGCTGAATGAGTAGGTAAACGTTTCCATTGAAAAGAGGCAGTTACGCAGACAATAAATGATTTAAAAAAAATCAAAAACCCCGTACTTTTAATTTCATAATAGAATACCTACCTCTAATAGACTGCTAATCCGAAAAACTTAATCAAAATCGGTTTACCCGTTTTGAGCTAAGTACGATGACGCAGATACATACAAAATACCTACACAATCTGTCGTGTTGACCAGGCAGTGAAGATAGCATTTATCAAACTGAAGTAAGTGGATTTTTTTAAGGTATTGTGTATCGTTTGTATGTAAATTTTTGTTTGGTAAAATATATTTTACCATTTATTAGGTTCTTTGTAAAAAAGCTTTTTGAAGATTGACATTCAAATCTTTGCAATTTACTACTGGATCTTTGTCTTTGTTTATATGTATCTTTGATCTTACCCGTTGCAGTCGGATGAAAATACCTGATATTCTGTTGTTTGAATTTTAGATGAAAGCGGGATTAGGGCGAGGCCCCATTGGTGCGTTGCGTTGCTTCGTCGCATCGGATCGACGCATTGTATGCCACATCTGCGTTGCGTCAACGCACGACGTCGCGATGCAAAAGGGTATACACGCCGCCGCATCTGCGTCTCAGTTCAGCCTTCGCAATGGACAGATACAAACGTGTCCGTAACGACGACGTAACGCAGCGCAACGCACCAATGGGGCCCCCTTAGACCGGAATTCCGCGCTTTGATTTCGTTCAGGTAGAAAAATATTTTCAGGGATAAATGAGTAGCTTGCAAACCTTGCAAAGAACAAATTCAAAACAATGGGCATTGATCAGGGAGGCATCGATTGTCGTAAATTGAAAACCATTTCGAGGAATAGGGATACTGATTACTACTAGGGGTTTAAATAAGCAAAATTAAAACGGATTACTAATATTTATCGCCAAAAATGTTTACTTCATTTTTCTTTCGATGACGTCATTATTGGCTCTAATGCGGTAGTTCCATTGCTTACAAATATTAAAAAAAATATACGTCAACAACAACAACTGTCAAAATACACAACTCTTGTTGTCTTGACACTCACATTTGTCAAACGTCAACATATTTTCATTTTTTTATAGCATGAATGAATGCAATGAACTTAGTACATATGCCAGTGGTGACGTCATACACAAAACTTTTAGAAATTTTAAATAAATAATAAAAAAATTGTTACATTGACAATTATTATTAAGAAAATATTCAAATTAGTTTAATATATTTTTGTCTATATTTTCGATTTATAGAATAAAAAATAGGATTTGACAATGCCCATTGGAACAGACGTTCAAAGAAAGAACTGGCTTCCTTTCACAAGACAATAACATTTTTCGTTTGAAAGCATCCGGAAATAGAACAAAATTATTCCTTATCGTGCCTGAGGGCTTTACCCTTTGAGTGAGCACCTCTCTTGAGGCCACGAAAAAGTGAGAGTTTTTACATCTTCGAAAGAAAAGAATTGGGTACGCAAAGTTTTTTGTTCGAAAGTCCGTTATTGGCTTAAACTTATCTTTAGACAATATTGAGAAACTAATTTCAATATTTTTTATTTTGGACCAGTAGTTTTGTTTTTATGCGCTAAAATGTTTTGTTCCTATGACCGCCAACAGTATGCTGACCGTCGCCTGAAGGTCATAAAACCGTATCTTTGAAACGTTGTAAAATCCAAACTACTGAACCAAAATAAAAAATATTGAAATAAGTTTCTCAATATTGTCTAAAGATAAGATTAAGCCAATAACGGACTTTCGAACAAAAAACTTTGCGTACCGAATTAAAAGGTATAAATAGTAGGTAAAGAATCAAGTGCCTTTCCTATCGGCGGTTGGCTCTTTTTACTGAAGTTACTATTGTCAAACAGACACTTCAGCATTTAAAAGCCGGAGAATTGACTTATTTTGTCGTACGAGGCTGGGAGGTCTAGGCTGCTTATAGTTTTTGCTGCTTGGGCAAAAATGCTTTCGTTTGTCGGGAAGTTTGGATCTCTGTTCTGCGGTCGCATTTCTCAAGAAATTCTCGTGAAATTTTGCAAGCAGGTTCAATAATTATATAGTTTTTAGGGTTCCGTATCAAAGGGCAAAGGGCGTATAACTAAGACTCCGCTGTCCATCCGTCCGTCTGTTACCGCTGTATCTCATTAACCGTGATAGTTAGACAATTGCAATTTTCACAAATGATGTACCTATTAACAACAAATACATTTCACAGATCATCATTTCAGACGATATCTTGAAGTAATACCCTGTGTACTAATCTGTTTATTGTCAGGGATTCATGAGTACTTAGTAATCTGTTTATTGTCAGGGATGGGTTATTGTTTCATGCGTCGTAAAATTTCATATTTATTAGGGAGAAAGGGTGCCGTGCCCTCTTAGGTCGTTACTACCGTGAGGTCAAACAAAGATCGCTTGATGAAAACAAACCAACAAGCTTCTTTAATGTGTTATTAACTTTTTATTAATTTGCGTGTTTTATACACTTGGCTTTTCTGGATGCGTTCTTGTTTGTTTATCTTTCCATCGGGCTGTCCGTCAACTCAAAGTTATTGAGAAATGTTTTTACAGTTCAACGTTCAAAAGTTAAAAGGTCACTGGGCGAAATCCAACCCTATTTGTAAAAGATTGCGTACACAAATAAGATTTTAAATTGTTAAGATATAGCTCGTTTTTGATATTTTTGTTATTGTTCTTTGCTAACCTATGGGAATAAAAAGTTACAGCATGTTAAAAAAACAATACGGGGGCGGGCGCATCGTTAACGAGCACGCAGTGAGCGGATGAACGCCGCAACGAACGCGTCGTCCGTCCCTCCTCCATGACTAAGACTTCCGGACGAGGTCGAAACATGTCGGCTATCCCGACAAATAATAATAGTAAGTGAAACCGTTAAACGAGTATAAAAATGAGTGCTTACGAAAGTTGAAGTTGTAAAATTCAATACACCCGTATATAACTGTACACCGTTATAGAAAATGAAAATCATACCCGCGTATGTGGGTTTCTACAAGGTGTTACAAAAGTACCTAACTCTTTTTACAGGGTAATAGCACCCGGTGATAGGGATCACAACATAAATATTTTTTTTGGTCTATGATGTTCCGTTAATTTTTAAATTAATAAAATGTGAACGATGTGGCGGGAGAAAAGTATTTTTAAATATTGTTTTCATTGACTTTCACAATGTTTTAACAACTCAAAGCTATGTAAATGCACCTACACGCACAAACATATTTTTAAATTTGAGCTAATAACAAAAACAAAAAAGTTAGGAAAATTTTTCAATTTTGAGGTTATAAAATAAAAATTGTTTTTTTCAACTTTTTTTTACAGATTTGACATCCTGTTGACCAGTAGGTTACACCCTGTAAAAAGAGTTAGGATGTTTTGTAACACGTTGTATAATAAATTTGCCCAATCACCTTTGTAGTACTAGTACCTACTCGTAGCAACTCGGTAGCGATGGAGGGAAATACCCCAAACGCGAACACCGCCAATCCGCAGTGGGCACGCGTAGTGACGGACGGAACCCGCTCCACTATCACACTCCGATTCAAGACCGCTTAAATTCCCGAAAAAGCTTTGCCAGCAATAATCCACTCCAGTATGCAACGCCACAAGAAGCTCGCCTTCAAACATGGAAAGCGCAACTGACGGAGAAGGACGAACTCATTGCACCAGCAGAGCATCTACCGGCGGGGGCGTCCGAGAAATGGACGGTGTGGAAGGGTCTCAACTGGCTCAGAGCTGGTGTAGCACGGACACGGGACAACCTGGAAAGATGGGGATTCCTGCCACCAGACGCCAGCACCAACTGCGTCTGCGGCCAGAACTAAAGCACCCAACACCTCCTACAGTGCCCAGACTCTCCATTCACGAGCACCACCGAAGACCTGCTGAAAGCGACACCCAGAGCCATAGCGGTCGTGAAGCACTGGCTGCATGCCTTATAATTTTGACACTCTCACACGAATAAGAAGAAGACGCTGATTACGCCCGAACTGTCTCTTTTTAACCTCCGACGCAAACAGAGGATTGTCCTAGTGTGTATCTATCTTCGTCTATCTTTGTGTGTCTGTCTGTGGCATCGTTGCTCCCAAATCGGTAAAACGATTTTAATTAAGTTTTTTTTGTTCGAGTGGTGACTTGATCAAGGGTTTTCATAGCCGTTTATGAGATATCTCATATCCATAGTCCAGTCATTGTGTCAAGGTACCTAATTTCCATAGGTATACCTCTAGGTAGGTACCTAGATACCTATTACAAATACTTTCGTTCTTTAGATATAGAGCTATAAAATCCAAAAACAAAAATCTTTTAAAAATTATTGAGGTTTTTCAAATAAAAATGTTTTTTTTTTCAACGTAGTTTTTGTAACACGTAGATAAATAGAGATACTTTGGCACGTGAAATATGCATTAAATTACTAAACATAAAAGCTCTACCCAAATTCGTTACAATAGCACTAAGTGCATAATATTATTATACGACCTGACTTGAACGGTTTAGAATTTCGCTCATACTAGAGGTATAAACTAAATTTAGAGTGTGTGCGAGCTCCTAACCACCTAACCCCAGCAATACAAATAAACACATCTAGGCTGGTATTAATAGTCCTCTGAGATCACCTACTTGAGATCGGTCTCAAGTAGGTGAACTCAGAAAACAAAAATCACCTACTTGAGACATTGGCTTATTAATAAACCTATCTTAGGCGCGAACTTGAGTCCTCGATTTGAGTAAAGAATGAACTATTTGAACGAATGATACCATTTATGGTTCAAAATGTGGTCAAAAAGCTTAAACCCAACTCAAAAGTACTAGGCGCCCATACATTATAAAGAGACTATTCGAAAAGGCACAACCTGAGTTTGGCCTCCTTTTGGTCCATAAATTGTCCATGGTCCGGTGTTATTCAGTTGTAAACTTGTCATTTCTATAATAGTCCAGGATTCCACAAACATAAAAGTGATGTTACAAGATATAACACGAACTCTACTCCAAATAGATGCTCGATTATAATAACTAGTGGTTCACCCCGAACTGTGAACTCAGGATGACTAACTTTTTGCTAACCACATATCCACTCTTCGTCCGATTTGGATTTGGATGTTAGAATTTTAAAATTCTTTTAATTCCATTAAGCCGCCTTTATATTTTTATGACGACACAATCATTCATACATACAAACATACAAACATACTTCGATCGCTCGTTCAATATGACGACACAATTTTGTAGCGGCACCCTGGTCTAGACAAAAAGGAACAGATCTGACTCGCTTCAGCCATTTTTATTCAGCATTGTTATTCGTTACTTTGGCAACAGAGAGCTTGATCTTGAGTGAGTAACTCAGCATATTAATAAAGCAGCGCTTACTTGAGACCGATCTCAAGTCCTCGACTTGAGTCAAGAATGAACTATTTCAACGACTTGAGTAAAGAATGTACTAGGCTACCATACATTAGAAAGAGGCTAGCCACAACCTCAGTTTGACCTTCAAAGAGGTTCGTAAGGTGTACAACTTTTTTCACGGTTTTCAGAACTGTCGAATAAAAGAAAAAACTTTTTCTTCCGTCAAACATCAGTCAAACTACGAAAATAATTATTATAAAAATGTCTCGTAAATTCTTGTGATTTTCAGTATATTGAACGTTTTAGTCCGTTATGGATAATAAGTGGCGCCAGAGAGGTTATTTTCAATATTTTGGCCGAAAAATATCATGCCGGAAACTTCCAACAGAGAGCTTAAGTTCATTCGAGCTTCCGTTATTCGAGCTTCCGTTTTTCGAGCTTCAGTACCTAGCGGACCCAGTTGGATGACCTCTACAAACGAGTTGCTGACAAGACAGGTATTTATTCACTATAATTGTATAAAATATACATAGTTCACGATACAAGTTACAGATATCGTCTAGTTTACGATACAAGTTACAGATATCGTCAGTTAGGTCTTTAAAATACCCCATCATCAACGTTTTTTGCGCATTTAATATAACTTTAGAGGTTATGTTTACGTAGAGAAAGTAGTAATTTGCCAAGCGAATTTATAATAATAAATTATAGAGCCACTGCAAACCTAACGTTTGATCGCTGCGCACATCATTCTACTACATTAATGTTTTATTTTGATTACAGGAAAATCAGAAAGTACCTACTGTCCGACGCATAATCGACGAAGTTAGGGCGTTTTGATAAGAGGGATAAAAACCAAGGCAATTTTAGAACACCGGCTTTGGTCCCGAAACCTGGAATAATGTGTGGAGAATGAACACATAAAATGAGGGGAAGAATACTCGACTCAGCGCAAATTCATGTCAGGTGTGGAAATTTTAGATGATGATTAGGAAACAATATTGTATTAATAAATATGTTACAACTCTCCCAGGCTTGTTTATTTTCTAATTAGAAAAAAAAATAGATAATTATGTAACATTAATGAAGGTCTTCCCTATTCAGATTTATCTTCAAGTATCAACTTAATTTACTGAATACCTACTACTCGTATGAATGATACCACACCCTCAAGTTTTCCCTACTATATCCGCTTTATATTTTATGCATGCCTAGTAACCTCTATGGTCCAACTGGGCTTTGAAGGCCGGCAAATTGTCTTAAAAAAACTAGGTACGAGTAAAGAGGTTTGAATTGTATGTTGTGCTGCCATCTACATGATATGTATCATACTACATGAAACTTTCTGCCACCAATCGCCATATAAGAGATTCCGGATGTTTATGCACGCCTAATACCTTCAGACCATTGACATGACGTCATTCACGTTACAGCACTCAAATTCTATTGTACACACGACAGCACGTCAAAGTGTACACTTTTGTTGTAAAGTCGCCCGTAACGTAACCGAGTAGAGTACTAGCGTGTAAAGGTCGACGTGTTGTCGTGTGTACGTGCGTTTCACGAAATAATTCCCTTGGATTGTACATAAATAGTCCCAATTACATCGTAATAAGAGTTTCGTCAAGGGAACTCTTTCGTGAAACGCATTTTGCCCGGATTTTCAGTAAGGAAAGAGTTGAAATATACTTTCTGCCTTTTTATTAGTGTGTGGTGTAGTTTCTTACAAGATTATGGGAGCCTGCAAATAGTAGTTTTTCTTTGAAATTAAAACTTAATTTTGACAACACTTCTGTATTTGGCCAAGTACAAGCTCGTAGCTTCTGATTCTACCATGCCTTTATAGGTAGTATTTGAGTTTTAGATGGTGACGCGGTGGTGGCATAATGGGTAGAACAATGGACTCGGAATCGAGGGATCCTGGTTCGAGTCCCGATGAGGGCATGTACCCTACCCATGACATTAATTTATTTCAAAGTCGCATACATACCACTCCCTGACTGTGAAGGAAAACATCGTGGGGAAACCGGAGCGTCTGAGGCTATATACCAAACTAAACTCAAACTTAGTACCAGCTTTTTTTTTAAACCTCAGTTCCTCGGAGTTCTTTCTTGGTAATATGACTGTGGGGCTCTGAACTGCTGGAGTTTTGCAGCTCGAAGAACTCGGGCTGGTAGAAACACTTTTCTGGCTAGTCATAGCGATGTGGTAGAGGTGCCGGTCGAATGACGACGACAAATTATTTCACACCACAAGGTCCCTTTCCACGTAACTTCCGATGTCGACGATGGTCCTAAGTATATTGTTAAGCTGCAACTTCTTGCGGTAGGTTCGCTTTGGATGCGCGCTGACTAAACATCATTTTTGTATATTAATTATCAAAGAAAATAACTCCCCTTCTTGCTTTGCGTAGTCGGGTAATGAAAAACACGAACTTGAGTCGGCTATCGCCTGCACTTGGAAATGACAGTCGCAAGTCTGGTCTCAAGTAGGTGAACTCACGTAAGATGTGTCTATTAATATGCCAGCGACTCCGGTCTCAAGTAAGTGATCTTACAGCTTCTTAACATTTTATGCATGCCTAGTACTCTAAACCACGTTGTATTGAAATTGAGACGTCACGGACTGTCAAAAGATGAATGACTCACTCAATTCCGAGCTCAAGTCGGCTCTATTAATATGGCGTCGACTCAAGTAAGTCGACTCACTCAAGCAAGTCGGCTAATGTCAATGTCAATCTCAAGATCGTGACTATTAATAAGCAAACAGCTACTCAAGTTTGACATTACCCAAGGCTTGACATTTACCTCCTTGAGATCGATCTCAAGTAGGTGAACTCAGACGACTATTAATACCACCCCTAATGTGAATTGGGAAGACGGTAGGAAAGATGCTTAAGTAGGTATTTCAGCAGTTCAATCGGTGTGTGCTTTTCAGAACTTACACTTAGCTCGTGCCGCTGCAGCCCTTTTCTCCCTAAGGGTTGAGTTCTCCAAATGAGAACTGAAACTAGCAAACTTTCCCCCAAAGTATGGTGCCAAGTGCAATCCTATCTATAATACAAAGTGTGCTTTTCACGCTCTATATTTCACTTTCAAAGCTAAAATCGAACTTTCAACCGCGACCATCCTAAAAAAAATCGTGATCAGCTAAACAACCAGCCTAGAAGCTCCCAGCCTTGCTCGAAAAAATAAATCGATTGGTCACCAGCTCTCCAGCTAAAAGCTCCATGTAATCAATCACTTGATATGATCCATCAAAGAGCTGCTGGTCTTCCCACTGATCACCGTTCAATACCCTTGTCCACCGGCCACCTTCCAGCCTCGCCAGGTATTCTATCCATTCCCACTGGACCTGTGGCTCGATGAACAAAGCTCTCATCTCGTAAAAAGTCCTACAGTTACTAAAAAAGTCTACAAACAGAGCGATAAAGCATTTTGCGCTCAAGTGTACGTCGTAAATCGGTTCCGCGGTATTTGCTATGAAAACACCATTGCGATTGATTTAAAGCATTATAGTCTCTGCGGACGATTTGTGTAATTTGTGTTGGCTATCGGACTGTTACCCGTTGGGCTATGCTGAGTGGTCCCTCCGTGCTACCTAATCGAAAAAAAAATGATTCGTATTTTTAACCCCCTACAACAAGAGGGGTGTTATAAGTTTGACCGCAATATGTGTCTGTCTGTCCGTCTGTATATGTGTGTCTGTCTGTGGCACCCGTAGCTCTTAACCGGGTGAAGCGATTTGGATGCGGTTTTTTTATTTGAAATCAGGTTTTCTAGCGAGTGTTCTCAGATATGTTTTATAAAAATCGGTTCAGCCGTTTATGAGTTTTATTTTTATTTTTTATTGATTATTTATAAGGATTTAGTGAGGGCACCAGCGGCTTAGCTGGCTCCGCATGTATTGACTTCTTTTTTGTGAACTACACCGTCTAAACGTCGCAAGATTCAGGAAAAACATAAGTTAGATTATCGGCTGTACACTATGTACATGTCCTAGTAGGCTGTACAAGTATACATGTCCTAGTAGCTGAACAAAGGCCTTGTCTCAGAGACGCGTGCCCACAGTGGCGATTTTAGCGTTTACCCTCAGAAGCTCAGGCACATAATTATAACTAAAAATTCACAATGTTTCAATCGAAAAGAACTGTTCCACTGTTCCAATGGACCCAATCGCATCATAAGTAAACAAAGGTCGTTTATCTAAGTGGCTCAGAGTTTTCCGTCTTCTTTGTCGACCAAACAATTTGGTGTTTGAGATTAAACAGAGTATGCAGAGCAAAGGCAAAAAGATCCGAAAGATTCAAGTGTGTTTTATCTATGACTGTTGTTCGCATTAAAGTTTGGTCGTAGCAACCATGTTATCTGGGGGCACGGCAGTGCCCCCGCCAGGTCGAGCGCGAAGCAAACACTGCCGTACCATCCTTTACTGGAACCATTTCGCCGCATTTTCAGGCCCCTATTTGAGAATCTTTGGATAAGACCAGAACGCAGAAATTTTCGTCATCTAGTAAGCTATAATCACATACTTAAAATCCAAAATTTCAAGTCTGTAGGTCATTTAGTTCCGAAGTTAAGCGAAAGCAAAGTTTCGTATTTATGACACACACTCACTCACTCACTCACTCACTCACTCATGATCATCATAATAGAACTAGTACTTCCCATAAACTCAGAGAGCTGAAATTTGGTACAGAGTTAGGGTTGAATGGCCACATAAAGGGAAAACTATAAAAACTAGGATAATCGAAGATCTGGAGTACCTGGTGACCCTGATTAGAAAACACAAGAGCCCTAATAGAACTAGTACTTCCCATAAACTCAGAGAGCTGAAATTTGGTACAGAGTTAGGGTTTAATGGGCACATAAAGGGAAAACTATAAAAACTAGGATAATCGAAGATCTGGAGTACCTGGTGACCCTGATTAGAAAACACAAGAGCCCTAATAGAACTAGTACTTCCCATAAACTCAGAGAGCTGAAATTTGGTACAGAGTTAGGGTTTAAAGGGCACATAAAGGGACAACTATAAAAACTAGGATAATCTAAGATCTGGAGTACCTGGTGACCCTGATTAGAAAACACAAGAGCCCTAATAGAACTAGTACTTCCCATAAACTCAGAGAGCTGAAATTTGGTACAGAGTTAGGGTTAAATGGCCACATAAAGGGAAAACTATAAAAACTAGGATAATCGAAGATCTGGAGTACCTGGTGACCCTGATCAGAAAACACAAGAGCCCTAATAGAACTAGTACTTCCCATAAACTCAGAGAGCTGAAATTTGGTACAGAGTTAGGTTTTAATGGCCACATAAAGGGAAAACTATAAAAACTAGGATTATCGAGGATCTGGAGTACCTGGTGACCCTGATTAGAAAACACAAGAGCCCTAATAGAACTAGTACTTCCCATAAACTCAGGGAGCTGAAATTTGGTACAGAGTTAGGGTTTAATGGGCACATAAAGGGACAACTATAAAAACTAGGATAATCGAAGATCTGGAGTACCTGGTGACCCTGATTAGAAAACACAAGAGCCCAACCAAACTATTATAGATCGACATATACCGCCCATACAAAAAATATTCAACTTGGTGGGCCGCTTTATTTGATGTCAAAAATCTAAGGTCTGAAGTATCTGATGAAGAACCCTCAGCTGGTATCAGCTTTATTAGAGATATTATGGTAATGCCCCTTCTACTATTGGTACATAAAAAATTCGACTGTCATTGCAAAAATCCAGCGTAGTGGGACACATCTTCATTTAATCTAGCCTATAGCGTCCCACTAGTGGTTCGCTCCGAACTATGAACTCGCAACCTCAGTTACAGATGTATAACTTTGCTTACGCCATTCGCGCAGGCGCGCGCGCGCTTTGCATTTAAACTATACAACCCCATATCTCGGCAACCCATCGACCGATTTTTCTCATGTTCGAATTTAAAAATTCTTTTAATTTAGTTTACCCGCCTATCAAATTTCATAACGATCCGACCAAATTTACTCAAGTTATCGTTGAACCAACATTCATACATACAAACATACATACATACAAACGCCGGATTGTTCCAGCAGACTCGGAGGACTTCGCTCGCTCGTTCAACGAGAAATAGTCGGACGATTAACTTTATTCTACTCGAACATTACACAAATTTAAAAACTGTGTCAAATAAGAAAATCTAATAAAATTAATCAATATGCCCTCGTTTCTACAAAAAGAAGTGAAATCCCACCAAAAACATTCTGTAAAAACTAGCCAGGTCTCGATGGATCTGCTTGTTTATCTCTAAAAAAGTAATGAAATCTAGACAAAGTCGTGCCAAGTCTAAGGTTCCTTACTGCTATTTCTTTATTATTATAGTTAATGTTGTGAGACTTGGCTGTTGAAGGGTACACAAGGGTACAAAACCAGGTGCTCCATGACACCATTGCACCAATCTGTCGCCAGAACCGCTTGTGTACCCTTCAACGGCCAAGTCTCACAACATTAACTATAATAATAAAGAAATCGCAGTAAGGAACCTTAGACTTGGCACGACTTTGTCTAGATTTCATTACTTTTTTAGAGATAAACAAGCAGATCCATCGAGACCTGGCTAGTTTTTACAGAATGTTTTTGGTGGGATCTCATTTACAAACAAATAAATCAATTTTTTTAATCGAGTCCACGGAATGACAGTTGCTACAAAGGTTTTATCCGACAGTAGCATACTAACAACTGTCATTCCGTGGACTCGAATTAAAAATTAGAATTTACACTCATGTTTTGGTTTAATAAAACCCGACTACTAAAAGGCATAAAACAAGACCTATTTATCCTTAAAATAAAAAAAAAAAAACTAAGGCCTTTTGCATCTACGTAATGAGATGATTTATACAGCGTCCAGTGGCACCTTCACTCACACTAGATGGGTGAAGAGACCACTCGGCGCTGCAGTGCCTGGGACAATGTTTTAGATGGAGTAGGCTTGCCCAGCACGGCTTGTCCTTAAAATAGACTCATAGATAATTAATCGTAGTCGGAGGCCATCGGTTTATCAAATGCGAATGTGGTGTCCTCCGACTACGATTAATTATCTATGAGTCTATTTTAAGGATAAACAGGTCTTGTTTTAAGCTTTTTAGTAGTCGGGTTTTAGTTTTTAACTTCTATTTTTTTTTTGAGCTTTTTAGTAAGTCATTTTGGACGATCACCCAGAATAGAACCAAGAAGAGCAAAAAAAAACATATTTTGCAATTTTTTGTTCTATTTGTTATGTTGACGCTACATGTGTTATACATTTTTGGAAAGGTCTTTTAAAGCCCTTTCATTTGATACCCATGACGATGGTATCAGATAATTTTTATTTTTAGGTCCACCACTTTAGGGCGCAGCACAGCCGCCATCTTGGTTTTTTTTCAAAATTAAACTATCCTATGTTACCTGAGTGATTAAGACGAATCCAACGACACCTCATTTGTTGAAATCGGCCGAGTAGTTTAGGCTCTGCGAGGGAACAGATGAACACACAAACATACATACCCACATACATAGATACATAGATACATACATACATACATACATACATACATACATACATACATACATACATACATACGCTGCTAAAATCATAACCCTCCTTTTTGCTTCGCGTAGTCGGGTAAAAAGTAGGAGGTACTCAATTCGACCCGTTTAATATGTTATTTGATTTTTTATGTCTGTTACCAATGTGTTACCTCATCAGAACTTTTTTCCACGCAAATCTTTTTAATTATTATTTTTTTGCTTGAAAGGGTATTTCCCTTGTGGTTCCATAAAAAATAGTGATTTGATAAAGAACTTCGGAGATGGAGAACGGAACTCCTTTACGGACAGCAGTAAATTACACGGAATCAGTAACAGTGTACCTTTTCACCAGAGAAGTAGTATTTTTATTTATTTTGATATTTTTTCTAATATTGTTGGTAAAATGAAATTAATTTATCCCGACGTTTTTGCGGTCCCATATGCTAATGGCGCCAAACGGCACCCTCTCACTCTGTGTAACTTTTTAATAGGTAGCTGGTTAAAATTTTCACAGTAGGTATAGTATTATACTGGCGTAAAACGTAGTCTATACTTAAAACAAACGTGTTTTTAACCGTAAGTTTGTTATGCTCTATGATAAATACTGTAAAACGTACAATTGAACAACAAATAATAAAAATGCGCAAGTGCGAATAGGACTAGGTCCGTACAACTAGGTTTTCCTTTTCATATAGGTACCTACCCGGCACAGAATGCTGGTACGGAACCCTCAGTGCAAACGGACTCGGTGCGTGAGTCCAACTTGCACTTGGCCGGTTTTTTCTATTTACATTTGGATAAAGCGGTCTTAAACAATGGTAATGAACCGATGAGGGATGCGATAGTGTTGGCTTACGAGATGAAAATAAGTTGTGATTAAAAGAATACAGATCGCGAGACGAGAAGTGGGCTTTGCGTGTTTATGTGTGGACCACCAGCAAAGTGACATCATCATCATCAGCCTTTTTTCTCCCACTGTAAAGGTCTCTTCATATACGCCACCTCGCGATCCTGTGCCAGACGAAACTACTGTTTTCCGGCTACTTCGGCTATGTCATCTGGCAGACAATCTGGCCTGTGTTCATTGCGGTCACCATTCCGCAATGAACCTGGTTCATCTGTTTTCTAGAGAGCCAATTATTTTAAACAAAGAGTATTGCTTTTATTTGATATTGCTTTTATTTGACCCGAAATAAATCTATTGTTTCGGTGGTATTTTTAGCCTCACAATAGCCCAGCTAACTGCTCAATTATAAATCATTTTTTGACTGTAACAAATAACTCTCTTTTTCTTTTTCAGGTACTATAAGATGTATTAATCAACCACAGAAGATCTAAAACCAGAAGCCAAAATGCACCGCCAAAAGTTCCTACAGCTCACAACAATCCTGCTCATCCAAATCTGCTTCACAAACTGCAAGAAAACCGAAGAAACAATGGAAACCAATGAACAAGAAAACTTAAGAACAAATCTCGACCTCTACGATGACGCCACATTCAAAATAATATCCACAACGACAACGCCAAAAGAACTTACAATCCTAGAAAATAACACTCAAAACGCCACTGAAGAACCTTGCATTGGGGACAGAGAATTCTGCAATTTGACTGAAGAGGAATACCTCACAATGTTGAATGCCTACGTCTATCCTCATCCGTACGAATGGGTACTCATAACCACGCATTGCTTAGTGTTTGTGATGGGGCTTGTAGGAAATGCTCTAGTTTGCGTTGCAGTTTACAGGTAAGGTTTATTTCATAAGTTTAATACGAGGTATTATTCATCAAGGCCTCTTCATGGTCACACCACCTCTCAAGAACCCGAAATTAACCATCAACAATAGACCAATAGGTTTTACTGGAACATGGTTGACTTTTACTTTTTATAGAACTTATTTATTTCAAAGTAGCAATACCACTCGCTAACTTTGAAGGAAAACATCGTGAGGAAACCTGAGATACGAGGCTTAGGCCCGGTTTCTGAATTGAGAATTTTACTAAGTACTTAAGTATCGTTCTGTCACGTTCTTTTGTCAGAAATCTGCAGAGACAGAACGATACAGTGCTTGCTTAGCGGATTTGTCAATTCAGAAATCGGCAGAGCACGCGTGGTGACTGAGCTCGAACTCTCTCTTTGAGAGAAGGTCTTTGCCGAGCTAGTGGGACATGTTCAATTGATTGTGCCCCCTTTTTTAAGGGATGTAAATTAACGCTATTGTAGGTACATCACGTACTAGTTTCAGCAGAAATTCATAAATGATCCACCAAATTCTGGCACTGTTTGACCGACTTAAATAAACATTTTCCTAATTTGGAACAAGCCCTCAGGGCTACCAGTAACCCGAGACGACCGGTAGGTTTCCGCTTACAGTTATTTACTTATGTATTGAGAGTGGAGTGCCAGTTCCACTTGCTAAAAGTGACGCACTGAGTTTGAAATCGTCATTCATAAACGTTATGGTGCATCCATTTTGTGGAGCAACATAATGCTACAAGATAACAAATGTAACTTTCATACTAACTTATTGTTATATCATGTTGGAAAATGTTGCCACAACAAAAAGTTACTGCGGTGTGGGTGTACCGTAAATTATTATAAAGTTAGTGGACTGATGACATTACTTACTTGACATACGCAATTGATTTGACACTGAAATAATATAATATTGTCTCAAAGAAAAGAAGAAGAATTGACTTGAATAAGAATGAGCTAAAAACGAGATTATCGCACAAGTCAAAAACGGCTACGTTTGAGTTGTGCGGGATTTATTCGTACTTCGTAGGTACTAGGATCTGGGCCTCTAGCCTGTGACGCAATGGTGCCAAAATGGGCTGTCAGGTGACGACTTCAATTACGATTTGCTAACGCTGTCTGTCCTTTTAATGTTTTTGTAGTACAGCAAAGAATATTCTAATTCTAATTCTAGAGGATTAGTTATCTGGTTGTGGGAGAAAAACGAGGAAACCCCGGTTTAGTCCTTCTGCCGGGACGCCATCGACCCGCCATTGTGTTACAGGCTAAGGCCCCTGTACTATTATAGGTCTTAGGTCCTAAAAATAGTTAAGCCTAAGGATTCTCATTTCAGTTTTAAAAAAAAAAACGCATCCAAAAAGATGACATGTATTTTATTTTATTCATGGGTTAATCGGGTACTCTAGAATCTAGAGTGGAGCCGGTTTCCTCACGATCATTTTCTTTACAGCTAGCTTTCATTTTGGAATTACATGAATGTCTTAAGATTCAAATAAAATAAAATAAAATTTCTAATTGAAATCGCGATAAATAAGACCCTCGGGAGACCAAAGGGCTGGCGCGTACCTCGGCCAGAGGATAAGCCAAAGCAATCCAAAGAGGCAACGTCGCCAGCGTTCTGGGCTCACTGGACAGGGACCTGGGGCAGGTCTTTTACTTGTAAATATTATGTTTAGTATAAAATAAAACTAATATTAAACTAAGCTAGTTTAATATTAGTTTTATTTTATTCTTCATATTTATAGTTTTAATTTAATTATTACCTAATAAATAATTAGTAAGTTAAAAATTACAAAGTAGGTACGGTCGGCCACAGTCACAGATACCCCATGTCAGCTCTTACCGCGCGCGGCATAAGAGCGCTTATCGAACAAAAAGGGGTATCCTAGCGTGTGGCCGACTGTACATAACATTAAAGACCTACTTACACATAAAATAAATATAACATGCATTTCTCCGTCAGGAACCACACCATGCGGACTGTGACGAACTATTTCATAGTGAACCTGGCGGTGGCGGACTTCATGGTTATAGCCTTCTGTCTGCCCCCCACCGTGGTGTGGGATGTCACTGAGACTTGGTTCCTGGGCGACTTTCTGTGCAAAGTGCTACTCTACTTTCAGGTATGTTTATTCGGGCACGGTTCAACGAAAGTTGAGTGCTAGAGTGGCGGGCGAATTGCACAATTTTCACAGGTTTTTCTATTTCGTATAAAATGCTTGAGAACTGGTCCTCACGCTAATGCGGTATGCGTTTTTTTGGTTTTTGCGGAATTTGTATAAAAGACCGATGAAAGTCAATTCTGGACCTAACTGCCTAGATACTATAAGCAAGAAGAACTGCCAAATATGGGAAATAAAAATGAAATGTTTGGGGGCTATAGCCATACTTTATTTTACGAAGATAAAAAAAATGGTGTCGGGCAGTCATAAAAATCTTGTCGGAAAATGGCGAAATATACAGGGTGGCCCAAACATAGACGTCAAGCGAGAAAATCTAGATAGCTGACACCGAGGGCTACCCGAATCACTTCCATGTATGTTCAGCCATTTTTTGTCGTTTAGAAGTTATGAGGCTTTTAAGACGCCATACGTCTCACAACATAGTTGTGAAACGTATTTCATCTTAAGGTTTTTTTGAAAAAAAAACCTAGCATTGGATTTTATTTCGTAACTTTTTTTTCTTTTGACTTTTCAGTGATATTTTTTTTTTAGGGTGTCAGATAATTTATCTATTACCCAAAAAATAATGATTAGTTAGAGACTTCTAGAAATTACCGCAATTTTCGAGAAATCGTCACTGAAATTGTTAGTATGGAGAAAAAATTAAGTAGAGATCTGAAGGACTTTCTTTTAATTTCAAAACTTTCCCAAAGTCTTAATGCTTAGAATAGTACAAAAAACCTGTCACTTTATGGGACTTTTATTCAAGTAATTCGCGATCAAAGTTGAAAAACTGGAGTTGGACGAAATTTTATTTTATAGATTTTAGTTTATTCGGACAAAAATTATCGCAGGTAGGCTTAATATCGCCTGTCAGCATGGCTTGCTTTCGAAATTCTATTTGCTATTTCAGTGATGATTTCTCGAAAACAAAATTTTTGGATTTTGGATTTTTGCCGTAATTTCTAGAAGTTCCCCCTTTTTAAAGTAGGTAATCATGATTTTTTTGGTAATAGGTAAATTATCTGAAACCCTAAAGAATAAAAAATATCTCTGAAAAGTAAAAAGAAAAAAAAGTTAGAAAATAAAATTCAGCGCGAGGTATTTTTTTTCAAAAAAACCTTAAAAGCCTCATAACTTCTAAACGACAAAAATGGCTGAACATACATGGGGGTGATTCGGGTAGCCCTCGGTGTCAGCTATCTAGATTTTCTCGCTTGACGTCTATGTTTGGGCCACCCTGTATATTAATATCCACAGGTTTTTCTTAACATTTTAATTTTCTGAAGAATTTTATTAGATGTTGGAATTTAATAAGATACTCTCTGCGTCAGAGGACACAAAAATATTTAGGCCAAAGTACGCTCGTAGAAAAAAAACGAAAATAGCGCTGGTAGCTTTGGGTAAAAATCTACGTAACTACAATGTAGGTACGTATGGTTGGCAAAAAAGGTTTGTGTTTAGGTGATCTTAAATATGTCTTGCATTTGCTAAATAGCATGTTTTCTTCTAGATAATGTATGTTCTACAGGGTGCACTCTAAGTCGATAGCGGAACTTTAAGTAGGCTGTTTACTGATCAATACAAACAACTTGTACTAGGTGGCGACCGAAATGGAGCGAAAAAAATATCAGCTGTTTCATACATTTGGCGCAGTACTGAGTCGACCTTTTGTATGGAACAGCTGATATTTTTCTCACTCCATTTTTTTCGCCACCTAGTACAAGTTGTTTGTATTGATAAGTAGAGAGCCCACTTAAAGTTGCGCTATTGACTTAAAGTGCACCCTGTAGATATTGCTTTTGGATTTTACATTTAATTTTTTTTTAGGAATTTTGGAGTTAGCCGAATACTATGCTACATTTTCTTTTTATTGAAAAAGTTTAAGAGAGGTATAGGTCCTGTCAGGTAAACTTGATAAAAAAAATGATATGATATGATAAAAGACGAAAAAAGGCACTGATTTCGATTTAAAAAATCTATCGAGCGAAAACTATAAAATCACGTTACTGGGAACGTATTCATAACAAGTAAGGATGATTTTCAAGTATACTTAAATAACACAATTCAAAAGGCAAAGTTTTTTGTTCGAAAGTCCGTTATTGGCTTAATCTTATCTTTAGACAATATTGAGAAACTAATTTAAATATTTTTTATTTTGGTCCAGTAGTTTTGTTTTTATGCGCTTAAATGTTTTGTTCCTATGACCGCCAACAGTATGCAGACCGTCGCGTGACGTCATAAAACCGTATCTTTGAAACGTTGTAAAATCCAAAGTACTGAAGCAAAATAAAAAATATTGAAATTAGTTTCTCAATATTGTTTAAAGATAAAATTAAGCCAATAAAGGACTTTCGAACAAAAAACTTTGCCTTCCGAATTATTGTAGAATAAGCAGTAGCAAAGAATATTTTTGCCTAAAACCAACCGCGATCCACCTCTTTCGAATATATTAAGTACGCACCTATGTGTGAATATCCCAAGTCAAAGTGAATAATGCTTTTGTTTTTCTTTGCAGTCGGTGTCAGTGTCAGTGTCAGTTCTGACGCTGACGTTCATCTCGGTGGACCGCTGGTACGCGATTTGCTTCCCACTCAAGTTCAAGTCTACCACCGGCCGCGCCAAGACCGCCATCCTCATCATTTGGCTGGTCGCTCTGACTTTCAGTGAGTATCGATGTACAGTCGGCCATACGCTGGGATACCTCTTTTTGTTCGATTGGCGCCCTTATGCCGAGCGCGGTAAGAGCTGCCATGGGGTATCTGTGACTGTGGCCGACCGTACCTACCAACATCATCATTAAATGAGCATTTTTATTAATAACTATTTAAAAAACAAAAATATTCTAATAAAACTTTATTAAACGAAAATTTAATGTATTAAATATTTTTTTGCTTTTGACGTTGCGTTGATTTTAAATTAATTGAACGAGCGAGGGAAGTCCTTCGAGTCTCCTCTTAGTCTCCTTGAACAATCCGGCGTTTGTATGTTTGTATTATGTATGAATGTTCGTTCGACGATAACTTAAGTAAATTTGGGCTCATCGTTTTGAAGTTTGGTAGGCGGGTAAATTAAATTTTTAAGTTCGAACATGAGCCAAATTGGTTGAAGGGTTGACGAGCTATAGGGTCGCGAGTTCACTGTTCGGGGTAAACCACTAGAATAATGTGAACAGCGTCAAACGGTCGGAGAAAAGTTTTTTTTACATAATAATATTACTTTATACTTTATACTTTATTGCACACGAGAAAAAAATACAACATAAATTGCATACAGAAAAGTAGTGGTGTACATGGCGGACTTATTTCAGGAGAAATCTCTTCCAGTCAACCCTTGGTGTGGTGTAATGGCATGTGATAGCGGGAGGGGAAATAGTGCACAATAAGTAAATAAAATACATACTAACATGCATACTACGGTAAATATATAAAGATAATATATAAACAGTACTTATTTAAAGATCGTATACACTACATAATTAAATAAATACATACATATACTACAATATATATTATTATACTAAGCATTTATGACGTAGAAAGGTAATACTCTTTTAGCTTAGCCTTGAAGGCGGCTACTGATGAACTTTCCCGTATAGCCTTTGGCAAACGGTTCCACTGCCGAGCAGCGCGCACAGTGAATGAAGCTGAGTAGAACTCAGTCTTGCAATCTGGTACCAGCAATGTTCTCCTGTCACACTCCCTCTGAGGCCTAGCACGGGGGGGCAGAAGCGAAAACCTCTGACGCAGGTATTGGGGGGCACTGGGGTTCTTAAGGATGTTGTATAAAAGTGACAACATATGCACGTTGCGGCGCATACGGATTGGGAGCCACTTTAACTGTCGTCTGAAGTCCGATACGTGGTCATATTGTGACTTACACAATGTTTTAACAGCTCAAAGCTTTGCAAATGCACCTAGAGACACAATTTAATGGAGGTATTTTTAAATTTAAGCGAATACTAAAAACAAAGTAAACAACTTATAAAAATTATTCAATTTAAAAAGTTATAAAATAAAAATATTATTTTTTTACAGAATTGACAATTTTTTGTCTAGTAGGTTACACCCTGTGAATAGAGTTAGGATGTTTTGTTACAGTATTATTGTTGTATTAGATGAAAAATACATAATTTAACAGAAGAAAGAGTCCGCCGACAAAACATCGTAAAACGAATGGCACTGTAAAAGCGTTTTATTGCTAAGCGACTACGCATTAAACTGTGTTATTATATGTATGTATAATCATAGAATTATCTATAAATCAATAACGTGATAGGAACTACGCCTTTGCTTTTGTTATTGAAAGATGTTTTCATTTCCCTTAAAATAATACCAACAATTTTAAACATGATTTCACTTTTGAAAATGTACACTGTTTTAAGCTACTGCATTGATTCGCCTCGCCATTTTTTATGGGACCTCACGGGTATATCATTAAAAAAAAACAAGCATCAAAATCGGTACACTCTATGTAAGTTACTCCCCCTTCCCCTTAATGATTTGGGCCCTAAAAAAATGCGCTAAATTAAAATGCCAAAACTAATGCCCAAACTAAACCTAACTAAGACTAACTAACCTTTTCAACCCTAAACCTAACGGACTAAACGCGTAAAAAAGAAAACGCGTACAGCGCTACTCGGAAATTAAAACATGTGATTAATACAAGTAATAAACAGAATATTGTAATGGCCAAATGTGATCGTCTAGTAATAAGTAGAACCCTTCGTTGTTTTCGTGTATGTAACCCTAGTTCTTTTAAGGTGAGATTGAAAGTAGAGCATGAAAATGTAATTGATTCAGAACGAAGGTAAAGTAGCGATATTTAGTTAAACCGTTATGGAAATAGTTGTGGAAGTTCAATCAAAAATGGCAAATTGCATAAGTTAATCAGTAAGTCATAATAATTAATTTATGTTCATGGCATAATAGCGTTTCAGTCACTTAGATAGGTAGATAGATAGAAGTAGAGTTCAAATAAATTATGTTTCATAAAGATGTGAAATAGAATAAATAATCCTACTTATATTATAAAGGCGAAAGTTTGTGAGTGAGTGAGTGTGTTTGTTACCTTATAACGCTGAAACCGCTGGATGGATTTGGATGAAATTTGGAATGTAGATAGCTGAGACATCAGAATAACATATAGGCTACATATTATCACGCTTTGGCGCTTAGGAGCAAATCAAATACAAAAAGATTATCGTATAGTGGCCATTTGTATAAAAGTGAACGACAAAACCATTTACCATAGACCCTCCGTCATTACGTAGCGTTGAGCTATTTACTTTCCTAAATCCATCGAAAACTGAATAACGGTCAATTTTGATCTACCAAAAAGTCCGAAATGTGCCGCAACTATGCATTACAATCGAACGATGGGCAACAATGAAGAAGTTGTTTTTAATTATTGCTGTCATCCGTCACTGTCACAAAAAAGGTATCAAGAAAGCAATGACATTCCAATACAAATGGACAAACTGTTTCGTACAATAACCAAGTCGAAACATGGCACACGCTAATTTCACCCTATTATGCTTCGACTGACTTTTTGTTTCTACATTGCTGCTGACCCTTCAAGCCTTCAAAATGTATTGTGTCACTAAGCGGAAATGTAAATCAATCACGCAGTTTGAAGCTACGTAAGTAGATTTTTGAAGTTTATTGGAATAAAGATAGCAGTGGAGTAGCAATAGCCTATTTTAGTTTTTTGTTATGGGAAAAAAAATCTGTTCCATGTTGCGGATATTATTTTAAACAGTTTATATTCAAAAATATGAAAAATAGGCAGGTAAGTATAATTTGTAAATAGCTTTTTTCCTGAAACATAGGCCTCTTCCTTTTTACGCCATCCCCCTCGGTCTAATGCCAATCTCGTCCATTGTCCTCCCGCTGTTTTGACAATGTCATCGAGCTTTCGGTCTACACACTGACCCTCGACCCATTCTAGGCCACCATTTCGCCCTAGTCCACCGTTGGTACTCCCGCCTAGCCAGATTATCTTCGACTTTGGTCTTCTGCCGAATGAAGAGGGTGAAGTATTCGTGTATCAGTGGGGCCTGGGGCCTAAGTCTGTAACGCGATGGTACCAAAAAGGGCTCCCAGTTGACGGCATCAATTACGATTTATTCATGCTGTGTCGGTCCTTTTTTTGTTGTAAGTACAGGAAATATTATTCTGATTCTAATTCTAGAGGAATAGTTCGCTGGTTGTAGGAGAAAAACGAGGAAACCCCTGTTTTGTCTTTCTACTTATACTGGGACGCCATAGACACGCCATTGTGTTACAGACTTAAGGCCCTGGTAGTAAAGTTATATTATTTTAACTAAAGCCTATCCCATGTAGCTTTAGTTGTTTATCCCATCCCTGTAGTGAAAATGCCTGCCCCTTTTCAACTGACTAGGGATAGAGCAAGAACTGTGCGAAAAATTTTAGTCCTTAGAATTTTTACTTTACAAAAGGAGTCTCCATTGTTTTCTTTTCTGACTATGTTCATGAAGCATCATTTTGTCTATCTCTTTCTGACCCGCGGGAGAGAAAGAAACAGGAACATTTGTTTACAATCAATGGTTTTTATTGAAAATTTAATAGTTTCCTTTTAATATTTGTACCTCTTCTCCTGTTATCATATGTAAATAATATTAATTAACCGATGGTAGGTCACACCATCTTTATTTCGCATCGTCAAGGCATTATTTCGGCACTTTTTTGTACCACATTTTGGCATGTTGTCAGCTGCGTAGTCATCAAACGTCTAATGAAAATATTGTGCTTACACTGAATTTAAGCACAATTTTTCAGTTACTTTTTTCGAGCGCCTATGAGTTGTCCATTTGTATTAGAATGTCATTGCAAGAAAGCAATACAGCAGAAATCAACATTGTGTATTTATAAAAAACAGGCAATAAAATATTGTTTCAGTGATAGCTACTTACAAACTGAAAGAGCCAATAAGTAAATCCTTACTTTAAAAACTTTGCATCCAGCAGTGTTTGTCAAAGACCTTTACAAAGTGGCGGTCCGACGACCGTCTTGAGATCTCTTGGCCAGACGAGATGGAATGTCCGTTCAAGCATTGATGATTGCTGGTTATTCAGGGAAGAATAAGGATGCACCAGACCTCGAAGAAAACTAAAGATACGATGTTCTGACCAAAAAAAGCCGCTGAGTGTACTGTGCAAGTATGAAAAACATTGTTGAGTCTTGAGCGACCAAAGGCGCATAAAATCAGCCAGTGATGGTGTAACATGAGCAACATGACCGCTTTATTTCCACTAAGTACATACTTATGAGGACAAGACAGGGGCACTTTTACATAATATCATAGTCGCCTATTCATTGTTGACAACTCTGATAGGCTTTCCACATACTTCAGAAGTTCAGACTGACGAGAAGATTGGAGCATATGAAAATCCCCGAACCGCCTGCGTGGTGGTGTTGCCCGCATGAAAGATATGGGAGGAATAGAGCCAGAAGAGGTGTTTCGTGCCAATCTTAAGCTGTACCGACAAGGTCGCATCGTCATAACTGTCCTGATGCTCCACAGTGCAGCTGATAGGATCTCCTGGAGGCGACCCCAGCGCGCTCAAGTTAGCGCGTTTCTGAGACGGCAAAGTGTGACTCTTTCAACACGGAAGAAGAATAAGACCGACGATTTAAAACCGTTGTTTCAGACTATGGTATCGTAGACGCTAAGAAGACGCGTTTGGTGTTTCAGAAGGGCAACTCATAGAAAAAAAATAACTATTTAATGTGATAGACATAATATGGAGTAGTTTTTCTGATATTATGATCGTTGACTTTGATATAGGTAGCATGATGCAAAATAAAATAAATAAAAAAACTACACCAATTTTCATATAGTTTTCTCTGTTAAATAACTTCGTGCCTGTAATACGAGTAGGTAACGCTAACTAGCTCTGTTGGAGATCTTTTACAGTTTTATAGAATGCCGGTCAGACGTTGAGACCTGTGACGTACCTACTGCATCGAATGCTGAATGCTGATATATTCATTCACACAACGAGCAAACGAGATGTACTTGGGTTTCAAACTACGCATTAGGAGTCTCTAACATCGGGAGAGGCAGTGTCCATATAGGCCACAAAGGCACGAAGACTTGAGGCGAGACCAACTAAACAGAGACAACCCAGACTGAAAGTTTGCAGAAAGCAGTAGCAGATTAGCGGACACAAAATAAGAGTCGAAATATTCGAGTGTGTCTTGAAATGTAGGTAACCCAATCAGTTAGATGCCGATAACAGTAGGTATCTGAATCTTTACTCCGTTAAGTTTGGAAGAAGCAGATAACAACGCATGGTCCACGGGAGCGAAGTCTGATAGCGCTGGGGGTCGGTTATAAGTACATTTAATACTACCTAGGTAGTAAAAAATGCTAGGTACAATTGCTAAATTACCACAAACTTTTATCCTTTTTCTTTTATCCACGTGAATGAAGTCATGGGCACTAGCTATAAATTGCTAAGTAGCTTTTCCCCTGACTGACTTCGATGGCGGGGGAAAAATAGAGCTGCAACTGTTAATCTTAGTCAGCGCGGACGAAGTCGCGGGCAAAAGCTAGTAATATAATAAATATGATAAATTAAATCGTATATTACAAACATTTTTGTGTTTGTTAGTAATATCCCCTACCGGATTAGATTGGCCGGGTACAGCGAGACAACTTTTACTCTTCATAAGATACAATTGAGTATAGAATAGCTGAAACAGCTAAGTCTCTTATGAAATCGAGTACGAGCTTTCCGCTCCGGATGGGGATTGGCCAAAATATGGTTAGTGCAAGATAAATGAACATATGTAAGATATTTCAAGGAAATAAGCGCTGTATTGAAATGTAATCAATGCTTGTAATCTTGTGAGGATTGACCATAGATTGGTAGTTGTGTGTGCTTCCAACGAATGAACAGTCAAAAATATAGAGAGATCAGTAGTGCCAAGGTATAAAATACCTGAACTGTTCACCGAATTCAGCACAGAGCTTTACGCTCAGTAGGTGTGTGATAAATAATCAACCTCACAAAAGATTAGAAAAGCTAGAAAGTATAACTTTCGATTACAAACAAAACAGATTAGCTTTATCCAATGAAAATAACAAGTTCCATTTATCTAGTAATTCAGTTTGTTAAATGCATATCGGAAATTTAGCCATTAGACATGAATATCAACGGATAAAATAAAAATACCTTAGGAGTTAACTCCCTTAAAAGGTAATCCGCACATGTCGTTGACAAAGTCTCATCGAGACATCAACAATGGACTAAACTCCACGACATCCATAAACCTCCGAAGAAATAGTTCGGCGTAAATTTTCATTAGATAAAACAAAGCAAGGCTTTGAGTAATTTGAAATTGGATAGATTATAAATATAAATAAAGCAATATATAATGTATCACTACGATAAATATATATTTTTTTTTTAACGCACAAGTTTCCATAACGGTTCACAATTATTTTTGGTTTTATTAAATTTTATTTACATTTCTCCCTAATACGCATTCTGCTGCCGACTGTTAAGTTCGACTAAAACGCATTAGTTTACGACGCAGAGAAAGTATTAACGGTTAGAATAATTTTATAGTTTAGATTTGAGTTTATTGAACTTGTCCCTAATTTCATTTTAACCTACCTAGGGGGGGCAAGAGAAATACTTACGCTTGTCATACATTTTCCTGAAAGAAAAAGGGAGCCTGCCTGACTTTTCCCATCCCCGTAAGCTAATCATTTAACCTCCCAACAAAATGTGTGTGCAAATCAAGCCCCATTTACATTTAATATAGTTGTGTGTGTGTGTACCTAACGTGTATCCCTATTCACAACTAATACCTATTTCTAATCACAGAAAACAATCTGTTACATATTATAAAGTATGAATATGTCTCAGACAGCGTTCTTCTAACTTCTGCCCGGGCAGGTGTGTGTGGTCCCTACAGCGTAGATGAATTATAGGATGGAATCATCTACAAAGGTTTATAAACGGTATATATAAATAAATATTTTATAGGTCCAGAGAGGCAGAGGAAATGTTTCAGTTTACTCAGAGAAATGCAAGCTGGAATGTCTTGCAATCTACAAACGTCAAACAAGCGAAAACCTGACATTTCATCACAAAGACTGCTTTCCGATTTGAGTTGCACATAACAACTAATTTAATTTTAATCATCAAAATATTTCATAGAAATATTTCAATATAAAACAATATTAACTGAATCTTTAGCACTAACATCAGTAGCACATTATAAAAGCCAGTTAATAAATCGGATACAATCTCGGAGACAAAAATTCTTCAAATTTTACACTTCGAGACAAAACTTCAATCATTCCGTACGTTAGTCTGGTCAGCTATGTTAGAATGTTTCAGTTTTGGATTAAAATCCTCATGAAACATTCTAGTGATTCCGCTGCACAAAATCACACGAATTCCCAATAAAACCAAATACTGCAATATTTGCCATAATTGCAATAAAAAGTTGAATCAGTTTAGTGGTAATAACTTTGAACAAAAATCTCTGATAATTGTGACAGAAATAAACGTTATAATATGAGACAATTCACCGAGCCTTTAATAGACAAAGGATAGCTTCCTCACATTATCCAGCATATTCTGACACCTAGAGTGTATATTTTTGTAAATCATTATTACCTCACAAACGTATCCTGAAAGAGAACGGGTTAGTGAATCTTTTTACGCGGAACTTCCCTAATACTAAGGCTGAAAACCCTATTTTACGCGGAAACACTTCTAGTTGACCGAAATGCAGACATCTGCTGAACGACCTACCAATTTAACACTGACAATTTCAAAAGCTAAACTTCCCTAGCTAGAATTCTCCAATTTTCAGCAAATCTAGGCACCGCGGAAAGCTGGATAATAAATCATCCACCGCTAAATGACCAGAATTCACCGTCAGTCAGAAAACTCCTACAATTCGACTTTAAACTTGTTAGAAAACGAACCTTCACTAAACAAAGTTCACCAAACTGCTAACTCCAATTCGTATCCCTGAATACCCTTCAAGGATAAAAATCAGAGCTCGCAGCGTGAACGTGTCTTACTTGAACGGACTTCGGTCGAAATGCCCCCTAAAAAATGACGTATCACGTCTTTTATGGAATCACGCACACATGTATGCTTCTCCCTCTCTTCCTGAAACCATAGTTTGCTAACGCCATCCCGTGTCGTATCTCCAAATTATTAAGCCAGATGTTTTTCAGTTCACGCTCATTGATTTTGAAATGGAATTTTGCTCGCGACAACTTTGGAACGAACTAGTTCTTATTTAAGGGTCACAGATGGCGTCCTTAGTTTGAGAAAGAAAATAATTTAATAGATTGTTTGGTTAGCTCGAAGTAAATAGATACATAAAGTATTTATAAAAGCAGTGATTGTTTGAATGTAATACTAGCTCTAAAGCTTTAAGTTTTAAACGTGGTTTATATTTTATTCTTATGCTAAATCTAAGATGTTACCCCTCCCTACCGTTTGCCTGAATTTTCAGTGAAAAATGCCGAGTGGACAGGTAGGTCCGTTACATCTAGATTCAAGGAAACACTCTCAGCCTAAAATTTAGTTTTCCTCCCTCGGGTAACAATCTACTATTATGTATTGTACACACGACAGCACGTCAGACTGTACACTTTTGTTGTAAAGTCACCCGTAACGCAACCGAGTATAGTGCTAGCGTGTAAAGGTCGACGTGCTGTCGTGTGTACATGTAATGATGTAATTGGCTCCAGCACGGTTTATTTTTTCAAACTGCCTGTTTCTTGTCCGTACATTGTTTGTGATGTTGCTTGTAATCTCTTTAGTAATTTGAACTTTAACTTACAGCATCCAAAATCTCTTCCACAGGATTGAAAAGCTATTTTAGTCCCTGTTTGCGGGGAACGAACTAGGTCTTTTCGAATAGATGTGATAAAAAAGTAATTGGATTACAGCAACGGACATGTCAGGCGGAACTAATTCAATGAGATAATTCCCCAGCTTACTTCGGGGACATAATCGAGAGGTTGCTATGTGAAGGGTTGAAGAGTTTAATAACATCTCTCGTACTTTTCCACGTTATTTTGAAGACGTCGTTGTATTAGTGAAGTTATAAAAATAAAATATATCTACAAAAAGTTTACTCCTATTATAAAGATTTTTAGGAGGCTAAGAAATTCGTCTAGAAAAAAAGTTGACGTAACAAACATTTGGGTCGAATAACTGAGGATCTCCTTCTTTTTTAAGTCGGTTAAAAGGTGGTTTACTTCTATTCTCAATACAGACGGCTCCCATACTAGCAACAACCAAACTTTGAAGCGACTTTCTACTCATATAAACAAACAAGTTTTTACTATATGGTACCGAGTTCGATATTTATCGGCTATTTCTAAAATCGAAAAAAAAAAATACATCAATGAGTGCTTATCTACCTTACTTTTCTACCGAAATAAATATTTTACTATCTCTGTCCATCCAACCAAATGTAATCTACTTAGATGAAATAGGCAAATATGTTTTGGTGAACAATAATCTGTTAACCTAAATAAATCAAGCCAACACAAATGTTTAGAATATTTACGACAAAGGATTCACGTCTTTCTGTGCCTTTCTACTTTGCAACTTTTTCATTCAATTTTGCGGCCCAGTGATTCGATGTACAAAACATCCATCTTGAACTTTGGCTGCGTGAACGTTAGAAGAGGGTAAGGCGACAGCCACACAGAAGTGACGTGGGACGAAGACGTGGTGCGGACGCGACGTCAGTTTGATGTCGCTGTCGTACAAAATGTAGAAGCGACGCAAATCGCGACGCAAAACACACAGAAGAGACGGGGCGCGGACAAAGCAAAACGTCACGTCAAAGCAAAAAGTTATGTTCGCACCGCATCTTCGTCACACGTCACTTCTGTGTGGCGGGCGCCTTAGGACGTGGGATGGATGCCCCTGCGTTTCTTACGCCGTTGTGAAAGACAAGAAGATCAGCTCGGAATTTCTTTCACGCTTCCTTTATTTTTGCTCCATTACAAAGTAACTGATATTGTAGATTACGTAGATAAGATATAGATAGATGTATGGATAAGGTATATGGTTTTTTTTTGTGCATCCATTTCGCAATTGCTTTTTATGGAGCAACATTTTCCAACAAGATAACATTAGGTATCGTTCATGCTAACTTAGTGTTATATCATGATTCATAAATATTCATAATGCAAAATGTTGCTCCTAAGTAACTGCGATATGTATGCACCATTTTGTAAAAACGCATTTTGCAAAAAGAAGATGATTATGTTTTTTCTTGCATTTACGGTGCTAGTGTGCCTCTATACAAGTAACATTACACAGTTCTTGACCCTAGCAATTTGGATCCCATGGGATTATAATATCAACAAATGAAAAAACCGGGATTACTTACTATTTTTTATTTTTCCACTTAAATCCTATATTTATGCGATTAAAGTGCACTAATAGTACATGATGCCGAGGTTATACAATACAATACAACAATATTTTATTGGTAATGGTAAAATACAATATTAACATGTCAGTGTCTAATTGAAATATACGAAGTGGTATAAATATAAATTAAATTAATTAAGCAAGCATTTATCATTAAATTTAATGATCATAAAAATATTTTGGTCAATAAAATTTTGTTTAATCATTGGAAAAAAATTAGAGGTTGCTGACATTTTAATAGTCTATAGTCCGTTTCCAGGGCAGGCGGAAAAGCGATCATTAACCTTTGAGCGGATCACAGAAATAAACAACATTTTTATGCCAAAGGTTTTTTGAATTTTTGACAAGTTTACTACGAACTGGCACATTAATGAGCGATGAGGTTTAGTAATTATTAAACAATTCTGTTAAGTTGAAACGACACCAAAGTGGCGGAAAAAAAAAACAGGTTTGTATGAGTATACATTAAGTATATTAAACAGGGATGTCACGTTCATCAGTGTCAGTTTCACAATCGTTTTCTGATGATGAGGATGTGCGATTGTACACACTAGCGCAGAAATCCCCACCAGTTTCGTCGAGCGCTCATAACTCGTGACGCTACCTGTAGCACGTTGAAACTGGTTTTTTAATACAGTTGCTCAAAAAGTGGCATATTGCAGGGACGTATAGCGTTCGGGATGTGGGCTATTACACACTCGTGCTTTTTTTTTACCTTTCCCGCACTCGTGCGTTTTCTTTCCCAACTGTCAAAATAATGTCTATTAAAAAGAAAAACCAACCATGAAGTTTTTACTAAAAAAGTTTTTATGATTCATGCAAATACGTATATTTCTAAAAAGAAGCTACTAATTTGTTTCAATATCAGATTTAATGATTTTATTGAATGAGTTTGGTTAGGTTTCATTTCATTAAATTTCATTTTCATTTCATATCAATAAAAAACTTCTACTGAAGACTTGGCTGTATGCATAGTTGCCTTTGCCTACCAGAATGGGTGAAGAAAAAAAAACTCTGCTTATATTCTACGGTTGGCGCCATTTTGATTTTTCAGAAATTTTCTTTGCTTTAGTTGTTTGTTGCACAAAATGAGTAATTTCAACCCTAGTTTTTTTTAATTAACAGCCACAGGAACTCAGTATTTGCACAAAATGCTTCGGAGAACATTTTACCGGAAAAATCAAAAATGCTAGGTTAGTTGAGTTTATTGTGTTTTTATTATTTTATTAAATTGCTTAATTTTTTCGCAACTGTATTAAAAATAGTCGTTCAGTACACGTGCGGAACCGTCATTGCAACTTGTTCCGACTGTCAACCCTCGCCTTCGGCTGCGCCTCGGCTCGGGTAGCCATTTGTCGGAACTCGTTGCAATGACAGCCTTTCCACACTTGTAATGAAATATACTATTTTATCTCTGACTGACCTGAACTCTCACCCCACCCCGTACCTAAAAACACGCTTCGATATCCAAACGATACAGAAATGTAAGGAGAGTGACGGAGTGCGACACGAATCGTTATATTTTTACGGTAACATAGTACTTCGTATCAATGACCGCTTTTCCGCCTGCCCTGGAAACGGACTATAGCTAGGTGAAGTGGTAACTAATCTACCGTTCCACAGACACTCCTGATCTCCTGGTGCTGACGGTGGTAAAGTTGGTCCCTCTACGGTACAACGTCCAATACCTGCTGCAGTGTATGGCGACCTGGTCTGAGAGCAGTGACCTGGCCTGGCACGTTGTCAAGACACTTTTTATGTATACGTGAGTCTGGTGCTTTTTTAAATGTAATTTTTAAGGCTCCAGTACACATTGGCCCATGTTGGCACACTACCATGCCGTCGCCAATGTGTACAGGGGGGATTGGTGTATGTTAGCATCATCATCATGATCAGCCTCTTAACACCCACTGCTGAGTAAAGGCCTCTTCATGCTCACGCCACCTCTTATGATTCTGTGCCAGACGTAACCAGTAACCACTGTTTTCCGGCTACTTGGGCTATGTCATTGGACGACATGGCTGGTGGTCTGCCAACCGATCTCTTCCCGTCTCGAGGTCGCCATTACGCAATGGACTTCATCCATCTGCAATCGGTCCGTCTAGCCAGGTGTCTTGCTTCCACTTCAAAGACGTTTATGCGTTATGCAATTAACCATAGTGGCGTGCTATGGTGGTGATTGGGATGGTCGTATTTGGGCCAATGTGTACTGCCGCCTTTTTTTTAGTGTCAGATAAAAAAAAATACACATCTAAAGATTACAGAAAAACTTATAAGAAGTGTATGGTATTTAAAGTAACAACGGAAACTGAATATTTGTGCGTATTAACTTCGAAATATACCTATTACATGTACGGAACCCTCGCCACGCGTGTTGAACTCGCACTTGTCCGGTTGTTTTATATTATAGTCTAGCCTAATATAGCTTTGTTATGAGCTCTATAGATCTCGCTTTCCAACATGTGACGCAATTCCTATGTTGTAACATCAATAAAGGAGCAATAAAGCCTTAATACAGTCATAAGTCGACTAACAATGCCCCCCGCGGAGGCAAGGCCGTCTGTGACGCTGTGTAATCAATGCTGAATATGTTTATGACAAACAGTTATGAAATTACTTCAATTTGCGGGTACGTTTATCATCCATGATGCTGAAAAGAGTATCATAACAATCCTGAGGTAAATAAATGCACTAATACTTACTTTGTATTTACTGACATTATTTGTTTGCACGAATAAAATTAAATATTATGTCAACTTACTGTACTTACTTACTGTACTTAACTTTTTTTAAATACAATCTTAAAAATTAACGACATAGTTCCAACCTCTCAACTGGCAGTGCGTCCATTTGATGGTTCTTGTCATCTTATGGTCGCTCTGCCAGTTTGGGGGCAGCCCTCGATGTATTTTAGTTTCGGACTTCCCCTTGGTGACCTACTCAACTCGCCACCTCGTTTCTAAGTCAATAATATGTCAATAATAGGCAAATACATTTTATCATTTATAATTTGTTCACTAATCTTGCGAAAGTTTAAGGCACCGTGCATAGTAATAGCCCGCGCGCCAAGAATAATGCACGAAATCGAGTCCTGTATCAAATACACTAAACAAATCGAACATTTTTACTTAGCAAACCCTAGAATTACGTGAGACCTATCTAACACAGCCAGTTTTGTGTTGAGATTCATAAACGTTTTGAAGATATTTTGGATGAAAAAAAATGCAAAATACCCGATACGAAAGGTCTACGGCGTAGCATCAATGCTACGCCGTAGACCTTTCGTATCGGGTCTACGCGCTACGCTGAAGCCCGTAGAGAACACTCCACGTCACTTCGCGTTCGGCTCAAATGCGATGTGGCACCCGATATTGCGAGTGTGGCTTCACGCGATAGTATAATAGTAAGATAGGCAACAATGGAATGATTTTTCGGTATTTTTCACAGTTTTTTGCTTCAGTATAGTGTAAATAATCACCCCTGAGTCGGGTGTCACTTAAGCAACACCTTGTATAACCGAGGGGGCGGGTAATTGTCTAACTTTACAATCGCGATCCCTTTCAAATTGATGTTTGAAGGGCGCTTCGACTTCAGACTGCATTTATTTGACACAAACTGTCATTGAAAACGATTGGGATAGGAATAGGGTTTGAGACTCGATTTTGAAAGATATTGAATGAGGAAAATTTCAAAATCGTTCACTCAATATCATCAAAGTATAGATAGCGTTTTGACCATAGGCGCGGTAAAGTCTCTTCTTTCCAGGCGCGTATTGTATGTAGATGCTAATGCCTAAGTGGTGTCATCATCTCTCCTCAGGGTCCCACTGCTGCTGATGACAGTAGCCTACTGCCAGATCGTCAGAGTGCTCTGGAGCTCCGAGAAGATCCCGGGCCAGGCCGAGAGCGTCAAATTGGCGCCTGCTGAGCAGAGTAAGAATATACCTTCCTAATAATAGCTAAACTTAGTACGGTCGGACACAGTCACAGATACCCCATGGCAGCTCTTACCGCGCACAGCATAAGGGCGCTAATCGAACAAAAAGGGGTATCCTAGCGTGTGGCCGACCGTACAGTCCGGACGGCGAGCAGAGGCAATTTCGCTCATTGACCTAGGGCCTTAGTTTGTAACGCAATGGCGTATCGATGGCGTCCCAGTAGAAGGACAAAACCGGGATTTCCTCGTTTTTCTCCCACAACCAGCGAACTACTCCTCTAGAATTAGAATCAGAATATTCTTTGTTGTACTACAGAAACAAATTTCAGTCAGACGTCGCATCGTTTCACTATCGCAGGAACCGAAATAAGTACCTCGCTGCGCTCAAAAATAAACATCGCAAATGTTGGAGCCGTGCTCTGGGCCTGGCCACACAAGCCTTAGGTCCACCCAGCAGCCACAGACAAACAACAGAGGCAGACAAGAGACAAACACACACACACATAGATACCCTGACACACACACTTACACACCCTGACAGCCTGACACACACAGACACAGCCAGAGAGACACTCACAATCAGAGCTAGTGAAGCTGGAGAAAAAAAAGTAGCTAGATACTTAGTATTAGATAGTAATAAGTATCTGATTTATATACTTTTTTTTACGTTAGATAATATTTTGACGTTCAATGTAAATAATTTATTTATGGCATCTATATACAGGGTGGCCCAAACATAGACGTCAAGCGAGAAAATCTAGATAGCTGACACCAAGGGCTACCCGAATCACCCCCATGTATGTTCAGCCATTTTTTGTCGTTTAGAAGTTATGAGGCTTTTAAGGTTTTTTTGAAAAAAATTACCTGCCATTGGATTTTATTTTGTAACTTTTTTTCCTTTTGACTTGTCAGAGGTATTATTTATTCTTTAGGGTCTCAGATAACTTATCTATCACCAAAAAAATAATAATCGCCTATGGGCTTATAGAACTTACCACAATTTTGATCCAAAGTCCAAAAATGATGTTTTCGAGAAAACATCACTGAAATAGTTAGTATGGGGAAAAAAATAAGAAGAGGTCTGAAGGACTTTTTATTGATTTCAAAAACTTTCCTAAAGCCTTAGTCTTCAGAATAGTACAAAAAACCTGTCACTTTATGGGACGTTTATTCAGGTAATTTGCGATCGAAGTCGAAAAACTGGAGTTGGAAGAAATTTTATTTCAATCGATTTTCATTTATTTTGGTTTCTTCGGACAAAAAACATTGCAGATCGGCTTAAAATCGTCGGTCAGTAGGGTCTGCATTAGAAATTCACGAAAAAATATTTAAAAAACTCATTTAATTTTCGGACTTTATTTTTATTTTTTTTCTTTAAATTATTATTTTTTCATATTTTTTAGAAGTAAATTCGGTAATAAAATAGCTTAAAATTCAAATAATGAAAAAAAAAAGCTAAAAAAAAATCAAAATATTTTATGGTTATTTTTTTATTTTTCCATGAATTTCTTATGCAGACCGTGCTAACAGGCGATATTAAGCCTACCTGCAATGTTTTTTGTCCGAAGAAACAAAAATAAATGAAAATCGATTGAAATAAAATTTCTTCCAACTCCAGTTTTTCGACTTCGATCGCAAATTACTTGAATAAACGTCCCATAAAGTGACAGGTTTTTTGTACTATTCTGAAGACTAAGGCTTTAGGAAAGTTTTTGAAATCAATAAAAAGTACTTCAGACCTCTACTTATTTTTTTCCCCATACTAACTATTTCAGTGATGTTTTCTCGAAAACAGATTTTTGGACTTTGGATCAAAATTGCGGTAAGTTCTAGAAGCCCATAGCAGATCATTATTTTTTTGGTGATAGATAAGTTATCTGAGACCCTAAAGAATAAATAATATCTCTGACAAGTCAAAAGGAAAAAAAGTTACAAAATAAAATCCAATGCCAGGTAATTTTTTTCAAAAAAACCTTAAAAGCCTCATAACTTTTAAACGACAAAAAATGGCTGAACATACATGGGGGTGATTCGGGTAGCCCTCCGTGTCAGCTATCTAGATTTTCTCGGTTGACGTCTATGTTTGGGCCACCCTGTATATAAAAATGAATCGCCGTGCATTAGTCTCTCTAAAACTAAGAAACGGCTTGACCGATTTGCATATTTACTGTTTTGTTTAGTTCACCATACTTCAGGGTAGGTTTATAAGCAAAGAAAGATGGGAAAAGTTAAAGGATTAGCTAAAAAACGGAAGAAATAAAAATTTGTCATTTTGTATTGGAATCGCCATTTTTAACGCGGAGAGTCAAACTATTTCAGGTGATACGAAGTTCACCGGGTCAGCTAGTATTGAATAAAAACTATTGATTCTGATTCATATTCTGACATAGCTGTAAAACTTATAACACCCCTCTTTTTAGGTCAGGGGTTAAAGGTGTTATTTCACTGTTTCGAAAATTCGGTAAACATTAAAATCGTGTTCATACTTTTTCCAGTTGCTAAATCTTCTTTCGCACCTTTCAGTAACGTTAACGCAATGTAACAGTAATGGAAATGGATCGTGAATAGTCAGCATACCTTTGGTTTTTTCTTATAATGGCTCGATGATGGATGGAGAATCAATACAACGTAAGGAGAGATTTAAATATTATTTCGTGATGAATGGATAGCACGTTACTCTTTGATAGAAAACATCTCATATGAACGCCATCTGTCACAGCTTTTAGATCATTTTTTTAATTTTTATAGCTGTCAGAAAATCCCCCATTGTTTGAAGAAAGTCTCGATATCGAAATTTTCTTGTCTTGTCTTGCTTGCCGAATCACTAAGTATACATAGTATCTTAATCAATCAAAACATAAACAAAGCACTCTCAATGTTATTATTCTCCCCATAACTTTACCCGCAAATCTCAACACAAGCCTACTTAAGACGACGTACGTCTCACAACTAACTAGCGCCGCCAATGGAAAAAAAATCATATCTTTTTTTTGAATGCGTTTTTAGCAAAAAACGCTCCTGCGATTCCTCAACGCGAGGCTTAACTATTTTTAGGACCTAAGGTTTGGATTCCAGATCCTAGAACTTAAGAATGCAATCGATTCTCGCCAAAAGTGGCCACTTTTGATCGATTGCATTCGTAAGAAATCCAATCCTGGAATCCAAACCTTAGGTCCTAAAAATAGTTAAGCCTCGCGTTGAGGAATCGCAGGAGCGTTTTTTGCTAAAAACGCATCCAAAAAAAAGATATGATTTTTTTTCCATTGGCGGCGCTAGTTGTGAGACGTACGTCGTCTTAAGCATAATAATAATTAAACCGCATGTCTTTGGAATAGAGGCACCAGCCCAATTATTCCGGGAATCTTGCACGACGAAATGTTATTTCACCCACAGCATAAAATAATGAGAAAAGGGTTGTGCCAAGTTCAATACAAGTAGGGCCAAATTTTGGCGTCACCGATAAAAGAGTGCTATTTTGCCTCACGAGAAATGAAGAAAAAGTAATATGCGGAGCTGACCACCAACCTTTGCTGAATTAGGGATTTTCTGACAGCTCATAAGTTGTAGTTCCAAATTTGTAACTAGATGTCGCTGACGAGACATGTTATTTTTTGTATGCCAGTTCGCGCTCGTTGGCCTTCGTATTATACGTCCAAACACATTTAGGTATTAGTTGTGGAGCAAAATGAAGTGTTTTCGGATTTACCATTCACTCATACAAGAACATTAACAAAGTTGTGCACTTTTTCATGTACTGTAAAATGGAATGACAGCTACAACGATGAAAGATGAAGTCACAGAGCAATGAAGTGAAGAAATATTTTCGCTGTATTAAGCAATAATTTACTTTGTGATAGAAAACATGTCGTATCAACGCCATCTGTCACAGCTTTTAGAACTATTTTTTATTTTTTTTTAGCTGTCAGAAAATTCCTTATTGGAGGCACCCTTTACCATAGAACATAAACAATTCATAGTGCCAACTAGATCTAAAGTTAATTAGGGATTTTCTGACAGCTCATAAGTTGTAGTTCCAAATTTGTAACTAGATGTCGCTGACGAGACATGTTCTTTTTTTAAGCCAGTTCGCGCTCGTTGGCCTACGTACATACATCCAAACACATTTAGGTATTAGTTGTCGAGCAAAATGAAGTGTTTCCGGATTTACTATTCACTCATACAAGAACATTAACAAAATCGTGCACTTTTTCATGTACTCTAAAATGGAATGACGGCTACGACGATGAAAGATGAAGTCACAGAGCAATGAAGTGAAGAAGTATTTTCGCTGTAGTAAGCACTAATTTACTTTGTGATAGAAAACATGTCGTATCAACGCCATCTGTCACAGCTTTTAGAACTATTTTTTTATTTTTTTTAGCTGTCAGAAAATCCCTCATTACGGGGATTGAAAATACATACTTACGTTTTGTACATATAATGGCCTCTTTTGTATATGTAATGGCCTATTAATATATACCAACTCGTAAGAATCAAGATACGCAACCAGTCAGCCTCCTCTACACGTCAGCAGATGCGTCTGCGGACGTCATCTTCGGAAACGTCTGCCAACGTATAGAGGGGGTAATTTGCGCGTCTGTTGTAGGTATTGAACATCCGCAGATGCGTCCGACTTGCATCCGATTGTTGTCGGTTTTTTGGCACGGATCAAAGGGTTTTGGCGCGAACGTCCGGCGCGTGTCCACACGTCTGCCGACGCATCAGTTTGATCGGAGTTGCGGTTGAGAGTGCACGCGTGCCTGAGGTTTAATTTACTTTGCACCTGCGGTTTAATTTGAGAAATGGCTAACAATATGAGCTCTGAGGAAACTTTTAACTTTCTTGAACTCTATCAAATAGAAAACTGTTTGTGAAAAAATAAAAATAAATACCACAAAATTAAAAATGTTCTAAGTGAACTATTAGTATAATTTAATAATCTATGTATGTACAGTCAAGTACAGCGATGCACATTCAAGTAGCAGTTAAAAGTACTAAATAAGTAAATAGCTGCGGCAGCTACGTGCTGACGTATAGCGGAGGCTTAAGTAGGTATCACGTATCATGACATCCACTCCTGTCCCCGTAGCATGACTTTTTTTGAGGCGGATTTATCCAACAAAATGGCGGTTTATCAGCATTTTTGACGTCTATAGTGGGTTATATATCGTCGAGAGCATCAGCATTTTTGACGTCTATAGTGGGTTATATATCGCTCTCGACGATATATAACCCACTATAGACGTCAAAAATGCTGATAAACCGCCATTTTGTTGGATAGATCCGCCTCGATAAAAGTCATGCTACCCCCGCTGGCAGGACTATATTATATTCATATTCATGCATTTATTTGTACTTCTTGACACACACAACAATATTAGAAGCAAGGACACAAATATAGATTACAACCAAAATAAAGCAAATAAACTTAGATCTAACAAAATATTATGTAGGTACAGAGTGTGTGCCGCAGCAGTACAAAGGGGCCGTATCTCTGATTTATTTATGTAACTCTCTTCTCGAGTCTTCATGTATATGTTAATGCAATCAGAGTACTTATTAAGGGTTCAGCTAACATTAATCACATTCCACCCGGACCGGGAAGGCAAGACAGACAATAAATTACATTCGGAGACGTGGCTGAGCCCAAAGACTCATGTGGACGCTTTTCAGCCGCAAAAAGCCGGTGGATCGAATACTTCAAACATTGCTTTAATTAATGTTGTTGTGTAATAAATAATTGTGTGAACCAAAATGTCAACCACATTATTTTTTCAGGCAAAATAATACTGAGGCCAGCCACATACAGACGATTTTTATCCGTAATGGAAAAAACTAATGGGGGTTCCGAACGCAGCAACTGCAAAAAACAGTATGTGTGTGGTAGGTCCTTGAGACTTGTGCGTATGCAGTCACTGCGTTCGGAATCCCGATACGATTATTTCCGTCCGGAATTCCGTCTGTATGTAGCCGGCCTTATACCGCAAATATTCTTTTTTGCGTATTGATGGCAGAACGAGTCTAATTATTATTATTTAAATTGTTTTCGCCCAGAATTTCGCAAAGCTAACTACGTTTTCATTAGCCGGCGCATTAGGTCCTACTGGTGTTAAAAATCTAAATTAATTCAGAAAGACACGAATCCAGCATGTAATGGGGGATTTTCTGAATGCTATCAGACAGCCAATAAAAAAATGTTCTAAAATCTCTAGCTATAGGTTTAGTAATAAAGTATTATTATTATTATAAAGCTGTGACAAATGGCGTTGATCCTACATGGAGTCTATCACAGAGTAACTTAGTGCTTACTACAGAGAAAAGTCTTCTTCACTTCATTGCTCTGTGACTTCATCTTTCATTGTCGTAGACAAAAAAGTGCACAACTTTGTCATTGTTTTTGTATGTGAGGGAATGGAAAAACCGAAAAATCATTTTTTTTGCTACACCACTATGTTCTAAATGTGTCATGTATGAAGGACGTACCTACCTATCTGCGAAGATCAACAAACGCGCGGTAACCAACGCTGAATGTCCTTTTTGGGCCGGATGATTTTTGTCATGGTGTATCAACACGTATACCCAACGTAGATCCAACTTAATTTTGTTTTTCTAACAATCATAAAAAAAACATGTCTCGTTAATGACATCTAGTTACTTTGGAACCACATCTCATGAGCTGGCATGAGCGAATTTCGCATTCGACACAATCTCGAAGGAAAAATCTAATTTTGCGGCCAATGTCAGATCTCCTATTCTCACGAAGTAGCATAAGAGTAGCTAAGTGACCTAGCTTGCTAAAAAGCTAGCTTGTTAAAATTTTCAAGAGGTATGCAAGAGGTTGCAAGTCCTATCAATTCCTGTCCCAAGCGAATGTGTTATTATAAAGAAATAAAACTTTATATTTTGTTGCGTTTCCAGCCCAACTCCGCTCTCGTCGTAAAGCCGCCAAGATGTTGGTCGCCGTGGTTGTTATGTTCGCAGTCTGCTACTTTCCTGTGCATTTGCTCTCTGTCTTGAGGTAAGGGGGAACAACAATGATCGGCGGTATATTTGATTGATTTTGTTTTTGTTTTGAACTTTTTTGTGTTACTTGTGTTTTTATGACTTTTTTTCTTGCTCAAATATTTTGTGGAAGCTTTGTGTGAAAGTTTTGTATTTTAATATTGCATATTGTAATATTTTTTTTGGCAGTAAGTTCATAATTTGGAGGTGTATTCTCACTCAATCATCAATATTAAAATAATGGCAAACTCCAGGAAAAACTTCTAAACTTTGTTATTTAGGGATTACTGAGAGGATTACATAACTCAAGCTAGTTAAATGATTAAGAACAACTGTAGGTTCACAGGTAAACTTAAGCGTTCCACAAGGATTCATCTTGGGACCATTTATATTCCTTGTGTATATAAATGATCTGCCCCGTTTCAGTGACGAGCTAACGCTTTACCTAGTGGGTAAAACTTTATAAATACTTGACAGGTTAATACAAAATTAACAATATTCTGTTCTATTTATTCACTGCCACTTCCAGGACACAGTCATGTCTTTACCAGACATAACATAACAAATTGTATCAAATCCGTGTTACAAAAACCACACTCGGAAAACATAACACTTTAAACTTAGCGGTAAAATTTTGTAATAGCGCATGACATAAGTGTTGGTTGAAGCTTTTAAGCGTGATTTAGGAGTATTTCGCATACTACTGTGAAAATCTGATTGAATAATAATACACGATGCGGCTAGACAGAAAAATAGACAGACGCGGAAAGTGAATTTGTTTTATACTAAGTGAAAAAGTTAGACCTTTTTCACATAGTATAAAACAAATTCACTTGACATCATACTAATACATAAATAGGTAAAGTTATGTGTCTATTGAATTACCTCATTAATTATTTAAAATAATAATGAAGACGGTATTTTTTTAATTCTAATGTACCGGTTTTTAGATATTATTCATGTATTTTTATACCTACATTGATGTTTTTGGAGACCTTTTAAAAGCCAACTTCTTTCCAACCAGCTGCGGCCTCAGATAAGGAAAAGAATAAACAAAAGTTTATTAAAAATCGGGGGTTGGCGTATTCCTCATAATGATAAATTTGCGTTTCTTCTACTTGGTTTTTGTTATGATATTATGGGCCCATTTACACATTTGAGGTAGAGAGAGAGATTGCTAAAATACAGTATAATGGATATGTAGGTGACAATGTAGGTAAAAATATGTTTTCATAGGTTGTCGCTGTCTTTCCTGGCAATGTGACCAAAGTATTCAAGGATCCTACGTGCAGATGGTCCAGGGTCGAGTTTTGCCATCTGCACACTTAGGATCCTCGAATAATTTGTCGCCCTAGCATACAGGAAATACAAAGGTTATACCATAGGTTATTAAAATAATACATATGCTTACTATTTCACAGATACGCGCTGGATTTCGAGCAGAATAATTTGCTTACCTGCTTGGCCCTGGTTTCACACGTCATGTGCTACGCGAATTCGGCCGTGAACCCGCTGATTTACAACTTTATGAGTGGTGAGTAAGGTTCAAGTTGAAATGGCATTGTCCTCAGTGATCTCTGTTTAACGCCGAATTTTACCAAAACTTTAACAGGCAAAGTGCTTTAACAGGAACTTTTTAGTTGTATTTTTTGCGTATTATGTGTTAAGCTAGGACGCCTAAAACGAAAAATACACACTAATAAACGCAGCCTCCTAACTTAAACCATTCTGCCAAGTGAAATACTTATTTGACGTTGCTGGCTATCTTAGTCTATTAATTGATGTTTGTGTGCCCACAACCTACATCTTACGCCTACTTAGAAGAAATTGAAGTAATATTTACTTTACCAACCATCTTGTGCCTATCGCCAGATATTCTCAATTACCATGTTGTTGTAGTCGATAATAAGACAAATGGTGGGCCACCCTCGACAAATATTGTCGGACGTGGCTAATGATAGCGTGGTTCAGACGAAATAGAAGTTCTGTTCACAGAGGTTCATATCCATAATTAACTACCTACCTACACTGTGCACTCAAATTTGATAACGGAACTCTACATAAAGAAAGGGAGGTATAGGCAAACTAGCGCCATCAATGAAAAAAAAAACATATCTTCTTTTCGGCCCTAGTGTGCCTTGACCATTACCATAAGAACGCTGACGCCGACTCAGCCAAGACGTAAAATTTAGACAGTTACGTTTTTATTAATTGAAATAAATAAAATTAAATACTCATCAATCAGCTATTACTACAAATAAAAAAAAAGAATATTAAGGTGGGAGGATATCAACGTGGCGGGAAATTCAAATTTTTCACAGTTTTTTACATTTTGTAGCTAAATTGAGCTATTTTTGTTGAGTGACTTTTCGTTCGCGGCAATAACATAATAAGTAGTATTCTATTCATTATTCTAAATAACAGAACAACAATAATTCAGCCGATTATGTGTTCTGGTCGACATAGCAGTGACACTGCCCAAAAAACTCGTTGAATAAAATATACGTCGTACAAAATGTAAAAAACTGTGTGAACATTTTGAATTTCCCACCACATTGCTATCGTCCAATCTTAACGCAATAAAATCAGTTGTTTCTTACAGACTCTTTCGTGAAGTCTACTGAGAAACAAAACAACTGGTATTTCCGCCCTAAGGACTCGATTGTACGCTTTGCCTGGCATTCTAAGAAGCTTTAGGTATTCTAAGCTGTCTCCTCCATCTCGAAAGCGTCTATTTGATTAATGGCTTATAAGACACTATGAATATTAAGAAGACAAGGGCTCGAACGAAATGAACCTTTGTGTTACGATTGATACTTCTGTTCTTCCATATTTGGTACGTAGTGCTTGCGATATGATAGTGGACAAGACAAACTTTGGGCCATGATGTAATAGGCTAAGCAAAGCGAACGAATCCGGAGTCATTTATGGCTCTAACTACAGGTTAGTTCGTTTTGCCCTTGACCTGGTGTTTCCTCCAGGTTAGGTTAACTAAACATGGACATTCTGAATAATCTTAAAATATGCCCGAGCCTTTCTCCGGGGTTGTTACTATTTTATTTCTTAAATAAAAAAAAATATAAAGGTTCGTATAGAGCGTGAAACTCACCACCGCCACTTGTGTCAAACTTTTAAGGTGGCCACTTTTGGCGGCGGCTGAATTTATTCGAAGTTTCTAGAATTTGGAATCTAAACCTTAGGTCCAAAAAATTGTTAAGCCTCGCGTTGAGATTTTTCAAGAGACTTTTTAGCAAAAAACGCATCCAAAAGGAAGATTTTTTTTTCATTGGCGGCGCTAGTTGTGCCTACTATTGTGCCTCAATTACCTTTTAGATAAAATTGTAAGTACTTTAATTACTTTTTCATTTCCACCAGGCAAATTCCGCCGTGAGTTTCGGCGCACCTTCTGCTGTGGCTCCAGTCCTATCCGCGAGAACTTCAGCACCCTGACCCGGGTGACCTCCAAGGTCAACCACCGCAAGTCATCCGAGCTGATGACCTTCGACCTCAGAGCCCATAGCGACTGCAGACCGCACGGCGACTACAGACGGCCGCATCGGACGGTCAATAGTACGACTTTCATTGGGAGTGGCTTGAGGAATGAATATGTTAGGTAGGGGAAGGTTTAGGGCGTGGCTGAGTCTGTAGGAAAACGTCTTCAAGTTTGAAGGTATTGCTAAAAGATTAATAGCTAAGCGATCCTGATTCCAAATCTATGAAACAAACAGCACACTATGAAAAAAAAAACATCTTCTTTTTGGATGCGTTTTTTGCTAAAAAACGAGCTGTCAAATAAAAATCCATAAGCTTAAAATTTTTAGGAACCTTTCAGAGAACCTAATAAAAGTAGAAGCCTAGGGATTCTTATTTTTAGAAAAAAACGCATCCTAAAAGAAGATTTAGGTTTTTTTTTGCACTGGCGGCGCTAGTGTGCCTTGTTCTCAAAGAACAAATTCAAATCAGTTCATAGATGGCGCTGAGAGGTGTGGTGTAGTCATAGAAGAATCGAAATACGGCTGTCAAAATTAATCTGTGCTAAGCGAAATCTGACAGCCGTACGGTTTTTCTATGGCCACGCCTGTAAACGCCATCTATGAACTGCTTTGAATTTGTTCTTTGAAAAAGGCTCATTGCCGATGCCATAACGGTTAATTGGCACTAAGGTACTACTAAGAATTTGAATATAATTCTTCGTAGTGACATGTTATTTGAGTCCAATAAGGGCGTGGTTCGAAATGCGGCTGAACCTACGAACTCCGTTATCTGATTCGCTTTTGGTAGCATACGCTTGACGTTTGTAATCCAGCATCTGCATTTACCTAATCGACGATCTCAAATCGGTGAAATTGCCAATAGTCGTAGTTGTAAACTAAGATCAAGTTGTAAAATTGACATCTATGTAAATTACGCTTCATCCAGCGAACAAAAAAAAGCACATATAACTAAAAGTGGTGAAAAGTAACTTTTGTATTTTTTATCTAAAACTATAAAAAGTCAAATATCTTCAAAACAGGTTACAGAATAAATTAGATTTGTTTTCACTTCATCTAGGGGTATAATCCCTTACCTTCTCTATTTTTACTTCTCCAGTCAGTCCGAAGGTTGTCTGGAAGAGATCGTTCTTACCGATAAGACCGCCGTCTGTACTATTAGTTTAAGAACATTCTTGTAAATAAATTATATTACCATGCACTTTGTATTATATTAGGTACACTTAATTATATTTTCTACTAGCTGACCCGGTAAACTTCGTATCACCTGAAATAGTTTGACTCTCCGCGTCAAAAATGGCGATTCCAATACAAAATGACCAATTTTTATTTCTTCCGTTTTTCAGCTAGTCCTTTAACCTTTCCCATATTTCTTTGCTTTTAAACCTACCCTGAACTATGGTGAACTAAACAAAACAGTAAATATGCAAATCGGTTAAGCCGTTTCTTAGTTTTAGCGGGACTAATGCACGGCGATTCATTTTTATATATACAGATTGTGATTATTTCTAGTCTTTTGTATGTACAGAACAAGGTAGTAAAATTAAATATGACCAAAAAAATCAATAAAAAAAGTAACTTATTTATAGTTTCAAGCGTTACCTTCTCAAACTATCGTCCCTGAGTCGGGTGTCACTGACAAAAGAACACCCTATACTAGCCTAGCGTGTATGGCCTAGTATGTAAAGGTCAACGTAAGCTGCTGTCGTCGGTATGCATTTTATTATTTAATCAATATTTAATTTCAATAAATCTTTAGATTGTTAAAGCAGATATTGTATCTACAAAATAATATTAGCAATGTAATTTGTATCTACGTGAAGTAAAAAATAAAACCGGATTGAACATTATTATCGTATCTTTCTAATTTAAAAATCATTGATGAAAAATCTTTCTACGTAATCAGAGCAAATAAAAAGACCAAACAGGAAAATCGGTCTTGACACAAAACAGAAAAAAATGCTTTCACATTTGATTGCTTTTAAGGCTGGAAGATAGCAGCGTGGCGGGAAATTCAAAATTTTCACAGTTTTTTATATTTCGTAGCTAAATTGAGCTATTTTTGTTTAGCGATTTTTCGTTCGCGGCAATAACATAGTATTCTTTTCATTATTGTAAACAACAGAACAACAATAATTCAGCCGATTATGTGTTCTGGTCTACGAAGCAGTGGTATTGCCCAAAAAACTTGTCGTTGCTGACACGTCGTGGCGGGCCACGTTGCTATCGTCCACCCTTAATACTTAGCTTTTACGAACGGAAACGAAACTTTTAATTTAAAATCAGACTACCAGCGCCATCTGTTAAAAGTCTCAAGCACAATAATTACGCACTGAAAGCATGAACAGCTGAATATTTTTGTGTGTGGTTGGTTACTTTGGTTCGCAAAACTGTACACAGATGGCGTTACGTGGTGTAGCGAGTGCTGTTATCCCTACTAATAATATTATAAAATAATGCGAATGTAAGTTTGTTTGTTACGCTTTCACGCTGAAACGGCTAAGCGGATTTGGATGAAATTCGGAATAGAGATAGCTTAGACATCAGAATAACACATAGGCTACACTAGTGGTTCGCCCCGAACTACGAACTCGCGACCCCATATCTCAGCAACTCCTCGACCGATTTGGCTCGTCTTCGAACTTAAAAATTCTCTACCAAATTTCATAACGATCCGACTAAGTTTACTCGAGTTATCGTCGAACGAACATTCATACATACATACATACATACAAACGCCGGATTGTTCGCTCACTTCGCTCGCTCGTTCAATTATTATCACGCTTTTCTACTTAGGAGCAAAGTAAAGCACAGTCATGTCCTTTTTCTGTAGTGCACGCGGACGAAGTTGCGGGCAAAAGCTAGTTTTATATAACGGAAACCTCTACTTGTCGATTGGTTCGGTACCTCAACATAGATGTCGTTAGTAGTCATTCAGAATCACTGTAATATTTAACGTCCTTCCGAAGAATTGTTAGAGACAAGGTACACTCGACAGCTCGTCGACCCTTACACGCTAGCACTCTCCTCGGTGACGTTACGGGCGACTTTACAACAAAAGTGTAGGTACATTCGGGGGTCATGATGATCAAATAAAAAAAAACAGCATCTCTGTGATATATTATGAAGAGGGAAATCCTTTTGCAGTTCCAAATATGTACTGCCGAAATGAGGATGCATACCCGTAATCCACCATCAAGTAGGGACGGTGGTGGGGTGTTAGCCTCAGACCTGGGGCCTGAGTCTGTAACGCAATGGAGTCAAAATGAGCTCCCAGTAGTTGATGGCTTCAATTACGGTTTATTAATACTGTCGGTCCTTTTAATTGAACGAGCGAGTGAAGCGAGCGAAGTTCTCCGAGTCTACTGGAACAATCCGGCGTTTGTATGTATGTTAGTATGTATGTTTGTATGTTTGTATGTATGAATGTTCGTTCGACGATAACTTGAGTAAATTTGGTCGGATCGTTATGAAATTTGGTAGGCAGGTAAATAAAATTAAAATAATGTTTAAGTTTGAACATGAGCCAAATCGGTCGAGGGGTTGCCGAGATATCAGGTTGTTAAGTTTATATGGGGTCGCGAGTTCACAGTTCGGGGCGAACCACTAGTGTTATTGTATTACAGCTAAGAATATTCTAATTCTAATTCTAGAGGATTAGTTTGCTGGTTGTACGCCATTGACACGCCATTGCGTTAAAGACTTAAGCCCCAGTTCGTCGGTCGCTCTTTGATGACACCGACCCTTGATCCGGCCACAATCTTTGAGGCGATGTCCCCGTTAAAGGCGCGCTCCCCGAAAATGTGAGCTTTATTCAGAAAAATAAAGGGGCTGTCCATCAGTTTTCACGGCTGTCAAATTTCGCTTTTTCTGAAGATATTATTATTCTGTGTAAGTGAAATTTGTGTAGGTGGGCGAAGATCGTCACCGACTGGACCCCACAAGATGGGTACCGGCGCCGCGGCAGACCGAGACGGAGATGGCGGGACGACCTCACAACCTTTCTGCCGGGGTGGCAAGACGCAGCCGAGGATAGAGAGGAGTGGAAGAAAAAAGGGGAGGCCTTTGCCCAGCAGTAAGACACTATAAACTCTAATTTTTAATTCGAGTCCACGGAATGACAGTTGTTACAAAGGCTTTATCTGTCAGTACCATACTAGCAACTGTCATTCCGTGGACTCTTATTTCGAGTCCACGGAATGACAGTTGTTACAAAGGCTTTATCTGTCAGTACCATACTAGCAACTGTCATTCCGTGGACTCGAATTAAAAATTAGAGTTTAGAGGCTACATAAAAAAAAGAAAAAAAGTGAAATTTGACAGCTACTTCCAGGTTCTTGTGGTCAAGCCTATGAGCGCCATCTACCAAGGGCTTTGTATTCAGCTTTTAACTGTCAGGTGAAATCGGGGCCATTACGTGAGGCGTTTAAGCGAGAAAAGGGAAGGTAGAGGTAGGCCCAAATCTTTTTTACGAGTATGTTTGTTACCTCAGTACTTTTTTCTCGGTGAACCGATATTCATTACTAGTGGTTCGCACCGAACTATGAACTCGCAACCCCAGTTACAAATGTGTAACTTTGCTTACGCCATTCGCGCACGCGCGCGCGCGCTTTGCATATAAACTATACAACCCCATATCTCGGCAACCCCTCGACCGATTTAGCTCATGTTCGAACTTAAAAATTCTTTTAATTTTGTTTACCCGCCTACCAAATTTCATAACGATCCGACCAACTCAAGTTATCGTCGAACGAACATTCATACATACAAACATACAAACATACATACATACAAACGCTGGATTGTTCCAGTAGACTCGGAGAACTTCGCTCGCTTCGCTCGCTCGTTCAATGATTTGCTTAAAAGGGTATACTTTCCATGTTCCATTAAACAATCAATGGTGAAGATCTCATGAAGAACTTCGGAGATGGAGAACGGAACAGTAGAAAAACTAACGGATTGCGCAGTGGCGTAACTACCCAAGTAACATTTCATTTGGGCCTAGGTTGTAAAAATTGCCTCTAGGTTTTAGAGGGGTTGTAGAAAGGTTAATGATTTGCTAGTTGGTTATATTTAGTATTTGAGAATGATTACTAAGTCCTAAAACTAATAGTTTATTGTTACAACCTTGAAGTTGTTGACAAGAGTTAACGTTAACGTTATGCTGACTTGTATTTCAAGAGCTTACAGCCCCAGGATCTTATAGTTGTCGTAAGCTACTGATAAGGTTCTGGAAAGGCTATCATTTAACCTAGGTGAGATCTAAAGGTTTAATTTTTAACCTTGATATTACCTTAAGGTTTTGAAATGTTGAAATTGCTTATAAGTAGTTTCGAAAACCTATCTACAACTTACAGGTTAGATCAGAGTTGTCTAGGCAAACAAACTAGGACTGTGTGGTAAAAAACAAAACCAGTAAGCTGTTGTTTTGAGCTGAAGGCATTATTCAAGTCTTACAGAAATATTTTAAAGCTTAAGAGGCATCCTCAAAACTCGACAGTTGTCTCCGCGACTTCAAAGCATACATTGTGATCTGTAAGCTTACGCGTCTTAAAAAATGAACCGACACAGGGTGATACAAAAAAAAAAGTGGAAATTCTAAGGGTGGTATTCTAGAACGTCACTTAAACTCAGTTTAAACAGAGTTCAGACTGTCGATAAAACAATGCATGTTTTGATATGAAGGGAGGGATATTCAAATCAAAACATGCACTGTTTTATCGACAGTCGACACTACTAAACTCTACTTAAACTGAGTTTAAACAGAGTTCAAGGAGCGTTCTAGTTTGAACTGAGTTTAAACAGAGTTTAAGTAGCGTTCTAGTTTGAACTGAGTTTAAGTAGCGTTCTAGAATACCACCCTAAGTGTTAACCCTTCCGCTCGGGGAGGCTTTAACGCGACGCGGAAAACGCGGAAAATGGAGTTTCCACCGTTGACAAAATCTCTTATATCTCCGCACCTACTCAACCAAATGTTGTGAAATAAGAAGTAATATTTTCTTTAGAAACGACATTATTTGAGGTAGGTACGGAAATATATGGTTCTACGTTAAAAAAGTCTTAATTCTCTGTGCAAAATGAAAATGTAGGCATAAATTCCAGATTTGTGGAATAAATTGTCTATTGAGGTAAAAATACAAACCTTTAGGAACTGAAATTGTTTCTAAGCCAATGTTGAATAAATGCCTAGTACACATAAGTGGTTTCTTTCATCCTACAACATCCAAATCCTAAGAAAACATTACACAACAATCGATGCAAATTCCAGCGGCCGAACGAAGTTGACGAGTGACTGTCAGTGTCAAAATCTTTTGTTTTTTTTTCTGCGATATTTGGTATCAAATCACGGACAATTTTATACTCTGTGATTTGTCTATACACGATCAGACATTCAGTTCACGACGTGACGCAATATCCGGTAGAAACCATAGAGCGGGCGAACATTCAGAAATCGTTACCGACTTCTGTAACATGATGAATTTATACTGTAAAATGCAAGTTTTTCTTATGAAGTAAGGACCTAAAGAACCAAAGAATAACGTAAATCAACGTAAATTTACTTACCTCTCGTAGAATTTTCAAAACAATACACTTTGTGTGTCAGCTCCGCGCGACGGCTTTTTATGATTTCTGAATGTTTTAGAATAAAAAAAACCTTTTGTTTTTTTCTTACAGTGTGACCAGTGTTTGGTATCAATAAAGAGATAATTTTATGCTCTGTATTTCGTCTATAGACGATCACGCTCTACGGTTTATGCCTGACTCAGTAACCGGCAGAAAGTAAAAGCGCGCGAAAGCGCGTGATGACCCTAGCGCCAACGTACACATGTGTACGATAATAAAAAATTGTTATGAATGATTAATGCAACTGTAAGTGTTTATTCTTTTTATTAGTTACTACAGGGTGCACTTTAAGTCGATAGCGGAACTTTAAGTAGGCTATCTACTGATCAATACAAACAACTGGCACTAGGTGGCGAAAAAAATCGAGTGACAAAAATGTCAGCTGTTCCATACAAAAGGTCAACGCAGTACTGCGCCAAATGTATGAAACAGCAGATTTTTTTTTCGCTCCATTTTTGCCGCCACCTCTTACAAGTTGTTTGTATTGATCAGTAGACAGCCTACTTAAAGTTCCGCTATTGACTTAGAGTGCACCCTGTAGTTTACTATATGAACTTCGTATCAGTTCGATTCCGCTATTTATTTTTTGTCATTTTCAGCTGTTCCTTTAAATAGGTGAAGCCATTTTTTATTTTCTTTTAGCGAGACTAATAGAAAGCTAGGTATTCAAGATATTATGTACATATTGGATTAATATGTTTTTTCTATTATATGAAATATATGTTTTTATAAAGGTTTTTTACCTTTAAAGTATCAAAACATTTTTCACACTAAATAAAATACAAATACAAACTTTCACAGAATGTATTTGTGTAATAATGGAGGACACAACAACAAATAATAATGACAAATAAGGGAGGTCCATATACCACAAACGTGTTTTTATACTTTTGCAAAAACGGTAATACATAATAATATTATTAGCATCAAACTTTGTATTATTATAGAGCTTACTTTATAGTATAACAACAAATAGTTTTAAAAACGGCCAAGTGGCACTCACGCACCGAGGGTCTTTATGGCTAGTTTTTTTTTGTCATTTTTGTTACGATACGGAACCCTCAGTGCACGAGTCCAAGTCGCACGTGGCCAGTTATTAACGTTTTATTATAATTTATGAATAGTCACTATTTGCACACTTCCATGTTTGCACTCTTACGATACTTAAACTGAGATCAAAATGGAACTCTGTTTAAACTTAATTTAAAGTGAGATCAGTTTTGAACTTACTTTAAACTGATTTCAAAACTGATCTCTGTTTAAACTAAGTTCAGCGAGATCAATTTTGAACTTACTTTAAATTGAGTTCAAAATTGATATTCAAATCGAATCGAATCCAATCCAATCGAATCGGACCGAATCGAATCGAATCGAATCGAATCGAATCGAATCGAAATGAATTGAATCGAATCGAATCGAATCGAATTGAATCGAATCGAATCGAATCGAAACGAAACGAAACGAATCAAATCGAATCGAATCTAAACGAAACGAAACGAGTCGAATCGAATCTAATCAAATCGAATCAAATCGAATCGAAACGAAACGAAACGAATCGAATCGAAATTAATTGAATCGAATCTAATCGAATCGAATCGATACGACGCGAATCGAAATGAATTGAATCGAATCGAATCGAATCGAAATTAATTGAATCGAATCGAATCGAAACGAAACGAATCTAATTGAATTGAATCGAATCGAATCGAATCGAATCGAATCGAATCGAATCAAATCAAATTGAATCGAAACGAAACGAAACGAATCGAAACGAAACGAAACGAAACTAATCGAATCTAATCGAAACTAATCGAATCGAATCGAAATGAATTGAATCGAAATGAATAGAATCGAATCGAATGGAATCGAATGGAAATTAATTGAATCGAATCGAAACGAATCGAAACGAAACGAAACGAATCGAATCGAATCGATTCGAAACGAAACGAAACGAATCGAATCGAATCGAATCAAATCGAATCGAATCGGCTATTGCTAGATTCATGGTACGGTCGGCCACAATCTCAGATACCCCATGGCAGCTCTTATCGCGCGCGGCATAAGGGCGCCAATCGAACAAAAAGGGGTATCTGAGACTGTGGCCGACTGTACACATGGTATGACAGCACGTCAGACTGTACACTTTTGTTGTAAAATCGCCCGTAACGTAACCCAGCAAAGTGCTAGCGTGTAAGGGTCGACGTGCTGTCGTATGTACTGATTCAAGTATCAAAACTTTAACTGCCCATATCTCCTAAACGGCTAATGCTAGACCCATGTTTATCGTACTCTAAAAACGGACTCGACGAGCTCTACCTGATGAAAGAAACAAAAATAATAAAAAAGAAGTATCAAAACTTTAACTGCCCATATCTCCTAAACGGCTAATGCTAGACTTTAGGACTAGTGTACCATAAACAAACATGGATCTAGCATTAGCAGTTTAGGAGATATGGGCAGTTAAAGTTTTGATACTTCTTTGATACTTACTTTTTATTATTTTTGTTTTTTCATCAGGTAGAGCTTGTCGAGCCCTTTTTAGAGTACCATAAACATGGGTCTAGCATTAGCCGTTTAGGAGATATGGGCAGTTAAAGTTTTGATACTTCTTTGATACTTCTTTTTTATTATTTTTGTTTCTTTCATCAGGTAGAGCTCGTCGAGTCCTTTTTTTAGAGTACGATAAACATGGGTCTAGCATTAGCCGTTTAGGAGATATGGGCGGTTAAAGTTTTGATACTTGAATCAGTACATACGACAGCACGTCGACCCTTTCACGCTAGCACTTTGCTGGGTTACGTTACGGGCGATTTTACTACAAAAGTGTACAGTCTGACGTGCTGTCATACCATGTGTACAGTCGACCACAGACTCAGATACCCCTTTTTGTTCGATTGGCGCCCTTATGCCGTGCGCGATAAGAGCTGCCATGGGGTATCTGAGATTGTGGCCGACCGTACCATGAATCTAGCAATAGCCGATTCGATTCGATTTGATTCGATTTGATTCGATTCGATTTGATTCGATTCGATTCGATTCGATTCGGTTCGATTCGTTTCGTTTCGTTTCGAATCGATTCGATTCGATTCGATTCGATTCGTTTCGTTTCGTTTTGATTCGTTTCGATTCAATTCAATTAATTTCGATTCGATTCGATTCGATTCAATTAATTTCGATTCAATTCATTTCGATTCGATTCGTTTCGATTAGATTCGATTAGTTTCGTTTCGTTTCGTTTCGTCTCGATTCGTTTCGTTTCGTTTCGATTCGATTTGATTTGATTCGATTCGTTTCGATTCGATTCGATTCGATTCGATTCAATTCGATTCGATTTAATTCATTTCGATTCGATTCGATTCAATTTATTTCGATTCGATTCGATTCGATTCGATTCAATTTATTTCGATTCGCGTCGTTTCGATTCGATTCGTTTCGTTTCGTTTCGATTCGATTCGATTCAATTAATTTCCATTCGATTCCATTCGATTCGATTCTATTCATTTCGATTCAATTCATTTCGATTCGATTCGATTAGTTTCGATTAGATTCGATTAGTTTCGTTTCGTTTCGTTTCGTTTCGATTCGTTTCGTTTCGTTTCGATTCAATTCGATTCGATTCAATTCGATTCGATTCGATTCGATTCGATTCAATTCATTTCGATTTTATTCGATTCGATTCGATTCGATTGGATTGGATTCGATTCAATTCGAATATCAATTTTGAACTCAATTTAAAGTAAGTTCAAAATTGACCTCGCAGAACTTAGTTTAAACAGAGATCAGTTTTGAAATCAGTTTTGAAATCAGTTTTGAAATCAGTTTTGAAATCAGTTTAAAGTAAGTTCAAAATTGATCTCACTTTAAATTAAGTTTAAACAGAGTTCCATTTCGATCTCAGTTTAAGTATCGTTCATGAATACCACCCTTAGATAGAGCAGCCTGTAGCTGTTTGTTGAACGCAGGTCAATCGCATGGCCTCCTTACAACCAAAACTTAAAAGCAACAAATTTAGCTCAGTGGTGATTTTCGCGACTGGCAAGTCTTGGACAACTCCTGGTAATAACCTTGAAGCGTTGAAAACAGCCTTGTCGTTTGGGGTAGCTCCGCGAGATTACCTTCAGCTCTTATTATGGAAAAAATTAAGCGCTCTTAGCTGTTACAGTTCTGAAAAGGTAAAAAATAATGCTTTCAAGTAATTTCCTAACGGCAGCCATATTTAATATTATAAAATGAAAAAAAAAAGCTAAAGAAATCCAATATTTTAATTAAATAAAGGGTAATCAAATACCATGTGCTACACGATTTATAATATATATTTTTTATATGAATAGTAGATCGATTTCTGATGTGACTTACCACCAACCACCAAATATTTAATTTTTATTTCATTAAAAAATCTTCGAAAAGTTTAATTTACGAAAGGCGCGTCTTGTATTCAGCACTATTATCGTAAAGTTTCACGATAAAGTGCCAACCGCACTATATTTTCATTATTTCCTGACTTAACCAAGCTACATATTATTTTTATGAATATTGTTTATCTAGCCATTTTGAATGTTGGCCTAACGACAATGGAATGACGCCATTGTAAATAAGTATTTGAATCTGTGTAAAAAATCTTAAACAGAAGCTATTTAAAACTTGAAAGTCCTGGAAAGGTATTTATTCATATCCATCAAAAAGGTTTTAAGTTGTCATAGAGTTACATCCAAGACTTATTTAGAACTTATAAGTTGTCTTGCAAGGTTATAGTAACGTTAAATTAAGGTTGTGAAGGTTATATTTAGGTTCTATGCAAGTATTGGAAAGGTTCTGGATTTGAGCTATAGGTTGTGCTGTAGCTCTCAGAAAGGTTCTAAAACCGGGGCCCTTTTGGCACTCAGAAGGTAATTACAAGGTTAATATAACTTTATTGAGAGTTATAAGACTTACGAGCAGATTTCCATACAAAGGTTCTAGAACCTGTTCACAACCTTTCTAAAACCTAAAATGTTACTTGGGTAGGTAACCGGGGGCCCTGGGGCAAAAAACAAACTGGGGCCCCAACTAAACTGTTCAGGTTTTATCAAGTCAAAATTTAGATAGAAAATGCAATTGAATACGTCTTAAAGGGCCCCTAAAATTTCAGTCTAAAACGGAGAAATCTCTATAATAATCATATCAAACAACTTTATTTGTTCTAAGTAAAAAAAATGCGCGCAGCGCGCCCCAAAATTCACCGATTTAACATTTTTTCTAAGCCGAGAGGGCCCCCTGAGCTTGGGGGCCCTGGGACATTGCCCCTCCTTGCCCCTATATAGCTACGCCACTGGGATTGCGAACCCTTAAGTACATCGTGAGGCTTTGACGACGCTGCCGACCCGCCCACAAGCCGCACTGTTTGAACGTGTTCATTAACTTTCTTAATTTCGCTCTGAGGATGTTAATTTATTTTCAGCGTGCGTCTTCGCATTCTGTGCTCTTTTAACCCGATTATACATATGTAAAATTTGCACGTCTCCGAAAATTTATTTGGAGAGTGACTGTGGAAACAAATAAATGATTTTAACTTACTTACTCACTCACTCACTCACAAATGTTAATTTCCATAGGGTCTATTTTCCTTATTCCTTATTGCTAAAGAAAATTCCAAAATGTGCGAAAACAATCACACGCATACATTTGCATATTGAATTTGTATGGGGAAATTCCTTCGGCTTTAAATCGCCACTAAATGACAGTAGGTAGGTACCTATAATGTTATGACATAATTTTTGGGCGGTTTCATAAAATAATGACCCCCCAAAACCAGTGGCCAGTATTTACAGAGGACCCCCCCCCCCCCCCCCCCCGAGGAGTACATCCATATTTTATTTCGCGAACCGCTCAAAAACCACTCACACCGTTTTATTTCTGGAAACCTTTTAAAAACGCTAACAAGGATAACGTTCGAGTAATCCCTAATCAAATTGCCGGTGCCTTTGAATATAAATTATAATTTGCAGCGTTATTAAACGCCCTGGCCAGGGAGGGCGGTTCTAGATCGGACTCTTCGTTTCTACCCAAAAATATAAAATTAAAAATATTATGTTCAAGATTCACAAGTGCCGGGGTTCTATAAAATATACAAAGATAGAAGGTTAATGTTGAAGTTTATAGTGGCATGAGGTATCAGAATATTTGATTATGGATCATGCGTATGTGTGGAAAAGCAAACAAACCGTTAAATAAGTAAGTATGAGTAACTAAGTAACACAAAAAATATAAAAAAAAACATTTTACACATAACCTTTTCAAAATAAAAGTAAAAATGGCGGTCTTATCGCTAATAGAGACTTCTTCCAGACAACTATTGGATAGACAGGACTGAGAGTATTAATACAGTAGCAGCAGATACACAATAAGAATGATACAAAATGTTTTATTTCTTTAACAAACTCAATTTACATGATAGGTGGAGCATCCTTTTAAGTAAAAAATACCTGTGCCAGGAAGCCCGAAAATACCTAAGAGGCAGCAAAACGCTAGAGGACGCTATTGTGTGAATGCAATTGATTGCTTTGTAACCAAGGGTTCAAGTCCTAGGCCTAATGGGCAAAATAGGAAATATCTCCCAAATATCTGAATTTGCATAATATTGCCCGGAGCTTGTACACCTATAAATTTAAACACGATACTCGGTGCTCCAAGTTATGTACGATTTTAGTTTACCTCGTAGATAAGGATAGCTTGCTTATGAATTTAACAACTTAGTCACTGAGGTTGGTAACTTTAAGCTAGGCTTATATCGTCGTTAATATTGCAAAAGGGTCTATGTCGGGTTTAAGCGGTTTTCGGGAGACACAAAATCGTTGAGACTTTTTTGTTTCATTACTTCAACATAAAATATTATTTATGACTTATCTGGAGTAACGTAGTATGGTATATTATTTTATGAAATAAGAGTACTCCTTAGGCGATTTTTCGTCACCAAATTTTACCAATTTTTTAAATCATGTGACTAAAAGTTAGTAGGTAGTAATTTTGGGATATTGCAGTACCTACTCAAAATAGGGACAATCAACGTTGTGTTTTTTTGTTATATCATCCAGGGACGCCATCGTTTAGTGACCGAACGAGCGAGGCGTTTCCGCTTCTGCAGCTTGGGGGTATTTGGGGGGCGTCCGTTAATAATAATTACATGAGGTGATTTTGTCGATTTTCGACCCCCTCACTCCCCTTGGTGAGATGTCATGAGATTTTGCTCGACCCTACGTGAGATTGGGTGAGATTTGGCACGACCCTCTTGTAAAAGATGGACGCGCCCACTTGGTCAAAAATGCTTTCGTATGTCTGGATGTCTAGATGTTCCCCTGTACGTCGCATTTCTCAACCGATTTTCGTGAAATCTTGTGAATATGTTTGATAATTATAATCTTTTTGTTATGTTGATTGAGTTTTTCGCAAATTTTCAAAATGGCGGGGACAGTATGGATGTTGAAAATGTAAAAAAAAAACATATTAATTCTGTTTCTAAATGGCAGACTCGTGAGGTCTAAAGCTTACAGAGCCACTATTTTTCAGTTCTGAGTAAGTTTGCAACCCTATGATTAGGAAAATAACCAATGATTGGTACCTACATCTCTACTATTGAAATACCAGCACCATGTGAACCTCCTCTGAATCTATGCATAAAGATTTTAACTCCCTTCCCGAAATTGTATCGACAAATTATTCCTTTGAACTGAGGTTGCTAAAGATGAAACTGAGTTTCGGTCGGGATTTCACTTCTGAGGTGACCAAATACTTGGCCCCTCGTATTTCGTAATTACAGCTCGGCTTAGAAACATAATTTTTGGTATAAATAAAGCTATTTTTTGAACAAGCGTAAAGAGAGAAGTTCTCCGAGTCTACTGGAACAATCCGGCGTTTACTTCAGATACCGCTGAAAAACTGAATGAACAAAAAAAATTAAATAATGTTATTCCTAAAGTAAAACGAGGGTATTTTTTTTTCGTTTGCTGGAGAGAAACGCATTACAAAATATTGCAAATATCAATTCTTCACACAGTTGTTTTAAATGCAATAATGAAGCTTGCGAAGTCACTGCGTTTTTCTTGTGATGGGATATTTAAAAAAAATATTTTGCATTTCTCTGAAGAAGACTAGCTCCTATACTATAAGTCATCCGACTAACAATGTTTTGAGGATCAAAACTTTAGACAAGAAGACAAGAACAACCTATAAAAGTACCTTCTATGCCATTTTCCAATATCGTCTAACCTTGCCAGCCAAAAGTCAACTACAGATGGGTACCTTTGCGTCGGATGTGTCCCGGGGTGGTCTCTTTAGTTAATTTTTGTTTTTTTTATATTTTAGTGTGTGTTTTATTGTTTTTAAGATTTGACGAAACTAATTGTGTTTTTTTTTGTTTTTTGTGTTGTTTTTGCAGTGTGAGTTTGTGTTTGTGAATTTATAGATTTATTTGTATCGAAATTTTTTTTGTAGCATGAATTAATAAAAACTACAGAAGCGTCCCGAAACTTTCATTCAGCCGCACACAACACAATGCAATATCTGTCTACCTACTTCCTCGTAAGGCGATCGACTTTCCTTATCACAGGCCGCCAACTTGTACAATTTTTTTTTGTTTTTTGTGTTGTTTTTGCAGTGTGAGTTTGTGTTTGTGAATTTATAGATTTATTTGTATCGAAATTTTTTTTGTAGCATGAATTAATAAAAACTACAGAAGCGTCCCGAAACTTTCATTCAGCCGCACACAACACAATGCAATATCTGTCTACCTACTTCCTCGTAAGGCGATCGACTTTCCTTATCACAGGCCGCCAACTTGTACAATTTTGCGCGCCTCTTCAGGGCCCCTACACAATATCTACACCACTAATATTATAAAGAGGAAAATTTTGTAATTGTGGTAAGTGTGGTAATCTCCAAAACTAATTATCCGATTTTTAAAAAAATATTTCACTAATGGGAAGCTACGCTATCGCTGAGGCATTTTTTTTATTGCGATAGCGTAAAAAAACTTGATCTGCACGGACGAAGTCGCGGGCAAAAGCTAGTCATTGATTGAACTCAGTAGGTTCCTGCAGTTGTAGAGCAGTGCAGGAGGGCAGGCGGGCAGGCGCGGGCAGGCGGGTAGGCGCGGGCAGGCAGGCAGGCGCGGGCAGGCGTATTATTTTCTGACCCGCCTAGATTCTGAGTAGACCCTTAACACGTCTATGGAATTTTTCATTACGATCACATAAAAGTGGAGTAAAGATTGATTTGTTTAGATAGGAATGTACTACCTACTCGGAAGATTTAAAAGCCGCTAGAGAGAAAAACCGGGTGGGAATTTTCCTTTCAACCCATTTTCTTCCAAACTTTATTGATCGAGCGAGTGAAGCGAGAAACTAAACGAAACTTTACAACCTCATAACTCGGGAACCCCTCGCCTCGACCGATTTAGCTCATGTTTTTTTTTAATTTAATTTACCCGCTTACAAAATTTCATGACGATCCGACCATATTTACTCAAGTTATCGTCGAACGAACATACATTCACACAGGTAGACTCGGAGAACTTCTCTCGCTTCGCTCGCTCATTCAATAAATACGAAAGTTTACGAGTCTTTATTTTTATTCGTGTAACTCTTTCACGCATAAACGGATGAATGTATTTACAGGAAATTCGGATTGAAGATAGCTTTTACACAGTGAACCGTTTATGACAAGTGCGAGTGAGAACTCGCGTGAAGAGGGTTCCGTACATTCGAATTCATTTACGTACAAATATTGAGAAACCAAACCAAACTATACCCACGATCCGCGATGTAGTAGATGTGACAGACGGACGACTGATCCTATAATGGTTCTGTTTTGCCTTTTGAGGTAAGGAACCCTAAAACCAATTGCCTGTCTAGTCTAGAGTATCACCGTAAAACGAACTTGTACAAATAAACAAATAAACTTCATGTAGGTACGATGCAGATTGCAGGTACACATAATTATGTTTTAGGTAGGTACGTAATAGCAATTTCCCAACCTCTACAATTTAGGACTTGACAATGGCGGCACACGGGCACAGTACTGTCAAATGAGGCCCATTTTTGACTTCCAATCAAGCTTTATCATTGCATAACCTCCCATAAATATATCGTTAATTTCTGCCATTAAATCCCTCTGCCTTTTTGCTGGCGGTCCTAAATGGGCTAAATACTAGTGGTTCGCCCCGAACTATGAACTCGCGACTCCATATAAACTTAACAACCCGATATCTCAGCAACCCCTCGACCGATTTGGCTCATGTTCGAACTTAAAAATTCTCTTGGCCTCATTTACCTGCCTACCAAATTTCATGACGATCCGACTAAATTTACTCAAGTTATCGTCGAACGAACATTCATACATACATACATACATACATACATACACACATACATACATACATACATACATACATACATACAAACGCCGGATTGTTCCAGTAGACTCGGAGAACTTCGCTCGCTTCGCTCGCTCGTTCAATTATCCTCGATCATAGGGTGGAAATATTCTCCGTAATGTATGTTATGGGTCAAGCTGAGTCCAAACAAGCGCCCAATTATGGCAACAAGCTCAATTATGTTAAATTACTTTGGTAACTGTTGTTTAAAAACTGTTTTTTTTTAGTTTGTTTTTTTATGTAAGGTATATGTCTGTTTGTGTGCAATAAAATATTTGTTTCTTTATTTTCTTTCTTTCTAATCTGTAGGTATACATTTTATTACAATGTTTGCTATTTCTCTCTTGTTACGTGAAGTGTGGTCCCAGTGAGTACTCAGCCTAATCTGAAAACATTAGTGCGGATCGGCTGAGCAAGACCGGCCACTATCCCTTCTACGACCGTCTTTATGCGTACTTAGCAGACCATGCTGCTTGTATAGTGTCATTCTTAGAGCGGGCTTCACCGTTTGGGATTTGGGGGTCTACCGGCTAAAACGAAGCCGATTACCATTGGCGAAAATCGAAGTTCGATTTATGAAAAATTTGCTGGGTGGCAGTAAAATGAATTAGGTGGCAGTACATTTTTCAAAAAACGAACTTCGATTTTCGCCAATGGTAATCGGCTTCGTCTTAGCCGGTATACCCCTAGATCGGGCATTCATTACGGAACCAAACGATTCGTAGTTGGTGGAGCTGAAAAAAAAAAATACTAGATAGTATTTTTAAAATGACTTTCATTGTAGGTATTATCTACTCGCGCGGCACTAGTATAGATCTGTCCTCCTCACACAGTTCGCTAACGAATGATTATCCCTGCTAGTGGCCTTAATCTACGAGCGAAGAGGTTAAATCAAAATGTTGATCAAAATGTTGATCGTTTATTATAAACTTTGCAATAAGTAACTCTGATAAATAAGGAAATAAATGAAAAAAAAAATATATTTTTGGGTTCGTTTTTCTGCAGTCCACGCGGATGGAGTCATCGATACCTAAAGCTAAATCGTGATCTTGTAAACTGACGAAATCGGCCCTCATAGTGGTTTCGCCTTACTTGACTGGTTGCTTGCGCTTTATGATAGCATCATGAAATCGGAGGTTACCAGACGCGGTCTGAGAGATTACCAGTCGCATTATCAGCGATACAGGGGGAAAGCAAAGCTGATGTAAGGAAAAGTGAGATTAGTCTGGGTTCTGATTTGTATAATGCGCGAAGAAAGAGTACTTTGTTGCTCGGTAGACCTATGAAGTAGCTCTATGTACGCTGAGATATGCTAATGCGTTACGAAATAAATACGAAATAAATGGGCAGCTGTGCAATTTTAAAACCTCGCAAGCGCCATTTGAAAAAAATACAGGAGAGCCAAAAAACGGTTTGGCAACTATAAACTTTGTTTCATGAATGAGACACGGCTGAACGAGCGTAAGCTCAAAAGAAGCGACAGAACCTTGGCTTACCACGATTTCATTTTTCTATGGGCGATATGTACGTACAGGTGTAATGCACGTATAAAAATACTTACTAGGTTTTCTACAGACCCTCGGTGAGTGAGTCCGACTGAGCTTGACCGTTTTTTATAATTTTGTTGTTATACCTACTATAAAAAACGCCCTATAATCATACCAAGATATAATTTTGATGTTTGTATGTATTGCCGTTTTTGCGATAGAACAAAAAGTATTAAAACACGTTTGTTGTGCGGACCACCCTTATTTATTTATTTTATTATTTGTTGGGTAATTCGCCACAATAACACATAACCTGTGAAAATTTCAACTGGCTACCTATCAGTCTATCACGGATCCAAAGATACAGCCGTTTAACGTTAGGACAGATGGACTAGGGCATGCACCCGGTTCTACCCTGTTCCGAAATACCCGGGTATACCCGGTTCTGACGAGGTATCTGCAGAACCGGTTCCGAAAAAGTATACCCGGTTCCCCCGGTTCTTTATAAAAATCTAAAAAGTTACTTAATTCCGCAATAATAGCTGTATTTCCTCGGCCCAATTCCGATGATAAGTGCAGGGGTATTGTATACAAATGGGGAAGGAACGAAAATTATGAAGTTATCAGCACAGATGAGGTGGGAAATATAGGCAAAAACGATGTTATTCTTGCCCCAGCTTCGACGGCCTTAAGTTCGAGACCACGTAGACGTAGACATCAATCAGTATAGAAATGGCGATGTTTGAAAATGGTGGAAGTTGTTGTAGCAACCTTTCGCTAGCATATGTAGGTATTACTATTTGATGATGATTCCATCCGACAGGATTCGGTTACGGTGACTGTTGCGGCTGGGGAAGGCGTCGGTCATTTGCCGTCATGTGACTTATTTAGCCTATCTTGGCTGTAAAAGGGCGGTTTCACCTCCTTCTTCTTTTATCATTTTACTCCTACCCAAAGAGTAATAGACAAATGGAAAGCCCTTGTTTTTACAAGGGCTTATCATTTGTCTATTTTCATAGCTCGGGAGGGTAGCTCTGTCCAAGTTGATCCCTTCTCTTACGTCTCAGAGAGAACGGATCTTTTCCCCTGGGACGGTCTTCCGGGTCATCGTGAGCCTCCGGCGGGTTTCCAGTCGACAGCCACTTTCGGGATGTGGTGATCGGGTCTACGCAGGGTATATCCCAGCCAACGCCATTTGCGGTTCCTGATGTCTTGGGCTACGGGTTTTTGTTTGGTGATCTGCCACAGTTCGGCATTTGAGATGGTGACAGTTGTTGGGCCAGTGTCTTCGTAAGATGCTTCTTAGACAGTTGTTGACGAAGACCTGGATCTTGTGTGATACAGCTTTTCCAACCTTCCGGGTTTCGCAGCCGTTCAGTAGAGCCGTTTTCACGTTGGAATTGAATAAGCGAATCTTCTTGGTTCTAAGAATGCTAGGACTTTTCCAGATGTCCTTTAGTTGGGCAAAGGCTCGTCTAGCTTTTTTGATTCGCCTTTCAACATCCCGTTCAATCCCTCCTTGCGGTTGCACCTACACGTTAAAATTCCATTGGAGTAGTTATACTGTATGGCCGCTGGCGGTCTACATCCGAGTTCATCACGTCTGGCATCAAGAGCAGCTCTTCGTTTGGCCGCAAACTCGGAGATGTTTGATTTGTATATGGATATAACGGTTTCACTTACTTTTACTTTTTTTTATTTGACTGTATGCCGCCACACGGCTCGGTCTTCAGCCTGCTCTTCCCATGTCAAATGGTCGATTGCACAGCTTTTCATGTGGCGTTTCTGCACGTCCTTAAGCCTAAGGTACTGCCCGCCTTTCTTGAGTTCCCATTCCTATGAGCATATACGTATTTAAGAGCTATGCCGCTAACAAAGTGTGGTGCCTGAAAGGATATTCTCCTCAGCAGGCTAAATTTGTAATCGTTTATGCAGCTCGCTGAGTGACAGGAGCTTAGACGTGGTTAGTTATTGATCCTGACTGTGTAGTCTGATTTTGTATAAGATAATTATATTTTTGGAGTTCCTTTATTATTCCTGTTATTTCATGATAACAATGCCAGTTTTTATTTCATACCTGTTAATAATGTCATATCCAGCCTATCCTTTCAGTTTTTCAGTGATTTATTTTATTGTTATGAAACTTACAGTTTTATCGGTCGGAACCGGGTAGAACCGGGTTACCCGGTTCCGATTGCTCCCAGAACCAGGTATCAAAAATCTGGAACCGTAACCGGTTCTGCACGCCCTAAGACGGACAGACAGACAGTGTAGGCAGGGTCCCTCCGGTTTGGCACCCTGCGGGTACAAAACCCTAAAAAGAAAAAAAAGTTACAAGAAAAAATGCGTTCATTTTGACGCTGCATAAACCTGCATCTGAAAGATTGCATCTGCATTGTCAAATTGCAGATTTATTAATCCTTTACCTTTTCACTGTCAAAAGCGATCAACGATCCGCTTGGCTTATTTGGTCAATCAAGTGTGATGGGGTAAGCCCATGATTCCAGCAGCCTCTAACTAAGCCTTTGGAAAAGGGTGATTCGCTATTAAGGTTCAACTAAAATAGCATGGCGTGAAATGCACAATTTTCACAGTTTCACAGTTTCAATTTTGTAGCTGGTTCAACGATTTTTGTTTCACGACAAATACTATTGTTTTTATTAATTTTAACAAAAAAACATCAATATTTTCATTCAGCTGATTATGAGATTTGTTCAAACTAAGGGTGGTATTAATAGTCATCTGAGATCACCTACTTGAGATCGATCTTAAGCCAAGCCTTGGCTAATGCCAAACTTGAGTAGCTGTCAGCATATTAATAGACACAAAACTCTTGTTTTTAAATATAGTCCACGAAATGACAATTACTACAAAGGCTTTATCTGACAGTAGCATACTAGCAACTGTCATTCCGCGGACTCGATTCCAAAATTTGAGTTTATCTTGAGATTGACATTGACATTAGCCGAGGCTTGACATTAGCATTTGACTTTTCTGAGATCACCTACTTGAGTTCGATCTTGAGTCGACGACTATTAATGTCACCCTAAGTAATGATGAGAATACTATTTTATTATTGTGAAACAAAGATCGCTAAACAAAAAATTCTCAGTTTAGCTACAAAATTGTAAAAAACAGTGAAAATTTGGGCTTTCCCTGTTTAGAACCATCGGGGCTCCGGCTTGCCTCGAAAAGGAAAAAAAAAACTGAAATACAACGTGTTACAAAAGGTCCTAACTCTTTTAATAGCATACGGTGATAGAGATCATAATATCCCAAACTATTTTCATTGACCCTTAAATGACGAATCCCAATCTGATTATCGCAGGTTTGTTTGCGAGCTTGACAGTTACATTAACGATCAATCTTTTGGTACTTTTGGCACTAATACTGATGTAGGCCCAGAGGACCCGGTTACGGAGAGTTCCACTTTTGATACTTTCTGCATTGTGATTTAACATTTTGCTGCCAACATAATTATTGGCACCAAGATTTTGTTGGCAAATGGAAGCAAGAATTTGTTAGGTACGATTTTTTTTACTCAACCCAAGTAACATTTCATTTGGGCCTAGGTTGTAAAAATTGCCTCTAGGTTTTAGAGGGGTTGTAGAAAGGTTAATGATTTGCTAGTTGGTTATATTTAGTATTTGAGAATGATTACTAAGTCCTAAAACTAATAGTTTATTGTTACAACCTTGAAGTTGTTGACAAGAGTTAACGTTAACGTTATGCTGACTTGTATTTCAAGAGCTTACAGCCCCAGGATCTTATAGTTGTCGTAAGCTACTGATAAGGTTCTGGAAAGGCTATCATTTAACTTATGTGAGATCTAAAGGTTTAATTTTTAACCTTGATATTACCTTAAGGTTTTGAAATGTTGAAATTGCTTATAAGTAGTTTCAAAAACCTATCTACAACTTATAGGTTAGATCAGAGTTGTCTAGGCAAACAAACTAGGACTGTGTGGTAAAAAACAAAACCAGTAAGCTGTTGTTTTGAGCTGAAGGCATTATTCAAGTCTTACAGAAATATTTTAAAGCTTAAGAGGCATCCTCAAAACTCGACAGTTGTCTCCGCGACTTCAAAGCATACATTGTGATCTGTAAGCTTACGCGTCTTAAAAAATGAACCGACACAGGGTGATACAAAAAAAAGTGGAAATTCTAAGTGTTAAGTGCGTAAAAAATTGTTATGAATGATTAATGCAACTGTAAGTGTTTATTCTTTTTATTATTTACTACAGGGTGCACTTTAAGTCGATAGCGGAACTTTAATCAGGCTATCTACTGATCAATACAAACAACTTGCACTAGGTGGCGAAAAAAATCGAGTGACAAAAATGTCAGCTGTTCCATACAAAAGGTCAACGCAGTACTGCGCCAAATGTATGAAACAGCAGATTTTTTTTTCGCTCCATTTTTGCCGCCACCTCTTACAAGTTGTTTGTATTGATCAGTAGACAGCCTACTTAAAGTTCCGCTATTGACTTAGAGTGCACCCTGTAGTTTACTATATGAACTTCGTATCAGTTCGATTCCGCTATTTATTTTTTGTCATTTTCAGCTGTTCCTTTAAATACGTGAAGCCATTTTTTATTTTCTTTTAGCGAGACTAATAGAAAGCTAGGTATTCAAGATATTATGTACATATTGGATTAATATGTTTTTCTATTATATGAAAAAGATGTTTTTATAAAGGTTTTTTAGCTATATAGTATCAAAACATTTTTCACACTAAACCAAAATACAAATACAAACTTTCACAGAATCAGCGAGCGGAAGATAACAGAATGTATTTGTGTAATAATGGAGGACACAACAAACAATAATAATGACAAATAAGGGAGGTCCATATACCACAAACGTGTTTTTATACTTTTGCAAAAACGGTAATACATAATAATATTATTAGCATCGAACTTTGTATTATTATAGAGCTTACTTTATAGTATAACAACAAATAGTTTTAAAAACGGCCAAGTGGCACTCACGCTCCGAGGGTCTTTATGGCTAGTTTTTTTTTGTCATTTTTGTTACGATACGGAACCCTCAGTGTACGAGTCCAAGTCGCACTTGGCCAGTTATTAACGTTTTATTATAATTTATGAATAGTCACTATTTGCACACTTCCATGTTTGCACTCTTAGAGCAGCCTGTAGCTGTTTGTTGAACGCAGGTCAATCGCATGTCCTCCTTACAACCAAAACTTAAAAGCAACAAATTTAGCTCAGTGGTGATTTTCGCGACTGGCAAGTCTTGGACAACTCCTGGTAATAACCTTGAAGCGTTGAAAACAGCCTTGTCGTTTGGGGTAGCTCCGCGAGATTACCTTCAGCTCTTATTTTGGAAAAAATTAAGCGCTCTTAGCTGTTACAGTTCTGAAAAGGTAAAAAATAATGCTTTCAAGTAATTTCCTAACGGCAGCCATATTTAATATTATAAAATGAAAAAAAAAAGCTAAAGAAATCCAATATTTTAATTAAATAAAGGGTAATCAAATACCATGTGCTACACGATTTATAATATATATTTTTTATATGAATAGTAGATCGATTTCTGATGTGACTTACCACCAACCACCAAATATTTAATTTTTATTTCATTAAAAAAACTTCGAAAAGTTTAATTTACGAAAGGCCCGTCTTGTATTCAGCACTATTATCGTAAAGTTTCACGATAAAGTGCCAACCGCACTATATTTTCATTATTTCCTGACTTAACCAAGCTACATATTATTTTTATGAATATTGTTTATCTAGCCATTTTGAAAGTTGGCCTAACGACAAAGGAATGACGCCATTGTAAATAAGTATTTGAATCTGTGTAAAAAATCTTAAACAGAAGCTATTTAAAACTTGAAAGTCCTGGAAAGGTATTTATTCATATCCATCAAAAAGGTTTTAAGTTGTCATAGAGTTACATCCAAGACTTATTTAGAACTTATAAGTTGTCTTGGAAGGTTATAGTAACGTTAAATTAAGGTTGTGAAGGTTATATTTAGGTTCTATGCAAGTGTTGGAAAGGTTCTGGATTTGAGCTATAGGTTGTGCTGTAGCTCTCAGAAAGGTTCTAAAACCGGGGCCCTTTTGGCACTCAGAAGGTAATTACAAGGTTAATATAACTTTATTGAGAGTTATAAGACTTACGAGCAGATTTCCATACAAAGGTTCTAGAACCTGTTCACAACCTTTCTAAAACCTAAAATGTTACTTGGGAAGCTAGTTTTGCAACAAAGATTTTAGCAATATTTCAAGACAACACTTTTGGCACCTCCGGCTCCAAATCATGATTTGAGCACCTTTGTATTTGTAACAGCATTAATAAAATAGTCCAGCATTCGTCAGTCAGTATAGGTGCTGGGTGATTTATCCAGCACCTATACCTACCGACTGACGAAATCCATCTAAAACAATGTCCCAGGCACTGCAGCGCCGAGTGGTCTTTTCACCCATGTAGTGTGAGTGAAGGTGCCAGTGGACATTGCATAAATCATCTCATAGATACAAAGGCCTTAGTTTTTTATAACAGTTCCTGTATATTGTATAGTCGAAAAATAAATAAAACACCAAAACCATCAGGTTTCCATCGTTTAATCATCACCGAGGCCATACTCGTCATTGTCGTACTGGTCATATAAGGCTTTCTCATCCTCTTCATAGATATTTGAGTGGATCCAGTCATAGGTGCTGGGTGCTGAGAGCAGGTTCACTGCGAGGGGTCCTGGGGCCTTCGTGCAGTTTTCTGGAGCCCAAGAGGAGACGATTCCCCAAAGAACCCTGTTTAGAACCATCGGGGCTCCGGCTTCCCTCTAAAAGGAAAAAAAAAACTGAAATACAACGTGTTACAAAAGGTCCTAACTCTTTTAATAGCACACGGTGATAGAGATCATAATATCCCAAACTATTTTTTTGCTCTATGACTTTTTTTGATTTCTGAGTTAAGACGGCCTACCCCCTGGAACCCTTGAGCTATCCGTTGGTCTCGGCCATGATCAGATGATATCAATGCAAGCTCAACTTAAAAGTCTAGCAGCCACAGACCGGTTGAGCGGGCGAAAATATGAAGCGACATCCTACTTCCTACTATCCTATCCTATCCTACTTCCTACTATCCTATCCTATCCTACTTCCTACTTCCTACTATTATTATAAATATTATTGCGAAAGTTTGTAAGGATGGATGGATGGATGTTTGTTACTCTTTCACGCTGAAACGGCTGAACGGATTTGGATGAAATTTGGAATAGAGATAGCTTAGACATCAGAATAACACATAGGCCACATATTATCACGCTTTTACACTTAGGAGCAAAGTAAAGCATAATTATATCCTTTTTGCTGCTGAAACGGCTGAACGGATTTGGATGAAATTTGGAATAGAGATAGCTTAGACATCAGAATAACACAAAGGCTACATATCATCACGCTTTTACACTTAGGAGCAAAGTAAGCATAATATATCCTTTTTCTGTAGTTCACGCGGACGAAGTCGCGGGCAAAAGCTAGTCAAAATAAATGCTTATATTTTGATTCTCATTGGTGTCAGATTGTTGAGTGTTAAATAACACACAGCCAGTACTTTACGACCACTATGGCTTCCAAAATATCTTCCGAAGAAGGTGCAGATAAATGGAGTTAGATAGATGGGTGCTAGTTTTACATTGCGAGGAATAAAGAAAAATACGTGGTCCTAAATGCCAACCTTTGCTGAATCGGAGAGGCACCCAAAGAACAAAAATAATGCTGATAAAGCTGAAAACCACTTAGGTACCTACCTCACAAGGTGGCCACTACCTTATACGATTACCACCTACAAGGATGCGCGTCAGGCCACCTACAAGGATGTGATCCAGGCACATCATAACATCAGTATCATTGACCCCCTGTGCGACGATGAACTTTCTACATTCTTAGGACTCCACCAGTGCCCATCCGAACTATTATAAATTGTTAGAAAAGCTTATAAATACTGAAGAACTGAGCTAGAGAGCTAGGTCAGCCAACAACTGTTGGTTGAAAGGCACTCTAAAAAGACTTAGAATGATGTGCATCAGGTCCAGTATCCAGGCACATGAGACTATCAGAATCATTCTGCATTCTTTGGGGTCTTCTGAACTGTTGCCAATTTGTGTATCTCCCTGTTAACTTCTGATGGCAGCTGCACAGAGGAGATACGCCGGAGAGCTGGTATGGCCAAAAGCGCAATGACGAATCTTGCCAAGATCTGGAAGAACCGTGGCATTCGTCAGCAAACCAATGTGCACCTGGTTCGAGCTCTGGTATTCTCCATTTTTACATACGCCGCCGAGACATGGTATGTAAGAAGCCGCGACTGTGACAGAATCGATGCTTTCGAGATGTGGTGTTGGAGGAAAATGCTCAGAATCCCGTGGACCGCCTTCAGAACCAATATTTCCATCCTAAACGAGCTCAAAATAACGAAGCGACTGTCAACAGTCTGTCGCCAGAGGGCCCTCAGCTTTTTTGGGCATATTATGCAATCACCACATCATACTCTGGAAAAACAGATAATTTTGGGCCAGATGGAGGGCAGACGTGCGAGAGGCAGAACACCAATGCGCTGGTCCGATGCCCTAAAGAGGGCAGCCGGTGGATCCATCCAGCACGCATCCCACCGCGCCCATGACCGCGACGAGTGGAGAACCATTGTACAAGGTGTTACAAAAGTACCTAACTCTTTTTACAGGGTAATAGCACCCGGTGATAGGGATCACAACCAAAATTTTTTTTTTGCTCTACGCCGTTCCTTTGATTTTTAAATTAATAAAATGGGAACGCTGTGGCGGGAGAAAAGTATTTTTTAAATATTGTTTTCATTGACTTTTACAATGTTTTAACAACTCAAAGCTATGTGAATGCACCTACACACACAAATATATTTTAAAATTTGAGCTAATCCCAAAAACAAAAAAGTTATGATTTTTTTTCAATTTTGAGGTTATAAAATAAAATTTGTTTTTTTCAACTTTTTTTTACGGATTTGACATCCTGTTGACCACTAGGTTACACCCTGTAAAAAGAGTTAGGATCTTTTGTAACACGTTGTATATGGTCACGATCCTCAGAATTGAGGGACTGATCCAGAAGAAGAAGAAGAACTGTTACTTATCCAACCCTTATCAGTAGAAAGGCACACAAAGAAGAAGTAGAAGAGTGTCTCACCTCACAAGGATGCGCATCAGGCCCAGTATCCAGGCATATCATACCGTCGGTATCATTGACGCCCTGTGCTGCTATGAACGTCCTACATTCTTTGGGCTCTACCGGGTGCATGTGGAACACTTGCAGTGTCTTTTTGCCGTGGTGGGTATTGATGTCGTAGCTACGGAGGGGCGGATACTTTTTCTGGGGGAAAAACATGTATTCAGGCACAATAGGTCGCACAACTAGCGCCGCCAATGAAAAAAAACATAAAATAACTTTGAATCGAAGGGAAAATGCACATATCCAGCAGCAGTTGGAAAATGTGTGCTGATGATGATAATGATGAATGATGAGTTAAAAGTATAATCCCACCTTCAAGTCCACCTTCGACAGTGGTTTCCAAGCGGTCACGATGAAATGCGTCGCCGACACTTCTTTCTTCCTCATTTGCATCCTTATGGGGTTGATATTACTGGTAGTCTCAACTATCGAGATGGAGAGCCTGAGTAGAGCCAGGTCGAATTCTGGTCCAGTATCGTCGAAGTTTGGGTGGATCGTGTAATACTTGATGGAGAGCAGGACGCCATCTTTCTTGTAATTTGTGGAGCCGAGTCTTATGCGGAGTAGCCGATAAGTGTCTTTTGTTCTGTGGGAATTTGGGAAAAGTTAATGCATGGGCCAGAAAAGTCACACCATGAGGACGGAAATAAAGGTAAAGTTACAATATTTAGGCACCGGATACACTGCCCCGGAACTTCGGGGCTGTGTATCCGCGTTACGAGTTCAGAGTTCTTAGATTTTCTTCACGAGAACTCCGCGTTGCTTCAGTGTGAACGGTTCCAAAAAACATCATAATTATATTACAAAGAACGCGGAACGCAGAACTTTGAACTTTAAACAAATACAAGGAAAACCTCAACCAAGATTCAAGGTACTATTGGTACTCAAGATTACTAGTGGCAACCATTGATAATGACACAATGAATGTGGTTCATTGCTCGTATGGAATTATTGATCTATGATATTTTGGGGCCATGATATTTTTGGGCGCCCTGTATTTGGTTTCATTATAGGAGTAAGCAAATGTGACATAAAACTTTCAAGAAGATACTTGCAGAAACAACGCGTCAGCTGCAGTCATCACCCAGTTCTTGTTGATTAGCACACCTGCACTTAGAAACTTAGACTTTTTCAATACAGCCACCATGTAATTAAAGACATTAGTGTTAGATTCAGTCACGTGGGCTTTGGTTTTTTGCAGATATTCTAACAAATTGGTTTGGATTTCTACACAAGTCACACATGAAACTAAAAATAAGGAGACTAATAAAGTTAATTTCATTTTGTTATGAAGGTGGAAATATCTTACAGGAGTCAATTAAATTAAAACTTAAGATTTATTGTAACAGATCTATTAGCTGCTATGCATCATCATCGTTGAAAACAAAGGTGCTAAACTGGTACTTGCAACTTGTTGAATGTATTGCTATCGGGACTAAGAACTGAGTATTTAGAAACACACGCAGCCACAAGTTTAGAAACATTACATCAACAATCGATTTCCCCTTTGCCTAATCGTAACATTTTACAAACTTGCACAAATCAATAGTTTGCAAGCCACGAACAAGGGGAATTAAAACTTTGGTTATCATGTACAGGTTATTTTTAGTTTTGATACCCATTGTTATTGCAGAATTACATTTCACGCCAGACAGCAAAAACTACTATCAGTTTGAATATGATAACAATATCGCAAGTGATGTCTCGACGAGGAATAAAGTTAAGCATTTAAATGTCTATTCATACATCGCAGCCATACTACTTCTGGATCAGATTATGAGTACTGGAACTTTGATAAATGATAGATGGCTCATCAGTGGTGCTGAGGGTTTGTTCATGTAAGAGTTTTTTTTTTTACTAATCTTGATAAATACGTTAATTTGTAGTAGAAATACCGCTTGCAAAATATGCATCGTGAGAAAACCTGAGTATGTCAGACTGTATTCTCAACGTAAGACTCGCCAATCTGCTGCTAGTTGTGAGTGAACTCTTCCTCTTTCTAAGAGAAGAAGGAAGGGTAGCTAGTAGGGTGACAATATCATCGTCTCAATTTTGAAATCTTCCTAAAAATATTTCACCACATTCCACATTTCAGCAACCGAAACAACATCGCAGATGTAACAGCAAGATTCGGCAGCCAAGACTACGGCAGGAGTGGCATCCTGATAGCCATCTCCAACGTAGAGATTCACCCTTACTACCGCCCTGGAAGACCTTACTATGATCTCTGTATGCTTAGGTAAGAACCAAAGATAATAGTAAGGACCGCAGATAGTGTTTAGCACCGTTGATAGAGGTAAGGATCACAGATAATATTATACAGGGTGTCCCGTAATTCAACGTCAAGCGGGAAATGGGTGAAAGGGCAGGTCGTAACGGAAGTGGAATTTCGGGAGACCTCGTATAATAAAGGATGAAATATGGTGTTACGGACAATATTATAGTGGTAAGGATCGACGATTGTCTATTTTTGTCTGTGTACTATGAAAGCTTTATTTCTTTTCAGACTAAGCCACGCTATGTTGCTTTCACCTAACATCAGACCCCTCAAATTACCCCCTAAGGGAGAGGAACTTGTGAAGTCACACTTTTTAGTTCCAGTCTGGTCTAAAAACTATAGAGTAAGTACCTATCTAGTGAATACCTTATTGTAAAAAATTAACATGCAACCCCTTGATACATCTATCGGAAGTTGGAACATTACACTTCTACATATGTATATTGTGGTAGACATACTTGACTGAAATAGGTATCACTGAATGCGAAACTTAGTGATAATTTGGTGCAAACTGTAACAAACATCAACCAATTCCTGGCGCAATTGAAATTTGCTATTAGGTTCGGTGTGTATCTTCAAGAGGTTCAATTTTATGTTTCCACTGATCCTGGGATCGGTGGAGACAACTCGGTAGGATCCGTGGAGACATTCATCTGATCCCGGGATCGGTGGATACAACTCCTTGACTACCCCAACCCAAAACAAGTTTAAAGCCATGATTACATTTAGGAGACTGGTGTCACCAGTTACCACACTAAGTAATGCTTACTTTTAAATAAACGATGTCTTCTCTACAACAGATATTCAACCACTGGAATAACTCGCCCAAGTCTGCGTCGAAGTCGTCGCGTCACCTGAAGCTGGCGCACCTACATACTGGAGAAGCAGAGGAGTGCACGCGTCGACTGAACAACGTGAGCCACTCACAGAACATTGTATGTTTGTACTCAGCTGATAATAAGGACACTTGTCAGGTAAGAAAACTGATCAAATCAAATATTTTTATTGTGTCAGAAAAGATACATATAACAATAGCTAGAGTCAACTCTGAACCCCAAACTAAAATAATTTGTGTCTTGGGGAACAGGGCTTCCGTTTTGTGGGAACTACTACATTTAAAATAATACATAGTGTACAAAAAAATACAAAAGGATACTTAATCAAAAAGTAATTAAAAATAACTAGCAGGGCTCGTTTTAAAATAATAGATAAATATACCTACATAACTTTTTACACATAGTACATACGATTATGTGGGCACACAGCACTGACGCAAATGACCTTCTTATAGCACAAAAGAAATGCATACGTATAATTATTGTAAACATAAGTCGAAGGACAAGCTGTAAATCCCATTTTATTAATGAACAAATTCTTACATTGCCATCAATATATATTTTAGAGGCAGTTCTATTTGTGCGAAACAACAAGCAATTTTTTGAGCATACTTTGAGTGAACGTCGCAAAACGAAACTGGTCCTTCCAGCACCCAAACTAGAAATGTTTAAAGATAGTCCCCTGTATAGATGTATACTCATATACAATAAACTACCATCACTTTAAAGATGAGCCGAAAAATAGTACATTTATTGCTAACCTCAAAGCTTTTTTAATAAATAAATGTTATTACAGCATAACAGAATATTTCGACGATACTATACAGGGCGTCCCACGGCTATGCCACATGGAGGGAAAGTACCTTGAATATTGTAGATGGAACATTTTACTGAAAGAAGACATTATTTTAATTTAAAAAACAATTTAAACTGCATTCATAGATATTGAAATAATTACATGGTTGAACCGGGAATCGAACCCGTTACATGAGAAAAATTATTACCCTGTAGTTTTATCATACCGATTGAAAGGCTTCATCATAAGGATGATTTTTTGCTAAATAACATAATGTCAGAAATAAAAGGAAGACCATGAATTTTAACATTTTTAATACAACATTAATTAATTTATCAATGAAAATCACAGTATCAAAAGATTAAAAGTATGAAAATGAAACACATTTTTGAATTATTTCTTTTTAATCAGCCAGCCGCATTGCGATGGACAAAATTTTACGCGTCTTTCGGCTCAGGATACGGCTCGATTTGTTGCATACTAACAGGTAAATGTTAAAATTCATGGTCTTCCTTTTATTTCTGACACTATGTTATTTAGCAAAAAATAATCCTTATCACGAAGCCTTTCGATCGGTTTGATAAAACTACAGGGTAATAATTTTTCTCGTGTAACGGGTTTGATTCCCGGTTAAACCATGTAATTATTTAAATATCTATGAATGCCGTTTAAATTGTTTTTTAAATAAAAATAATGTCTTCTTTCAGTAAAATGTTCCATCTACAATATTTAAGGTACTTTCCCTCCATGTGGGATAGCCGTGGGACGCCCTGTATAGAGAGTCACTTTGTTTACTTTAATATAAAATAATAAAAAACCATAATGTACTTAATATTCTTTTTCAATAGTGCAATTTAAATTTAGGATAATATCTTATAGTTACTTGTGTGTACTCTGCATGTAATATTAGAATAGGTAGGTGCAGTCGACCGCACCCTGTGAAAAAAATTTTTTTTTCCTACAGTAAACTAATACTAAGGGCTACCATGGGGTAGCACTGAGTGCCGTCCATTGCGCCTACTCAAATTCTAGCTTCATATATTGCATTGCCCCTACGGGCAATCTATATCTATACTTATAATAAAACTCTAGCGAAGTCAATTCTGTACATTGAATATTTTTAGAAAAAAACTAGCAGGGGTTACTAAGTAAACTATACTGAATCCAAAAATGCAAAAAAAACGGTTCATGTCTGTCTGTCTGTCTGTCTGTCTGTCTGTCTGTCTGTCTGTCTGTCTGTCTGTATGAACACGATAAACGCGAACACCGCTGAATAGTTTTCAACCAAACTTAACATGGTCGTTACTCACGTTTCTGGGAGTAACTTAGGCTATCCGATGTTTAGAATACATTGCGGGTTAAAATTTTAACTTCGTTTTTTGTAAGAAATATTCATAATTTGGATATAGCTTCTTGAGAAGGTATGTTAAGAACGTGATACTGAACATATTTCTGCAAAAAAAAAAAAAAAGTCCGACTTTGAACGACATTCTCTCGAAAACCTACATTGCGGGTTGCAATTTTAACTTGATTTTTTGTAAGAAATATCCATAATTTTGATATGGCTTCTTGAGAAGGTATGTTAAGAACGTGATACTGAACACATTTCTGAAAAAAAAAAAAAAAGTCCGACTTTATTATCTCGGAAACCGTTGATTTCCCAGGCTTAGTTCCTTGGGCAAAAATGTTCGTTATGATGAGGACTATACGTATATGTACGTATACGTGGTCTCCCGCTTTGTTGGTGGTCTTTTAACACTCTGTATAATAGCACGCTACGACTTTTGGCATTTGGGGCGCATATTGTAAATGATGAATCGGCATTTGTTTTTATTTTATTTTGGCGGAAAATGTTAGTTCTACAAGCATAAGGCCGGGTTAGAGCGTATCTATGGGTTTAAAACAATAGGTATCTCACTCTTTTGTTTGACGTAGAGCGGGATGGACACAGCCATAGATACGCTCTAACTCAGCCTTATGATGCTTGCTGGAGGGAATTGTGAGTGGTTTTCGGTGGAGGTCGGACAAAGTTTATCGATGTTAGAAATGTAGTACTGTTGCGTCGCGGTCGAAATGTTCTGGGTTTGAACCCACGGGAGGTTGAAATTTTTTTTTGTGCCTTTTTTTAAATATTTACTCTACTGAGCCCAACTTGATATTAAAAAATATATTTTGTTTGCCGTAGAGCGGGATAGACAGAGTTATTTGCGGTAGATACGCTCTAACCCAACCTTATGCTTTGCTTGCTGGCTTACCATGAGAATGGGTAAGACCTTATCTATGGGCTTATAACTTTATCTATCCCACTCTACGTCGAGGGAGATACATAATAAACCCCCATACTTCCCAGGCAATTCTTATGCTAAGCTTCCTGGTATGTTACACGGGCGATACCTAATCTAAACAAAACATATTTTATCGTAAATGTATTGTTTAGATTAGGGCACACACACACAGACAGACACACAGACAGGCACACCCTCATAAACACATAAACAGACACACACACAAAGCTATCAAACTTATGACACCTCTCTTTGTTGGTCGGGGGTTAAAAAAAACCTTCCTTTTGAGTTTTCCTTCACAGTCGAATTTAAATTAAACGTCAAATGTGTAAAAACGCATACGAAGTCGCGGGCACAACTAGTGCAATATAATACAAGACATGAGCCCCCCCCTATGGGCGGGGCTCATGTCTTGTACCTACTTACTAAATCTCTATAACAACTTGTAATCACATGAAGACAATAAATAACTGAACTGAACTGAACTGAATAACTGAACTCAATATACGTATTATTTACTAGCTTTTGCCCGTGACTTCGTCCGCGCAGACTTAAATTTTTTCCCGTTATCACAATAAAACGTAGCTTATAGCACTCAGCAATAACGTAGCTTCCCATTAGTGAAGGAATTTTTATAATCGGATGAGTAGTTTTGGAGATTACCCCCTACGTACGTACATACTTACAAACTTTTCCTCTTTATAATATTAGTGTTGATAGCTAGTGCCCACGACTTCAGGGATTTTCACATGCTCCAATCTTCTCGTCAGTCTGAAGTATGTGGAAAGCCTATCAGAGTTGTCAACAATGAATAGGCGACTATGATATTATGTAAAAGTGCACCTGTCCAGTGTCCAGTCCTAGGTACTTACTTAATGGAAATAAAGCGATTATGGTACACCATCAATGGCTGATGTTATGCGCCTATGGTCGCTCGGGACTCTACACTTGCACAGTACGCACAGCTGATTTTTTGGTCAGAACATCGTATCTTTATTTTTCTTCGAGGTCTGGTGCATCCTATTCTTCCCTTTATAACCAGCAATCAGCAATGCACTCAACGGACGTCCCATCTCGTCTGGCCAAAAGATCTCAGGATGCAACCGCAACTTTGTACAGAGCTTTGATAAAACTGCTGGATGCAGAGTTTTTAAAGTAAGGATGTATTGGCTCTTTCAAATTGTAAGTAGTTATCACTGAACTTATTTTTTTGCCTGTTTTGAGTAATTAAACTTGTAGATTTTTCCTTTATTGCTTTGTTGATATACCATTTTTGTGACAGTGACGGATGACAGCGATAATAAAAAACATCTTCTTCACTGTTGTGCATAGTTTGAGTTTTGCGGCACATTTGGGCCTGTTTGGTGCATTAAAATTCACCGTTGTTCAGTTTTCGATGGATTTACGAAAGTAAATAGCTCAACGCTACGTGATGACAGAGGGTCTTTGGTAAATGGTTGTGTCGTTCACTTTTATACAAATAGCCACTATATCGATGGCTCCTACGTAAACTACCGTATCCCACAAAATGGCGATTTTCATGTTTTTCGTTTTTTGTCATTAGATGATTATTTCGCATGTATCCCAAAAACAAAAACTTAATAATATTAAAAAATGAAGATTTTTTCAGACGTAAACTATCGTATGTTGATCACGGGCGCGCCGTAAACTATCGTATCGACCTCTTGCGGTAGTTTACGTGGGACACATTGCATGCTACGCCTATCGTAAGTATATCTTACCATTCTCTACGTGGGAAGTATATAGATCTGAGCTTGTGTTTTGTGATGAAGCATGTTCTTAGTAAACATGTTAAGTATTCAGTTTTGTTAGTTTTCCTGCGTTTTCTATCAATTTTGTTCAAAACTATAGTATGTAACACATACGATTACGTACGTTGATTTTTCGAGGGGGTATGCTACGGTATGTTACACATACCATTTTGTACGACGTCGATAAAAAGTGATGTTGTATCGTATGTAACACGTACGATTATTTACTTGGTTTATATGAACCTGTTAACTATTGTATGTGTCACTTAGACTTATTTACGTTGCAATATTAGGCTGAGCTTATGACAATATCTTACAGATACGATAGTTTGCATGGAGGTTGAACAAAAAAAAAATAGATCTTTTATTCAAATATTCAAATAATTCAAATCGTTTATACCACTTAAAGCAGATTTGATTAATAATAACATCTTTTTTATCTTAGAAAAATATTTTAATACAAAACCAACACTGAAATCGACTACTTATTAAACGGATGGAACAAACTAAAAATCAAAACAAAATCATAACATAAAAGTTTCCGCTTTGTGTATCGTATGGTGGAAAACAAATATACTTACTTCATGATGGTAAATTACACACTACTGTTTGGGACCTTCACTTTCACTAGAGTTATTTTTAACAAGGATTTGAAATGAAACACGGATGTGGTTTCTTATAGACTGACCAACCGTTTTTGTATGCATGCTTGAGATACGCTTTGGTTGACGATGAAATTTCAGTTACCCGGGTTTTAAATTTTCGAGACTCAACTTGGCGTAAGCAAATCAATACCAATAGAAGCTGAACACCAAACACATATGAAGGTAACAAGAAATTCATTTAGAAAATATATTTTTTACTGAAGATACAAACACTCCACAAAGGAGCTTCAAAACAAAGATTAAGAGATCCTCATTTGGTTCATCAAATACTCACAAACTTAGATCCTAAGGATTTAAAAAGGCCCAATCTTGGTGTAGTTTGCAGCAGACTTTTAGATTGAAAATCTGTTCATAGCCTGTAAGTTAATAAATTCAATTATATAAATCATAGATAAATCTGTATTTATTCTAAATGAATTCTTTTGGCCAGTTGGATGGACTCAAGACTTGTTGAGAACTGTGTCTGTATGCTTGCCAAGCTCAGCCGTCACCATTAATTTCATTTGGTCTAGTTCCTAGACACGCGGTGTTCATGTGCATGGTAACGAGAAGATGTTAATGGATCAGTGGCCTTTATATAGACAGTATATGAACGCTTCTAAGTATGAACACAATAGTAAGCCAAACTGAAACTCCGATCTGCGTGATGTATTGTATATTCCAAAACTTTCATTGGTGCCTAAGGTACACTGTGTTTGGCTTGGCTTCTTTGACTAAGTCTGTATACTAATAGGTGAAATGTCTGACTCATCTTTGGATCACAAAGTAACCAACAACCACCACAACCAAAGAGTATTCTATCCGTCAATCTACGCCAGAGAAAATACAGGTCTGAGACTGAGTGACTGCTGCAGTCTTCTTGGGATAACTATCATGGGCTCCTAAGCTTGAAAGTTTAGGTAAAGTTTAGCTCCTGCAATGCTCCTGTTTTGCATGTCCTGAGTAAGAATAGGAAAATGGCTGATACAAGTTACTCCGAAACCCGGCACTGAAGAATAACTATGTGACAACATCATCCCAAATTTCCAAATAGGAATTCTCAATACAGATTCGTTAAAATTTACAGGAATTCTTAAGATTGTTCATATCTTACTAATTTACAGTCTTTATTTCTAACTGTTTTCTTGAAAACTGTAACCGGCATGGTGTTTGAGAAAAAATTGCTGCGTTTACCACCTCAGTGGCAAATATGAATTTTATTTCCCAACCGTCCTTTTCGAGCTCATCAACGGATAATATCGGGGTTGGTTAGCCTAAAGTAGGCCTCTTTAGAGTTTATGCAAGCCTTTAAAAAAAAAACAAGTAATGAGAAAAGCACTGAGGCAGAGAGTCTACAATGGGCCACTCCTACTTTATTTAAGTCTAGTACTTTTTCATTAAATATCTTGAAGTAGGAAAGAATAAATAGTTGATTCGGTCGTGAGCTTCAAGGAAACTGTTGAAATTAAAATTACTATTTGCCAGGGTGGTAAACGCCACTAATTTTACCCAAGTCCCCACCCCGGTGGCAGTTTCGAAGGGGACAGTTGGGAAAATAGGAAATATACAAATTGATTAGTGGAATGGAAACATAAGGAAGTATAAAAAGTTAGTTCATGTAAATGTTTATTTAAAATTTAGGTTTAGGTTCTACTAAATGTAATGAATGAAGTAAATATTAATTATCACTTAGATAAACCTCTGGTCCTATTTAAAATTTTAATATTTCCCCATGTATTTACTGAATTAATGTTACATACATGTCATTTTACCTGCGATTTATCCATGTAAAACATGGTATGTGAAACATACGATATTTTCAGTCACCTCATCCACGCCGTAAAAAATGGTAAGATTAACATACGTTATTTTCTTACTTCGTTACCCCGTCGTAAAGAATCGTAACAACAATATCTCCAAAAGTATTCAAAATACAGCTTTTACTTTAGCACATAAAAATCGAGCCCAAAATAACCAAATTATGGTAATAATTTCAAACCAAAAGCTTTAAAATCAAAAGAACGGTTAAAGAAAACATCTTTAAATGGCTCTCCTGGAAAGTTAGCTTTTTGAACATACGGTAGTTTACGTAGGAGCCATCGATATGATAATCTTTGTGTGTTTAATTTGCTCCTAAGCACCAAAGCGTGATAATATGTAGCCTATATGTTATTCTGATGTCTCAGCTATCTACATTCCAAATTTCATCCAAATCCGTCCAGCAGATTCAGCGTTATAAGGTAACAAACACACTCACTCACTCACAAACTTTCGCATTTATAATATATAAGTAGGATAAGTAGGATAAGTAGGATAAGTAGGATAAGTAGGATAAGTAGGATAAGTAGGATAAGTAGGAAGTAGGATTACATACCTAAAATCATTATCTATCTAATTATACATAAACTAATAGACATACATAAACTACTTATAATATGAACTGCATGTAATAAATAAATACACTTTATAGTTTATTGCATAAGGACGATATTCTAGTCGTCCTTATGCATCTCCTGTATCTGCTTTCTGATCTTAGCATTTTGGCAGGATTTAAGCCAGGAGCAGTGCTCGGTGGGATGTTGAGGTCTTTGGGGTCAGAAATTACTTTCTGAATACAAGGTCCCTTGTCAGGTTATAACATCTCTCACATTCTGGAAGAAGTCTTCTTCTTCTTCCTCAGCATTTATTTTATCACTGTTGGATCTATCTATACTTCTTCATGTTTTTTCTCTTCTACACCTGCAGACAAGGGGTAAAAAAAAGTATTTTTTTTCTCTTTTGATTTGTATCGGTTAATTTCCGATTACTTGACCTTTTCTCAGACTGTACCTCGTAAATATTTGAGCGGCGCAGACAGAAGGCGTCGCCATGAAAACGCGACGCAGGCGGAACGCGACGCTGGGGGAAAGCGACGGCGCCGCCAAAATTCGTTTCTTTCATCTTAGCCGGTCTGCGGCTATGTGTTAGGTTGAGTCTGCTGCGGCCTTGATATGGTCGGAGTCGGAAGACCTAAGATATGATGGCTTGAAAACTTACGCCACTGGTTCCAACAATCCAAGATCTCCTAGTTCCATTTGGCAACCTCAAAGGGAGAAATAGCTCAACTGATTGCAACGATTAGACCACTAAACAGATTGTCATCAAATCAGAACCATTGCAATTGAACTTATCTCCTTAACGTATCTCCTTAACGTATTCTTCCATATTCATAAACAGAAAGATGGAGGCGGACCCATAGTGTCCCGCGGAGAGCTGTGGGGCATCACTTCATCCTTCGTGCCCGAGGACTGCGAGTCTGAAGAGTCACCTACGCTGGCGGTCATGATCACTGCGCCAGAAATTCTGGTAAGAAAGAACCATTTATCCCAATCCATAACACATTTTATCTCCGACACTATATGACTGTCTATATGAAACAGCAAGATCTGACTTACCCGCGAGTCACGTTCTTTTTATAATCACTTGCCTGTTCAATTAATTTCAACACTGCCAAGGCGGCGCAACTCATCGATAAAATTAAACAATTTGATGTTATGTTTTCCGGTTCAGACTCATCCCATTATCGAGTAGCATTACTTTAATTTGTGAAATAAAGCAAAATGGCACTTATTGAATATGGCGGATAGTTATTCTGATTCTCTTGATTCTCTTTTGGTTGATAGTTTAGAATCCAGTCATAACATTTACCTAAGAAACTTCCCTTAATTATCGTTCTTTTTCTTGTAATGCCGTCTCCTATCAGAGGTTGGCAATCATCTTGCCAATTTTTCCATTTGATGCAGCCAAACGGTACAAGACAATAAACGTAAGTTCTCACGCCTAAAATATCTTGTCTTCTAGGTCTCCTCTTGCTCCTTCTATTTTCTCTAGATTTTTGGACATCATCCTAAAGATGATTCTAATTTAACAGGTATGGCTGAATACCGTTCTGAAATCGCAAACCTGGCGGCGGAAGGTCCAGATCAACTACTTCACGTCAAACGACGAAGACGTGGCTTTGTTGGAACAGAGTTTCTAGTTGTACAAATAAATAAATGCTTGAAATTTTTTTTGTCTTGTTATTGTAATTAGTTTTACATTGATATAACGGGTAATTTACCTACTTGTATCTTCTTTTTCAACGATTCATCATGGCTGAGGATCGCGAACATGTCGTACTCGCTTCCGTCATAGTTATGAACTGCCTGGTGAAAATATTATTTCCTAGGCAACAGAGAACATCTTATCTTATCTTATTCTTATATACAGGGCGTCCCACGGCTATGCCACATGGAGGGAAAGTACCTTGAATATTGTAGATGGAACATTTTACTGAAAGAAGACATTATTTTAATTTAAAAAAATATTTTAACTGCATTCATAGATATTGAAATAATTACATGGTTGAACCGGGAATCGAACCCGTTACATGAGAAAAATTATTACCCTATAGTTTTATCATACCGATCGAAAGGCTTCATCATAAGGATTATTTTTTGCTAAATAACATAGTGTCAGAAATAAAAGGAAGACCATGAATTTTACCATTTTTAATACAACATTAATCAATTTATCAATGAAAATCACAGTAACAAAAGATTAAAAGTATTAAAATGAAACACTTTTTTGAATTATTTCTTTATAATAAGACAGCCGCATTGCGATGGATAAAATTTTACGCGTCTTTCGGCTCAAGATACGGCTCGATTTGTTGCATACTACCAGGTAAATGTTAAAATTCATGGTCTTCCTTTTATTTCTTACACTGTGTTATTTAGCAAAAAATTATCCTTATCATGAAGCCTTTCGATCGGTATGATAAAACTACAGGGTTATAATTTTTTGTCATGTAACGGGTTCGATTCCCGGTTCAACCATGTAATTATTTCAATATCTATGAATGCAATTTAAATTGTTTTTTAAATTAAAATAATGTCTTCTTTCAGTAAAATGTTCCATCTACAATATTTAAGGTACTTTCCCTCCATGTGGCATAGCCGTGGGACGCCCTGTATATATATAAAACCCGACTACTAAAAGGCTTAAAACAAGGCCTGCTTATCCTTAAAATAGACTCATAGATAATTAATCGTAGTCGGAGGCCATCGGTTTATCAAATGCGAATGTGGTGTCCTCCGACTACGATTAATTATCTATGAGTCTATTTTAAGGATAAGCAGGCCTTGTTTTAAGCCTTTTAGTAGTCGGGTTTTAGTTTTTAACTTCTATTTTTTTTTGAGCTTTTTAGTTAGTTATTTTGGATGATCACCTAAAATAGAACCAAGAAGGGCAAAAAAAAAAACACATTTTGGAATATTTTGTTCTATTTGTTATGTTGACGCTACATGTGTTATACATTTTTGAAAAGGTATTTTAAAGCCCTTTCATTTGATACCCATGACGATGGTATCCGATAATTTTTATTTTTAGGTCCACCACTTTAGGGCGCAGCACAGCCGCCATCTTGGTTTTTTTCAAAATTAAACTATCCTATGTTACCTGGGTGATTAAGACAAATCCAACGACACCTCATTTGTTGAAATCGGCCGAGTAGTTTAGGCTCTGCGAGGGAACAGATGAACACACAAACATACATACATACATACATACATACATACATACATACATACATACATACATACATACATACATACATACATACGCTGCTAAAATCATAACCCTCCTTTTTGATTCGCGTAGTCGGGTAAAAAATGAATCGCCGTGCATTAGTCTCGCTAAAACTAAGAAACGGCTTGACCGATTTGCATATTTACTGTTTTGTTTAGTTCACCATAGTTCAGGGTAGGTTTAAAAGCAAAGAAATATGGGAAAAGTTAAAGGATTAGCTGAAAAACGGAAGAAATAAAACTTGGTCAATTTATATTGGAATCGCCATTTTTGACGCGGAGAGTCAAACTATTTCAGGTGATACGAAGTTCACCGGGTCAGCTAGTTCATAAATAAATTGGCCGGAGGAACGGTTGTCACAAGATGCAAAAACGCCAAAGATAAAGTCAGTATCTTTGGCGAAAAGTCTTGGAAGAAGCACTGAAGAATATTGCAGCAAAAAAGTCATAAAACTATCGCGAGTTCATCCCCACTTGACCGAGTTACCTTTCAGGCTCCTTCAAAAAGTTCTCTCTATCTGTGTAGGTACTTATTCCGTAAACACCTCAATAACGACACCTCATTTGTTGAAATCGGCCGAATAGTTTAGGCTCTGCGAGGGAACAGATGAACACACAAACATACATACATACATAAATACATACATACATACATACATACATACGCTGCTAAAATCATAACCCTCCTTTTTGCTTCGCGTAGTCGGGTAAAAAATAGGTTTTGAGGACTAGCAACTGCGCGGATATTTTTTACAGAATAAGCCTACAGGACTCGTTTCTTGAAAATCAGTAGAGTAAACTTTTAAATGGTTCTTACTGCCGGTTTCTGATTTGAGAAATTCGCTAAGCAAGTACTTAAATATTGTTCTGCCTCTTCGGATTTCTCACAAAAGAACGTGACAGAACGATAGTTAAGTATTTACTTAGTAAAATTCTCAAATCCGAAACCGGGCCTTAGGCCCGGTTTCTAAGTTGAGAATTTTGCTAAGCAAATGGGTAAGTATCGTCCTGTCTCTGCAGATTTCTCACAAAAGAGCGTGACAGAGCGATACGTAAGTATGTGCTTTGTGAAATTCTCAACTCAGAAACTGGGCCTTACTGCCGGTTTCTGAATTGAGAAATTCGCTAAGCAAATGGGTAAGTATCGTCCTCTCTCTGCAGATTTCTCACAAAAGAGCGTTACAGAACTATAGCTAAGTATTTGCTTAGCAAAATTCTCAACTCAGAAACCGGGCCTTAGTCACTTTGCATCACAAAAGTCCAATCTGGTTTAATCGCGGTGCCTTGTTGATGCAACCACAGTCAACAATGGACCGGTTTAGGCAATATTATGGGTAGGTGTATGTTATCAATGGGTCCAGTTTAAAACACAATAATTTTATTTGTTTGTTCTTTCGTTCCATTATTTGTAGGTAGGTTTGGATGGAATAGGTGCTGGACAAGCCTAGGTACTCCATCTAACTAAAACAATGTCCAAGGCACTGCACGATCTGGTGTGGTGTGAGTGAAGGTGCCATTAGACACCGTATCGTCTGTTCTAAGATAAGATAAAAGATAAAATATTCTTTATTGTACACCAATATAAATACAGGCAAGGAAAAAAAATCTACCTGTTCTAGGGGTGCAAATGCTTGTTTTTCCTCGTGCCCATTATAGTATGGAAGCCGACTGCATGATCTTCACGTCACTTGATACAAATAAAAGCTCTAATAAAAAAAGTTATGCTGAGCTTGAATCAATTTCGTTCATTCATTTGTTTACGTGAGAAAATCCGCGGCTTAGTTGGCTCTGTGTTCTGTAACAAAAATCCGCTTATTCGGGGCAAACTATTAGTTAGATTCCACAGTTCCATGCGAGCGAAGCCACGAGCGACGGGCTAGTCTATTCTGCGTTGTAGTTAGTCCACCGCTCGAGGGGGAAGTTTAAATTAAATCAGCCCTAGTTTTATGAGCTTCTATGCAATTGCAGTGCAAGTTCAATCGGATGCCTTTGACTTTGTTGAGTTAGAATGTTAGTAAGTATTTTTAATTTTTTAATGCTGTTTTGAGATGAAACGAAACGCAGGCTTGCAATTCGGTAGTTCCGTGTTTCGGAATACTTTCGGCGTAGCGTTATTTGAAATAATGTTCCTCAAAGTAGCGTGGTAGACTCAACTTATAAATTAAATATTATGTTAGCATCAAACTAGCATATCTCATAAACAGCTGAACCTATTATGATAAATAATAATATCTCAGAACACTCCTTAGAACCTGCTTTCAGATATATAAAAAAAACCGCATCAAAATACCGGTTCACTTGACAGACACACTGTTAAGCTGTCTAATGAGAATCCCTAGGCTTAACAATTTTTAGCACCTAAGGCCTTGATTCCAGTACATACATAGGTACACACGACAACACGTCAGAGTGTACACTTTTGTTATAAAGTCACCCGTAACGTAACGTCACGTCCATCCTGAGCCACTGTAATAAACGAGATGTATCTCCTCCTCTTTACATAAATGGTCAATATTTTTCACTCTCCAAAACCAACAATAGATTGGAGTATTTTCTTTCGTTCGACACTTACATGATCCAGTATTGTTAGACAGGTTGGACACTTATGCTTATATTATTATCTCGGAAAATTGCATTTTTACTGAATTATCTAAGAAGATTTTGTTTTCATCAATACCAAAAAATATAATTATAGGTATACAGGGTGTTAAAAGACCGCCAACAGAGCGGGAAACCACGTATTGTCCTCATCATAAGGAACATTTTTGCCCAAGGAACCATGCCTGGGAAATCAACGGTTTCCGAGATAATGAGGTTCAAAGTCGGACTTTTCAAAACTTTTTTTTTGCAGAAATGTATTCAGTATCTAGTTCTTAACATATCTTCTCAAGAAACCATATCAAAATTATGAATATTTCTTACAAATAACGACGTTAAAATTTCAACCCACAATGTATTCTAAACATTGGCACTTCAAACTTAAGTAACATAAACTTATACCTACGCTTGCGTAATATGACTTCTGTGCGTTACAAGTCCATTGAGTTATAAAATATTTTTCAAAATTATAACCTAAAAAACCAAAATCATTTCCCAGCAATAATTTATCAAAAAAGTACTTTGTTTTGGTGTCTAGTATGCGTGGCTTTCGGGTCTGTTGGCGGTCTTTTAACACCCTGTATATATTTTTTAATTACTTATAAATTGACGGGTATTTCGTTTATTTGTGCTATATGACATTGTTTTTTTTTTTTCAAATTTCATTATTCTAGGTCAACAGAAAGTACTCTTTAGATTGATTCCCTTTTGCGAGTGTCAAAATATGCGGTAATAGGTATGCAGCATACATTTTCGTATGTTTTGATTGCGTTAACTTAAAAGGTTGATTTTTACAGAAAGGTATAAAGGATTGCAGACGTGAGTATTGGACTTTCAGTTTGATACCTTCACTCGGTCGTGGTACTTTTACTACCTTTTGGTCTTGACAGACAGACGTACCACGAAGTGATCCTATAATGATTCCGTGGTCCCTTTTGTCACGTTTCCGTATCGCAATCCTAAAAATTCCCCGGAAGTTAATCACGCACGACTTTAGCTAGACGAAAACACCTTTCTTCTTTCCACCACGAATGAGTGAATCATTTCATTCATTTCCCTGCGACCCGCATCTTATTAAACTCTTGTTCCGCTATTCATGGTGACATTTTTCATCATCGTTTAATGTGGATGGTAGGGTAGGTAGGTAATCGTATGAGGTAGTGGCCACCCCTGGTGTCAGAGTTTTTAGGCCACCCAAAGGGTCTCTGACATGGCTTAACGATTGTTATTAATGAACAACAACCGGGACCAACGATTTAACGTGCCTTCCGAAGCACGGAAGCGCTCAGATATTATTGACACTTGTTGCTTGCCATTGTTTAATGTGGATTGAAATTGGTTTATTCGCGTGATCGCTCTTTATTTTTCTCTCAGAAGGTGATCCTCTCACGACCTATTATTTTGACCCTATAAGATATAGCCCGTACAATTGTACATGTTCCACCAGCTGGGCAAAGGCCTTCTCTCACGTGCGTGCTCAATGCGGATTGGCAATTTTCGCGTTATAGGTAAGGTAAATACCTCGTACGCTTAGGTTTCCTCACGATGTTTTTCTTCACAGTTTGCGAGTGGTACCTACATTGCCCTCATCGCGACTCGAACTGGGTCTCTCGCTTCCGAGTCCATTGTTCTACCACTAGACCACCACCACACCTGTAACACCTGTATGGTAAAAAAGTAGTAGCCTGAAAAGTGTACAATGTCTTCTCATAAGCCGCATTTAAAACGAAGAAAGCCAAGCAAGCCAAGGCTTCTCGGAATGGTCGGCCATTTTGTTTTATTTCCATCGAAGGCAATTTCACAGCAATTTGACGAGTAGAGCTCCGTCCTACTTGACGTTTTTGCGTCCATAGACAACATTGTCAGAAGAACCGACCAATCAGAAGCCTCGGCTCTCTTGGACGGTGCTCGTCATAGAGTAAATTGTACTCTTCGCTTTATTGTAATTTGACTGTGAAAACGCGGCTTTAGTAATAAGAGTGTTGGTATCCACTGCGGATTATTACGTTGAGGGTATTTTGTATTAGACGCTTCGTTTTTCTCACGATATTTTCCTTGACCATTAGAGATTGTATAAAAATCCCCTATTATAGAAAATAGCTAGATAACATCACTCAATACGAGTATGTCCCACATCACGTAGTGACATTTAAGTTACGTGACATTGACTTTTTTCGCACTTTTCCTGTTTGCCCTTGGGAGGGATATTTTGGTAACACGTTGTTGGAAATGCGGTTTACGTAATGAGATGATTTATACAGCGTCCAGTGGCACCTTCACTCACACTAGATGGGTGAATTGAACACTCGGACGCTGCTGTAGTGCCTGGAGAAGTTTATATGGAGTAGGCTTTCCTGGCACTTATATGTATACGTATACCATGCGCTCAGCTTAGCTTTATTCCAGTAGTAGTGTCTGAGTGGTTACTTTAACCGTCTGGCTAGTGTGAGTGGACCTCTCTGACCCTAGGCACAACTGCTATGCTCAACTGGTTGTGCTGTGGGCACTTTTGTTTCCCGTCGGTACAACTGATTGGTCTTCTGGGAAAAAAATGTACCCATGGCTCAACTTATAAAACCTCCAATCGATGGTTGTGCCTAGGCACAACTGCTATGCTCAACTGGTAGTGCCGTGGGCACTTTTGTTTCAGCGTTTGTTTCAGTGTTTCAGCTCCGGAACAAAAGCCGATAAATCCTCTTTTTGTATTTTTACAGAAATCACAAAATAATGATTTACATAAGAATAGTTATGTTTTTTGCTAAACTAATTAAATATGATAAAATTGGCATTTGCAAGAGCTTGAGATGCCAGATGCCACTGTCTGGACAGGGTACAACATAAATTAAAGAATTTATGCCGTATTTAGTAGTAGGAAAAAATACTACCTTATGTTTTCTTGAACCCGTTACATGAGAAAAATAATTACCCTGTAGTTTTATCATACCGATCGAAAGGCTTCATGATAAGGATTATTTTTTGCTAAATAACATCCCACCAAAAACATTCTGTAAAAACTAGCCAGGTCTCGATGGATCTGCTTGTTTATCTCTAAAAAAGTAATGAAATCTTGACAAAGTCGTGCCAAGTCTAAGGTTCCTTACTGCGATTTCTTTATTATTATAGTTAATGTTGTGAGACTTGGCCGTTGAAGGGTACACAAGCGGTTCTGGCGACAGATTGGTGCAATGGTGTCATGGAGCACCTGGTTTTGTACCCTTGTGTACCCTTCAACAGCCAAGTCTCACAACATTAACTATAATAATAAAGAAATCGCAGTAAGGAACCTTAGACTTGGCACGACTTTGTCTAGATTTCATTACTTTTTTAGAGATAAACAAGCAGATCCATCGAGACCTGGCTAGTTTTTACAGAATGTTTTTGGTGGGATTTCACTTCTTTTTGTAGAAACGAGGGCATATTGATTAATTTTATTAGATTTTCTTATTTGACACAGTTTTTAAATTTGTGTAATGTTTGAGTAGAATAAAGTTAATCGTCCGACTATTTCTTGTTGAACGAGCGAGCGAAGCGAGCGAAGTCCTCCGAGTCTGCTGGAACAATCCGGCGTTTGTATGTATGTATGTTTGTATGTATGAATGTTTGTTCGACGATAACTTGAGTAAATTTGGTCGGATCGTTATGAAATTTGATAGGCGAATAAACTAAATTAAAAGAATTTTTAAATTCGAACATGAGCCAAATCGGTCGATGGGTTGCCGAGATATGGGGTTGTTTAGTTTAAATGCAAAGCGCGCGCGCGCCTGCGCGAATGGCGTAAGCAAAGTTATACATCTGTAACTGAGGTCGCGAGTTCATAGTTCGGAGCGAACCACTAGTGGGACGCTATAGGCTAGATTAAATGAAGATGTGTCCCACTACGCTGGATTTTTGCAATGACAGTCGATTTTTTTATGTACCAATAGTAGAAGGGGCATTACCATAATATCTCTAATAAAGCTGATACCAGCTGAGGGTTCTTCATCAGATACTTCAGACCTTAGATTTTTGACATCAAATGAAGCGGTCCACCAAGTTGAATATTTTTTGTAAGGGCGGTATATGTCGATCTATAATAGTTTGGTTGGGCTCTTGTGTTTTCTAATCAGGGTCACCAGGTACTCCAGATCTTCGATTATCCTAGTTTTTATAGTTTTCCCTTTATGTGGCCATTAAACCCTAACTCTGTACCAAATTTCAGCTCTCTGAGTTTATGGGAAGTACTAGTTCTATTAGGGCTCTTGTGTTTTCTAATCAGGGTCACCAGGTACTCCAGATCTTCGATTATCCTAGTTTTTATAGTTTTCCCTTTATGTGCCCATTAAACCCTAACTCTGTACCAAATTTCAGCTCTCTGAGTTTATGGGAAGTACTAGTTCTATTAGGGCTCTTGTGTTTTCTAATCAGGGTCACCAGGTACTCCAGATCTTCGATTATCCTAGTTTTTATAGTTTTCCCTTTATGTGGCCATTCAACCCTAACTCTGTACCAAATTTCAGCTCTCTGAGTTTATGGGAAGTACTAGTTCTATTATGATGATCATGAGTGAGTGAGTGAGTGAGTGTGTGTCATAAATGCGATACTTTGCTTTCGCTTAACTTCGGAACTAAATGACCTACAGACTTGAAATTTTGGATTTTAAGTATGTGATTATAGCTTACTAGATGACGAAAATTTCTGCGTTCTGGTCTTATCCAGAGGTTCTCAAATAGGGGCCTGAAAATGCGGCGAAATGGTTCCAGTAAAGGATGGTACGGCAGTGTTTGCTTCGCGCTCGACCTGGCGGGGGCACTGCCGTGCCCCCAGATAGTGTCAGAAATTAAAGTTACATTAAAGTTCGTTACATTTACACTTTTTTCCGTTTTTTCTTATTTCCAAGTAGGTAGCCGTTTAGAAAAAGTGTTATAAAGGCAGAAATAAAATCGTAAAACGATCAGAGCCAGTATAAGCAACCTTTACTCGGTGGATGTCTGCCTTAGCACCGACCCTACCATGGTTCACGTAGAAAACGATAGCGATTCTACAAGGGGGCTAAACAAGTGAAGTAAAACATCGTGAGGAAACCTGTTCGGCTTCTTCTAGGAGATATTATCACTTACTTATCTTTAACTCTAGGACATGTCATTTCCACTTACATTATGCAAAGTGTTTAACTCTTTTTACAGGGTGATAGCACCCGGTGATATTCACATTACAAATACAGGGCGTCCCACGGCTATGCCACATGGAGGGAAAGTACCTTGAATATTGTAGATGGAACATTTTACTGAAAGAAGACATTATTTGAATTTAAAAAAGAATTTAAACTGCATTCATAGATATCTAAATAATTACATGGTTGAACCGGGAATCGAACCCGTTACATGAGAAAAATAATTACCCTGTCATTTTATCATACCGATCG